>CM026400.1:19413174-19511890 GCA_014843695.1 Archivesica marissinica | reverse complement strand
ATGTCCAGTGGTGTATCTATGTCATAGACTGCGGGTACAATGTCCAGTTGTATATCTATGTCATAGACTGCGGGTACAATGTCCAGTGGTGTATCTATGTCATAGACTGCGGGTACAATGTCCAGTGGTGTATCTATGTCATAGACTGCGGGTACAATGTCCAGTGGTGTATCTATGTCATAGACTGCGGGTACAATGTCCAGTGGTGTATCTATGTCATAGACTGCGGGTACAATGTCCGGTGTATCTATGTCATAGACTGCGGGTACAATGTCCAGTGGTGTATCTATGTCATAGACTGTGGGTACAATGTCCAGGTGTATCTATGTCATAGACTGCGGGTACAATGTCCAGTGGTGTATCTATGTCATAGACTGCGGGTACAATGTCCAGTGTTATCTATGTCATAGACTGCGGGTACAATGTCCAGTGGTGTATCTATGTCATAGACTGCGGGTACAATGTCCAGTGGTGTATCTATGTCATAGACTGCGGGTACAATGTCCAGTGGTGTATCTATGTCATAATGTGGGTACAGTGTCCAATGGTGTATCTATGTCATAGACTGCGGGTACAATGTCCAGTGGTGTATCTATGTCATAGACTGAGGGTACAATGTCCAGTGGTGTATCTATGTCATAGACTGCGGGTACAATGTCCAGGGGTGTATCTATGTCATAGACTGGGGGTACAGTGTCCAGTTGTGTATCTATATCATAGACTGCGGGTACAACGTCCAGGAGTGTATCTATGTCATAGACTGCGGGTACAATATCCAGTGGTGTATCTATGTCATAGACTGCGGGTACAATGTCCAGTGGTCTATATATGCCATAGACTGGGGGTACAATGTCCATGGGTGTATCTATGTCATAGACTGCGGGTACAATGTCCAACGGTGTATCTATGTCATAGACTGCGGGTACAATGTCCAGTGGTGTATCTATGTCATAGACTGCGGGTACAATGTCCAGTGGTGTATCTATGTCATAGACTGCGGGTACAATGTCCAGTGGTGTATCTATGTCATAGACTGCGGGTACAATGTCCAGTGGTGTATCTATGTCATAGACTGCGGGTACAATGTCCAGTGGTGTATCTATGTCATAGACTGCGGGTACAATGTCCAGTGGTGTATCTATGTCATAGACTGCGGGTACAATGTCCAGTGGTGTATCTATGTCATAGACTGCGGGTACAATGTCCAGTGGTGTATCTATGTCATAGACTGCGGGTACAATGTCCAGTGGTGTATCTATGTCATAGACTGCGGTACAATGTCCGTGGTGTATCTATGTCATAGACTGCGGTACAATGTCCAGGGGTGTATCTATGTCATAGACTGTGGGTACAATGTCCAGTGGTGTATCTATGTCATAGACTGTGGGTACAATGTCCAGTGGTGTATCTATGTCATAGACTGCGGGTACAATGTCCAGTGGTGTATCTATGTCATAGACTGCGGGTACAATGTCCAGTGGTGTATCTATGTCATAGACTGCGGGTACAATGTCCAGTGGTGTATCTATGTCATAGACTGTGGGTACAATGTCCAGTGGTGTATCTATGTCATAGACTGCGGGTACAATGTCCAGTGGTGTATCTATGTCATAGACTGCGGGTACAATGTCCAGTGGTGTATCTATGTCATAGACTGCGGGTACAATGTCCAGTGGTGTATCTATGTCATAGACTGCGGGTACAATGTCCAGTGGTGTATCTATGTCATAGACTGCGGGTACAATGTCCAGTGGTGTATCTATGTCATAGACTGCGGGTACAATGTCCAGTGGTGTATCTATGTCATAGACTGCGGGTACAATATCCAGGGGTGTATCTATGTCATAGACTGTGGGTACAATGTCCAGTGGTGTATCTATGTCATAGAGTGTGGGTACAATGTCCAGTGGTGTATCTATGTCATAGACTGCGGGTACAATGTCCAGTTGTATATCTATGTCATAGACTGCGGGTACAATGTCCAGTGGTGTATCTATGTCATACACTGCGGGTACAATGTCCAGTGGTGTATCTATGTCATAGACTGCGGGTACAATGTCCAGTGGTGTATCTATGTCATAGACTGCGGGTACAATGTCCAGTGGTGTATCTATGTCATAGACTGCGGGTACAATATCCAGGGGTGTATCTATATCATAGAATGTGGGTACAATGTCCAGTGGTGTATCTATGTCATAGAGTGTGGGTACAATGTCCAGTGGTGTATCTATGTCATAGACTTCGGGTACAATGTCCAGTGGTGTATCTATGTCATAGACTGCGGGTACAATGTCCAGTTGTGTATCTATGTCATAGACTGCGGGTACAATGTCCAGTGGTGTATCTATGTCATAGACTGCGGGTACAATGTCCAGTGGTGTATCTATGTCATAGACTGCGGGTACAATGTCCAGTGGTGTATCTATGTCATAGACTGCGGGTACAATGTCCAGTGGTGTATCTATGTCATAGACTGCGGGTACAATGTCCAGTGGTGTATCTATGTCATAGACTGCGGGTACAATGTCCAGTGGTGTATCTATGTCATAGACTGGGGGTACATGTCCAGTGTGTATCTATTCATAGACTGCGGGTACAGTCCAGGTGTATCTATGTCATAGACTGGGGTACAATGTCCAGTGGTGTATCTATGTCATAGACTGCGGGTACAATGTCCAGTGGTGTATCTATGTCATAGACTGCGGGTACAATGTCCATGGTGTATCTATGTCATAGACTGCGGGTACAATGTCCAGTGGTGTATCTATGTCATAGACTGCGGTACAATGTCCAGTGTGTATCTATGTCATAGACTGCGGGTACAATGTCCAGTGGTGTATCTATGTCATAGACTGTGGGTACAATGTCCAGTGGTGTATCTATGTCATAGACTGCGGGTACAATGTTGTATCTATGTCATAGACTGTGGGTACAATGTCCAGTGGTGTATCTATGTCATAGACTGTGGGTACAATGTCCAGGGGTGTATCTATGTCATAGACTGCGGGTACAATGTCCGGGTCAGTGTTGTATCTATGTCATAGACTGTGGGTACAATGTCCAGTGGTGTATCTATGTCATAGACTGCGGGTACAATGTCCAGGGGTGTATCTATGTCATAGACTGCGGGTACAATGTCCAGTGGTGTATCTATGTCATAGACTGCGGGTACAATGTCCAGTGGTGTATCTATGTCATAGACTGCGGGTACAATGTCCAGTGGTGTATCTATGTCATAGACTGCGGGTACAATGTCCAGTGGTGTATCTATGTCATAGACTGCGGGTACAATGTCCAGTGGTGTATCTATGTCATAGACTGCGGGTACAATGTCCAGTGGTGTATCTATGTCATAGACTGTGGGTACAATGTCCAGTGGTGTATCTATGTCATAGACTGCGGGTACAATGTCCAGTGGTGTATCTATGTCATAGACTGCGGGTACAATGTCCAGTGGTGTATCTATGTCATAGACTGCGGGTACAATGTCCAGTGGTGTATCTATGTCATAGACTGCGGGTACAATGTCCAGTGGTGTATCTATGTCATAGACTGCGGGTACAATGTCCAGTGGTGTATCTATGTCATAGACTGCGGGTACAATGTCCAGTGGTGTATCTATGTCATAGACTGCGGGTACAATGTCCAGTGGTGTATCTATGTCATAGACTGCGGGTACAATGTCCAGTGGTGTATCTATGTCATAGACTGCGGGTACAATATCCAGGGGTGTATCTATGTCATAGACTGTGGGTACAATGTCCAGTGGTGTATCTATGTCATAGAGTGTGGGTACAATGTCCAGTGGTGTATCTATGTCATAGACTGTGGGTACAATGTCCAGTGGTGTATCTATGTCATAGACTGCGGGTACAATGTCCAGTTGTGTATCTATGTCATAGACTGCGGGTACAATGTCCAGTGGTGTATCTATGTCATAGACTGCGGGTACAATGTCCAGTGGTGTATCTATGTCATAGACTGCGGGTACAATGTCCAGTGGTGTATCTATGTCATAGACTGCGGGTACAATGTCCAGTGGTGTATCTATGTCATAGACTGCGGGTACAATATCCAGGGGTGTATCTATGTCATAGACTGTGGGTACAATGTCCAGTGGTGTATCTATGTCATAGACTGTGGGTACAATGTCCAGTGGTGTATCTATGTCATAGACTGCGGGTACAATGTCCAGTGGTGTATCTATGTCATAGACTGCGGGTACAATGTCCAGTGGTGTATCTATGTCATAGACTGCGGGTACAATGTCCAGTGGTGTATCTATGTCATAGACTGCGGGTACAATGTCCAGTGGTGTATCTATGTCATAGACTGCGGGTACAATGTCCAGTGGTGTATCTATGTCATAATCTGCGGGTACAATGTCCAGTGGTGTATCTATGTCATAGACTGCGGGTACAATGTCCAGTGGTGTATCTATGTCATAGACTGAGGGTACAATGTCCAGTGGTGTATCTATGTCATAGACTGCGGGTACAATGTCCAGGGGTGTATCTATGTCATAGACTGGGGGTACAGTGTCCAGTGGTGTATCTATATCATAGACTGCGGGTACAACGTCCAGGAGTGTATCTATGTCATAGACTGCGGGTACAATGTCCAGTGGTGTATCTATGTCATAGACTGCGGGTACAATGTCCAGTGGTCTATCTATGCCATAGACTGGGGGTACAATGTCCATGGGTGTATCTATGTCATAGACTGCGGGTACAATGTCCAATGGGGTATCTATGTCATAGACTGCGAGTACAATGTCCAGTGGTGTATCTATGTCATAGACTGCGGGTACAATGTCCAGTGGTGTATCTATGTCATAGACTGCGGGTACAATGGTGTATCTATGTCATAGACTGCGGGTACAATGTCCAGTGGTGTATCTATGTCATAGACTGTGGGTACAATGTCCAGGGGTGTATCTAT
The DNA here is from genome assembly GCA_014843695.1 of Archivesica marissinica. NCBI lineage: Eukaryota > Metazoa > Mollusca > Bivalvia > Venerida > Vesicomyidae > Archivesica > Archivesica marissinica. The sequence goes on along the minus strand of CM026400.1, from coordinate 19,506,949 downwards.
GTCATAGAGTGTGGGTACAATGTCCAGGGGTGTGGTGTATCTATGGCATAGACTGTGGGTACAATGTCCAGTGGTGTATCTATGTCATAGACTGCGGGTACACTGTTGTATCTATGTCATAGACTGTGGGTACAATGTCCAGTGGTGTATCTATGTCATAGATTGTGGGTACAATGTCCAGGGGTGTATCTATGTCATAGACTGCGGGTACAGTGGTGTAGCTATGTCATAGACTGCGGGTACAGTATTGTATCTATGTCATAGACTGTGGGTACAATGTCCAGTGGTGTATCTATGTCATAGACTGCGGGTACAATGTCCATGGTGTATCTATGTCATAGACTGCGGGTACAATGTCCAGTGGTGTATCTATGTCATAGACTGCGGGTACAGTGTTATATCTATGTCATAGACTGTGGGTACAATGTCCAGTGGTGTATCTATGTCATAGACTGCGGGTACAATGACCAGGGGTGTATCTATGTCATAGACTGTGGGTACAAGGTCCAGTGGTGTATCTATGTCATAGACTGCGGGTACAATGTCCAGTGGTGTATCTATGTCATAGACTGCGGGTACAATGTCCAGTGGTGTATCTATGTCATAGACTGCGGGTACAATGTCCAGTGGTGTATCTATGTCATAGACTGCGGGTACAATGTCCAGTGGTGTATCTATGTCATAGACTGCGGGTACAATGTCCAGTGGTGTATCTATGTCATAGACTGCGGGTACAATGTCCAGTGGTGTATCTATGTCATAGACTGCGGGTACAATGTCCAGTGGTGTATCTATGTCATAGACTGCGGGTACAATGTCCAGGGGTGTATCTATGTCATAGACTGGGGTACAATGTCCAGTGGTGTATCTATGTCATAGACTGCGGGTACAATGTCCAGGGGTGTATCTATGTCATAGACTGCGGGTACAATGTCCAGTGGTGTATCTATGTCATAGACTGCGGGTACAATGTCCAGTGGTGTATCTATGTCATAGACTGGGGTACAATGTCCATGGGTGTATCTATGTCATAGACTGCGGGTACAATGTCCAGTGGGTATCTATGTCATAGACTGCGGGTACAATGTCCAGTGGTGTATCTATGTCATAGACTGCGGGTACAATGTCCAGTGGTGTATCTATGTCATAGACTGCGGGTACAATGGTGTATCTATGTCATAGACTGCGGGTACAATGTCCAGTGGTGTATCTATGTCATAGACTGTGGGTACAATGTCCAGGGATGTATCTATGTCATAGACTGTGGGTACAATGTCCAGTGGTGTATCTATGTCATAGACTGTGGGTACAATGTCTAGGGGTGTATCTATGTCATAGACTGCGGGTATTATGTCCAGGGGTGTATCTATGTCATAGACTGCGGGTACAATGTCCAGTGGTGTATCTATGTCATAGACTGCGGGTACAGTGTCCAGTGGTGTATCTATGTCATAGACTGAGGGTACAATGTCCAGTGGTGTATCTATGTCATATACTGCGGGTACAATGTCCAGTGGTGTATCTATGTCATAGACTGCGGGTACAAGGTCCAGTGGTGTATCTATGTCATATACTGCGGGTACAAGGTCCAGTGGTGTACCTAGGTCATAGACTGCGGGTACAATGTCCAGTGGTGTACTATGTCATAGACTGTGGGTACAATGTCCAGGGGTGTATCTATGTCATAGACTGCGGGTACAATGTCCAGTGGTGTATCTATGTCATAGACTGCGGGTACAATGTCCAGGGGTGTATCTATGTCATAGACTGCGGGTACAATGTCCAGTGGTGTATCTATGTCATAGACTGCGGGTACAATGTCCAGTGGTGTATCTATGTCATAGACTGCGGGTACAATGTCCAGTGGTGTATCTATGTCATAGACTGCGGGTACAATGTCCAGTGGTGTATCTATGTCATAGACTGCGGGTACAATGTCCAGTGGTGTATCTATGTCATAGACTGCGGGTACAATGTCCAGTGGTGTATCTATGTCATAGACTGCGGGTACAATGTCCAGTGGTGTATCTATGTCATAGACTGCGGGTACAATGTCCAGTGGTGTATCTATGTCATAGACTGCGGGTACAATGTCCAGGGGTGTATCTATGTCATAGACTGTGGGTACAATGTCCAGGGGTGTATCTATGTCATAGACTGCGGGTACAATGTCCAATGGTGTATCTATGTCATAGACTGTGGGTACAATGTCCAGGGTGTATCTATGTCATAGACTGCGGGTACAGTGGTGTATCTATGTCATAGACTGCGGGTACAATGTCCAGTGTTGTACCTATGTCATAGACTGCGGGTACAGGGGTGTATCTATGTCATAGACTACGGGTACAATGTCCAGGGGTGTATCTATGTCATAGACTGCGGGTACAATGTCCAGGGGTGTATCTATGTCATAGACTGCGGGTACAATGTCCAGTGGTGTATCTATGTCATAGAGTGCGGGTACAATGTTCATGGGTGTATATATGTCATAGACTGCGTGTACAATGTCCAGTGATGTATCTATGTCATAGACTGCGGGTACAAGGTCCAGTGGTGTACCTATGTCATAGACTGCGGGTACAATGTCCAGTGGTGTATCTATGTCATAGACTGCGGGTACAAGGTCCAGTGGTGTACCTATGTCATATACTGCGGGTACAATGTTCAATGGTGTATCTATGTCATAGACTGCGGGTACAATGTACAGCGGTGTATCTATGTCATAGACTGCGGGTACAATGTCCAGTAGTGTATCTATGTCATAGACTGCGGGTACAATGTCCAGGGGTGTATCTATGTCATAGACTGCGGGTACAATGTCCAGTGGTGTATCTATGTCATAGACTGCGGGTACAATGTCCAGTGGTGTATCTATGTCATAGACTGCGGGTACAATGTCCAGTGGTGTATCTATGTCATAGACTGCGGGTACAATGTCCAGTGGTGTATCTATGTCATAGACTGCGGGTACAATGTCCAGTGGTGTATCTATGTCATAGACTGCGGGTACAATGTCCAGTGGTGTATCTATGTCATAGACTGCGGGTACAATGTCCAGTGGTGTATCTATGTCATAGACTGGGGTACAATGTCCAGTGGTGTATCTATGTCATAGACTGCGGGTACAATGTCCAGTGGTGTATCTATGTCATAGACTGCGGGTACAATGTCCAGTGGTGTATCTATGTCATAGACTGCGGGTACAATGTCCAGTGGTGTATCTATGTCATAGACTGCGGGTACAATGGTGTATCTATGTCATAGACTGCGGGTACAATGTCCAGTGGTGTATCTATGTCATAGACTGCGGGTACAATGTCCAGTGGTGTATCTATGTCATAGACTGCGGGTACAATGGTGTATCTATGTCATAGACTGCGGGTACAATGTCCAGTGGTGTATCTATGTCATAGACTGCGGGTACAATGTCCAGTGGTGTATCTATGTCATAGACTGCGGGTACAATGGTGTATCTATGTCATAGACTGCGGGTACAATGTCCAGTGGTGTATCTATGTCATAGACTGCGGGTACAATGTCCAGTGGTGTATCTATGTCATAGACTGCGGGTACAATGGTGTATCTATGTCATAGACTGCGGGTACAATGTCCAGTGGTGTATCTATGTCATAGACTGCGGGTACAATGTCCAGTGGTGTATCTATGTCATAGACTGCGGGTACAATGGTGTATCTATGTCATAGACTGCGGGTACAATGTCCAGTTGTGTATCTATGTCATAGAGTGTGGGTACAATGTCCAGGAGTGTGGTGTATCTATGGCATAGACTGTGGGTACAATGTCCAGTGGTGTATCTATGTCATAGACTGCGGGTACAGTGTTGTATCTATGTCATAGACTGTGGGTACAATGTCCAGTGGTGTATCTATGTCATAGACTGCGGGTACAGTGGTGTAGCTATGTCATAGACTGCGGGTACAGTGTTGTATCTATGTCATAGACTGTGGGTACAATGTCCAGTGGTGTATCTATGTCATAGACTGCAGGTATTATGTCCAGGGGTGTATCTATGTCATAGACTGCGGGTACAAGGTCCAGTGGTGTATCTATGTCATATACTGCGGGTACAAGGTCCAGTGGTGTACCTAGGTCATAGACTGCGGGTACAATGTCCAGTGGTGTAGCTATGTCATAGATTGTGGGTACAATTTCCAGGGGTGTATCTATGTCATAGACTGCGGGTACAATGTTCAGTGGTGTATCTATGTCATAGACTGCGGGTACAATGTCCAGGGGTGTATCTATGTCATATACTGCGGGTACAAGGTCCAGTGGTGTATCTATGTCATAGACTGCGGGTACAATGTCCAGTGGTGTATCTATGTCAAAGGCTGCGGGTACAAGGTCCAGTGGTGTACCTTTGTCATAGACTGCGGGTACAAGGTCCAGTGGTGTACCTATGTCATAGACTGCGTGTACAAGGTCCAGTGGTGTATCTATGTCATAGACTGCGGGTACAAGGTCCAGTGGTGTATCTATGTCATAGACTGCGGGTACAATGTCCAGGGGTGTAACTATGTCATAGACTGCGGGTACGATGTCCAGTGGTGTATCTATGTCATAGACTGCGGGTACAATGTCCAGGGGTGTAACTATGTCATATACTGCGGGTACGATGTCCAGGGGTGTAACTCTGTCATATACTGTGGGTACAATGTCCAGTGGTGTATATATGTCATAGACTGTGGGTACAAGGTCCAGTGGTGTATCTATGTCATAGACTGCGGGTACAATGTCCAGTGGTGTATCTATGTCATATACTGAGGGTACAATGTCCAGTGGTGTATCTATGTCATAGACAGCGGGTACAATATCCAGGGGTGTATCTATATCATAGACTGTGGGTACAATGTCCAGGGGTGTATCTATGTCATAGACTGCGGGTACAATGTCCAATGGTGTATCTATGTCATAGACTGTGGGTACAATGTCCAGGGGTGTATCTATGTCATAGACTGCGGATATAATGTCCAGTGGTGTATCTATGTCATAGAATGCGGGTACTATGTCCAGGGGTGTATCTATGTCATAGACTGTGGGTACTATGTCCAGTGGTGTATCTATGTCATAGACTGTGGGTACTATGTCCAGTGGTGTATCTATGTCATAGACTGTGGGTACTATGTCCAGTGGTGTAGCTATGTCATAGACTGTGGGTACAATTTCCAGGGGTGTATCTATGTCATAGACTGCGGGTACAATGTCCAGTGGTGTATCTATGTCATAGACTGCGGGTACAATGTCCAGGGGTGTATATATGTCATAGACTGCGTGTACAATGTCCAGTGGTGTATCTATGTCATAGACTGCGGGTACTATGTCCAGGGGTGTATCTATGTCATAGACTGCGGGTACTATGTCCAGGGGTGTATCTATGTCATAGACTGCGGGTACTATGTCCAGTGGGGTACCTATGTCATAGGCTGCGGGTACTATGTCCAGTGGTGTATCTATGTCATAGACTGCGGGTACTATGTCCGGGGGTGTATCTATGTCATAGACTGCGGGTACAATGTCCAGTGGGGTATCTATTTCATAGACTGCGGGTACAGGGGTGTATCTATGTCATAGACTGCGGGTACAATGTCCAGTGTTGTACCTATGTCATAGACTGCGGGTACAATGTCCAGTGGTGTATCTATGTCATAGAATGTGGGTACACTGTCCAGTGGTGTATCTATGTCATAGACTGCGGGTACAATGTCCAGTGGTGTATCTATGTCATAGACTGCGGGCACAATGTCCAGTGGTGTATCTATGTCCTAGACTGCGGGTACAATGTCCAGGGGTGTATCTATGTCATAGACTGCGGGTACTATGTCCGGGGGTGTATCTATGTCATATACTGCGGGTAAAATGTCCAGTGAGGTATCTATGTCATAGACTGCGGGTACAGGGGTGTATCTATGTCATAGACTGCGGGTACAATGTCCAGGGGTGTATCTATGTCATAGACTGCGGGTACAATGTCCCGTGGTGTACCTATGTCATAGACTGCGGGTACAATGTCCAGTGGTGTATCTATGCCATAGACTGCGGGTACAATGTCCAGTGGTGTATCTATGTCATATACTGAGGGTACAATGTCCAGTGGTGTATCTATGTCATAGACTGCGGGTACAATATCCAGGGGTGTATCTATATCATAGACTGTGGGTACAATGTCCAGGGGTGTATCTATGTCATAGACTGCGGGTACAATGTCCAATGGTGTATCTATGTCATAGACTGTGGGTACAATGTCCAGGGGTGTATCTATGTCATAGACTGCGGGTACAATGTCCAGTGGTGTAGCTATGTCATAGACTGTGGGTACAATGTCCAGGGGTGTATCTATGTCCTAGACTGTGGGTACTATGTCCAGTGGTGTAGCTATGTCATAGACTGTGGGTACAATTTCCAGGGGTGTATCTATGTCATAGACTGCGGGTACAATGTCCAGTGGTGTATCTATGTCATAGACTGCGGGTACAATGTCCAGGGGTGTATATATGTCATAGACTGCGTGTACAATGTCCAGTGGTGTATCTATGTCATAGACTGCGGGTACTATGTCCAGGGGTGTATCTATGTCATAGACTGCGGGTACTATGTCCAGGGGTGTATCTATGTCATAGACTGCGGGTACTATGTCCAGGGGTGTATCTATGTCATAGACTGCGGGTACTATGTCCAGGGGTGTATCTATGTCATAGACTGCGGGTACTATGTCCAGGGGTGTATCTATGTCATAGACTGCGGGTACTATGTCCAGGGGTGTATCTATGTCATAGACTGCGGGTACTATGTCCAGGGGTGTATCTATGTCATAGACTGCGGGTACAATGTCCAGTGGTGTATCTATGTCATAGACTGCGGGTACTATGTCCAGGGGTGTATCTATGTCATAGACTGCGGGTACAATGTCCAGGGGTGTATCTATGTCATAGACTGCGGGTACAATGTCCAGTGGTGTATCTATGTCATAGACTGCGGGTACAATGTCCAGTGGTGTATCTATGTCATAGACTGCGGGTACAATGTCCAGTGGTGTATCTATGTCATAGACTGCGGGTACAATGTCCAGTGGTGTATCTATGTCATAGACTGCGGGTACAATGTCCAGGGGTGTATCTATGTCATAGACTGCGGGTACATGTCCGGGGGTGTATCTATGTCATATACTGCGGGTAAAATGTCCAGTGGGGTATCTATGTCATAGACTGCGGGTACAGGGGTGTATCTATGTCATAGACTGCGGGTACAATGTCCAGGGGTGTATCTATGTCATAGACTGCGGGTACAATGTCCCGTGGTGTATCTATGTCATAGACTGCGGGTACAATATCCAGGGGTGTATCTATATCATAGACTGTGGGTACAATGTCCAGGGGTGTATCTATGTCATAGACTGCGGGTACAATGTTCAATGGTGTATCTATGTCATAGACTGTGGGTACAATGTCCGGGGGTGTATCTATGTCATAGACTGCGGGTACAATGTCCAGTGGGGTATCTATGTCATAGACTGCGGGTACAGGGGTGTATCTATGTCATAGACTGCGGGTACAATGTCCAGTGTTGTACCTATGTCATAGACTGCGGGTACAATGTCCAGTGGTGTATCTATGTCATAGACTGTGGGTACAATGTCCAGTGGTGTATCTATGTCATAGACTGCGGGTACAATGTCCAGTGGTGTATCTATGTCATAGACTGCGGGCACAATGTCCAGTGGTGTATCTATGTCCTAGACTGCGGGTACAATGTCCAGGTGTGTATCTATGTCATAGACTGCGGGTACTATGTCCGGGGGTGTATCTATGTCATATACTGCGGGTAAAATGTCCAGTGGGGTATCTATGTCATAGACTGCGGGTACAGGGGTGTATCTATGTCATAGACTGCGGGTACAATGTCCAGGGGTGTATCTATGTCATAGACTGCGGGTACAATGTCCCGTGGTGTATCTATGTCATAGACTGCGGGTACAATATCCAGGGGTGTATCTATATCATAGACTGTGGGTACAATGTCCAGGGGTGTATCTATGTCATAGACTGCGGGTACAATGTTCAATGGTGTATCTATGTCATAGACTGTGGGTACAATGTCCAGGGGTGTATCTATGTCATAGACTGCGGGTACAATGTCCAGTGGTGTATCTATGTCATAGACTGCGGATATAATGTCCAGTGGTGTATCTATGTCATAGAATGCGGGTACTATGTCCAGGGGTGTATCTATGTCATAGACTGTGGGTACTATGTCCAGTGGTGTATCTATGTCATAGACTGTGGGTACTATGTCCAGTGGTGTATCTATGTCATAGACTGTGGGTACTATGTCCAGTGGTGTAGCTATGTCATAGACTGTGGGTACAATGTCCAGGGGTGTATCTATGTCCTAGACTGTGGGTACCTTGTCCAGTGGTGTAGCTATGTCATAGACTGTGGGTACAATTTCCAGGGGTGTATCTATGTCATAGACTGCGGGTACAATGTCCAGTGGTGTATCTATGTCATAGACTGCGGGTACAATGTCCAGGGGTGTATATATGTCATAGACTGCGTGTACAATGTCCAGTGGTGTATCTATGTCATAGACTGCGGGTACTATGTCCAGGGGTGTATCTATGTCATAGACTGCGGGTACTATGTCCAGGGGTGTATCTATGTCATAGACTGCGGGTACTATGTCCAGGGGTGTATCTATGTCATAGACTGCGGGTACTATGTCCAGTGGGGTACCTATGTCATAGGCTGCGGGTACTATGTCCAGTGGTGTATCTATGTCATAGACTGCGGGTACTATGTCCGGGGGTGTATCTATGTCATAGACTGCGGGTACAATGTCCAGTGGGGTATCTATGTCATAGACTGCGGGTACAGGGGTGTATCTATGTCATAGACTGCGGGTACAATGTCCAGTGTTGTACCTATGTCATAGACTGCGGGTACAATGTCCAGTGGTGTATCTATGTCATAGACTGTGGGTACAATGTCCAGTGGTGTATCTATGTCATAGACTGCGGGTACAAGGTCCAGGGGTGTATCTATGTCATAGACTGCGGGTACAATGTACAGTGGTGTATCTATGTCATAGACTGTGGGTACAATGTCCAGTGGTATATCTATGTCATAGACTGGGTACAATGTCCAGTGGTGTATCTATGTCATAGACTGTGGGTACAATGTCCAGTGGTGTATCTATGTCATAGACTGCGGGTACAATGTCCAGTAGTGTATCTATGTCATAGACTGCGGGTACAATGTTCAGGGGTGTATCTATGTCATAGACTGTGGGTACAATGTTCAGGGGTGTATATATGTCATAGACTGTGGGTACAATGCCCAGTGGTGTATCTATGTCATAGGCTGCGGGTACAATGTCCAGTGGTGTACCTATGTCATAGACTGTGGGTACAATGTTCAGGGGTTTATCTATGTCATAGACTGTGGGTACAATGCCCAGTGGTGTATCTATGTCATAGACTGCGGGTACAATGTCCAATGGTGTATCTATGTCATAGACTGCGGGCACAATGTCCAGTGGTGTATCTATGTCATAGACTGCGGGTACAATGTCCAGTGGTGTATCTATGTCATAGACTGCGGGTACAATGTCCAGGGGTGTAACTATGTCATAGACTGCGGGTACGATGTCCAGTGGTGTATCTATGTCATAGACTGCGGGTACAATGTCCAGGGGTGTAACTATGTCATATACTGCGGGTACGATGTCCAGGGGTGTAACTCTGTCATATACTGTGGGTACAATGTCCAGTGGTGTATATATGTCATAGACTGTGGGTACAATGTCCAGTGGTGTATCTATGTCATAGACTGCGGGTACAATGTCCAGTGGTAGTATCTATGTCATAGACTGCGGGTACAATGTCCAGTGGTGTATCTATGTCATAGACTGTTGGTACAATGTTCAGGGGTGTATCTATGTCATAGGCTGCGGGTACAATGTCCAATGGTGTATATATGTCATAGACTGCGGGTACAATGTCCAGTGGTGTATCTATGTCCTAGACTGTGGGTACAATGTCCAGGGGTGTATCTATGTCATAGGCTGCGGGTACAATGTCCAATGGTGTATCTATGTCATAGGCTGCGGGTACAATGTCCAATGGTGTATATATGTCATAGACTGCGGGTACAATTTCCAGTGGTGTATCTATGTCCTAGACTGTGGGTACAATGTCCAGGGGTGTATATATGTCCTAGACTGCGGGTACAATGTCCAGGGGTGTATCTATGTCATAGACTGCGGGTACTATGTCCGGGGGTGTATCTATGTCATATACTGCGGGTATAATGTCCAGTGGGGGTATCTATGTCATAGACTGTGGGTACAGGGGTGTATCTATGTCATAGACTGCGGGTACAATGTCCAGGGGTGTATCTATGTCATAGACTGCGGGTACAATGTCCCGTGGTGTACCTATGTCATAGACTGCGGGTACAATGTCCAGTGGTGTATCTATGTCATAGACTGCGGGTACAATGTCCAGTGGTGTATCTATGTCATATACTGAGGGTACAATGTCCAGTTGTGTATCTATGTCATAGACTGCGGGTACAATGTCCAGTGGTGTATCTATGTCATAGACTGCGGGTACAATGTCCAGTGGTGTATCTATGTCCTAGACTGCGGGTTCAATGTCCAGTGGTGTATCTATGTCATAGACTGCGGGTACAATGTCCAGTGGTGTATCTATGTCATAGACTGCGGGTACAATGTCCAGTGGTGTATCTATGTCATAGACTGCGGGTACAATGTCCAATGGTGTATCTATGTCATAGACTGCGGGTACAATGTCCAGTGGTGTATCTATGTCATAGACTGCGGGTACAATGACCAGTGGTGTATCTATGTCATAGACTGCGGGTACAATGTCCAGGGGTTTATCTATGTCATATACTGCGGGTACAATGTCCAGTGGTGTATCTATGTCATAGACTGCGGGTACAATGACCAGTGGTGTATCTATGTCATAGACTGCGGGTACAATGTCCAGTGGTGTATCTATGTCATAGACTACGGGTACAATGTCCAGTGGTGTATCTATGTCATAGACTGCGGGTACAATGTCCAGTGGTGTATCTATGTCATAGACTGCGGGTACAATGTCCAGTGGTGTATCTATGTCATAGACTGCGTGTACAATGTCCATTTGTATATATATGTCATAGACTGCGGGTACACTGTCCAGTGGTGTATCTATGTCATAGACTGCGGGTACACTGTCCAGGGGTGTATCTATGTCATAGACTGTGTGTACAATGTCCAGTTGTATATATATGTCATAGACTGCGGGTATAATGTCCAGTGGTGTATCCATGTCATAGACTGCGGGTACAAGGTCCAGTTGTCTATCTATGTCATAGGCTGCGGGTACAATGTCCAGTGGTGTATCTATGTCATAGACTGCGGGTACAATGTCCAGTGGTGTATCTATGTCATAGACTGCGGGTACAATGTCCAGTGGTCTATCTATGTCATAGGCTGAGGGTACAATGTCCAGTGGTGTATCTATGTCATAGACTGTGGGTACAATGTCCAGTGGTGTATCTATGTCACAGACTGTGGGTACAGTGACCAGGGGTGTATCGCTGACATCGAATGCGGGTGCAGGTGCTTATCTGTGCAATCAGCTGTGCGTACAATGGCCAGGGGTGCAGGGGTCTGTCTTTTTTCTTTTCTTTTTCTAATATGTACAGTACATTAACATATTCATAGACATGCAAACACTCTATTATAACTCAAACTGTATTACCCATGTATATGTACAGTACATTAACATATTCATAGACATGCAAACACTCTATTATAACTCAAACTGTATTACCCATGTATATGTACAGTACATTAACATATTCATAGACATGCAAACACTCTATTATAAATCAAACTGTATTACCCATGTATATGTACAGTACATTAACATATTCATAGACATGCAAACACTCTATTATAAATCAAACTGTATTACCCATGTACAGTTAAAAACATTATAATATGATTGAAAGTTTTCTTAAGAGATATAATGATTGAAGATCTAAGTAGATACTAGTTATAGGACTACGTGAGGAGACAGATAGAGGAGAGTTTAGAGTTTAAAACAGCGGTTACTATATAATATGTTTTGTATTATTACCATGCATGTACATTCATAAACAAATTCTCTATATTTTCACTTAATATTGTACACTCTCCATTTTTGTTCATGGATTATAAGTTTATTATTGTTTATAGCTATTTGTTTTTCTATATTTTTTATTCGGCTTAAGTATTGCATAAAGTCTACATATCTAGGCTCCACTTTCCTTAGTTTGCATGTGTAAATGAAATATTTTCCTGCTATAATGCATACATCTAAAAATAGACTTTTTGAGTCGTATTGTCCAAAACATACTTGAAACCAGTCTAATTTATTTTTAATATTTCGGTCTTTTAAATATGTACTCAATTGTATGGAAGCCCTGGAGGGACATTTAAAATTAAAACTTAATAATTCTATCTTAATATTTAAAATTTATATTTTCAAATTTAATGCTTAATATTTAAAAATTAAAACTTAACATTCAAAAGCATTGAAGAGACTCGTTGACATTGAAGCCACGAGGTAGCGGCAGTTCAAGGCGACAAAGTAAGTAACATTAATATAGTGTGTGTGTCTCTTTTTTAATCCTTAAGACGGTAACTTGGATGAAAACTAATAAGTATTGCCTCATTAATCAGTTGATATTGATAATAGATCTTCAAACGACATTTTGCCGAAGGTAAAGTTGGCAGTGGTTGATGTAACAGCCATAGCATGTGTTTTATAACGCTGCATTTTATTTCATTTTATTTCTTTTTCATTAAAGGACGTGAACATGGAAAGCACGATGTTATTTGCCTTCTTGGTTTTATTGAACGTTGCTCCCGTGTCAACAGTTGTGCCATCACCATTGCCATCAGAAAACGGAAGCACCAGATTAGAACTGATTGCCCATTACTTTTATGCTGGTTTTAAGTACGCAGAGATTGTTTTACTCCTCTTATGTCGACATAATATATGCCTTGGCCTTCGTCAGTTAAAGCGGATACTTCGTTCTAACAATTTACGACGTCGCTTTGTTACATATACTCCATTAGAAATCATACAAGAAACTATAGAAAAAGAAATACAGTTTAGCGGAGACTGCTTAGGGTACCGAAGTATGTGGAGGCGTCTGGAAACTGATTATCATTTAAAAGTGAAAAGAGATGATGTTATGATGTTATGATGTTGCTTAAATTAAGCGATCCAGACGGTGTTCGTTTAAGGAAAGCGCATAAGCTTAAACGAAGGAAGTACCTCGTCCCAGGACCCAACTATGTGTGGCACATCGATGGTTGCGATAAATTAAAATTTATTTTGTTGCTTTTTCCCCCCTTTGTTTTTGCTCCGTTAAATGTAATGGAAGAATCTACTCTTTTAACTCTATTTAAATCTATTATCACTTCCTTCTATACAAAACATCTTATTCTTTGTGACCTTTCATGACATATTATTCTTAATCACTAACTGAAATGTTTAATACGTGCATGTATGTGTATGTATGTATATATGTATATGTGTGTAATTTGTTCTTGTAATGACATGAAAAGGAAAATAAAAAATATTAATACAAAAAAATTAAAACCATTTGGTGTGTGCATCCATGGGGCGATGGATGGATACAGTAGAAGAGTCACGTGGTTAGAAGTTGGTCCTACAAATAATAATCCAAAAATGATAGCGAATTATTATCTTGATACGGTAGCAAGTTATGGATTCGTTCCAAGAATTGTGTGCGCAGATCGTGGAACAGAAAATTCAAGCATTAGTTTTCTCCAGCCCTTTTTCAGAAATGATCATAGTGATTCCATGGCTGGAGTGAAGAGTTTCATGTACGGTAAAAGCACCGCAAATCAGCGTATTGAACGTTGGTGGGGATATTTAAAGCAACAAGAAATAAGTTGGTGGATGAATACGTTGAAGGATTTGAGAGCTCGAGGACGATTTGATACGTCAAACATTCTTCATGTAGAATGCTTGCGGTTTTCTGTGACAGATGTTCTTCAAGCGGAACTTGGTCGCATTGCTATCCATTGGAATTTACACAATGTGCGAACACAAAAACATATAGACACTTGTACTGGAAGACCGGAAATGCTGTTTCATATACCAGAACTAACAGGTTCTGTTGATTATGGTGTTGAAGTTGATTTGGATGACGTTGAAATTTGCCATGAACAATACACAATACCTAAGAAAATATGTAATAATGCTTTCAAGGAGTTGGCTTACATTCTGAAGCCAGACATACAATTCTATCTTAATATTTAAAATTTATATTTTCAAACTTAATGCTTAATATTTAAAAATTAAAACTTGACAATCAAAAGCATTGATCTAAAAGCATATCTACATTACATTAAGCGTAACATATTCCTACACTTGTAGTTATCTATGTTACATTAAGCGTAACATATTCCTACACGTGTAGTTATCTACATTACATTAAGCGTAACATATTCCTACACTTGTAGTTCTCTACATTACATTAAGCGTAACATATTCCTACACGTGTAGTTATCTACATTACATTAAGCGTACCATATTCCTACACTTGTAGTTCTCTACATTACATTAAGCGCAACATATTCCTACACTTGTAGTTATCTACGTTACATTAAGCGTAACATATTCCTACACGTGTAGTTCTCTACATTACATTAAGCGTACCATATTCCTACACGTGTAGTTATCTACGTTACATTAAGCGTAACATATTCCTACACTTGTAGTTATCTACATTACATTAAGCGTACCATATTCCTACACTTGTAGTTATCTACGTTACATTAAGCGTACCATATTCCTACACTTGTAGTTATCTACGTTACATTAAGCGTAACATATTCCTACACGTGTAGTTCTCTACATTACATTAAGCGTACCATATTCCTACACGTGTAGTTATCTACGTTACATTAAGCGTAACATATTCCTACACTTGTAGTTATCTACATTACATTAAGCGTACCATATTCCTACACTTGTAGTTATCTACGTTACATTAAGCGTACCATATTCCTACACTTGTAGTTATCTACGTTACATTAAGCGTACCATATTCCTACACTTGTAGTTATCTACGTTACATTAAGCGTACCATATTCCTACACTTGTAGTTATCTACGTTACATTAAGCGTAACATATAACAAAGCAAACGGGACGGGCCACAAGTTCTAGCCTCCGAAATAAATTGACATTGACTGATTTTGGCTTCCGGTATGAATCAGTAGCTTGTGCTTGTACGCTCATTGGGCTATTGCTAAAAACAAAGCGCCTCTCGTAATAAGTAGAAGCTTGTTGAAATATATATGTCACAGCTTCTTGACACTTACAGATTATATAAATAGATTTACCTCGAATCGTGATTGTTTTCTGTAGCTGTTTTCTGTAGCTGTTTTTTCTGTAGCTGTTTTCTGTAGCTGTTTTCTGTAGCTGTTTTTTCTGTAGCTGTTTTTTCTGTAGCTGTTTTCTGTAGCTGTTTTCTGTAGCTGGTTTCTGTAGCTGGTTTTCTGTAGCTGTTTTCTGTAGCTGTTTTTTCTGTAGCTGTTTTCTGTAGCTGTTTTCTGTAGCTGTTTTCTCTGTAGCTGTTTTTTCTGTAGCTGTTTTTTGTAGCTGTTTTCTGTAGCTGGTTTTCTGAAGCTGTTTTCGGTAGCTGGTTTTCTGTAGCTGTTTTCTGAAGCTGTTTTCTGTAGCTGGTTTTCTGTAGCTGTTTTCTGTAGCTGTTTTCTGTAGCTGATTTCTGTACCTGTTTTCTGTAGCTGTTTTCTGAAGCTGTTTTCTGTAGCTGGTATTATGTAGCTGTTTTCTGTAACTGTTTTCTGTAGCTGTTTTCTGTAGCTGTTTTCTGAAGCTGTTTTCTGTAACCAGTTTTCTTTACAGGAATGATTCAGTTATGCTTACGGCAAGCGTGGTTATTTCTTTTCTTTCTTTCGTTTTTGCTTCGGGCACCAAATAGGGGAACCCCATTTATTTGCTTTGTTTAATTATTATGCGTCAGAACTCGAACCCAAGTAGTAGTAACCCCTAAATAAGACAAATAGTATTTCTTAATTATTAAATAGGACACGATTCTGCCACCTATGAGGATAAATACCAACTCTTGTTATGCAGGGGAATATGCAAATCTTCCTCTGCCTATTTCTGAAATGGCCTTTTACAAAACCTCAGGGACATGGATTCTTTGTTTTCTTGGCATTCTGCAAAGGATGCAAGCAACATTTTCTTAGTATGTGCACCCACTGGTGGTCTAAATATGTATTGGTAGCCTATAATGTACAACACCATACGTGTCAATAGTAAACACATGTTCGTAACATTCCAGTGTTTTGTGCAATATTTAAAATAAATATTTACTGAGTAGATAGATAGATTGTTGGTGGTTGGTTGGTTGGTTGGTGGTTGGTTGGCTGGTTGGTGTGTGGTTGGTTGTTGGTTGGTTGGTTGGGTTTCTTTATAGTTCTGAACTAATCTTCCTTAGGGCCCTCTTAAAATTTCTTAACACTGTAGCATTAATGCACATACACAATTCGTATAGCCAAAGTACACAGTTACGCCATGCAATATACATGTATACTGGTGTACAATGTAACTTAAACGAATCAGGTAATGTTATCGAAATACAAAAGCATATTGAATGACAATCATTATATATATAACGTTCTAGTGTCTGACGAATACGCCGAGCATAGGTACCACCACTGTTATCGGTTGATTGTTAGGGTGACAAATGATCATGCATGTCCACTGAGAGATAAACTCGTGTTAAAAAGAGATCACGTGCGATTTCTGTGTACTGTATATTCATTCATGTTAGTGTCGTCAATGTGTTAACTAGGATAAATTACAATTACATCATGAAACGGGTTTTGTGTGGATATGTTCAGTTTATACAAATTTATTTTAGCTCGATTGCGAAACAAGTTCTTAGAACTTATATTAATCACTCTCGATACCTCATTCCTGATGGAATCCATCGCCACGAAGAAGAGAGAAGGAAGAGGCAACGTGGAATTAAATGCCTTGCCCAAGGGCACAATCGTAACGGTTCCAGCGGAGCTCGAACTCAGGATATTTCGCACCTGAAGCGGGCGCTTTACCACTGCGCTATCACGACTTCCGCATGTTTGGACTACTTATGAAGATTGTTCGACTATGCTGGTAAGTTTCAATTTGAATTAATTTACACGATTGATCTAATTTATCAGTTATATGTACAATGATAGTGTCTGAAACGGGACTTTTATCCGACTTCGATATAACCAGAGAATTCGACATAACCGTCTGTGACATAGCGGATGTAGACTGTAATTAAATATAATGTAAAACATGTCCATTGATGTAGCATATTGTAACTACGGTGTGCATAGTGATTGTGTTCAAAACCTGGCTATGATCATTTATACATATAAATATACATATAAATATAGTGTGGCGTCCGTGGTCCAGTGGTAGAGCGTCGGATTTGGAATCGACCGTTACCGAGTTCGATACTCGGGTCAGGCCACGTATGTAGTGTCATTGAGCAATGCACCTCACACACATTGCTTAGTACTTGTTGACAACTTAGGTCAGCTAAGCATGCCCAGGAAAACATGCCTTGGTCCCCGCAAGGGGTTTGACATTAATGTAGCATACATACATACATACATACATACATACATCGCATCGCATCGCACTGCATCGCATTATTTAATGGTTGTACTGTGCACTTTAACCCTATTTTGCAGATGTATATTAAAGAACACCATTTAAGGGTTCGCTTCGATCACGCGCTTTCTCACTTTTCCCAAAAATTCTGACCCTATCAGGTTTATTTTAAATTTAACTACTTCATACAAATTTATTTTAGCTCGATTGCGAAACACGTTCTTGTAACTTATATTAATCACTCTCGAGACCTCATTTCTGATCAAATCCATCGCCACGAGGAAGAGGCATGTGGAATTTAAATGCCTTGCTTAAGGACACAATCGTAACGGCTCCAGCGGGGCTCGAACTCCGGACCTTTCGCACCTAAAGCGAAAGTAAACTCGGTATATTCATAGCAGAATATAATTAGTTTAATGTTTGTTGAAGCTATTTATTGTCATTGTCAACGGCTTTCTCTATACCCCACCCCCGAAACAAATCTTTACTTTTCTGTGAATCTGTTAATTTCATGAATGTATTTTTGTTGATCAGTATGAATTAAATATGCGAATATTGTATGTAATTTTTAAGCCCATAACTACAGAGTTGTTATATTGATCAAATAAATATATCTAAGAAAAAGATATCTACACGCTTATCTTTGTTATTCCTGGTACCCTGTGTTCAGTTGAGGCCTCCGTATCTTTGTTATTCCTGGTACCCTGTGTTCAGTTGAGGCCTCCGTATCTTTGTTATTCCTGGTACCCTGTGTTCAGTTGAGGCCTCCGTATCTTTGTTATTCCTGGTACCCTGTGTTCAGTTGAGGCCTCCGTATCTTTGTTATTCCTGGTACCCTGTGTTCAGTTGAGGCCTCCGTATCTTTGTTATTCCTGGCACCCTGTGTTCAGTTGAGGCCTCCGTATCTTTGTTATTCCTGGTACCCTGTGTTCAGTTGAGGCCTCCGTGGCCGAGTGGTTACGGTTGTTGGCTTCTGATCACTTGCCCCTCACTGCTGGGGGTGTCAAATTCTTTCAAGTGAGGATGCTATCAAGCTGGTTTGTGGAAGGTCGGTGGTTCTACCCGGGTGGTTAGTTCAAACAATATTGTATTCAAGAATGGTACATGACATAGGAATAGTTGCAACAGCACAGTTAGGATTGGGGGAAAAGTTACATAGGTCGGTGGTTCTACCTGGATACCGGAAATGCTGATTGGAGGGGCACCCAGGGTCTTACTCCACCAATAATAGCTGGAGAGTCGTCGTATGACCTAAGTTTTTGGTGCTAGAGAGCTGAAAGGTCAGTACATTATACAGTCAAACCTGTGTTAGTGGTCACCTCCATTAAGCAGCCAACCTGTATTAAGCAGCCAGTTTCATGATTCCCTATATGTTGTTTTATTATACATTTGACCTCTATTAAGCAGCCACCTGTACTAAGCAGCCACTTTCTCTGACTCCCTTGGCTGGCTGCTTAAGACAGGTTTGACTGTACATCTAAACTCATTAAATCAGGAAATCGCTTCAGGAGATCCCAACAACTGAGCATGCCCCCGGACCCCCCTAGATTGTCTGGGTTGCCTCTGGCTACGGTATTGCTCCCACACCAAGTCCCATTTTAAATAAAAATTCTTAGCATGCCTCTTAGAGCAGCATTTCAACTGATATATAAAATAAATATAAAACAGCCATGTGCCTTCTAAGAATTATCTGTACAGACGGATCTGTAGTCCAGTGCTAACACGCTGGGCTGGTAATCCAGGGATCGCAGGTTCGATCCCCCGTCTGACCATAATAAAATTAACAGTTTCAGGTGGGAAATTATAAATCGCTTCATAAAAATTCTTAGCATACCTCTTAGAGCAGCATTTCAACTGATATATAAAATAAATATAAAACGGCCATGTACCTTCTAAGAATTATCTGTACAGACGGATCTGTAGTCCAGTACTAACACGCTGGGCTGGTAATCCAGGGATCGCAGGTTCGATCCCCCGTCTGACCATAATAAAATTAACAGTCTTTCAGATGGGACGTTAAACCGAGGTCTCGTGTCGGTGCTTTACACCGTGCACGTAAAAGAACCAGAGGAGACTCTGGAATGGGTCTCTGTCTGTATCATTGCACTATCCTCCAATAAATCTAAAATGATTAATCTCTTCAGGAGGCGTCGCTCATATAGGCAACCAGTAGCGACGATAAATAAACCTAAAACACACACACATAAGAATTATTTTGTGCTTAATTCCGGGAAACATCGCACCAACATAGCATGTAGGAATACAATTCCAGTAAATAAATGGCAATTTTCTTTAAATGCATAAATGTTATTAATAGAACACACAATGAAACTAAAACACAACCTTAGCCACAACAATGACACATATGACATGTTAGGTAATATAATAATATTTTTGCAAAATAATTACAATTTAATTGCAATCAACAATTCAACACTTCAAGTTCGCTGTCTAACTTATCGTTGGTTTGCTGAAGAAGAAAATTAAATATTAAGTTATTATAACATAAACTATTTTTTTACAAGCTTAATTTATACAAATTTATTTTAGCTCCATTGCGAAACAAGTTCTTTCAACTTATATTAATCACTCTCGAGACCTCATTCCTGATGCAATCCATCGCCACGAGGGAGAGAGAAAAGGCAACGTGGAATTTAAATGCCTTGCCTAAGGGCACAATCGTAACGGCTCCAGCGGTGCTCGAACTCCGGACCTTTCACACCTGAAGCGAACGCGCATCCACTGTGTTATCACGACTTCCACAAGCTTAATTGCGGTAAGCGATAGCGTACCTCATTTCGCAGATCGGTTCCGAATAGTTGTATGGTGAACAATCTTCATCTCGCCATTGGAACTTTCGGAAGGGATCGAAAACGGCACAGTCTGCCATAGCGTTTCCATCAAATGTCTGTATACCATCGGGTTCACCAGTGACCCAGTCGAAAAATGTTGCCACTTTTCCGTTGTCGATATATTTCCAGACGTTTTCAGTCTCCTCATCGGTCATCCCAATCCAGTATTGTATAGGACCTGAGGTAGCATGCGACATGGTATTAGAACCGTCCATAATTGTAATACAGTGGTTTGATATCTACTATATATCGGGGTTTATGCCATTTGCTTGTCTATTTGACTACTCTCGGAGTTTATGCCATTTGCTTGCCTATTTGACTACTCTCCGAGTTTATGCCATTTGCTTGCCTATTTGACTACTCTCCGAGTTTATGCCATTTGCTTGCCTATTTGACTACTCTCCGAGTTTATGCCATTTGCTTGCCTATTTGACTACTCTCCGAGTTTATGCCATTTGCTTGCCTATTTGACTACTCTCGGAGTTTATGCCATTTGCTTGCCTATTTGACTACTCTCCGAGTTTATGCCATTTGCTTGCCTATTTGACTACTCTCCGAGTTTATGCCATTTGCTTGCCTATTTGACTACTCTCCGAGTTTATGCCATTTGCTTGCCTATTTGACTACTCTCCGAGTTTATGCCATTTGCTTGCCTATTTGACTACTCTCGCAGTTTATGCCATTTGCTTGCCTATTTGACTACTCTCGGAGTTTATGCCATTTGCTTGCCTATTTGACTACTCTCGCAGTTTATGCCATTTGCTTGCCTATTTGACTACTCTCGCAGTTTATGCCATTTGCTTGCCTATTTGACTACGCTCGGAGTTTATGCCATTTGCTTGCCTATTTGACTACTCTCGGAGTTTATGCCATTTGCTTGCCTATTTGACTACGCTCGGAGTTTATGCCATTTGCTTGCCTATTTGACTACTGTCGGAGTTTTCATCTCTGTATAAAGAGACAGCCTGAATTGTTAAAAATATAAATACAGTGTGTTTATTGCTAATGTTTACAGAAATACCTTTAATGTCGCTCTATGTTCTTATTTGAATAGCTAGACTTTCAGCAACTAGTAAAAATAACAAAGCTGACAAAGGACAACCCTGACGAACACCTGTTGTAACGTTAAACGTGTTTGATTTCCAGCCAGTATTCATCATAGATGTTATTATTTGTTACGGAAAATGGAGCTATATGAAGTAAGCCAACAAAAAGTGACTATTGCTGTCAAAGAATATTTATATATTTCAACAATGTTCATTTGTACATTAAAACTGTTACAAAGGGTTGGATGTCTTTACTGGTAATTTCAGGAGCTAGTAAAAATAACAAAGATGACAAAGGACAACGCTGCCGAACACCTGTTGTAACGTTAAACGTGTTTGATTTCCAACCAACAAAAATCACTATATTTATATTTTTCAACAATGTTCATTTGTACATTAGTTTAATCATATTTTATTGCATTCTTTATATTCAATGTACAATACAACTCAAATGTACCAAACGTGTTACGGATGAACTTTCATATATAAGATATATGGTACAAGTATTATCAACAGGTTGTACTATAGGAGTACAATCGTGTTTTACCGTGAACGGCCTAGCTTAATGTATGAAACATCGCGCATGCGTTTACCGCCTTTTAAATTCGTGTATCTTCGTTCTTTATGTCATATGCAACGGAATTGAATCGGGGATATTCGACAATCTACGTCGGAGACGGAAATTAGAGATGTTTCCCGGGGCAATTTGCCGTGCACGTGTTTTGTCTCGTGAACACTCAGTCTATGTTTGTACGGTGTCCAATCGTTTTGTTTGTTGTATTTGTATGAATGAAAGATTGTATGAACGTGGATGAGAGCTATGCATGGATTGGTTACTAATGTATTTCTTTCAACAACTATACCTCCGTGCTTGGTCATAACCCAGGAGAACTCTTACGAGTAACGTGTTACATATATAGCAATTATAATACTAAATAGTCTACCAATAGATATTGAGTAGCTGCATACAGACACTGTGGTAAGTTTTGTATTATATTAATATCGATTTTCTACATGTATATATCTGGTTTTATGCAATGATTGAAATGTTTTTATAATTTGTTTTTATATGCTCTTGTATGTATTTACTTATGTTTTAGGCCTTTTTCCATATACGGAAACAGTAAATAAAGAAATATAACGAACCTACGCCAGAGTGCCTACTATATATTGGCCCCTGTTACATCAGTATGTATATATATGGAGAAGCAAAAGGGTTGGACCACAAGTTTTAACAACATTAGTTTCAGCCCGCCCCAAAATGTGTACATTAAAACTGTTACAAAAGATTGTATGTCTTTACTGGTAACCTTGGTTAATACTTGTTTTGTAACGGATATAACTGCATGATAACAACCGTTATAGAAACTGTGACAGACACTTTGAACATGTGTGTTTTTACGTTTATTTATCGTCGCTACCGGTTGCCCATATGAGCGACGCCTCCTGGAGAGATTAGTCATATTAGATATGTGGAGGATAGTGTAATGATACAGAGACCCATTCCAGAGTCTGTTCTGGTTCTTTTACGTGCATGGTGTAAAGCACCGACACGATACCTCGGTTTAACGTCCCATCTGAAAGACTGTCAGACGGGGGGATCGAACCTGCGATCCCTGGATTACCAGTCCATCGTGTTACCACTAAACTACAGATCCGTCTATTAGATCTACTGAGTTCAGGCCCCGAGGTTATAAAGCTATTCTCAGAGGGGCTGGGCGAGGGCCAATTACTAATGTTATTAGAACTTGTGACCCAACCCATTTGCTAATTATTTGTTTGTAATTTGTTTGTAATTTGTTTGTAATTTGTTTGTAATTTATTTGTAATTTGTTTGTAATTTGTTTGTAATTGTACATGTATATAAAGCAATAAAATATTATCAAATCAAATGTTCTCAGAAAACAAACTCAAGCTCAATTGATTTGATTGGTTGATTCTGAGCGCTACTGTCAGGTGAACAAATCAAACGGTTGAGACTGAGTTTAGAGATTGGGGAAACGTTTTATAACCTCCAGTTATGTACGCAACTGTGTCGTACACTACGTACCCCTTTGTAAATCCAGTAATTCATGCTTCAAGAACGCGTTTTCTCGTGCAGAATCGACGTGAACTAAATGTGAATTATGCCTGACGCAGAAATCCTGAAAAAGAAAGACCATGTTATTCAGATATACTAGCTAGTTTAATTACATTTAAAGCAGCCCTATATCGTATGAAGTAAAGGATATTTGAAAAAGCTAAGCTAAGCTAAGCTAAGCTTAGCCTCCATACTTTAAACCAGTTATTCCTTGTAGATATACACGATGTGTAATGGTCAGTGAGACGCAACCGTGCGTAGCGAGTTTAACTCGAGGATACGTGTATGATCGATATGTTACTATATTTTGTACTGTGGTATTCCAACGCAGTCACTTCCAATATCGTATGATAGTCGGACGTCTTCTTATAAAGAGAGCATTTTATAATATAGTTTATCATAGAAGTCTTCAAAAGTATTATTCAGGTATATATAGATATGCGTGAGATATTGAATTGGTTGATTTGTACGCTGTAGTATTGGGTTCATTAGGTTGTACGCGGGTTCGGTTCAGTTAGTCCTTTTTGTCGTTGGTCCTGGCTGTCGGTATATCAAACCTCACCATTACACATAACTTAACAGACGCATGTTATTTACAGTTGGCACCAGTGAGTGAGTGGTTGAATGTGTAGCGGACGGTGGAGAATAGCGAGAAGCTAAGCTAAGCGTAACATATTCCTACACGTGTAGTTCTCTACGTTACATTAAGCGTAACATATTCCTACACGTGTAGTTCTCTACGTTACATTAAGCGTAACATATTCCTACACGTGTAGTTCTCTACGTTACATTAAGCGTAACATATTCCTACACGTGTAGTTCTCTACGTTACATTAAGAGTAACATATTCCTACTATGATAGTAAATATAACATATTCCTACATTTGTTGTAATTTAATTACATTTAGCTTAACATATTTTACACTTGCAGAGATTCGACAAGCAGCCGCATATTTTGGCCCAATATATTATGTTGGCAGTCGACTTTTATGGCCTAGTAGATGTTGACTGGCGACTGTTTAGACCCAGTATATGTTGACTGGCGACTGTTTAGACCCAGTATATGTTGGCTGGCGACTGTTGAAACCCAGTAGATGTTGGATGGCGACTGTTGAAACCCAGTATATGTTGACTGGCGACTGATTAGACCCAGTAAATGTTGGCTGGCGACTGTTTAATCCCAGTATATGTTGACTGGCGACTGTTTAGACCCAGTATATGTTGACTGGCGACTGTTGAAACCCAGTAGATGTTGTCTGACGACTGTTATGGTCCCAGTAGATGTTGGCTGACGACTGTTATGGTCCAGTAGACGTTGTTGTGGCCCCAGTAGATGTTGTCTGACGACTGTTGTAGCCCCAATAGATGTTGTATGACGACTATGTTTGTCGGACGACTGTTGTGGCCCCAGTAGATGTTGTCTGACGACTGTTGTGGCCCCAGTAGACGTTGGCTGGCGACTGTTATGGCCCCAGTAGACGTTCGCTGACGACTGTTGTGGTCCCAGTAGATGTTGTCTGACGACTGTTGTGGCCCCAGTAGATGTTGTCTGACGACTGTTATGGCCCCAGTAGATGTTGTCTGACGACTGTTATGGCCCCAGTAGATGTTGTCTGACGACTGTTATGGCCCCAGTAGATGTTGTCTGACGACTGTTATGGCCCCAGTAGATGTTGTCTGACGACTGTTATGGCCCCAGTAGATGTTGTCTGACGACTGTTGTGGCCCCAGTAGATGTTGTCTGACGACTGTTGTGGCCCCAGTAGATGTTGTCTGACGACTGTTGTGGCCCCAGTAGATGTTGTCTGACGACTGTTATGGCCCCAGTAGATGTTGTCTGACGACTGTTATGGCCCCAGTAGATGTTGTCTGACGACTGTTATGGCCCCAGTAGATGTTGTCTGACGACTGTTATGGCCCCAGTAGATGTCTGACGACTGTTATGGCCCCAGTATATGTTGTCTGACGACTTTTATGGCCCCAGTAGACGTTCGCTGACGACTGTTATGGCCCCAATAGACGTTGGCTGACGACTGTTATGGTCCAGTAGACGTTGGCTGACGACTGTTGATGGTCCAGTAGACGTTGGCTGACAACTGTTGTGGCGCCAGAATACAAAACGACGTCGTAAATTGTTAGAACGAAGTATCCACTTTAACTAACTAAGGCCAAGGCATATATTATGTCGACATAGGAGTAAAACAATCTCTGCGTACTTAAAACCAGCATAAAAGTACTGGGCAATCAGTTCTAATCTGGTGCTTCCGTTTTCTGATGGCAATGGTGATGGTACAACTGTTGACACTGGAGCAACGTTCAATAAAACCAGGAAGGCAAATAACATCGTGCTTTCCATGTTCACGTCCTTTAATGAAAAAGAAATAAAATGAAATAAAATACAGCGTTATAAAACACATGCTATGGATGTTACATCAACCACTACCAACTTTACCTTCGGCAAAATGTCGTTTGAAGATCTATTATCAATATCAACTGATTAATGAGGCAAAACTTATTAGTTTTCATCCAAGTTACCGTCTTAAGGATTAAAAAAGAGACACACACAATATATTAATGTTACTTACTTTGCCGCCTTGAACTGCCACTACCTCGTGGCTTCAATGTCAACGAGTCTCTTCAATGCTTTTGAATGTTACGTTTTAATTTTTAAATATTAAGCATTAAATTTGAAAATATAAATTTTAAATATTAAGATAGAATTATTAAGTTTTAATTTTAAATGTCCCTCCAGGGCTTCCATAATAAACTATACACTCGGTTAATAATATATTCATATTAATCATTTACCTGGTAGGAAGAAATCGATGTTTACGCTCCAAGTACTGTAGATATTGGAAATTGCACAATCTTTAAACTAGGTTTGAAATAAATACATATAGTATTGAATTACACCGGTAATGTCTATATATAGATAGATATATTTGCTGATGAAGACGGATTCAGTGTGTCGACTGAGTCGAACTAAGGAAGGTAAACAATTTTCGTATCTCTGTTTATTTGTTTACAAAAGTCGTATATATTATTAGATAATTTAACAAATAAGATAAAAGAGATGACAGACTATACGATATAATATAGTTCTATACTTATCGACTGTCATGACATCATACTGTTGTACTTGCAGATCATTATTATTAATATTGGACTGCTGTCAAAAGGCCAGAGTATTACGTAAATGTACGAAATTAACAATTTTAATTAGTAAGTCTTGTTATATAAGTGTGTGTGTGTTTTAAGTAAGATATATGTCTCAAACGGATCCAGTATGTAAAATACTGGTACTGTCATCGGCACTACGCGCCTCGCGCAGTCCACTATTTTACATATTGGATCGTTTTCGGCTTATATCCTAAACATCAAGTATATTATTATTTAGAGTTTCTTCTTCAGATAATACATAACGGAAACTGTCCATCCAACAGTGCTATTTATATTTAGTTTGATGGGCAGGGTTGTATATAATGTTGTCATAACATGTGGCCCAACCCACATAGGGATCTGTAGTCCAGTGGTTAACACGTTGGACTGGTAATCCAGGGATCGCAGGTTCGATCCTCCGTCTGACCCTAATAACAGTCTTTCAGATGGGACTTTAAACCGAGGGCTTGTGTCTGTGCTTTACATCGTGCATGTAAAAGAAGCAGAGGAGACTCTGGAATGGGTCTCTGTCTGTATCATTACACTATCCTCCAACAATCTAAAATGATTAATCTCTTCAGGAGGCATCGCTCATATGGGCAACCGGTAGCGACGATAAATAAACGTAAAACACACTCATATCCCAACCTATTTGCTTCTTTCCGATTAAACAGTTTACTGCCATGATAACTAATCTAGATACTATAATTTGATTTCCATGTAATTGATTGTACATTGTATATTTAATTGTAATGAAAAATATATGAAATACATGTATATGCAATAAAATAATATTAAATTAATATTCACAATATATTAATATTAATTTATCACATAACGTTGCTTGTATTCGGTGTAATACAGCCATGACATAAATTCTTATATGTCAACACGTTTAATAACAGCTGTAAGGATTCTGATTGGTCGGCATAACATGATCGATGATCAATCTTAGCAGAACATGATCTTACGTTAAACAAAATATTTTGAGGATTTCATTATAATTAATTTTTATCTTTATCACGAATATAGCAACATAATTGTATATTTATAGATGTTGATACACGGACGTTTAATCGTTACTCAAAATGGCCTGATGTTGGACGAGGTCAAATCGTTGCTTCAAAAGTCTCTGAGAAGACAGGAACATAGTCTGACATTGCAAGCTGCAATGGAGCTTAT
Organism: Archivesica marissinica; assembly: GCA_014843695.1. NCBI lineage: Eukaryota > Metazoa > Mollusca > Bivalvia > Venerida > Vesicomyidae > Archivesica > Archivesica marissinica. The sequence continues at coordinate 19,478,883 of CM026400.1, read as the reverse complement.
AGGCAATAAAAAGGATCAACTGAAGTGGCAGAATGTGGCTACCTTCATGTTTGAAGATCACTGTTTGAATCACGTGACCGTGTTCGAGAAGCTATTCGACCTATATAAAAGGAAGGATAAGTTGGGAAGCGTGGAACTATTATCCAAGTGTTTCACGTGCAGACATTCGGCATGCCTCCAGGTTGTAGCCATCAGCGATACGCACAGAAAATATGAAAGCATATGGGATGACGATATCACGATCGATGAAAGCCTAAAAGACTTGGTTAACACAACCGGTAGAGGTATAGATTGCGATCTTCTGCTGATGAACATTGTGAAAAGATGGCGAGAAAATAACGTCAGCGCGCTCAGTAGTCTGTTTGGCCTTGTGAACATGGCAGTCAACGTGGAAGGAAGAACTGTGAAGAAGGCGGGACTGAAGTGTTTGATTGACAAGGATATGAAGGCTGCAAACCTCTATCACCTGGTACTCTCCATCCTGTATCAAAGGACAACAGACGAATACATGAAAAGAATGGTTATGATCTGTTTCCGGTTCGCCACGATACCACAAACTCCACATGGATTGATACTCTTCACTCTACTGTCGCAGCTGAATTACAAGAACATAGTGATTAACAGGCAACTACCAGATATACAGGTCAAACGGGTTGACTGGAAACAGGTACAGAAATTGGAAGCAATGCCGGGATGGGCTGTTGATAAACATACTTACAGGGGAAAATTCGGAAAGTCGTCCAGATGGTTGTTTGTAAAGAAATTCAAACATCTGAACCTTTCAGAAGAACAATTGGTTGAGTTCCACGGGGACAGGCCAAAGTCAGACCTACGAGTGTTTTTCGATGTTGGGTGTGTCTGTACAAATGACATACTACCTCACAATCCAATCTGGGAAAAGGCCAAGAATATGTATCTCAGTCAGAAGCCATCGATGCAGAAATGTGCAAAGATGACAAAATTGTTTTATAACACAATGCTCGATGAGGGCAGTGTCGTCTTAACCAGACGTGGTGACCACACGTCCATAGCAACAACATCGGAACGTCAACAACAATGTGGAAAACGAACTGTCACACACTCAAAGGTAGCAACAGAACGAAACCCAAAGAAACGAAAGCTAACCAAAGATGATAGTGTTCAAAACGAATGTGTATTCGTATCATCAGGAGACGCAAATAACGACAAGCTTATTAAAGGCGGAATGCCTGAGGAAACTGAAGCGTATTGTAGTGGTACGACAAAACGACCAACTACGTCCGTATCATGGAAACAACCAAATCCACTCGACAAAAGAGTTCCATCGGGGCCATTGCTCCAACTTCCAACAGGGAGTGGTAAAGTATATACCACATTAGATTTTGAAACACAAAAGGTCTGGAAAGGACCATACAAATCGCAGGAGAGGCAGAACTTGTGTATATTCCTGCACAAGGCCATGAAGGACATTTTTCATGACGCTCACACCTTGGAAATGGAGACACATGGGCAGTACATTCTATTTCCGCTTCTGAAATCGAAAGATGCTGAAATTTCAATCACGCATAGAGAATTCTACGATTGCATTTCAAAGCAACACATTTCTGAGAAGAAGGGAGCGTTCGTGGATAGATCATCTTTAGGCATTATTCAGTTACACAAACTTCGGCCAGAAGAAATACACAGGGTACCTGTGACAGTGTGGATACATTTCGCATGGCGTTTCATCCTGAACGTAGGGGATACTGGCCTGTACAACGCCATAGCGACAAATGATCTAGCAGAAATTTACGGAATCGACATGGAAGAAAGACGAAAACAAGTAAAGGGAAGTGACGTCATTAACATGATGTTCGGAAAACTTCCGAGAAAGGAGATTGTGACAGAAATAGAGAGCTTCCTTGTAGCACACGTTGAGGAATTCTATGATGCTATTAACAAAGATATAGACTACGACAAACTGGGGAATCTGTTTAGGGAATACGGTATGAACAGTGAAGTAGACGTGTGCAAAGAACGACTGGTCAAGCTAAAGAACGCCGTGGAGAATATGTGCAAAATAAAGTGCGGTATTTGAAAGAACAAAAATGTATATCAGTTCGCGATCCTGGTGTGCGCAGCGGCGCATGCGCATGCGCATGCGTTTATCTTCACAAAGGAAGAGACTCATTGAACGTTCATTGAACACAATCACAGCAATGTTGGTAAAACCACGGTAACATATGTGTTTCTATAATGTCTATAGTCTATGATTAACAACGCTGGACTACTTGTGAAGAATCCGTGTTGGATGTGTTGTGTTTTATTCAATAAATTTGCAGTACCGTAGCAAATTCCAACCGAGGCAATCTAGGGAGGTTCGGGGGCGTGTTCCCTCTTAAAATTGTTTGGGTATAGAAGCGATTTCCTGCGTTTTCTGATTTAATGAGTTTAGACGTATAATTATATACTGACCATTCAGCTCTCTAGCAATCAACATTATATACAGCAACGGGATATTTTTATTTATTTCATTTTTCATTTTTTTCCTTTGGAAATTTTAACCGAGGCAGCTGCCTCGGTGTACCTCAGTGTGGCTACGGGCCTGACATGTGTATGATTAAAAAAATATATATGCACGTATTAGTTGTCGTTGAATGCTTGTTTGGATTACATGTATGTATATTACTAGTAATTAATGTGAAATAATAACAATAAAATGTAATAATTAATATATATATACATATATGCATATGTGCTGGACACCTTAATAAATCTATAAACGTATTCGTTTCTGTTGAAAGCTTGTTTTCTTTTCGTGGAGGTCATGATAGGGCAGTAGTAGCGCGTTCGCTTCAGGTGCGAAAGGCCCGGAGTTCGAACCCCGCTGGAGCCGTTACGATTATGCCCTTGGGCAAGACATTTAAGTTCCACATTGCCTCTTCTCTCTCCCTCGTGGCGATGAATTCCATCAGGAATGAGGTCTCGAGAGTGATTAATATAAGCTGTAAGAATGTTTCGCAATCGAGATAAATTAAATTTGTATAAATATGTTTTCTGCTTCCTAACAAATGTGTTTCATTTGTATTGCATGTATGTACAGCCTTATGAATTTCGAATAAATACTGTTGAACACATTTTATTATTATTTACCCTTTCCCTCATAGAGATTTAGGTTAATATACTATTATAGTTCCATACAAACGACAGCCATTTAACCCTTTCCTTCATAGAGATTTAGGTTAATATACTAGTATAGTTCCATACAAACGACAGCCATTTAGCCCTTTCCTTCATAGAGATTTAGGTTAATATACTAGTATAGTTCCATACAAACGACAGCCATTTAACCCTTTCCTTCATAGAGATTTAGGTTAATATACTAGTATAGTTCCATACAAACGACAGCCATTTAACCCTTTCCTTCATAGAGATTTAGGTTAATATACTAGTATAGTTCCATACAAACGACAGCCATTTAACCCTTTCCTTCATAGAGATTTAGGTTAATATACTAGTATAGTTCCATACAAACGACAGCCATTTAGCCCTTTCCTTCATAGAGATTTAGGTTAATATACTAGTATAGTTCCATACAAACGACAGCCATTTAGCCCTTTCCTTCATAGAGATTTAGGTTAATATACTATTATAGTTCCATACAAACAACAGCCATTTAACCCATAGATATTACTGGGACTACATAGAGATTTAGGTTACTATACTATTATATCTCCATACAAACGACAGCCATTTAGCTATCAGGAAGTGGGTAAGTAGTCGCCATATCTATCCCACATCCATAGATATTACTGGGACTACATAGAGATTTAGGTTAATATACTATTATATATCCATACAAACGACAGCCATTTAGCTATCAGGCAGTGGATAAGTAATCGCCATATCTATCCCACCTCCATATATATTACTGGGACTACATAGAGATTTAAGTTAATATACTATTATATTTCCATACAAACGACAGCCATTTAGCTATCATGCAGTGGATATGTAGTCGCCATATCTAGTCCACCTCCATAGATATTACTGGGACCACAGGGATTCGGCACGTTTGGGGGTACTAGTATATATATTTAAGTACAGGGATTCTACTCTGTGGGATGTCAGATTTCGCATCGATCAGTAAAATGGCCCTATCTGAAACAATGTTATACAAATCTGTCCAAATACAACGCCTATCCCGAGTCTTTAAATTGTTCTTCAAATAAAACACAACTTTAAGCTGCATGCATGTATACTTTGTAAACAATTGCCACATACATTGGCCATAGCAGGTCACATTTCCATACTAGGACACGGGTTCTGTCAGCAACAAAACAGCTCTCGTGAATGACTTCCAACATGTGCTTGGTTAGAGGCAGCAAGTATTACTTTATAAGCTTAGCAGCTCTCGTGAATGACTTCCAACATGTGCTTGGTTAGCTGCAGCAAGTATTACTTTATGAGCTTAGCAGCTCTCGTGGATGTCTTCCAACACGTGCTTGGTTAACTGTAGCAAGTATTACTGTATAAGCTTAGCAGCTCTCGTGGATGCCTTCCAACACGTGCTTGGTTAGCTGCAGCAAGTATTACTTTATACTAGGGATGGCAACGAATGGTGATTGTGATATTCGAATATTCGGATGATCTTCCGAACGAATATTCGAATATTCGCAAATTTCTCCAACTTTCGATTTCCACTACAGTTAGTACCTGTAAAACAAATGCTTCTCAGTTTGTGTCCAGTCAAATAGACTGCATTAATCAATTAGTGACCCCTGTAAGGTATGAACAACATGTCATCACCCTCCTTTTTTATTTGGAGCCAAATCGCGATGACATTTCGCACCATCGGGCATGCATTCGGTCATTCTTTGTTTTCGAAACTTAATTGATTGAAATTTAAACAAACATATATATCCTTTTAAAGGCGTATAGCACAATAATTGATAATCGTCAAAAAAAAATTAAACTTTGCATATATTTAGATTAGACATTTCCATGTATGAAAATATTTTAAAACTAGTGGGTCCCCGTGCTCGTTTTTGAGTTATGAGCAATTGAAGAGTAGTACCGTGTACACATTATTGGTCCAAATTTTGACGTCAAAAATGAGCATACAAATTCCTTTAAACATACATAAAAACACTAGAAAATGAGTTTAGTTCCATTTAATATTGCATATATTTGATGCAAACTAGCAGATGTTCATGTATATCAATAAAACTTTATAATTCTATGTGAACTATTTTTCATTTTGACCATTTTTTATTGTTTACGTCTCGGATATTTTTGCAGTTTGGCTTTGCGAAAAGTAAGAAAATGTGTCATAATTTTTTTTTCAATCGTCAGAATGTTTTTTAATTTTCTGTGTAGTATATCTACAATATACTGATAAATATGAAAGCATAAAAAACATACCACACCGTGCTTGTTTTTGAGCTAAATGAGAATAATCGTTACCATTTCAGTGTCAAAATAGGATATTTCCACAATTAGAGACTAATATTTGTGGTATTTCGTATTTATCATTTTATCTCAATTGCATTCTATTGTATTAAACTTACAACACAAAATGCAGCATTTATCATCGCCGTTTAAAGTGTCCGAAATTACAATGGGATGTGTCCCGTCCGAATTGATGTCAGTTTTATTATCAGGCAGTACGTGTTCAAATGCAATTTGTTTCTTTCTTACAGATGACTTGGCTCCAGATAAAAACTTTCCTGTTCGATTGCGTTTATAAAAGACCATTATGAATATTAAGACGCGTACTAATTTATTGAAATATAAAACTAACAAAAAGTGATATTATTTTTTTCTGTAGAGGTGAGCCGTGAAATGTACCAACGGTAATAATCGCGATGCGTAGAAAGCTGCGCACGAACAATTGTGATATACGCCTTTAAGTTATGATTTAACTGCAATTGATTAAAATTTGATTTGAATTTTTTTTTAATATTCGAATATGGTTTTAATATTCGAATATTCGGACGTTCGAATGAATATTCGAATATTCGAACATTCGTTGCCATCCCTACTTTATACACTTCGCAGCTCTCGTGAATGCCTTCCAACATGTGCTTGGTTAGCTACAGCAAGTCTTAGCAGCTTTCTGTTTCTAAGGTAATGGTTTCAAGCAAATTTATTTTTAAATTAACAAAGTATAAGATAACGAAAGCGAGTATTTTAGTGTCACAGAGTATTTTAGAAAACGATAAGGTGAGAAAATATACGACATACAGTCAAACCTGTCTTAAACATCCAGCCAAGGGAATCACAGAAAGTGGCTGCTTAGCACATGTGGCTGCTTAATAGATGTCAAATGTATAACAAAACAAATATATTGAGTATCTTGATTCTACAGGTTGGCTGCTTAGCACATGGGGCTGCTTAATAGCTGTCAAATGTATAACAAAACAACATATTGAGAATCCTGATCCTACAGGTTGGTTGCTTAGTAGAGGTGACCACTAACACAGGTTTGATTGCATAATATTGTCTAAACAGGTATATTACCACTAATAGTGTTTATTAACACATGTTTGATTGCATAGTATTGTCTAAACAGGTATATTACCACTAATAGTGTTTATTAACACAGGTTTGATTGCATAGTATTGTCTAAACAGGTATATTACCACTAATAATGTTTGTTAACACATGTTTGATTGCATAGTATTGTCTAAACAGGTATATTACCACTAATAGTGTTTGTTAACACAGGTTTGATTGCATAGTATTGTCTAAACAGGTATATTACCACTAATAGTGTTTATTAACACAGGTTTGATTGTATAGTATTGTCTAAACAGGTATATTACCACTAATAGTGTTTGTTAACACAGGTTTGATTGCATAGTATTGTCTAAACAGGTATATTACCACTAATAGTGTTTGTTAACACAGGTTTGATTGTATAGTATTGTCTAAACAGGTATATTACCACTAATAATGTTTGTTTCAGATCATGCTGAGTATATTCGGTATGGTTGGAGGACCGCTGCTTGGACTGTTTGTTATGGGCCTCTTTATGCCCTGGATTAACGAATGGGTATGCTAACATGTAGTGTCACATATGTATGTATATAAGGAGCTTCCATGGTGACAGGCAGATCCTGGTAATCCATGGATCGCAGGTTCGATCCCCCGTCTGACCCTAATAAAATTAACAATATTTCAGATGGGACTTTAAACCGAGGTCTCGTGTCGGTGCTTTACATCGTGCACGTAAAAGAAGCAGAGTAGACTCTGGAATGGGTCTCTGTCTGTATCATTGCACTATCCTCCAAAAATCTAAAATGACTAATTTCACGTGGCGTCACTCATATGGGCAACCGGTAGCGCCGTAAAATAAATGTAAAAATGCACGTAGTGGATGCGGTGTCTGACGCGCAACCGAGGGGTCGCGAGTTCGTACCCTGTCAAACCATGGTGATGGTGCCCTTAAACAAGGTACTTTAATCCACTCTGCCTCTTCTCTCTCCCTCGTGGCAATGATTCCACCACGAACGAGGTCTCTCTCTCGAGCGAATAAATTAGTTTATAAAAACATATTTTAGCTCGATAGCGAAACAAGTTCTTACAACTTATATTAATCACTCTCAAGACCCCGTTCCTGATGGAATCCATCGTCACGAGTGAGAGAGAAAATGCATGTGGAATTTAAATGACTTGCCTAAGGGCACTGTTTGTTGTCAACATTAAAAACTACAGACAAAACAAATGCATTATGAACTATGACTTTATAATTAACTGTTCTTGATTGCCAGAAAATAGCTAAGATACAAAAGTACATCCAAGCGCGGAGGAATACGAAACTGAAACAGTGACAGAGAAAATTCCATCTTCCACTGTTTGAAAAACAGTGAAAAACAGTGAAATATAGCTTTTTCTTTCACTTAGAAAAAACTCAATCATTCACTGGAATGTATAAACGAAATATCCCTCACCCACATCCGAATTGTGTGGCTATGGGGGTGGTTGTCTGCAACTATAATAAATAGAAAAATGACACCCATTTGTGTACATGTACATACCCCTTTTTGGTGCTTCAGATTAAAGTTTAAACTTTATTTATTTTACAACGATTGCGAAGCATGCTCTAACAACTTATATATTTATCACTTTCGTTGGCGCGGATGAAAGCGTAAATGTGGTCATTCGTGTGGGACGAAACCGGAGTACCCGGAAAAACCAACCTGTCCGATCTGGCGACCACCGTACCATCTCACATACTTCCCGGTCCGAGGATCGAACCCGAGTTGCATTGGTGAGAAGCGAACGCGCTAACCACTGCGCTAATCGGACAGCCAATGAGAGTTCATACTTTTCAGGGCGCACTATGTGGTCTGATTGTGAGTGCTATTCTGACATTCTGGGTCGGGGTAGGCGGTACGATACTCGTGCCCATACCAGAGATACAAAACGTGAATATTGACATGTGTTCACATTTCAATAACACGTGCAGTGCGCAGCAGACGCTTGATAACACCACGTGGTCGGGAACTATGAAGACAACGACATTGATGTCGACCACTGCAGGAGTTAATGTGTCAACAACATCACCTGAAGTTTCGGATGACATTCTGTAAGTTTTATTTATGAGATAAGATTTGTCTTGCCATGGTTTATCGGCGAATACAACGCGGTTTGTCGTTCTGTTGCGTAGGAATGTATCCACTTAGGCCGTAAAGATCTAGTCTGATCATGATCTATGTTGGTTGCTATTTAGTCAAGTGTTTTAGCTCCACTATCCGAATAACAAGATCTGGCTCTGTGCTGTTTGCAAACGCGACTTTAATTGTGATTAGCAGATTACAGGTTAGTGGATTGTTCCACAGATAATGACGGACATTCGGACACTCCCAAACAAATTCCTGAACATCCGTGCGTATGTATTTGCGTATCCTGCTAACAGACAGACGGACAAACCGAGGTGAAAACATGGCCCCTGGCGGAGGAAATTATGCCATTATCTATGTCAATACTTTCGAAGCGAGGATGTGGTATCGTCAGCCATTTTGGAAAACACCGGAAGTATAAAGTTAAATGTGCACGCGCATGGTACATATACAAGAGAATATATCAGAGGCTGAATTTCTGTACAGTACAATAACACATTATACAATCAACATCAAATATGTTACGTTAATTATGATAGTAATATATAGTATGTACAAGGTTCTGTTTTATTTGATATTCTATATACACGTTTCAGGTGGATATATCACCTGTCCTATCTGTGGTACGCTTTATTTGCTGTCCTCATCTGTATGATCACAGGAACTATAGTGACCATAATATCATCATTCCTTACAGGTCTGTAATGTATACACAGTATTATTACTTAGATATGTAATGTATCCTATAGTCTTGCCGTTATTTGCCTACAACAATACCGTCTACCATCCAGGTTGATACGCTGTGCTTTCCAGTCTGATATTACGCTTGCTTGTTTGATACGGTCACGAGCCCGTATCAAACAGTGATGATGTACGTTTATTTATCCTCGCCACCGGTAAACCATATGGGCGAGCGTTCTAAGATGATTATTCTCTGTGATGCTTATGGTGACATCCTCAGATGGCTCCTTCCTTCTTTCTGTGCCAGGGTGACAAGTCCTGGTCTGTGTGCGATCCTTTTTAGGGCCACATCCTCCACGATTAGTCGGCTCACAGCAGCAAAATGGTTCTGTTGTTCCGTCGTTGTCCACCCCGTTGACGCATCCGGGGTCGAGGTCGCATCCCCCCATCTCCAACAGCTCGCCCGAGATTGGAGACAGATAAAAGAGTTCGAGGCGACGAGTGCGCCATCCACGCGAAACGACTGCCGTCTTCTCCTACCCAGTCACTCGTCGCCTCTTCAACGCCCCAGTGTTAGCTGTCGTTGATCTAGGTAAGTGTAAGACACTCAAAAAGAGTCTATGCGGGTCCTCGTCTGTATGCGTCAGCGGCGTGGATTGGTCACTTCGGAACAGGTGATCCAATTTCCCGCTGTGAGCCGTGCCTTGTTCCCGACGTGCACGGTGTGGAGGTACGAACAAGCCGTATCAAACAGAAAAAATCCGTATCATATATAGTTCTTTTAAATAACGCATGCGCACTCATTGCCAATTTATTCACTTCCCGTAGCATATTCAAGGTGTCAAATTTGACAGATAACAAATGTTTATAGTTTCATGGTAATATTTTAATCATGTTCGTGTATCTATTTCAGTAACTGTGATTTATTCCTGATAAATGGATAACAGAGAGCATGATTTCGATTATTAAATGTTCAAATCCATATCAAAGTAATAAAGACGTTATTACGTGGCTAGTTTCATATCAGCCTAGGTATCGACCCTCGGTAACTTGAGATCAGCCTTCGACCTTCAGATGAAACTAGCCACGTAATAACCTATAGGAATATTGGTGCAGGACGGCCCCGGATAGAACCACTGACTCTCCGTAAGCCTGGTGATTGCTGAAGACATGTCTACGTCCCCGCGAGGGGTTCGACATTACAGGAAGATAGATAGATAGAGTATTAAACGTAAATATGTTGCCACATTTTTTCTGTTTGTTATATGACATACGCTCGTATTTGGAATTAACAATAACTAGGTAGCAATTTTTAATAGTCCCCGTTTTACACAAAAACATTTCGTTGCAAAACAAGGTTCTATATTCACACATAGCACGATGACGTACCATCTTTCTAAGGGTTAACGATACCTTAATGTTATTAATAACCATTCTTAATGTTATTAATAACCATTTAAATAACATATACAATGTTTTGCAATTTCTTGAAGATTTCAACGACCCAGACAATGTGGATCCTGGTTTGATACATAAAATGGCAGACCGGGTGTGTTGCTACCTTCCTCTCTGCTGCCAGAGAGTACACAGGTTCGAAATGGAGGTTAGTATATACAGAATACATTCGGTAATCCTTAGGATGGTGACTGGTGGACGTCGTGATAGCGCAGTGGGTGCGCGGTCGCTTCAGGTGCGAAAGGTCCGGAGTTCGAGCACCGCTGGAGCCGTTACGATTGTGCCCTTAGGCAAGGCATTTATTTTCCACGTTGCCTCTGTAACTACTTCCTGTACAGGGTGACAAGTCCTGTGATGTAACGTATTTCTGTTTTCTTTCGAACGGCTCTTCTTATGGCCACCCTCCTCACTGTTGGTCATCCCGCAGCAGCATACAAACGGATCTGACAGTTGGACATCTGGTCGTCTCGGGCGCTCCAGGGTCTGACCATACCTCCACCACTTCCGTAAAACAGTGGTGGTGAAACGTGTGTCCCTTGTTACACGGTCGACAACCAGAAGATCCCAGTATCTTACGCTGCTGCTGCGAGATGTGCACCGACCGAGACGTGCACGCCGTGAGTAGATCGACCGGGTCTCTATAATCCTTTAGACAGCAATGTCTAAAATACAGTTTTGTTTTGTTTGTTTATGGTGGTTGAAGTCGCCACAACATCTTAGGTCAAATGGCGAATCTCCAGCGAGTATTGGTGCAGGACGGCCCCGGATAAAACCACCGACTCTCCGTAAGTCTGGTGATTGGTGAAGACCCTCAGTGAGTGTATTTGCTCGGAGAGGCACCCGGGCTCTTCCCCCGCCACGGATGTCCGTATTAAGGCTATTAATAGTAAATACATCAATGTACATACGGTCTACATCCGTTATGTCGAATTCTGTCGGACCGAACAAAATACTTAGACATAACGAAATTCGATATAAACGGGGCCAGTTATATGTAAAATGATAGTGTCTGAAACGGGACTTTGATCCGACTTCGAGATAACCGGATAGTTCGACATAACCGACTTTGACATAGCGGATGTAGACTGCACATATATATTTCATGCATACTATGGTATTATATATTCCATTTGAAGATTGAACTATGTACTCGCATATTTGCTTTCATTCCCGCAGAAACACTCGGAACCAAACGAAGTACAAGCCCCTCACATTATACAAGAAACATCGTTTTATGTGAATGACGGATATGAACACAAACACGAAACTGGGGCGGCAGTGCGCATGTCAAACATATTGAATGGACGTACATCCTCCGAAATCGAGGATGGCACTAAACTATGATATTAATTTTTATCATGTAAATGTGTCGTAAGCTATTTAATACCGTTAGCAAACAACACTTAGAGCTCCGTGTTATGATGTGCTCAATCAAAGTAATTTTGGGTATTGTTTTTCTTTGTATATATATTTAAAGCAGCATTACATCGTAATAAAGGATGTTTTGGGTAAAATATAAATACTAATGTATGTGTGTTTACAAAAATCGAAATAGTCTCTCAGAAACGATAACATTCCAATAAATTTAAACCGTCGTATACGCGAATTTGTTTATCAACACACGAAATGTCAACACGCACAGCGCGCAAGCGTGAAACAACAGAGGATGTAGAAAACAACGTATATATTTTGAACCTGAAAGACTATATATCTTCCTCTAATGTCGAACCCCTCGCGGGGATGTAGAAATGACCCTAAAAGACTTAGCTAACAGAGGTATGAATCAACATATCAAGTAATTTAATTAAAAAAGACAACGTGGGACAAATGGGGACGATGCATTCCGAATGTAAACAAGTGCGGACAATGCGTTCCCGTTGTAAACAAGTGCGTTACCGATTGACTCGGAAAGTCCTACTTTCGGTTTCGAGTTTGTTTTATCGCAAAACAACACTGTTTACCAAATGAACAAAGTATAATGTTAGAATGTGTAGCAGCATTGCTACCCATACGTAAAAATTGAATTTTTCAAATATCTTTTATTTCGTACGATGTAATGCTGCTTTAAAAGAACAATATATTATTTTTTAAAAATTAATACTATATAATTATATATATTATTTATATACAATGTACTTAGTGGAAGTCGTGATAGCACCGTAGTAGCGCGTTCGCTTCAGGTGCACTAGGTCTGGAGTTTGAGCCCCTCTGGAGCCGTTACGATTGTGCCCTTAGGCAAGGCATTTAAATTCAACATTGTCACTTCTCTCTCCCGTATACCTCTTCTCTCTCCCTTGTGACGCTGGATTACATCAGGAATGAGGCCTCGAGAGTGATTAATATATAGTTTTACTGTTTTATTAATCTGTATTTTTAAATTTAAAGTAAGTTTTAAGATGCTGTTATATTATATCTTAGATTGTCTCTTATAACTCAAACATGAGTGGTTTTGTACATTGTTTTAATATTACTGTTTCAATATGTTGTGTATGCTTGTACAAAAATGAGACGTCTTTCGGATGGGACTTTAAACCGAGCACTCGTGTCGGTGCTGTACACCGTACACGTAAAAGAACCAGAGGAGACTCTGGAATGGGTCTCTGTCTGTATCATTGTACTATCCTCCACAAATCTAAAATGACTAATCTCTTCAGGAGGCGTCGCTCATATGGGCATCCGGTAGCGACGATAAATAAACATAAACCACAAAAAGCGAGCGTGCTTACCACTATGCTAATCGGACAGCTCTCCAGAAGCGATGGTAAAGGACTTATCATTCATGAAAATGAATGTTGTTAGTTTGGGAAATAAACAATGTGTTCTCTTATTAAAACACTGATATGTTAAAGAAAATCTTACAGTGTATCATTGAACGTACGTAGAGTTTAGTTTTTGCTATGCAAATTCAAGTTTTCGTTTAGCTCGATTGCGAAGTGAGTTCTAACAACATAAGTTTAATCGATCTCGATACCTCATCTTTACTGACCTTCATAATCTGCGAACACATCTACAAGTAAAATATATTAGTACACACGGGTATATATCTGATATTGTTTGGAAATTCTAATTTATAGAATTACCGTTTTATTACTACACGTTTTATATGTAATATGTACATCATCATTTATATGTGCTTTTTGTTTATTTGGGTATATTGGATTTTCATAAATAAACTGTCCAATAATGAGCTACATGAAGAAATAAAAATTATAGATTCTATGTTTTATAAATTATGAGTGCTTCCTGCATGGAAGACGTCCTGCTTGCCAATACGGTTGTCCTATCAGTCCCTGGGTATCAACAGGGTAGGCAGTCACGCCCTGTTCGCCACAGCAATTGCAACCCGCGGATGCAAAGTCTCAGGTCTGGAGCGCCATGTCAATTCCAGTCTCAGATCTGGAGCGCCACGTCTATCCAAGTCTCAGATCTGGAGCGCCACGTCTATCCCATTCTCAGATCTGGAGCGCCACGTCTATCCCAGTCTCAGGTCTGGGGCGCCACGTCTATGCCAGTCTCAGATCTGGAGCGCCATGTCGATTCCAGTCTCAGGGCTGGAGCGCCATGTCTATCCCAGTCTCAGGGCTGGAGCGCCACGTCTATTCCAATATCAGGGCTGGAGCGCCACGTCACGTCTATCCCAGTCTCAGGGCTGGAGCGCCATGTCTATCCCAGTCTCAGGTCTGGAGCGCCACGTCTATCCCAGTCTCAGGGCTGGAGCGCCACGTCTATCCCAGTCTCAGGGCTGGAGTGCCATGTCTATCCCAGTCTCAGGGCTGGAGCGCCATGTCTATCCCAGTCTCAGGTCTGGAGCGCCAGGTCTATCCCAGTCTCAGGGCTGGAGTGCCATGTCAATTCCAATCTCAGGTCTTGAGCGCCATGTCTATCCCAGTCTCAGGGCTGGAGTGCCATGTCAATTCCAGTCTCAGATCTGGAGCGCCATGTCTATCCCAGTCGCAGGTCTGGAGCGCCATGTCTATCCCAGTCTCTGGGCTGGAGCGCCATGTCTATCCCAGTCTCAGATCTGGAGCGTCATGTCTATCCCAGGTATCAAGATAGGTATCCACGCACTTTTCTCTCATACGGATGTCTTGCTCTCGGAGCGTATGCGGCGTGTCCGTCCCAGCTACACCACCAATTGCATGGAGAGGTTATGTGGCTAGATACATATCAGCGTAGGTATCGACCCGAAGTAACTGGATATCAGTCTGATACCGAAGGTCATTAACCATACGTCACAATTTAATGCCGATTTAAAAGAAGTCTCGACGCAATTACAAAGCTGTTTAAAACATACAGTCAACCCTGTCTTAAGCAGCCATCCAAGGGAGTCAGAGAAAGTGGCTGCTTAGCACAGGTGGCTGCTTAATAGAGGTCAAATATATAATAAAACAACAGATTGGGAATCTGGAAACTGGCTGCTTAATACAGGTTGGCTGCTTAACGGAGATGACCACTAACACAGGTTTGACTGTAAATACTATACCTGTCAACAAACGAAATAACATATCATATATTGGATATATTGTTTTCAGTGTCGCCGAATCGAAATTGTTTTGATGGCTCACTGTCCAGCACCGTTATAGCTAATATTGCCACGTACATATATATATATATATATATATATCCATTTAATTAACAGTTTCAGATTGGTCCTTTAAACCGAGGTCTCGTGTCAGTGCTGACAGTCTGTACACCGTGCACGTACAATAACAAGAGGATATTCTGGAATGGGTCTCTGTCTGTATCACTGCACTATCCTCCAAAAATCTAAAATGACTAATCTCTTCAGGAAGCATCGCTCATATGGGCAACCGGTAGCGACGATAAATAAACAACAACACAACAAGCGAGCGTGCTTACCACTATGCTAATCGGACAGCTCTCCAAAAGCGATGGTAAAGGACTTATCATTCATGAAAGTTGTTAGTTTTGGAAATAAACAATGTTTTCTCTTATTAAAACTAAATTAAAACTTAAAACAAACACACATCAATTCGTTTGAGGTCAGAGCGGACACAGCTCCCACATTAATGGGGGGGGGGGCACTCTGATGCTTTACCGACTGTAAGCAGCTCGTGAAATAATCGTTTTCTTTTTTACTTAATTTCTGGCTAATGCGGATACAGTTAATCGACGCAATCTTCGGACACCAGTATTGGATAGTATAATTATTTCGATAACCAATCACAATCGAAAACTACATATTTTATTTAAAATACACAGATTTTCCAAATGTTGTTTATATCAATATATAATTATCAAGATCCAGTTATAAGAATTAAAGGAACGGTTAATAAAAGTAAACAATAAACTTTACACTCAGTTAATAATAGCTTCATATTAATAATTTACCTGGTAGAAAGAAATCGATGTTTACGCTCCAAGTACTGTAGATATTGGAAATTGCACAATCTTAAACCTACATTTGAAATACATATAGTATTGAATTACACTGGTAATGTTTATATATATATATATTTGCTGATGTAGACAGATTCAGTGTGTCGACTGAGTCGAACGAAGGAAGGTAAACAATTTTCGTATCTCTGTTTATTTGTTTACAAAAGTCGTATATATTATTAGATAATTTCACAAATAAGATAAAAGAGATGACAGACTATACGATATAATATAGTTCTATGCTTATCGACTGTCATGACATCATACTGTTGTACTTGCAGTTCATTATTATTAATATTGGACTGCTGTCAAAAGGCCAGAGTATTACGTAAATGTACGAAATTCACAATTTTAATTAGTAAGTCTTGATATATAAGTGTGTGTTTTAAGTAAGATATATGTCTCAAACGGATCCAGTATGTAAAATACTGGTACTGTCATCGGCACTACGCGCCTCGCGCAGTCCACTATTTTACATATTGGATCGTTTTCGGCTTATATCCTATACATCAAGTATATTATTATTTAGTGTTTCTTCACCAGATAATACATAACGGAAACTGTCCATCCAACAGTGCTATTTATATTTAGTTTGATGGACAGGGTTGTATATAATGTTGTCATAACCTGTGGACCAACCCATATACGGATCTGTAGTCCAGTGGTTAACATGTTGGACTGGTAATCCAGGGATCGCAGGTCCGATCCTCCGTCTGACCCTAATACAATTAACAGACTTTCAGATGGGACTTTAAACCGATGTATTGTGTCGGTGCTTTACATCGTGCATGTAAAAGAAGCAGAGGAGACTCTGGAATGGGTCTCTGTCTGTATCATTACACTATCCTCCAACAATCTAAAATGACTAATCTCTTCAGGAGGCGTCGCTCATATGGGCAACCGGTAGCGACGATAAATAAACGTAAAACACACCCATATCCCAACCTATTTGCTTCTTTCCGATTAAACAGTTTACTGCCATGATAACTAATCTAGATACTATAATTTGATTTCCATGTAATTGATTGTACATTGTATATTTAATTGTAATGAAAAATATATGAAATACATGTATATGCAATAAAATAATATTAAATTAATATTCACAATATATTAATATTATTTTATATCATAACTTTGCTTGTATTCGGTGTAATACAGCCATGACATACATTCTTATATGTCAACACGTTTCATAACAGCTGTAAGGATTCTGATTGGTCGGCATAACATGATCGATGATCAATCTTAGCAGAACATGATCTTAAGTTAAACAAAATATTTTGAGGATTTCATTATAATTAATTTTTATCTTTATCACGAATATAGCAATATAATTGTATATTTATAGATGTTGATACACGGACGTTTAATCGTTACTCAAAATGGCCTGATGTTGGATGAGGTCAAATCGTTGCTTCAAAAGTCTCTGAGAAGACAGGAACATAGTCTGACATTGCAAGCTGCAAAGGAGCTTATAGGCGATAAAAAGGATCAACTGAAGTGGAAGAATGTGGCTACCTTCATGTTTGAAGATCACTGTTTGAATCACGTGACCGTGTTCGAGAAGCTATTCGACCTATATAAAAGGAAGGATAAATTGGGAAGCGTGGAACTATTATCCAAGTGTTTCACGTGCAGACATTCGGCATGCCTCCAGGTTGTAGCCATCAGCGATACGCACAGAAAATATGAAAGCATATGGGATGACGATATCACGATCGATGAAAGCCTAAAAGACTTAGTTAACACAACCGATAGAGGTATAGATTGCGATCTTCTGCTGATGAACATTGTGAAAAGATGGCGAGAAAATAACGTCAGCGCGCTCAGTAGTCTGTTTGGTCTTGTGAACATGGCAGTCAACGTGGAAGGAAGAACTGTGAAGAAGGCGGGACTGAAGTGTTTGATTGACAAGGAAATGAAGGCTCCAAACCTCTATCACCTGGTACTCTCCATCCTGTATCAAAGGACAACAGACGAATACATGAAAAGAATGGTTATGATCTGTTTCCGGTTCGCCACGATACCACAAACTCCACATGGATTGATACTCTTCACTCTACTGTCGCAGCTGAATTACAAGAACATAGTGATTAACAAGCAACTACCAGATATACAGGTCAAACGGGTTGACTGGAAACAGGTAAAGAAATTGGACGCAATGCCAGGATGGGCTGTTGATAAACATACCTACAGGGGAAAATTCGGAAAGTCGTCCAGATGGTTGTTTGTAAAGAAATTCAAACATCTGGACCTTTTAGAAGAACAATTGGTTGAGTTCCACGGGGACAGGCCAAAGTCAGACCTACGAGTGTTTTTCGATGTTGGGTGTGTCTGTACAAATGACATACTGCCTCACAATCCAATCTGGGAAAAGGCCAAGAATATGTACCTCAGTCAGAAACCATCGATGCAGAAATGTGCAAAGATGACAACACTGTTTTACAACACAATTCTCGATGAGGGCAGTGTCGTCTTAACCAGACGTGGTGACCACAAATCCATAGAAACAACATCGGAACGTCAACAACAATGTGGAAAACGAACTGTCACAAACTCAAAGGTAGCAACAGAACCAAACCCAAAGAAAAGAAAGCTAATCAAAGATGATAGTGTTCAAAACGAATGTGTATTCGTATCATCAGAAATGCCTGAGGAAACTGAAGCGTATTGTAGTGGTACGACAAAACGACCAACTACGTCCGTATCATGGAAACAACAAAATCCACTCGACAAAAGAGTTACATCTGGGCCATTGCTCCAACTTCCAACAGGGAGTGGTAAAGTATATACCACATTAGATTTTGAAACACAAATGGTCTGGAAAGGACCATACAAATCACAGGAGAGGCAGAACTTGTGTATATTCCTGCACAAGGCCATGCAGGACGTTTTTCATGACACTCACACCTTGGAAGTGGAGACACATGGGCAGTATATTCTATTTCCGCTTCTGAAATCGAAAGATGCTGAAATTTCAATCACGCATAGAGAATTCTACGATTGCATTTCAAAGTGACACATTTCTGAGAAGAAGGGAGCGTTCGTGGATAGATCATCTTTAGGCATTATTCAGTTACACAAACTTCGGCCAGAAGAAATACACAGAGTACCTGTGACCGTATGGATACATTTTGCATGGCGTTTCATCCTGAACGTAGGGGATACTGGCCTGTACAACGCCATAGCGACAAATGATCTAGCGGAAATTTACGGAATCGACATGGAAGAAAGACGAAAACAAGTAAAGGGAAGTGACGTCATTAATATGATGTTCGGAAAACTTCCGAGAAAGGAGATTGTGAAAGAAATAGAGAGCTTCCTTGTAGCACACGTTGAGGAATTCTATGATGCTATTAACAAAGATTTAGACTACGACAAACTGGATAATCTGTTTAGGGAATACGGTATGAATAGTGAAGTAGGAATATGCAAAGAACGACTGGTCAAGTTAAAGAACGCAGTGGAGAATATGTGCAAAATAAAGTGTGGTATTTGAAAGAACAAAAATGTCAGTTCGCGATCATGATGTGCGCAGCGGCGCATGCGCATGCGTTTATCTTCAAAAAGGAAGAGACTCATTGAACGTTCATTGAACACAATCAGAGCATTTTTGGTAAAACCACGGTAACATATGTGTTTCTATAATGTCTATAGACTATGATGAACAACTCTAGACTAATTGTGAAGAATTCGTGTTGGACGTGTTGTGTTTTATTCAATAAACATGCAGTTCCGTAGCCAGAGGCAAATTCCAACCCGAGGCAATCTAGGGATGTCCGGGGGCATGTTCCCCCTTAAAAAAGTGTGGGTATAGAATTGATTTCCTGCGTTTTCTGATTTAAAGAGTTTAGACGTATAATTATGTACTGATCTTTCAGCTCTCTAACAGTCAACATTATTTGCAGCAAAGGTTATTTATTTCATTTTTCATTTTTTTCTTTGGAAATTTTAACCGAGGCGGCTGCCTCGGTGTTCCTCGGTGTGGCTACGGGCCTGACATGTGTATGATTAAAAAAATATATATGCACGTATTAGTTGTCGTTGAATGCTTGTTTGGATTATATGTATGTATATTATTAGTAATTAATGTGAAATAATAACAATAAAATGTAATAATTAATATATAAATACATATATGCATATGTGCTGGACACTTTAATAAATCTATACACGTATTAGTTTCTGTTGAAAGCTTGTTTTCTTTTCGTGGACGTCATGATACGACAGTAGTAGCGCGTTCGCTTCAGGTGCGAAAGACCCGGAGTGCAAACCCCGCTGGAGCCGTTACGATTATGCCCTTGGGCAAGGCATTGAAGTTCCACATTGCCTCTTCTCTCTCCCTCGTGGCGATGAATTCCACCAGGAATGAGGTCTCGAGAGTGATTTATATAAGCTGTAAGAACTTGTTTCGCAATCGAGATAAATTAAATTTGTATAAACATGTTTTCTGATTCCATGCACATGTGTTTCATTTGTATTGCATGTAGGTACAGCCTTATGAATTTCGAATAAATATTGTTTAACACATTTTAGCCATTTATTATTATTAACCCTTTCCTTCACTGAGATTTAGGTTAATATGCTATTATATTTCCATACATACGACAGCCATTTAGCTATCATGCAGTGGATAAGTAGTCGCCATATCTATCCCAACTCCATATATATTACTGGGACTACATGAGATTTAGGTTAACATACTATTATATTTCCATACAAACGACAGCCATTTAGCTATCATGCAGTGGATAAGTAGTCGCCATATCTATCCCACCTCCATAGATATTACTAGGACTACATGAGATTTAGGTTAATATACTATTATATTTCCATACAAACGACAGCCATTTAGCTATCATGCAGTGGATAAGTAGTGGCCATATCTACCCCACCTCCATAGATATTACTGGGACTACATAGAGATTTAGGTTAATATACTATTATATTTCCATACAAACGACAGCCATTTAGCTATCATGCAGTGGATAAGTAGTGGCCATATCTATCCCACCTCCATAGATATTACTGGGACTACATGAGATTTAGGTTAATATACTATTATATTTCCATACAAACGACAGCCATTTAGCTATCATGCAGTGGATAAGTAGTGGCCATATCTATCCCACCTCCATAGATATTACTGGGACTACATAGATATTTAGGTTAATATACTATTATATTTCCATACAAACGACAGCCATTTAGCTATCATGCAGTGGATAAGTAGTCGCCATATCTATCCCACCTCCATAGATATTACTGGGACTACATGAGATTTAGGTTAATATACTATTATATTTCCATACAAACGACAGCCATTTAGCTATCATGCAGTGGATAAGTAGTGCCATATCTATCCCACCTCCATAGATATTACTAGGACTACATGAGATTTAGGTTAATATACTATTATATTTCCATACAAACGACAGCCATTTAGCTATCATGCAGTGGATAAGTAGTGGCCATATCTACCCCCACCTTCTTAGATATTACTGGGACTACATAGATATTTAGGTTAATATACTATTATATTTCCATACAAACGACAGCCATTTAGCTATCATGCAGTGGATAAGTAGTGGCCATATCTATCCCACCTCCATATATATTACTGGGACTACATGAGATTTAGGTTAATATACTATTATATTTCCATACAAACGACAGCCATTTAGCTATCATGCAGTGGATAAGTAGTGGCCATATCTATCCCACCTCCATAGATATTACTGGGACTACATGAGATTTAGGTTAATATACTATTATATTTCCATACAAACGACAGCCATTTAGCTATCATGCAGTGGATAAGTAGTGGCCATATTTATCCCACCTCCATAGATATTACTGGGACGATAAATAAACGTGAAACACACCAGATTGCAGGGATTGAATTTAAAAGTCATCATGTCAAATTTCGTTTTGGCTTTTAATAATGTTTTGGGTGTGAGTACTCCAAGACAATTAATTTGTGATTGTTAGGCTTAGGCACTCCCAAGAACGTAATTATGTAACGTATAATTGTATGTAAGTTGTACTGCTTTGTGACCCGTAGAGTCTTGCATTTTGGTGGCAGTAAGTTTTGACCGACCAAGTCTGCGCCCAAATGTCCAGTATGTCAATATCCTGCTGTGTTAGTTTGCCGATCTGCCTCAGTGTGTGTATGTTTCTCTACAGTTCGAAGACATCTGCAGAGAGTCGCACATTGGAGTTTACATTTACTGCAAGCCGACTTTCGTTTACTTCAAATCACTAGTCATGGTATTTAACACTGTATATTCGAATCCCAATTGGGGCTGTCGAATTATGTCATGTGATGGAGCTATCCAGCTGGCTTGTGGAAGGTCAGTGGTTATGTACGGGGGCCAGTAAGTGACTGAAATACTGTTCGTAAGATCATCCGGGGTCTTCCTCCACCAATACCAGATGGAGAGTCATGTGACTTGAAGCCCGACATTGTTATAGCCATAATCCGCAAGGCTTAGAGGCAAGTCACAGTTTAAGCGCACCATGGCGGACCTTGCATGCTATCGCAAGATAGCCCGGGTCTTCCTCCACCAATAACAGCTGGGGTCATGCAATTTAAAGTTCAACATTGTTATATACATGTATGTAGATATGATAAAAAGACAAAGAGCAACTAACCCAGATATTATCAATAGCCTTGGTAGGTATAATATGTTTAATTGCATAATTGAGTACAGCCAAGCCTCTCCAGAGCAAACACCACCCGGATACAACCAAGATTGGTTGTTGTAGAGAGGTTTTTGTTCTAGGGAGGTTCAACTTTTTGAAGTTTGGAAATGCGGGAATAGTCAGTTTCGACAGTTATGATTGCTCATACTGATTTGAATATAAAGTATACAGAATGGGGGTACTACTTTCATTATATGTACAGACTGGTATTTTTCAGCAAATTTTTGTCTGTTCTTGGTGGGTTTTCTGCATCGCTAGATGGGAAATTGACTGTCGTTGTGTGTTGTTGGGAAGGGTCGTTCATGAGAGGTGAAATTGTATTAACCGCAACGGGTGGGATTAAAAGTGACGTTATAAAGAGGGTGTCGCTCATGGGAGGTGACGTTTGGGGAGGTGGGACTGTATATACAATTCGGTACATTTCCTTCCAATATAATATAGAAACATTGATGTGACACAACAATTCATAATTTTGAACTTGGAAATAGAAGGGTAATATTACTATATAGCATGTTTTGATAGTGACGGGGCGTCAGTTTTAAAACTGGATATGGCCTAAGATATTGTATATATAGTGTCAAGCCTATGGTGTATCGTAATGTTCTTTAAAAAAATAATGTATTTGTTTTGGGTATTTGAACCCGAAACCATTTGTCGATACCCCAGGCGTCTGTGTAATCGCCCCGTGCAACAAACACGCCAAGTACCATGCACCGAATTGTTGTGCCTTAAGACATCTGTTCTTATCTCTACTGTGCAACATGCCTCACATTTCAACTGTCAGGGCTTGGGAGCCGGGGAACACCTATTCAAACGATATCAAAAGAAAGGCTCGATATTTGGTCAGGCAAGCTACTTGGACCTCATAATAATAATAATAATAATAATAATAATAATAAAGACTTTATTTAACAATGGAACTTATTTTAGTTTAAACTTTATTTATTTTACAACGATTGCGAAGCAAGTTTTAACAATACATGTATTAATATTAATCATTCTTGTTTGCGCGGATGAAAGCGTAAATGTGATCATTCGTGTGGGAGGAAACCGCAGTATCCGGAGAAAACCCACCTGTCCGATCTGGCTACCACCGTACCATCTCAAATACGTCTTATTTTAAAAGATGAAAGTTTTTAGAGTGCTGGTTTTGAGTTTAATAGAATTAACAAGTTTCCGTCACAATCAAAATACAAAATCGTAGTGAATCAAATTTTGCGTGGCTGGAACGAACGATAACTCTCCGGAAATGACGTAAATATGACGTTGTTTCTCTGATCACGACGTCTAAGCGTCAAACGTCTCTATCAATTTAATTCAAAGCGCGGTGTCATCATATATCTCCAAATAAAAACTGAAATGGGTTGTTGTGTTTGTAAAATAAGTAAATTAAACAGCGACGGTCCGGCACACGGGGACGGGCGGGGCCAGGAAAAAAAACAAAAGTCCGCAATGGTAAGACAGTTAAATTTGTACATTCATCTTAGTAGAAAATTAAAAACATAAATATTGCTTAATTGAACTGTATTTATCATTTGCTAAAATTGCGTATCTGTATTTTGCAACAGATCCGTTACACCGCTAACGACAGAAGAATTATCGCATGGATGATTAAAAGTGAAGGCATAGTCAGCAGCACCGACAAGGTCAGACACAGGCGAGTTAGGACTCTGCAGATGGAAGGTGCTGCTGTAGCCGCCGTGATTCGAGGCGCTCGGTAAGGCATTAGTTTATTCTCATAAATAATATTAATTGTTAATAGCGATAAATAATCAAGATTAAATTCATGTTATGCATAATTACATATAATTTATACTAATTGCAATTTCGCCTGAAGAAAGTCTATCGCAAATCAATAGAAATTGTATCTTCTGTGGTATATGTACTCGGATCGTGTTCATCTCAGTCTGGCGCCTGGCCTACAAGGATAGGATTCGGGAAGTACTGGTGTTCGTAAAAAGGGTGTCTCATAAGTCAGTAATGGCTGGCCCTTTCAATAGGGGTGATACTATAATACACACACACGTTTACATTGCGCTTACTTCCCGGTACAAGGCTCGAACCCGGGTTGCATTGATGAGAAGCGATCGTGTTAACCACGGCGCTACTCTGTGTATATGTGTGTGGTTTACGTTTATTTATTGTCGCTACCGATTGCCCATATTTAAGTTTCAGCTTTATTTATTTTACAACGATTGCGAAGCAAGTTTTAACAACTTATATTAATCACTCTCGTTGGCGCTGATGAAATCCTAAATGTGGTAATTTGTGTGGGAGGAAACCAGAGTACCCGGAGAAAACCCGCCTGTCCGATCTGGCGACCACCGTACCATCTCCCATACTTCCCGGTCCGAGGATCGAACCTGGGTTGCATTGGTGAGAAGCGAGCGCGCTAATCATAATTATGAGCGACGCCTCCTGAAGAGATTAGTCATTTTAGATTGTTGGAGGATAGTGCAATGATATAGACAGAGATCCATTCCAAATTCTCCTCTGGTTCTTTTACTTGCACGGTAAGCTAAGCTAAGCTAAGCTAAGCTAAATGTTTGTATCATATATGTATTATTGTACTATCAAAACTATTACGTTAAAATATCGCAACGGTATATAATGAATAACTGGTTTAAAGTATGGAAGCTAAAGCGGACCCTACTACAATTGCACAGACACCATCACATATACATATCAATGCAAATGTACAAACATAATTTAGCAAAAATAATATAATGTGTATCTTTTAGATTTAATACTATAATATGATTACCAGTTTTGTCAGTTTTGTTCCAGCCTCAGCAGCATGGGCCATGGTCGTGGATACCTCGTCGGATCTATCCTCCGTTCCAACATCGTCGCAGGACACCACATCAGTTTGTTCCTGACACTGCACAACCACGCCCTCGTGTACACTAGTACACTGGAAGGTAATATACATAAAATAACATAAAAGTCATATTTAAAGAAATTTCAGTAACGGAGAAATATTGCGAGGAACTAATTGTAACATAGAACTGGTCTCAAGCGTATCACTGACCTTTACATTATATGAGTATCATTATGTATCCACCAATATGTCATTGCCTTTAGCTGATTCATCGGCTATCACATCGAATGTAATGGGGACATTCTCTGCTATGGAATTGGATGGGTCCACATCCTCATCCACGATAGTGCAGAAAGAATACAATATATTTTTATAGAAACTAGTGAGGTTCATATTTCACGATAATTAGCAGGTTGTGTGAGGTTGCAATCAATGTCTTACATTGGAAATTACTTGTAATTAAATACAATTATAATTAATATTGACAATTTATTGATAACTATGTATATTTATATTCCAGCCAGACGAAGATATTGTGTATTTTAATGAACGTTTCGTTCGGGCTGAATTCCAAACTATGTTCAGCGAGTTGGATGTTGAAATAAACAATACGGAAATATTAAAGACTATAAAAGAGTTAAAAACCGGTAAAAGTGCTGGCCCAGATACCTATTTATACAAATACTTTATACATGGTAAGGATACTTCGCTTCCATATTTGTTTTCATTATTCAACTCAATATTTCAATCTGGTAACTTTCCGGACTCTTCCATGTTTATGTTTGTTGTATTTTCACATGAGCCTCTGGCTTACTAAATTTGAAAATAAAACTATCTATCTATATACTTATGATTCAATGGTTGATATATACCTTTCCGCTAAACGATTCGGTTGTTGTATTGTGATGTTCATTCGAAATGACGATTCATTACCAGTGTCGTCCATGGCAGACTCCTCTGTATTGTCTAGTAAATCGTTAACGCTGGAGCTGGTGCTGCTAAGTGGTGTAGGAAGCATTAGTCGTGTCCGGTTTGAAACATCGTTCTCTATGGTGGGGTCAGTGACGTCATTGGAATGAAGCTAACATCTGCCTCAAAACCCATCGTTACCTCCTCTCCTACCTACTCCTCTGTACAATATTTACATTTGAATGTAAATTGCATCTGACCTTTACGTAGTCGTGTATACTGGTATTTAGACAATCCTATAAATAAAGTGGAAAAATACAATTAAACACACATATATTTAGACTGATTAATTGTAACAAAAGCCATTTTACCCTAATACTCTTAAATTATAATACAAACACTAAATACATGTATTATAAATATATAAATGTTATGTATTTATATCATTGCTTCAATATTTAGTTTAATCTATATTGATTCAATTTATATTTTACAAATACATATATATTAATATACACACATTGTATAATGTAATTATTGGATTGGAAAACAAGTTTTAACAACTTTATATTAATTATTTCCAGAGATCAGGGGAGGAGATCGGGGCATTGGTGGTAAATCGGAAGGCACGAGACATTCATTGGTGTAGTTAATGATATATCAGACGTACGAAGGAGAGATTGGACGGCCGTGCGATATTATACCGGAAGTGCTGTAGAGCAGCAGTGCCCACCAGAGCGAGAATCCCAACGGTGACAACGTGAAGGAATACTTTTTAAAAATAAATAAGAATGGTGTCTATTTGTTAAACAACTATTTATTTATCTCTATTGTCAAACAATGACCACGGTTATCTGAAATGATAGAACACAATTATGATATGATGTGTCACAATCCTCTATCTCCCTCTAAGTCTTTGGCATGTACATGTATATGTTTTCAATTTTAGACATGGCTAAGACAGATATCTCTGTGACATCTTAATAATTGTATAACTTGAGTCAAATAAAGGAACGATTAACTGTCAAAAACACTATAGGTGTCGTGGTAATCAACATGTGTCGTTTTAATTGTCATACATGTTTTAAAACATCTTGAATACCAGGGGGCACGTATTGTCATGAATGTTTCAACATTTGTTATAGTCTGAACGTTAAGCAGGCGATTATTGTCTTGAATGTTTCAAGACATCTTATAGTCTGAATGCCCGGCAAGTAAGCGACTGGTGCGGCTGGAACGTCTGGTCACACGAGTAGGTGATATGTTGGTCATGGATGTGATATCCTAGTTTGGCAGCTGCAGAATTGGATGGGGACAGTACAGGATCCATTACCACGTACTGGTCAAACTGGCGAACCTCGGTAACAACACCAGTTTTATCCCATTTTAGTGGATGTGGTCCGACCTGGTTTTGGATGCGAACGTGGTCACCAACTATAAGTGGCAGTAGTCTTTTGGTGTGTTCAGTCCAGCGCTCTGTTTCTCTCACGTGACGATTCCGTAGAGCCATTTCTCAAGCGTTCGCGACCTCCTGCCATGTGTTATATATATCTGCCAGGGGGGATTGGAATGAAGTCCTGGATTGGGTGACCGAATACACACATAGCTGGAGAGAGTTTCGTGTCTCTGTCAGAGGTATTTCTGTACTGAAGCATGGCACGTTGGAATGCATCAGTATTAAGATCGTCATTGATGCCTGTGTTGTCGGTGATAATTCGCTTAACAGTCTTCACACCAACTTCAGCTCGGCAGTTACTGTGTGGATAGGCAACCGAAGAGAGACGGTGGTGTACACCCCGATCTTTGAGAAACTGGCATGTTGCTATGGATGTGAATTCAGGACCACATTCAAAGGCTAGTTCATCAGGGATGACACATGTGACAAATGTACGTCGCATGCAGTTGTCAAGTCCAGTTGCACCTTCAGATGACCTTTCAACGATAGGCCAGTTTGAGTATCGGTCAACGACAACCAAGTAATTTGCCCCTTTGTAGTGAAAGAAGTTCATATTGGAAAGGGTAATCTGGAGTCGTCAGAGGTGTAGGTGGAGAGCTCGGATTGGAGGGAGCAATGTGATTACATTGATTGCACCCAGCCCGAAGTGCTGTGATGGCAGGAGTGATCTCTGGCCGGAAGACGGACACTTCAGCTCTCGACGTCATCGAAGTTACTCCTTGTTAGGCAGCATGACGAGTGGTGTTTCTGAAGTAGCCAAAACCCAATACCAGTCTCTGACCAGTCTGTTGCGAGGCAGGTGGGCTTGCTTTGTTTGAATATTTTGACGCCTTCCTCTATCTCACTTATGTTATCAGCTTTTGACTCTTCAAACAGTGTGTTGAGTTGCTCATTGTAACTATTATGATATGATGCGTCACAATCCTCTAAAAAATAACATAAAAAGCCATGCATGCATACATACTCATTTCTTAAATTTCTTCTGGCATAAAAATGTAATCAATATGTAAACACTTTGGCTAACCAACCATATATTGTGTGATCGCGTTTAGCCAGAGGAGTGCAAAAGAGTGAGACCGTTTAGCAGGAGGAGTGCTAAACTGTGAGCCCGTTAAAGCAGGAGTGGTAACATGTGAGCCCGTTTAGCACGAGGACTGTATATGACTTATAATGTTGGTAACCTCTAGCGTGATGTGAAAGTCCGTAAGTTAATATCATTCATTACCAATCACAGTGGTATTAGAGAAGCCCATATTTTGGGTATTCATCCTCAATGTAGAAACTTATTGTTGTATGTATTATGTGTGTATTGATTGTGGGTCCCTGACTATGGGTAGTAAATGGTGTCACATTCCTTATATAAGGCCCAGTGAGCTGGTGAATAAATGTCGGATGATTGGTTCATATATATTTTACTGCAAATAGTGGTATTAGAGAAGCCCACATTTTGGGTATCCATCCCCAAGGTAGAAACTTATTGGTGTATGCGTTATGCTTGTATTGGTTGTGGGTCCCTGCCTATGGGTAGTCACTGGTGTCGCATTCCCTATTTAGGGGCCCAGGGGCCGTTCATCAAGTTCAAATTTCGACTTTTATTTCTGAAATTACATAGTAATATGGAAGAGCCCATATTTTGGGTATCCATCCCCAAGGTAGAAACTTATTGGTGTATGTATTATGTATGTATTGGTTGTGGGTCCCTGGCTATGGGTAGTCAGTGGTGTCACATTCCTTATTTAAGGCCCAGTGGGCTGGTGAATAAATGTCGGATGATTGTTTCATATATATTTTTACTGCAAATAGTGGTATTAGAGAAGCCCATAGTTTGGATATCCATCCCCAAGGTAGAAACTTATTGATGTATGCGTTATGCTTTTATTGGTTGTGGGTCCCTGCCTATGGGTAGTCACTGGTGTCACAATCCCTATTTAGGGGCCCAGGGGCCGTTCATCAAGTTCAAATTTCGACTTTTATTTCTGAAATTACATAGTAATATGGAAGAGCCCATATTTTGGGTATCCATCCCCAAGGTAGAAACTTATTGGTGTATGTATTATGTATGTATTGGTTGTGGGTCCCTGGCTATGGGTAGTCAGTGGTGTCACATTCCTTATTTAAGGCCCAGTGGGCTGGTGAATAAATGTCGGATGATTGTTTCATATATATTTTTACTGCAAATAGTGGTATTAGAGAAGCCCATAGTTTGGATATCCATCCCCAAGGTAGAAACTTATTGATGTATGCGTTATGCTTTTATTGGTTGTGGGTCCCTGCCTATGGGTAGTCACTGGTGTCACAATCCCTATTTAGGGGCCCAGGGGCCGTTCATCAAGTTCAAATTTGGATTGGGTATCCAACCCCAAGGTAGAAAGTTGGGCTTATATGTATTGTGTGACAATGTTATCCGGGCTCATGCCCATGCCTAGCAAGTGGTGACACATTCCTTATTCAAGGCCCGTTGAATAAATATCGACTATAATAATAATAATAATAATAATAAAGACTTTATTTAACGAGAGTACTCATTTAACAAAAGTTAATCTACCATGAGGCCCTCAACATATATACAATCAAATGCAATCAAAAGATAGCACTATAAGTGAGAACTGCACATTGGAATAATATAGCAATGTAAAAGCTGAAAAATAGAGAAACTATATTTAATATGTAATGGAATATGATGATAATTATATGGAATTGGCTAGCAGAGTAGAAAATGGGAATGAGACAATTAATGATACTAGATCTATCTAACAATGTGCAGATTTGACTTGTAGTGGTATCTTCAAAATATGTATGAAATCAACTTAAGGACAGCAATTTTCCGATTCTAATAAATATAGCAATGGCAATACACGTTTATAATAACAGTAGAAGTACGCGATTAGTTTGAATTGTTATAGTTCCACCTTAAGTAGAGAATTTTGAACTGTTGGATAGTTGGAGCATTTTGAACTGAGTGAGGCAATGAATTCCAAATAGATGATCCTGAAAATTCAAATGTATTACGAAATAATTCACAATTTGGTCTTGGTGTGTATAATTGATATTCTGAGGTTGATCTAAGAATTCTAGGATGTATATCAGAAGTAAAAGTGAAGGATGATTTTAAATAGTCTGGAGCAGCTCCATGTAATGTTTTATACATTTGTATAGCCTTCTGATATATGACTCGTTCTGGAAAGGTCATCCATTTTAGTTGGGAGAATAATAATTGCGATGGAGTGTCAAAGTCCTGATCTAGAATTAGTCTAGCTGCTCTCTTTTGTAACCGAACTATTTTATCTTCTAAAGATGAGTTGCAGTTACCCCAAATCACACAACAAAAGTCTAAGTGAGGCAATATGTAAGCATTGTAGAAGAGGTTGCGATTGGGAATAGAGAGATACCTTTTTATACGAGACAATAAATATAAATAAGAGTTACATTTTTTGAGAACATTGTCAGTATGCTTATCCCAGGATAGTGTATTGTCAATCATAACTCCGAGTAGTCGTTCAGCAGAACTCGGATGTATGACGGTGTTGTTCACTTTCACTTCAAGAGCAGACTCACTGATACTATGAGCTTTTGATTTAGAGGAAATATACATGATTTTGATCTTAGAAGTATTGAGAATCATACGATTGTCTAAACACCACTGTTGAACATTTATCAAATCAGTAGATATAGAAGCAGTAAGAGTGTCAAGAGATTGATCGGAGGCAGATATAGTTGTATCGTCAGCAAATATGTCTGCAACTGTGCTGGTAAGAGTCATAGGTAAGTCATTGATGTAAATTATAGAGAGAATGGGACCTAAGACAGACCCCTGAGGAACACCAGAAACAACAGGTCCAGCATCAGAACGAGCACCAGAAATTTGTTGGAACCTGTCAGCTAAGTACGAGGAAACCCAATTTTGTGATGATTCAGCAAGACCATAATAAGCTAATTTAGGTATTAAGATATTTGTTTCATATATATTTAAATGCAAATTACAGAAGCCCATATGTTGGGTATCCATCCCCAAGGTACAAACCTATCCTTGTGTGTTATGTGTGTATTGGTTGTGGGTCCACGTCTATGCATAGTCACTGGTGTCAGATTGCATATTTAGGCCCCCAGTGTCCGTTCATCAAGGTCGAATTTCGACTTATTTCTGAAATTACATAATGATATGGAACCAAAGGTAGAAAGTTGGGTTTATATGTATTGTGTGCCTATTGGATCCGGACTCATACCCCTACATAGCAAGTGGTGTCACATTCCTTATTCAATGCCAAGTGGGCC
This sequence comes from Archivesica marissinica, assembly GCA_014843695.1. Lineage (NCBI taxonomy): Eukaryota > Metazoa > Mollusca > Bivalvia > Venerida > Vesicomyidae > Archivesica > Archivesica marissinica. Next base: position 19,446,596 of record CM026400.1, on the reverse strand, counting down.
GTTGAATAAATATCGACTATTTGTTTCACATATATTTTAATATAAATAGTGGCATTAGAAAAGCCCATATTATATATATATTATACCCAAGGTACAAACCTATACTTGTATGTGTTATGTGTGTTTTGTTTGTGGGTCCACGTCTATGCATAGTCACTAGTGTCACATTCCCTATTTATGGCCCCCGGTGCCGTTCATCAAGGTCGAATTTAGACTTTATTTCTGAAATTGGAATTATATATATTGATATGGAATAGCCCATACATTGGGTATCTAACCCCAAAGTAGAAAGTTGGGCTTATATGTAGTATGTGCCTAATGGATCCGGGCTCATACTCATGCATAGTCAGTGGTGTCACATTCCTTATTTAAGGCCCAGTGGGTTGTTGAATAAATATCGACTATTTGTTTCTTATATATTTCAATTCAAATAGTGGAATTAGAGAAACCCATATTTTGGGTATTCATCCCCAAGGTACAAACTTATCATTTGATGTGCTATGTGCGTATTGGTTGTGTGTCCACGTCAATGGCTACTCACTGGTGTCACATTTCCTGATTAGGGTAATAGGGGCTGTTCAACAGGTAGAATTTCGACTTCTGTATCTGAAATTACATAGTGATATGGAAGAGGGTATTTTGAGTATCCAATCCCAACCCCAAGATAGAAATTTGGACTTATGTGTAGTGTGTGCCATTGGATCCGGGCTCACTCCCATGCAACCCAGGGTAAAACGTGTGTAGACGGGTAAAGACATCGTATAATTATATGACCGACTCATTCCCTTCTCCGACTACTACGACACTGTTAGTCAAACATCTTTACAATTATTGTGTACCTTGTCATGTGGGATGCTTGCTTTTCATCTACGAACTGATATCCATCGCTGTGAAATTTATGTCACCAGAAAGCCTACGCCGAATATACAAAATGTCTAGTAAATATTACCGGTAAAGGGACGCAAATCATTCTGATTGTGTGTACGACAGTTACGCCCCTTACCAATTTCCCATAATGCAACCTATTGCTCAAAACACTATTGATTGCTAGCTTGTTTTCAATCTTAAACACTCTTAAACACACTGCAACACAAATCCTTTTATTCCCACACCCGTTTTTACCTAATGTTATATAAATGGGAACAATAGGACTACACCGACACTACACACGTGGCCTGACTGAGTATCAAACCCGGACCGTTCGATTCCAAATCCGACGCTCTGCTTTAATACTGCGAACATAGGCCTGGTTCTAATTCTTATATCAAATTAACGGCATGTTTTCAGATTTGCAGATATGCACCAACTATTTAAAATCGGATATTTAAAGTGGTTAATCATGTCAGACGTTTTATATAATTATATATAAATACAATAAAACACACACATTGGAATATTAAGAGCGACCTGATATTACGACCTGATAGCGATATTACGATGGCCTTAAATGAACACCGCAGGGAAGCAATACCCTTAAGCAGACAGTGGACATGTGTTAGTTCATCGCACTTCTTTCAACAAGAATACCGATACATTTTTATTTCAGTACCGTAGCCAGAGGAAAATGTCAACTGAGACAATCTAGGGAGGTCAGAGGACATGATTCCCCTTCAAATTGTGGGGGTATAGAAGCGATTTAATGAGTTTGACGTTTGACGTTCAATGACGTATAATTATGTACTGACCGTTCAGTTCTCTAGCAGTCAACATTTTATACAGCAATAGGATATTTATTGCATTTTATTTATTTAATTTTTTCATTTTTTTTGCTTTGGCAATTTTAACCTAGACAACTGCCTCGGTGTGCCCCAGTATGGCTACGGGCCTGATGTATTTCATTGGATAGCGTAACATAAATACATTTATTTAAAGATAATAGTATGGCTTGTATGAAAAGATTAAAAATGTAACTTAGCTTAATCTCAACAATTTATACAAGTCCGTAAGCATATCTGATCCTGTTATGTAATTTAAAGTGATATGCCCATACTTATCCACCGACTATTTACATTCAAGATGCCAGAAAGTACTGGTATGACAACGATGGTTGAAAATATGAAAATAACGTCGATACGGTGATACGTTAGAAGTGACGGCGGTTTTGCGGAAGATCACAGCAAGTACTCGTCATATTATTCATAGGGTGATCATTTTGTTTGCATATGCCAAATCAAGCCGGAACTGTACGCTTTCGAATTTATTTCATCTTCGTCAATGGTCCGTGTTGACTTTCCGAAAAGATATAAACATATGCATATTATATGTACTAAACTCAGATGTATTGCAAGGTACCTCTCATATGATCGAATACAGACGCCACGTTATTATTGTAGAACACTATTTACTTGCGAGCTTATATTTTGCTAATTTTTGCGATCTAAGTTTATCGCGAATTCATAATTCTCGTGAATAGTCATGTGTCCGAATATAGAGTTACATCCGTAAATATGTACATATGAAGTGTAATACTCCGCAACAATTCCTAACATTTGAGTCTCACGGGTTGTCCGATTAGTGCAGTGGTTAGCGCGCTCGCTTCTCACGAATGCAACCCAGAAAACCCAGGAAGCATTTGAGATGGTACGGTGGTCGCCAGATCAGACTGCATGGTATTCTCCGGGTTCTCCGGTTTCCCCCCACACGAATGACCACATTTACGCTTTCACCCGAGCCAATGAGAGTGATTAATATTAGAGGTTATTAAACGGCTGCGGTGGGCCATTTGTGGATATTGGCGCACCCTATGGAGATATTGGCCCGAGGGCCAATATCGGATAGGTGCGCCAATATCCACAAATGGCCCACCGCAGCCGTTTAATAACTTCTTTATTGCATACCTTAACGGCCCCAGGGCCAATATCGGACAGGTGAGCCAATATCCATAAATGGCCCACCGCTATATTTTAAGGAGCTGTATATAATGCATTGCGTTTCAAAACATTATTTTTGTGATACAACCTGTGGTAATGTAGGCCTATGCACATGTTCAGGTAGTTTCTCCGTTTGCGTCGAGGCACCATTATAATATGTATGCATGTTTTTACTGTCTGATCTGGCAAATCGGTGACAAGGTTTTTCGCAAATTACGCATTTATTTCGTGATACACAAATAAAAGTTATACATCGTTTTAAGGCGCGCAAGGTCTGGTAACAGGAACATCTTAATATGTGCATCACGAAATAAATGCGTAACATGCGAAAAACCTTGTCAGCAGTTTGCCCGATTGGACAGTAGTGCTAGTGTAAATATATTATCGGACAGGCGCATATATCTGTCTAAGAAACAAGTGTGTGATAGAGGTTGTACGGATACGATACCTTTTTTAAAGCTATTTTCGAATAGACTCCCTGGTTCTTTAACGTGCCCAGTGTATATTTATATTATAACACCAACACACGAAATGATTACCTGGGTTTCTAACCAGTCCACCTCTAGTTAATTATTGGGTGGGAAGTGTTTCTGAGAGTAATAAACAACAAATTGATCATGACACAAACTTTAATACTTTTTAAAAATTAATTTCATCCATGCATCTCAAAACTATGCAAACAGTACTTATATTAAATTTATTTGAACAATATGAGACAAAGGAGTTCATAGAACTACATACATTGTATTTTGTAGCCAACTTTCAAACTGGCGACGACGTATAGTTTACTTTAGGGCAATATTTACAGTCCCATTGAATGTGCAGTTTTTAAACAAACTTTCCGGATTGAATTTGTTGCGACTGACCTGTAAAGTACCATCATACTTATGAATTAATGGTAGATCAACCACCTGACCATAAGAAGATTCCTTTATTTCTTCATAAGCAGAAATACTTTGCAAGGCATTTTCTATTTCTTGAGACGCAGCAACTAATTCCTCATCATCATCGCCATTTTGGAAATCATTTACAACATCATGAACATTTGGGGTACTGTCTCCTCCAATATTTGCGGACAAACCGTTACTACCTCCACTAGCAGAGACCTTATGGAGCACATTAGACATATTGATTTGTTTTTTCATGCTAACAGTATTGTAACTGTTTAGACTCAACAGGTTTTTGTGTCCCGATATTTGCACCACCTCTGTAGGTGGCACATTTGCGTCCAACAACTTGCTCACGCAGGTTTTGCGGCCTGAATGATTCGTGTGTTTGCCTGACAGTCCAGCTTTGGTACTCATAAATTTGGCAAATTTTCCTATTGGATTTTTACCCATTGGGATACTAATGTACCACAATGAACCAGTGGGTTTGTCTGATCCATAAACAGGATTTTTACAGATATAAAATCTGGATGTAGCATCCCTCATGTCCTCTGGGCGCTTCTCAGCGTATAGCTTGTAAAGATTGACGGGGCAGTTTTCATCACCTGAAAAATACAGTTGTAAGTTTTGCATACCATTATACTGCAGACAGATCTAGAACGCTAGTCTACTCAGTGACGAATTAAAGCTATAAGACTTTTAAATATTTTAAGTGCTATTTTATTATATTATCTCTCTGGAATTTTACCAGGATATACTTTACATATGCTATGTTTTTAGAATCTACATAATCCATATGCATACAAATTGCATACGCTGTTATATTGAAAAGTTTCTATAGCTCCTATAATACCTGGTTGCTCAAATATCTTAGGCTGAAAGGCCCTAGTGTCAGCTGATTCGCCGCTTCTTGTTTTCGTCGCCCTCTCTGTGAATACAACATATTCTACGCCTTCGGATGTAGCCTTAAGCTCCAGGTCCCCCCACAGCATGGTGAGGTGTTCTTGTCTCCCCCGAAGACCGAAGTGCACTGTATTGTTGAGCCACATAGAGTTTAACAAACTCTCAGGATTTGCTGAAATGGAAATGTAAGTTGCTTAAATTAGGTATAAAAATAAAATTCATAACATAATTTTTAGATCTACCTTTATTTGCTTGTACCAATTAACAAGTTTAATTAGTAATTACCCCCCTCTGGCCTACGCACCTCTACGTTTCGTCATTATACTTAATGACGTCATGTCTCACGCGCCCGTTTGTAGGTAATGTCATTGTGTATTCATGTAGTTAAGTTGTGTATTGATGTACATGAAGCGTATTGTGATTGTTTCTAGTGTTTAAAACAGATAAATGTTTGTACTTTTGAGAAAATATAAATTGATCGAAGCTCAGTTGACCTGTGTAATTAGTTTCAATTATTAATGTCAAGGAACTAAGACACGAAAGTTAGTTTTAAACTTTCATACTGGGAACTGTTGTGTTATTTTATTATGTTTATGTGAATCGGATTTAATTACCGTTTCGGATGGAACATGACCTGGTTGATTCTAGTGGATTTACATCAAGAGGGACCATGGCAATGGGGTGAGAAGGAAATGGGTAAGTTATAGAATCTGTATGCACCTGTATATCTAGATGTTATAGAATTTGTATGTGCAATATAATTAGGGACAATTTGTTTACATCTAGGCATTCTAGAGCTAGCTTGAAAAAGTCAGAAAATAAAACATAATTATAACAATTGCTAGTATAAACTTACCGCTGCCTAATAGTGACTTCTTGTACAGGATCTGCATCTCCTCGTCGGTAAACGGGTCGGCTCGGTTCTTTTTATTGCCCTTTCCTTCTTGCTTCAAACCCTTCCTCTTGCTGGCTAAGACGTCCCTGGAGTGCTTAAAAAGATGGTCTGTGGTTAGGCTGTGTCCATAGTGTTTGCCTCCAAGATAACGATTAACACCGCCTTGTATTGACTTTAGGGTGTCGGGTTCATACTCTTCTCCTTTTAAAGTTTTTATACCTAAAAACATCTGAGCCATCAGCATGTTTAATTCTTCAGGTGGTATCTCAGATAAATCGCGATGTTCACCAACAGATTTCAACCAGTCATACGCCCTATTCAGTCCAGTTTGAGTTGCAGCCTTTGTGTGTCCGTTTTTCATTTTCTCTACATAGCCGTATGTTTCTTCTGCTGTTATTTGCTTATTTCGCTCAGCAATGTTACCGTCTAGAGACAACAATCTGTCAGACAACGACTTTAGTGTTGCTTCGGCGGCCATGTTTACACAATGTAGTTACTATGTTGTTGCTACCTGTGACACGTGCTCGTGATTCTTTCTCGGCGCGTGCCGGGCCAATATCGAATATTGGCCCGGCACGCGCGGGCCAATATCGGATATTGGCCCGGCAGAGCCGAAAATCTAAATATATTGCCCGCGTCGACCAGATAGTTTGCTTTTCTACCATTAAATGTGTTACTATTTATAGTAACGTTATGCAATAAAAGTTGTTAAAACTTGCTTCGCAATCGTTGTAGAATAAATAAAGTTTAAGTTTTAGAAATTGCCACTGGGGCAACCGCGGCCGAGTGGTTAATGTCGTTCAAATCACTAGTACCATCACTGTAAGTACGAATCTCATTGTGGGTGTGGAATGATTTCATGTAAGGAAACAATACCGTTGGCTTGCAAAATGTATGTGGTTCTACCCGGGTGTGCGACAGGGCCTGAAATGTTGCTCGAATGAGCACGGGGCTGTTACTCGACCTATCAGCTGGACGCACACACTAATGTGTTTCTTTTACCAACATTATAATTTGAATTAAAAATTCACCAAATTTAGACATAGAGTCTACAGCTGCTTTAGAAAGCATACCCATTCGAACTTCTAAGCTTAAGTGTTAAACACATCTTTAACACTTGAGGATATTATGCATAGTAATGCTTCTCCCAAACTGACAAAAATGGCGCAGGTAGAAAAAAAGGGATTTCGTCTTACCCGTCCTCAAAAGGGCATACTTTACAAGGTCTCATTAGTGTTTGGGAACAAAACTCAAAGGGCGATCGACCTTTTGGTATCTCGATTACAGTGCCATCTGTCGACCTCGAAACACAAAACTAGAAATTGTCGCTTAACCCTTTCCCTCATGGAAGCACATATTGACGCCATTATCAATACAACATACATTGACAATGTAGTAGCCAAACCAATGTTCATATTTAAGGCCAGAATCTCATATAGTCCCAGTAATATCTATGGAAGTGGGATAGATATGGCGACTACTTATCCACTGCATGATAGCTAAATGGCCATTGTTTATATGGAGATATAATAGTATATTAACCTAAATCTCATGTAGTCCCAGTAATATCTATGGAGGTGTGATATATATGGTGACTGCTTATCCACTGTATGATAGCTAAATGGCTGTCGTTTGTATGGAAATATAAGAGTATATTAACCTAAATCTCTATGTAGTCCCAGTAATATAGATATATGGAGGTGGGAAAGCTATGGCGACTACATATCCACTGCATGATAGCTAAATGGCCGTTGTTTATATGGAGATATAATAGTATATTAACCTAAATCTCTATGTAGTCCCAGTAATATAGATCTATGGAGGTGGGATAGATATGGTGACTGCTTATCCACTGCATGATAGCTAAATGGCCGTTGTTTATATGGAGATATAATAGTATATTAACCTAAATCTCTATGAAGTACAAGGTTAAGATGAAACTATTAACATAATAGGAACATCATAGCTGGGGAATAGACAGATGAGATACAGTTCAACACAAAGACACTTAAAAATGTATAACCAAATTTAAAATTCTGAACAAATTACAAAAAAGATGTGTACACACCTTTAACGGGTGCCAATTCCCTGTAGCAGTGTCAGTAAAAGTTCTGCATCATATTGCAGCGGGATTTGATTTAATTTTTTCGATAAGCGAAAAGAAATTACTCAATAAAAAATAAATATTATATGCAAGTTAGTCAGCGTTGGAAATTACTTATTACGGTAATGTTCTCAAAACATTAATTTGAAAACTGATTTACAGATCTGTAAAGAAAATGTCCTCAGTGTCCGATATGAATGTTAGTTGGTCTACTCAATCAACACGGAGAAATGATAAAAGCAAAGATCGCTCCGCGTTCGTGATCAATTCAAAGCACGACTCAGATTATCGACGATTACAACGACCTGTGAGTATAGTTTCGTTAAATTTGTATTCTATTTACACACTATTTACATTGTTATTAGTATCACCCTTACAGTCTCTACAGACGGGTCTGTCGTCCTGTGGTAACACTCTGGACTTGTAATCCAGGGATCGCAGGTTCGATACTATGTCTGACCATAATACAATTAATAACCTTTCAGGTGGGACTTTAACCCGAGGTCTCGTGTCGGTGCTTTATACCATGCACATAAAAGAACCAGAGGAGACTCTGGAATGGGTCTCTGTCTGTATCATTGCACTATCCTCCAAAAATCTAAAATTACCAAGTTCATACGGACACCGGTAGCGACGATAAATAAACGTAAAAACACACACATACTTATAGTCTATTGCGTTTACATTACGGTAAACGTAGTTATACTAGAGGACATAGAAAGAAAGCGCACACTTCGGATAAGTGTGTACATGTATACTAGAGGACATAGAAAGAAAGCGCACACTTCGGATAAGTGTGTACATGTATACTAGAGGACATAGAAAGAAAGCGCACACTTCGGATAAGTGTGTACATGTATACTAGAGGACATAGAAAGAAAGCGCACACTTCGGATAAGTGTGTACATGTATACTAGAGGACATAGAAAGAAAGCGCACACTTCGGATAAGTGTGTACATGTATACTAGAGGACATAGAAAGAAAGCGCACACTTCGGATAAGTGTGTACATGTATACTAGAGGACATAGAAAGAAAGCGCACACTTCGGATAAGTGTGTTTTTACATGAAAAATGCATAGTTTTGAACATTTTGGAATATTTTTAGTTGTTCAGTTTGTGTTTTGTAATAAAGATGTGATATATCTTTGATGGAATCCTTCGTATTTCGTTTTCATGTAATAATAATCATATAATGTATGTGTGCGTTTTCTATGTCATGTAGTATACCATTGTGAAGTTGCGGATTGGCTAAAGTTGTGTTATTCGTCACAAATCGTACACCGGTTTTTAGAACGGTATCAATAATACCGCGGTGCGTTAGTAACGTCGCTGTTACATTAATGGGAAAAAACGAAAGGACGTAAATTAAAATACAAGTTTAGCACAACTCTAATTTATTGTCATCATTACAGTCTTGGAATGTTCAGACAATTCTATGTTCAGTCAAACCTGTCTTAAGCAGCCATCCACGGGAGTTAGAGAAAATGGCTGCTTAGCACAGGTACAGGTTGGTTGCTTATTGGATGTGACCACTATCACATGTTTGACTGTAAATATAAAACAAAAATCAACAGTGCACTGTGGAAGTCGTGATAGCGCCGTGGTAGCGCGTTCGCTTCATGTGTGAGAGGCCTGGAGTTCGCACCCAGCAATAGCTCTTACTATTGTGACATTAGGCAAGGTACCTTCAATTCCACATTGCCTCCTCCCCGAAGCTCTCCCGCATGGCGATGGAGTCCATCTGGGAATTAGGTCTCTTGAACGAGTGATTTAACACATGTTATAAGAACTTGTTTCTCAATCGACCTAAAATAAATGTGTATAAACCTAATCAATTTCAATCTCTTGTTCAGAAATGCGTATCAGCCAAACACTCTGGAATGCGATTTCAAGGATGGCGGGAACCCAAACCCCTCCGTTCCAGATGTAACTCCGCGGTCGTCATCGACGATAAGGATAGCAAGCAGAACACGGAGCAACAGAAATCTGCCAAGCGTCTAATTAGAGAGAGCACTGATGAAAAGAAAGAGATGGCAGATAGACTGTTACAACCGACAGCGTCTAGCACTTGGAAAACGTCAAGTGCCAGAGCACGGGAAGTGGGTACAGACATGAACTACTACTCCTGGTCCAGAATGAATGTGTACAAAGATTACCAGAAAGTGCTGTATGGTGCTAAAGGCACTGTGAAGAGGACAAATAGAATCAAAGAAAGATGATCGTACTGTACGGCGCACCTATATAGTCGCATGAGATATACCACAGCGTTTGGTGTCTGGACAAGTGGCTTCAGGTTCAAAACCATTTTTAAATAAATTGTTAGTGTCAAGCCTATGTTTTTTTCAAAATATTCTTTAAAAAAAAAAGAGTAAAACATTAGGTTTTGAATCCGAAACTACTTGTCCAGACCCAAGCGTCTGTGGGTTATACGGCGCCAAACAGGATTAAAATAATCAAGTTCACATCTCATGTACAGTCTCTCATGCAGAAGCCTCCGTGGCTAAATGGTTATGATCCACGAGCTTCAATCACTTGCCCTTCGCTGCTGTATGTTCGAAACCCACCAGCCATTTTCCCCACCGCCTGTCAAAATAAAGAAATGTGACTATTTCGCTAAATATGCAAGATACGGTCATGTTTTCAATATATGTAAATCCATAACACTATAGGACTTTAAATTGTGCTATATCATATGATCTTGTTATGACCTTGAAAGGTCATGTGAAAATATGTTATAATGGGAATATATACAACTGTAATATCAAGCATTCATCCATAGCTTCAACATATAATGGCTGCACTGTTACTAAATGAAACCAGTATGAAACCAGTATGAAACCAGTTTGAAACCAGTTTGGTTGCGTTTCCAAAGGTCTTATATTTCTCTCCAGAGATTCTTAGTGGAGGAAGACCACTTCTGAGCTGTATTTCAGGCAGGGACGAGCAACCTGGTGGAGCCACCCACCGACCATCAGCATCCTCCTCTGTAGATGGTAGATGAACAAATTCCGCTTGTTTCTGGTCATAAACACATTGGTGTTTCATTCTCCATTGATGAAACATAACATGGCATACCCATATTGATCAAAATAAGCAAAAACCATATTGATCAAAATACGCAAAAACCATATTGATCAAAATAAGCAAAAACCATATTGATCAAAATAAGCAAAAACAATATTGATCAAAATAAGCAAAAACCATATTGATCAAAAAAGCAAAAACCATATTGATCAAAATAAGCAAAAACCATATTGATCAAAATAAGCAAAAACCATATTGATCAAAATAGCAAAAACCATATTGATCAAAATAGCAAAAACCATATTGATCAAAATAGCAAAAACCATATTGATCAAAATAAGCAAAAACCATATTGATCAAAATAAGCAAAAACCATATTGATCAAAATAAGCAAAAACCATATTGATCACAATAAGCTAAAACCATATTGATCAAAATAGCTAAAACCATATTGATCAAAATAAGCAAAAACCATATTGATCAAAATAAGCAAAAACCATATTGATCAAAATAAGCAAAAACCATATTGATCAAAATAAGCAAAAACCATATTGATCACAATAAGCTAAAACCATATTGATCAAAATAAGCTAAAACCATATTGATCAAAATAAGCAAAAACCATATTGATCAAAATAGCTAAAACCATATTGATCAAAATAAGCATAAAATGTTTGGACACGTACGAATGTTCTTAGAATATTGAAATCCACACTAGATGGTTGAGCATTGGAAGTTATCTACGTTTCCTTCATTCGAAAATGACTAGACTATTCTGATGTAATTTTGGATAATTGTACACTACAGTCAAACCTGTCTTAAGCAGCCAGCCAAGGGAGTCAGAGAAAGTGGCTGCTTAGCACAGGTGGCTGCTTAATAGAGGTCAAATGTATAGTAAAACGACAGATTGGGAATCTGGAAACTGGCTGCTTAATACAGGTTGGCTGCTTAATGGAGGTGACCACTAACACAGGTTTGACTGTATATGAAAAACAAGAACTAGATAACATAAAACGTGCAGCTTCAAGGATCGACACAAGGAGCTACATAACTTATTTCTATTCATGACCTTCAAGATGAATTATGCTGGGAAACACAAACTCGTCCTCCTTTATTAAGTGAAACATAATCTTGTCCCACCTTATTTCCCATTACTTGCTCCATTTAAGTAATGAATCGCGGGTTAATAGTTTCCATCGGGGTAATAACTTAAATATTGGCCCAGCTTTATTGGCCCAATCATTTGATATAGCACATTATATATTTCCAATTGTGCTTAGACTCGCTACTTGTAATGTAGCCTGTCATAACAGAATATGTGCGTGTATGCACTTGTATTGAAGGAAAGGGATTCGAATAAGTTACTATGTAACCTTCTCCGCCAATCCTAACTATGCTGTTGTAAATATTCATGTGTTATGTACCATTCTTAAATAAAATATTGTTTAAACTAGCATAATAGCAGCTGATAAACTGAAGATATATATATAGTTCAGACAGACCATTGTCTATGTGTATGGTTGGACATACATACCATTGTCTGTGTGTATGGATGGGCAGACCATTGTCTATGTGTATGTATGGACGGACATACCATTGTCTATGTGTATGGATGGACAGACAGACCATTGTCTATGTGTATGGATGGACATACAGACCATTGTCTGTGTGTATGGATGGGCAGACCATTGTCTATGTGTATGGATGGACATACAGACCATTGTCTATGTGTATGTATGGACGGACATACCATTGTCTATGTGTATGGATGGACATACATACCATTGTCTGTGTGTATGGATGGAAAGGCCATTGTCTATGTGTATGTATGGACAGACAGACCATTGTCTATGTGTATGGATGGACAGACAGACCATTGTCTATGTGTATGGATGGACAGACATACCATTGTCTATGTGTATGGATGGACAGGCCATTGTCTATGTGTATGGATGGACAGACAGACCATTGTCTATGTGTATGGATGGACAGACAGACCATTGTCTGTGTGTATGGATGGACAGGCCATTGTATATGTGTATGGATGGACATACATACCATTGTCTATGTGTATGGATGGACATACCATTGTCTATGTGTATGGATAGACAGACAGACCATTGTATATGTGTATGGATGGACAGACAGACCATTGTCTATGTGTATGGATGGACAGACAGACCATTGTCTATGTGTATGGATGGACAGACAGATCATTGTCTATGTGTATGGATGGACAGACAGACCATTGTCTATGTGTATGGGTGGACATACCATTGTCTATGTGTATGGATGGACAGACCATTGTCTATGTGTATGTATGGACATACCATTGTCTATGTGTATGTATGGACGGACAGGCCATTGTATATGTGTATGTATGGACGGACAGGCCATTGTCTATGTGTATGTATGGACGGACAGGCCATTGTCTATGTGTATGTATGGACAGATAGACCATTGTCTATGTGTATGGATGGCCAGACAGACCATTGTCTATGTGTATGGATGGACATACATACCATCGTCTATGTGTATGGATGGACAGACAGACCATTGTCTATGTGTATGGATGGACAGACAGACCATCGTCTATGTGTATGGATGGACAGAACATTGTATATGTGTATGGATGGACAGACAGACCATTGTCTATGTGTATGTATGGACGGACATACCATTGTCAATGTGTATGGATGGACAGACCATTGTCTATGTGTATGGATGGACAGACAGACCATTCTCTATGTGTATGGATGGACAGACCAGTGTCTATGTGTATGTATGGACAGGCATACCATTGTATATATGTATGGATGGACAGAGAGACCATTGTCGATGTGTATGGATGGACAGACAGACCAGTGTCTGTGTGTATGGATGGACAGGCCATTGTCTATGTGTATGTATGGACAGACAGACCATTGTCTATGTGTATGGATGGACAGACAGACCATTGTCTATGTGTATGGATGGACAGACATACCATTGTCTGTGTGTATGGATAGGCAGAACATTGTCTATGTGTATGTATGGACGGACATACCATTGTCTATGTGTATGGATGGACAGACAGACCATTGTCTATGTGTATGGATGGACATACAGACCATTGTCTGTGTGTATGGATGGGCAGACCATTGTCTATGTGTATGGATGGACATACAGACCATTGTCTATGTGTATGTATGGACGGACATACCATTGTCTATGTGTATGGATGGACAGACAGACCATTGTCTATGTGTATGGATGGACAGACAGACCATTGTCTATGTGTATGGATGGACAGACCATTGTATATGTGAATGGATGGACAGACCATTGTATATGTGTATGGATGGACAGACAGACCATTGTCTATGTGTATGTATGGACGGACATACCATTGTCTATGTGTGTGGATGGACAGACAGACCATTGTCTATGTGTATGGATGGAAAGACAGACCATTGTCTATGTGTACGGATGGACAGACAGACCAGTGTCTATGTGTATGTATGGACAGGCAGACCATTGTATATATGTATGGATGGACAGACAGACCATTGTCTATGTGTATGGATGGACAGACAGACCATTGTATATGTGTATGTATGGACATACAGACCATTGTCTATGTGTATGTATGGACAGACAGACCATTGTCTATGTGTATGGATGGACAGACAGACCATTGTCTATGTGTATGGATGGACATACAGACCATTGTCTGTGTGTATGGATGGACAGGCCATTGTCTATGTGTATGGATGGACAGACAGACCATTGTCTATGTGTATGGATGGACAGACATACCATTGTCTATGTGTATGGATGGACATACCATTGTCTATGTGTATGGATAGACAGACACACCATTGTCTGTGTGTATGGATGGACAGGCCATTGTCTATGTGTATGTATGGACAGACAGACCATTGTCTATGTGTATGGATGGACAGACAGACCATTGTCTATGTGTATGGATGGACAGACATACCATTGTCTATGTGTATGGATGGACAGGCCATTGTCTATGTGTATGGATGGACAGACATACCATTGTCTGTGTGTATGGATGGACAGGCCATTGTATATGTGTATGTATGGACAGACAGACCATTGTCTATGTGTATGGATGGACAGACATACCATTGTCTATGTGTATGGATGGACATACCATTATCTATGTGTATGGATAGACAGACAGACCATTGTCTATGTGTATGGATGGACAGACATACCATTGTCTATGTGTATGGATGGACAGACAGACCATTGTCTATGTGTATGGATGGACAGACAGACCATTGTCTATGTGTATGGATGGACAGACAGACCATTGTCTATGTGTATGGATGGAAACACCATTGTCTATGTGTATGGATGGACAGACCATTGTATATGTGTATGGATGGACACACCATTGTCTATGTGTATGTATGGAAAGACCATTGTCTATGTGTATGTATGGACGGACAGGCCATTGTCTATGTGTATGTATGGACGGACAGGCCATTGTCTATGTGTATGTATGGACGGACAGGCCATTGTCTATGTGTATGTATGGACGGACAGACCATTGTCTGTGTGTATGGATGGACAGGCCATTGTCTATGTGTATGTATGGACAGATAGACCATTGTCTATGTGTATGGATGGACAGACATACCATTGTCTATGTGTATGGATGGACAGACAGACCACTGTCTATGTGTATGGATGGACAGACAGACCATTGTCTATGTGTATGGATGGACAGACCATTGTATATGTGTATGGATGGACAGACCATTGTATATGTGTATGGATGGACAGACAGACCATTGTCTATGTGTATGTATGGACGGACATACCATTGTCTATGTGTATGGATGGACAGACCATTGTCTATGTGTATGGATGGACAGACATACCATTGTCTATGTGTATGGATGGACAGACAGACCAGTGTCTATGTGTATGTATGGACAGGCAGACCATTGTATATATGTATGGATGGACAGACAGACCATTGTCTATGTGTATGGATGGACAGACAGACCATTGTATATGTGTATGTATGGACATACAGACCATTGTCTATGTGTATGTATGGACAGACAGACCATTGTATATGTGTATGGATGGACAGACAGACCATTGTCTATGTGTATGGATGGACAGACATACCATTGTCTGTGTGTATGGATGGACAGGCCATTCTCTATGTGTATGTATGGACAGACATACCATTGTCTATGTGTATGGATGGACAGACAGAGCATTGTCTATGTGTATGGATGGACAGACAGACCACTGTCGATGTGTATTGATAGACAGACAGACAGACAGACCATTGTCTATGTGTATGTATGGACAGATAGACAATTGTCTATGTGTATGTCTGGACAGACAGACCATTGTATATGCGTATGTATGGACAGACCATTGTCTATGTGTATGGATGGACAGACAGACCATTGTCTATGTGTATGGATGGACAAACAGACCATTATATATGTGTATGGATGGACATACAGACCATTGTGTATGTGTGTATGGACAGACAGACCATTGTATATGTGTATGGATGGACAGACAGACCATTGTATATGTATGTATGGACAGACAGACCATTGTCTATTTGTATTGATAGACAGTCAGACAGACCATTGTCTATGTGTATGTATGGACAGATATACCATTGTCTATGTGTATGTATGGACAGACGATTGTCTATGTGTATGTATGGACAGACCATTGTCTATGTGTATGGATGGACAGAAAGACCATTGTCTATGTGTATGGATGGACATACAGACCAGTGTCTATGTGAATGGATGGACATACATACCATTGTCTATGTGTATGGATGGACAGACCATTGTCTATGTGTATGGATGGACATACCATTGTCTATGTGTATGGATGGACAGACCATTGTCTATGTGTATGGATGGACAGACCATTGTCTATGTGTACGTATGGATAGACCATTGTCTATGTGTATGTATGGACGGACAGGCCATTGTCTATGTGTATGTATGGACGGACAGGCCATTGTCTATGTGTATGTATGGACGGACAGGCCATTGTCTATGTGTATGTATGGACGGACAGACCATTGTCTGTGTGTATGGATGGACAGGCCATTGTCTATGTGTATGTATGGACAGATAGACCATTGTCTATGTGTATGGATGGACAGACAGACCATTGTCTATGTGTATGGATGGACAGACATACCATTGTCTATGTGTATGGATGGACAGACAGACCACTGTCTATGTGTATGGATGGACAGACATACCATTGTCTATGTGTATGGATGGACAGACAGACCACTGTCTATGTGTATGGATGGACAGACATACCACTGTCTTTGTGTATGGATGGACAGACAGACCACTGTCTATGTGTATGGATGGACAGACAGACCACTGTCTATGTGTATGGATGGACAGACATACCACTGTCTATGTGTATGGATGGACAGACATACCACTGTCTATGTGTATGGATGGACAGACAGACCACTGTCTATGTGTATGGATGGACAGACAGACCATTGTCTATGTGTATGGATGGACAGACCATTGTATATGTGTATGGATGGACAGACCATTGTATATGTGTATGGATGGACAGACAGACCATTGTCTATGTGTATGTATGGACGGACATACCATTGTATATGTGTATGGATGGACAGACCATTGTCTATGTGTATGGATGGACAGACAGACCAGTGTCTATGTGTATGTATGGACAGGCAGACCATTGTATATATGTATGGATGGACAGACAGACCATTATCTATGTGTATGTATGGACAGACAGACCATTGTATATGTGTATGGATGGACAGACAGACCATTGTATATGTGTATGTATGGACATACAGACCATTGTCTATGTGTATGGATGGACAGACAGACCATTGTCTATGTGTATGGATGGACAGACAGACCATTGTCTGTGTATGGATGGACAGGCCATTCTCTATGTGTATGTATGGACAGACAGACAGACCATTGTCTATGTGTATGGATGGACAGACAGACCATTGTCTATGTGTATGGATGGACAGACAGACCACTGTCGATGTGTATTGATAGACAGACAGACAGACCATTGTCTATGTGTATGTATGGACAGATAGACCATTGTCTATGTGTATGTCTGGACAGACAGACCATTGTATATGTGTATGGATGGACAGACAGACCATTGTATATGTGTATGTATGGACATACAGACCATTGTTTATGTGTATGTATGGACAGACAGACCATTGTCTATGTGTATGGATGTACAGACAGACCATTGTCTATGTGTATGTCTGGACAGACAGACCATTGTATATGCGTATGTATGGACAGACCATTGTCTATGTGTATGGATGGACAGACAGACCATTGTCTATGTGTATGGATGGACAAACAGACCATTATATATGTGTATGGATGGACAGACAGACCATTGTTTATGTGTGTATGGACAGACAGACCATTGTATATGTGTATGATGGACAGACAGACCATTGTATATGTATGTATGCACAGACAGACCATTGTCTATTTGTATTGATAGACAGTCAGACAGACCATTGTCTATGTGTATGTATGGACAGATATACCATTGTCTATGTGTATGTATGGACAGACCATTGTATATGTGTATGGATGGACAGAAAGACCATTGTCTATGTGTATGGATGGACATACAGACCAGTGTATATGTGAATGGATGGACATACATACCATTGTCTATGTGTATGGATGGACATACAGACCATTAACTATGTGTATGGATGGACAGACAGACCATTGTCTATGTGTATGGATTGACATACAGACCATTAACTATGTGTATGGATGGACATACAGACCATTGTCTATGTGTATGGATTGGCATACAGACCATTAACTATGTGTATGGATGGACATACAGACCATTGTATATATGTATGGATGGACAGACAGACCATTGTATATTTGTATGGATGGACAGACAGACCATTGTATATTTGTGTATGTATGGACAGACATAACATTGTATATGTGTATGGATGGACAAACAGACCATTGTATATGTGTGTATGTACGGACATACAGACCATTGTATATGTGTGTATGTATGGACATACAGACCATTGCATATGTGTATGGATGGACAGACAGACCATTGTATATGTGTATGGATGGACAGACAGACCATTGTATATGTGTATGGATGGACATACATACCATTGTATATGTGTGTATGTATGGACATACAGACCATTGTATATGTATTTATGTATGGACATACAGACCATTGTATATGTGTGTATGTATGGACATACAGACCATTGCATATGTGTATGGATGGACAGACAGACCATTGTATATGTGTATGTATGGACATACAGACCATTGTATATGTGTATGGATGGACAGACATACCATTGCCTATGTGTATGGATGGACATACAGACCATTGTCTATGTGTATGGATGGACATACAGACCATTGACTATGTGTATGGATGGACAGACAGACCATTGTATATGTGTGTATGTATGGACAGACATAACATTGTATATGTGTATGGATGGACAGACAGACCATTGTATATGTGTATGGATGGACAGACAGACCATTGTATATGTGTATGGATGGACAGACAGACCATTGTATATGTGTATGGATGGACAGACATACCATTGTATATGTGTATGTATGGACATACAGATCATTGTCTATGTGTATGTATGGACGGACAGACCATTGTCTATGTGTATGTATGGACATACAGACCATTGTGTATGGATGGACAGACAGACCATTGTCTATGTATATGTATGGACATACAGACCATTGACTATGTGCATGGATAGACAGACAGACCATTGTATATGTGTGTATGTATGGACAGACATAACATTGTATATGTGTATGGATGGACAGACCATTGTATATGTATGTATGTATGGACAGACATAACATTGTATATGTGTATGTATGGACAGACATACCATTGTATATGTGTATGGATGGACAGACAGACCATTGTATATGTGTGTATGTATGGACAGACCATTGTATATGTGTATGGATGGACAGACATACCATTGTATATGTGTGTATGTACAGACAGACCATTGTATATGTGTATGGATGGACAGACAGACCATTGTATATGTGTATGTATGGACAGACATAACATTGTATATGTGTATGGATGGACAGACAGACCATTGTATATGTGTGTATGGACAGACAGACCATTGTATATGTGTATGTATGGACAGACAGACCATTGTATATGTGTATGGATGGACAGACAGACCATTGTATATGTGTGTATGTATAGACAGACCATTGTATATGTGTATGGATGGACAGACAGACCATTGTATATGTGTATGTATGGACAGACATATCATTGTATATGTGTATGGATGGACAGACAGACCATTGTATATGTGTATGTATGGACAGACAGACCATTGTATATGTGTATGTATGGACAGACATAACATTGTATATGCGTATGGATGGACAGACAGACCATTGTATATGTGTATGGATGGACAGACAGACCATTGTATATGTGTATGGATGGACAGACAGACCATTGTATATTTGTGTATGTACAGACAGACCATTGTATATGTGTGTATGTATGGACAGACCATTGTATATGTGTGTATGTATGGACAGACCATTGTATATGTGTGTATGTATGGACAGACCATTGTATATGTGTATGTATGGACAGACATAACATTGTATATGCGTATGGATGGACAGACAGACCATTGTATATGTGTGTATGTATGGACAGACCATTGTATATGTGTATGGATGGACATACAGACCATTGTATATGTGTGTATGTACAGACAGACCATTGTATGTGTGTATGTATGGACAGACATAACATTGTATATGTGTATGTATGGACATACAGACCATTGTTTATGTGTATGTATGGACAGACAGACCATTGTATATGTGTATGTATGGACATACAGACCATTGTGTATGGATGGACAGACAGACCATTGTCTATGTGTATGTATGGACATACAGACCATTGTCTATGTGTATGTATTGACATACAGACCATTGTGTATGGATGGACAGACATACCATTGTCTATGTATATGTATGGACATACAGACCAGTGTGTATGTATGGACAGACATACCATTGTCTATGTGTATGTATGGACATACAGACCATTGTGTATGGATGGACAGACAGACCATTGTCTATGCGTATGTATGGACAGACATACCATTGTCTATGTGTATGGATGGACAGACAGACCATTGCGTATGGATGGACAGACAGACCATTGTCTATGTGTATGTATGGACATACATACCATTGTCTATGTGTATGGATGGTCAGACAGACCATTGTGTATGGATGGACAGACAGACCATTGTCTATGTGAATGGATGGACATACATACTATTGTCTATGTGTATATGTGGACATACAGACCATTGTCTATGTGTATGGATGGACATACAGACCATTGTCTATGTGTAAGGACAGACAGACCATTGTATATGTGTATGTATGGACAGACATAACATTGTATATATGTATGGATGGACGGACAGACCATTGTATATGTGTATGTATGGACATACAGACCATTGTATATGTGTATGGATGGACAGACAGACCCTTGTATGTGTGTATGGATGGACAGACAGACCATTGTATATGTGTATGGATGGACAGACAGACCATTGTATGTGTGTATGGATGGACAGACAGACCATTGTATGTGTGTATGGATGGACAGACAGACCATTGTATATGTGTATGTTGGACAGACCATTGTATATGTGTATGTTGGACAGACAGACCATTGTATATGTGTATGTTGGACAGACAGACCATTGTATATGTGTGTATGGATGGACATACAGACCATTGTATATGTGTATGTTGGACAGACAGACCATTGTATATGTGTGTATGGATGGACAGACAGACCATTGTATATGTGTATGTTGGACAGACAGACCATTGTATATGTGTATGTTGGACAGACAGACCATTGTATATGTGTGTATGGATGGACATACAGACCATTGTATATGTGTATGTTGGACAGACAGACCATTGTATATGTGTGTATGGATGGACAGACAGACCATTGTATATGTGTATGTTGGACAGACAGACCATTGTATATGTGTATGTTGGACAGACAGACCATTGTATATGTGTGTATGGATGGACATACAGACCATTGTATATGTGTATGTTGGACAGACAGACCATTGTATATGTGTGTATGGATGGACAGACAGACCATTGTATATGTGTATGTTGGACAGACAGACCATTGTATATGTGTATGTTGGACAGACAGACCATTGTATATGTGTATGTTGGACAGACAGACCATTGTATATGTGTGTATGGATGGACATACAGACCATTGTATATGTGTATGGATGGACAGACAGACCATTGTATATGTGTATGGATAGACAGACAGACCATTGTATATATGTGCATGGATGGACATACAGACCATTGTATATGTGTGTATGGATGGACAGACAGACCATTGTATATGTGTGTATGGATGGACGGACAGACCATTGTATATGTGTATGGATGGACAGACAGACCATTGTATATGTGTATGGATGGACAAACATACCATTGTATATGTGTATGGATGGACATACAGACCATTGTATATGTGTGTATGTATGGACAGACAGACCATTGTATATGTGTATCGATGGACAAACATACCATTGTATATGTGTGTATGGATGGACAGACAGACCATTGTATATGTGTATGGATGGACATACAGACCATTGTATATGTGTGTATGTATGGACAGACAGACCATTGTATATGTGTATCGATGGACAAACATACCATTGTATATGTGTGTATGGATGGACAGACAGACCATTGTATATGTGTATGGATGGACAGACAGACCATTGTATATGTGTATGGATGGACAAACATACCATTGTATATGTGTATGGATGGACATACAGACCATTGTATATGTGTGTATGTATGGACAGACAGACCATTGTATATATGTGTATGGACATACAGACCATTGTATATGTGTGTATGTATGGACATACAGACCATTGTATATGTGTGTATGTATGGACATACAGACCATTGTATATGTGTGCATGTATGGACATACAGACCATTGTATATGTGTGTATGTATGGACATACAGACTATTGTATATGTGTGCATGTATGGACATACAGACCATTGTATATGTGTGTATGTATGGACAGACCATTGTATATGTGTATGGATGGACATACAGACCATTGTATATGTGTGTATGTACAGACAGACCATTGTATGTGTGTATGTATGTACAGACATAACATTGTATATGTGTATGTATGGACATACAGACCATTGTTAATGTGTATGTATGGACAGACAGACAGACCATTGTATATGTGTATGTATGGACATACAGACCATTGTGTATGGATGGACAGACAGACCATTGTCTATGTGTATGTATGGACATACAGACCATTGTCTATGTTTATGTATTGACATACAGACCATTGTGTATGGATGGACAGATATACCATTGTCTATGTGTATGTATGGACATACAGACCATTGTGTATGTATGGACAGACATACCATTGTCTATGTGTATGTATGGACATACAGACCATTGTGTATGGATGGACAGACAGACCATTGTCTATGCGTATGTATGGACAGACATACCATTGTCTATGTGTATGGATGGACAGACAGACCATTGCGTATGGATGGACAGACAGACCATTGTCTATGTGTATGTATGGACATACATACCATTGTCTATGTGTATGGATGGTCAGACAGACCATTGTGTATGGATGGACAGACAGACCATTGTCTATGTGAATGGATGGACATACATACTATTGTCTATGTGTATATGTGGACATACAGACCATTGTCTATGTGTATGGATGGACATACAGACCATTGTATATGTGTATGGACAGACAGACCATTGTATATGTGTATGTATGGACAGACATAACATTGTATATATGTATGGATGGACGGATAGACCATTGTATATGTGTATGTATGGACATACAGACCATTGTATATGTGTATGGATGGACATACAGACCATTGCATATGTGTATGGATGGACAGACAGACCATTGTATATGTGTATGGATGGACAGACAGACCATTGTATATGTGTATGGATAGACAGACAGACCATTGTATATATGTGCATGGATGGACATACAGACCATTGTATATGTGTGTATGGATGGACAGACAGACCATTGTATATGTGTATGGATAGACAGACAGACCATTGTATATATGTGCATGGATGGACATACAGACCATTGTATATGTGTGTATGGATGGACATACAGACCATTGTATATGTGTGTATGTATGGACATACAGACCATTGTATATGTGTGTATGGATGGACAGACAGACCATTGTATATGTGTATGGATGGACATACAGACCATTGTATATATGTGTATGGATGGACATACAGACCATTGTATATGTGTATGGATGGACAGACAGACCATTGTATATGTGTATGGATGGACAGACAGACCATTGTATATGTGTATGGATGGACAGACAGACCATTGTATATGTGTATGGATGGACAGACATACCATTGTATATGTGTATGGATGGACATACAGACCATTGTATATGTGTGTATGTATGGACAGACCGACCATTGTATATGTGTATCGATGGACAAACATACCATTGTATATGTGTGTATGGATGGACAGACAGACCATTGTATATGTGTATGGATGGACATACAGACCATTGTATATGTGTGTATGTATGGACAGACAGACCATTGTATATGTGTATCGATGGACAAACATACCATTGTATATGTGTGTATGGATGGACAGACAGACCATTGTATATGTGTATGGATGGACAGACAGACCATTGTGTATGTGTATGGATGGACAGACATACCATTGTATATGTGTATGGATGGACAGACAGACCATTGTATATGTGTATGGATGGACAAACATACCATTGTATATGTGTATGGATGGACATACAGACCATTGTATATGTGTGTATGTATGGACAGACAGACCATTGTATATATGTGTATGGACATACAGACCATTGTATATGTGTGGATGTATGGACATACAGACCATTGTATATGTGTGTATGTATGGACACACAGACCATTGTATATGTGTGCATGTATGGACATACAGACCATTGTATATGTGTGTATGTATGGACATACAGACTATTGTATATGTGTGCATGTATGGACATACAGACCATTGTATATGTATGTATGTATGGACATACAGACTATTGTATATGTGTGTATGTATGGACATACAGACTATTGTATATGTGTGTATGTATGGACATACAGACCATTGTATATGTGTGTATGTATGATTGTATGCAGATTGTTATAAAAGTGAGTTACCTATTGTGTATTTCTCATTTCCATTGCAAAATAAATACATGTTGCTACATCATTTAGCATTTTACTTGACACGGTCGAGATCAGATTTTCAAGTTAATATTTGGCCAATGACAAAAATATGGCTTTAAATATTTAAATATAAGCTCACGGTATAAAGGATAAACAAGTAAGAAATGGTATTCAATTTCAACTTTGTTCATATTACAAAAATGGCATATTCTACTTTCTCTTGCTATGTATTCCTAACTTCCTGCCATGATAATGCTTATAGTATGTAATGTGCTTTGCAGTTCATCTGGTGTTAAATTAACGCCAATCAGAATCATGTCATCTGCGGTCTGCGGAGAGGAATGAGACCATACATATGTCATTAATATCAATGCAACTACTAATGAACATGCTGTAAGCATATTTCAAGGTCATACACTAGCGTGACCCACAGTATCGGCGAAATGATTTCCCATTGACGTAATATGATCGAGACATCAAAGAAGCCTGTGTATGTGTCACAATTAAGCTTTATACAAGTTCTAACAGATTGGTACATTGCACATATTATCCTTAGGATATTGCGTGTTTTTCGTTTATTTATCGTCCCTACCGGTTGCCCATATGAGCGACGCCTCCTGAAGAGATTAGTCATTTTAGATGTGTGGGGGATATTGCAATGATACAGACAGAGACCCATTCCAGAGTCTCCTCTTGTTCTTTTACGTGCACGATGTACAGCACCGACACGAGACCTCGATTTAAAGTCCTACCTGAAAGACTGTTAATTTTATTAGGGTCAGACGAGGGGGGGGGGGGGTCGAATCTACGACCCGTTGATTACCAGTACAACGTGTTAATCACTGGACTATAGATCCGTCATTTAATTTTGAAGATGTATATATGGACATAATTAAGATCTTACCAGTAAGCCTAACTTATATAAGCTTAGCCGCAATGCATTGCTGTATATATACTGTCATAACAATATTTCATAGACATATATTATTAAATTCCAGTTCCACTGCCAAGTTCATGATAAACCATGTATACCCATACATGAGCTGTTTAAACTATACATGTGTATACATGCATGTGAGCTGTTTAAGTTATACATGCATACCCATGCATGTGGGCTGTTTAAGTTATACATGTATACCCATGCATGTGAGCTGTTTAAGTTATACATGTATACCCATGCATGTGAGCTGTTTAAGTTATACATGTATACCCATACATGTGAGCTGTTTAAGTTATACATGTATACCCATGCATGTGAGCTGTTTAAGTTATACATGTATACCCATACATGTGAGCTGTTTAAGTTATACATGTATACCCATACATGTGACCTGTTTACGTTATACATGTATCCCGGCGTGAAGAGTTTTCGCCCAGAACAGGTTTTCGCCCAACTGTGGAAATAGCAAGTCGCGAGAGATCACGCAATATTTCACGCTCCAGTTACCGGAATTCTAAATAAACATACCTTGTGCACTTCCAATCTATTTCTAACTGATCATAATATATCAGACAAGGTAAATTAGCGGTGAAAACTTTAAACCTACCCCAGTTTTCACTAACTTCACTATATCCGTTTTATGTACGTTTTATGTCACCATATAAATATCATTTTTTAAAGAAATTGGCAATTTTTTCTCCAAAATGACATATGCATCGTCACGCCAATATATTTACGAATAAAAATGTCATTATAGTCTCACTGCTCCGTGTTTATGAGTTATGTCCGTTATTACACACAAGGGGTCCTTATTACTAATATCGATTTTCACCGCGTTTCACCTTCAGGTCCACGGGTTGTCACAGAGGTTCTCCAACTGATATATATGGTTGTGTAAACCTAGTTTTTCTTTGTTGGGCACCGTGTGATGTGTTCGATGGATGGGTCCATTTACGGTTCTGCATTTAGTCAGAGTAATTAGGAGGGATGACGACTTCTTATGCCCCGTGTGTTTGACCTAGTTAAATTAAATGTTAGTGTTTTAGATACAGTATATAGACAAAATGCTGTCCAACAAATGAATTTTGAGTGAAAATGATAAATTAAGCCTCTTATTAAAGTAAGTCTTCCTTAGTTTATTGTTTTGTTAAAAAAGAACTGTTGCTTACATACTAATGGTGGCGCTGTAGACAATTTCCACAGTTAGGCGAAAACATGTGACGTCATTCCGGATTACTGAGAATGAGGTACCGCTATTTTGTCAACTTTTCTCAAAAAGTAAACATTCGATTTTCTTCGAGATTTTTGTGGATGAATGGTAACATATTGTTTATTTGGTGACATAAAATTGTTTGCAGTGTATGACCATTCTAAACCTATAGGAGTCCGTTATGTACTACATCGTCGGAAACCAGTAACACCGGGATATACCCATACATGTGAGCTGTTTAAGTTATACATGTATACCAGTACATGTGAGCTGTTTAAACTATACATGTGTATACATGCATGTGAGCTGTTTAAGTTATACATGCATACCCATGCATGTGGGCTGTTTAAGTTATACATGTATACCCATGCATGTGAGCTGTTTAAGTTATACATGTATACCCATGCATGTGAGCTGTTTAAGTTATACATGTATACCCATACATGTGAGCTGTTTAAGTTATACATGTATACCCATGCATGTGAGCTGTTTAAGTTATACATGTATACCCATACATGTGAGCTGTTTAAGTTATACATGTATACCCATGCATGTGAGCTGTTTAAGTTATACATGTATACCATGCATGTGGGCTGTTTAGGTTATACATGTATACCATGCATGTGGGCTGTTTAAGTTATACATGTATACCATGCATGTGAGCTGTTTAAGTTATACATGTATACCATACATGTGAGCTGTTTAAGTTATACATGTATACCATGCATGTGAGCTGTTTAAGTTATACATGTATACCTATCCATGTGAGCTGTTTAAGTTATACAACAATGTATACCCATACATGTGAGCTGTTTAAGTTATACATGTATACCATGCATGTGAGCTGTTTAAGTTATACATGCATACCCATGCATGTGAGCTGTTTAAGTTATACATGTATACCCATGCATGTGAGCTGTTTAAGTTATACATGTATACCCATGCATGTGAGCTGTTTAAGTTATACATGTATACCCATACATGTGAGCTGTTTAAGTTATACATGTATACCCATGCATGTGAGCTGTTTAAGTTATACATGTATACCCATACATGTGAGCTGTTTAAGTTATACATGTATACCCATGCATGTGAGCTGTTTAAGTTATACATGTATACCCATACATGTGAGCTGTTTAAGTTATACATGTATACCCATGCATGTGAGCTGTTTAAGTTATACATGTATACCCATACATGTGAGCTGTTTAAGTTATACATGTATACCCATGCATGTGAGCTGTTTAAGTTATACATGTATACCCATACATGTGAGCTGTTTAAGTTATACATGTATACCATGCATGTGAGCTGTTTAAGTTATACATGTATACCATGCATGTGAGCTGTTTAAGTTATACAACAATGTATACCCATACATGTGAGCTGTTTAAGTTATACATGTATACCATGCATGTGAGCTGTTTAAGTTATACATGACAGTGATGTATACCCATCCATGTGAGCTGTTTAAGTTATACATGTATACCCATGCATGTGAGCTGTTTAAGTTATACATGTATACCATGCATGTGGGCTGTTTAAGTTATACATGTATACCATGCATGTGGGCTGTTTAAGTTATACATGTATACCATGCATGTGAGCTGTTTAAGTTATACATGTATACCATGCATGTGAGCTGTTTAAGTTATACATGTATACCATACATGTGAGCTGTTTAAGTTATACATGTATACCATGCATGTGAACTGTTTAAGTTATACATGTATACCATACATGTGAGCTGTTTAAGTTATACATGACAGTGATGTATACCCATACATGTGAGCTGTTTAAGTTATACATGTATACCATGCATGTGAGCTGTTTAAGTTATACATGTATACCATGCATGTGAGCTGTTTAAGTTATACATGACAGTGATGTATACCCATACATGTGAGCTGTTTAAGTTATACATGTATACCATGCATGTGAGCTGTTTAAGTTATACATGACAGTGATGTATACCCATACATGTGAGCTGTTTAAGTTATACATGTATACCATCCATGTGAGCTGTTTAAGTTATACATGACAGTGATGTATACCCATACATGTGAGCTGTTTAAGTTATACATGACAGTGATGTATACCCATACATGTGAGCTGTTTAAGTTATACATGACAGTGATGTATACCCATCCATGTGAGCTGTTTAAGTTATACATGACAGTGATGTATACCCATACATGTGAGCTATCACAAACATAACATTGTTTATTTCTATGTGTAATGTTCTATGTTCTGTGTAATGTTCTATGTGTAATGATCTATGTTCTGTGTAAGAATAAGTAATGTAAATTATAAGTAATGAATCGCGAGTTAATAGTTTCCATCGGGGTATGCACTACATTGGGCGTGTCTAAGTTAGCGTGGATGCATTCGGCTTCCACACACTATAACCATGCCCGATGTAGTTCATACCCCGATGTAAACTATTAATCAGCAATTCAGTCCTTAAAGCGACATTACATCGTTGAAAACGTAAATGCCTGCAGAATGTAATTTCCTATTAGTTTAATCATATTTTATTGCTATATACATGTACATAATAAATTCAAAGACATATATAATAAGAGCAAAAGCAAATGGGTTGGGCCACAAGTTCTGAACAACATTAGTAATTGGCCCTTCCCATGAGAGTATGTTGAACTCAGTGCAATACTGGCGAATATGTAACTTATGACATGCATATTTGAAGTATAATGAGATATTATTTATCAAGTCGAAAGGCAATTGAAACAGTGTTTGAATGATAAAAAAAATAAATAAACTCAACGTTTACTAACGCTGTTGCTAGGTTCCGTTCCCCAGGTGAGAGATCCCCATGGTGCGCACGATCGGAAGTAATATCATAGCGAATGTTGTGTTGCTAACGTGATCACAAATTAGAAACGCTTTGATTGTTTAATATACTTTTGAACTGCTGCAAATATAATTATATTTTCGTTCACATTTAGTGTTTCGCGGCCATGTAAAAGCAGGTTGACACTAAGGGGATGAAACGCTCTAGTTTCATTGAATAGAGTAATTCTTTGAACAGTAAATTTATTACATTGAAAGAAAAAATGTTCTGAGTCTTCGATTTGGGAGTCAAAGAATATTTCCTATAATATGGTATAATTTCCCCCCCCCCCCCAATATTTGCCTCAAAAGCTGAGTATTTCAACAAATAAACAAGCATCGTATACGCTGTTTGTTGACAAAACAAAATAATGTAAATAGAGTCGATATGCATGCGTAATACAATGCGTGTATCCTGAATAACACGATTTACCGTACAGATTTACCGTTATATCTCACATTTGTGCCTATGTATATTTATTTGTAGACTTATCTTAGATAAATTATCTCTAAGCGAAAGTATCGCGCATTTAGTATTGACTCCAATGACAAACAAACGTCATTTCAGGAGCGTGGATGACAGTTATATGAAATCCTATTTTCATTTTTGAAGTTTGTCGACCACAAAATCACTGTTTATTGATTCAATATTAGTGTTCGAATGTATTCAGAAGAATTGTAGTAGCAATGCATTTATACGTGAATACATGCATTTTATTTGCTTTTTGCGATGTAATGTCACTTTAAGGATAGTGAAAAATACCGGCGAATGGTGTATACTGTAGGTCCTCTTAAAGCAGCATTACATCGTAATAAAGGATGTTTTGGGTAACATATAAATACTAATGTGTGTGTGTTTACAAAAATCGAAATAGTTGCTCAGAAACGATACAATTCCAATAAATTTAAACCGTCGTATACGCGAATTTGTTTATCAACATACGAAATATAAACACGCACAGCGCGCATGCGTGGAACAATAGAGGATTTAGAAAAGAAAACAACGTATATATTTTGAACATGAATTACTATCTATCTATCTTCATCTAATGTCGAACCGCTCGCGGGGATGTAGACATGTCCCTAAAAGACTTAGCTAACAGAGGTATGAATCAACATATCAAGTAATTTAATTAAAAAAGACAACGTGGGACAAATGGGGACGATGCATTCCGAATGTAAACAAGTGCGGACGATGCGTTCCGGTTCTAAACAAGTGCGTGCCGATCGACTCGGAAAGTCCTACTTTCGGTTTCGAGTTTGTTTTATCGCAAAAAAACACTGTTTACCAAATGAACATAAGCATACAAAGTATAATGTTAGAATGTGTAGCAGCATTGCTACCCATACGTAAAAATTGAATTGTTCAAATATCTTTTATTTCATACGATGTAATGCTACTTTAAGTGGTTTCCTCTGTTTATCGTTGCAATTATTAGTTATTATGCAACAGACAGGAACATAATATATTCAACATTGAGCGTGAAACCTATTCAAGATATATGCTAAAAAATTTAAAGTCATCAAATGAACCATACTTGATGGCATTAGTTGGTAAATAGCTTAGGATGTTAAAAAGGAAAATGGTTAACATTTAAACGAATAAAATATTAAATCTGAGCACAAAACGAAGAGATTCATAAATTATAAAGAAAAGTTAGTTGAATAAAGCGGTTGTACTCATTCATGTGAACATTTTAGAAAATCGTTCATCTTCTCAGAGTCTTTCACTGCCAATAATGTATTCGTGTATAGCAAGAACATTATAGTGTTGGTGGCGAGACCATTATAAGTGTAAACGAGAAGTGTGTTTAAGTTGACATTACAAATTGTGGACAGTTTAGTTTATACACATTTATTTTAGCTCGATTGCGAAACAAGTTCTTTCAACTTATATTAATCACTCTCTGGAATCCATCGCCATGAAGGAGAGAGTGGAGGCAATGTGAAATTTAAATGCCTTGCCTAAGGGCACAATCGTAACGGCTCCAGTGGGGCTCGAACTCCGGACCTTTCTCTGTCTGTATCATTGCACTACCGGTAGCGACGATAAATAAACGTAAAACCCACGCGCTTATAAAATCGACCGCCTCCGTAGTCGAGTGGTTACGGTCGCTGACTTGTATACACCTGGAACATATTGTGGTCACGCTTAGACCGCGTGTCTATTTATATGAAAATGTTGGCAGTTTCTTATGGAGGTTGGTGCACAAGTACTGGTTAACCGTTGGAGCCTGCCAAGAAAATGTGTTGTTGGGTAAACAGCCCGTCGCTCAAAAAGGGCAACTAGTATAGCGACGCTAAATAAACTAAAGCGAGCTCATATTAGAGCGGGTCAGAGGCACAATGGTTGACACATTGTATCCGTAATCCATGGATCGCAGGTTCGTAGCACCCCGCTACACACCCGCCACACCCCAGTTACACATTACTAAATCGACTCTCGTCGGTAAAATGCTTAAATGAGAACGAGATGGGGCCTCTTGTATATGACCTGTTTTCTGTATCAACGCACATCATCCAAACCGTAGCAGTAATAACCTCTTAAAAGCAGTCGCTCATGCGGATAGCGACGGCAAAAAAAAAAAAAAGCAATACGCACACCGCACGTACACACAATCCGAACACAAACGCAGAAGTGAGTTACCTTTGAACAGCCGCTGCTAAGTTGGACTAATTTCAAAAAGGTATTATTTATAACGTTAATATTAATCAGAGACGTTGTCATTTAATATAAATAATATTTAGAGGTTATTAAACCGCGGAGGTGGGCCATTTGTGGATATTGGCGCACCCTATGGAGATATTGGCCCGATGGCCGTTATTTGTGGATATTGGCGCACCCTATTGAGATATTGGCCCGATGGCCGTTAGGCCCGAGGGCCAATATCGGATAGGTGCGCCAATATCCACAAATGGCCCACCGCAGCCGTTTAATAACTTCTTTATTGCATACATAGCCGTATGTTTCTTCTGCTGTTATTTGCTTATTTCGCTCAGCTATTTTACCAAGAGACAACAATCTGTCAGACAACGACTTTAGTGTTGCTTCGGCGGCCATGTTTACACCATGTAGTTACTATGTTGTTGCTACCTGTGACACGTGCTCGTGATTCGTTCTCGGCGCGTGCCAGGCCAATATCCGATATTGGCACGCGGATATTGGCCCGGCAGAGCCGAAAATCGAAATATATTGCTCGCGTCGACCAGATATGTTGCTTATCTACCATTAAATGTGGTACTATTTATAGTAACGTAT
>CM026400.1:19391002-19412174 GCA_014843695.1 Archivesica marissinica | reverse complement strand
AAACGATAGTCAATGGAGCCTTGGTGGTGTGCTGGAAACGATAGTCAATGGAGCCTTCGTGGTGTGCTGGAAACGATAGTCAATGGAGCCTTCATAGTGTGCTGGAAACGATAGTCAATGGAGCCTTCGTGGTGTGCTCGAAACGATAGTCAATGGAGCCTTCGTGGTGTGCTGGAAACGATAGTCAATGGAGCCTTGGTGGTGTGCTGGAAACGATAGTCAATGGAGCCTTCATAGTGTGCTGGAAACGATAGTCAATGGAGCCTTCGTGGTGTGCTGGAAACGTAGCCAATGGAGCCTCCTTCGTGGTGTGCTGGAAACGATAGTTCAATGGAGCCTTGGTGGTGTGCTGGAAACGATAGTCAATGGAGCCTCGTGGTGTGCTGGAAACGATAGTCAATGGAGCCTTCGTGGTGTGCTGGAAACGATAGTCAATGGAGCCTTCGTGGTGTGCTGGAAACGATAGTCATGGAGCCTTCGTGGTGTGCTGGAAACGATAGTCAATGGAGCCTTCGTGGTGTGCTGGAAACGATAGTCAATGGAGCCTTGTGTGGTGTGCTGGAAACGATAGTCAATGGAGCCTTCGTTGTGTGCTGGAAACGATAGTCATGGAGCCTTCGTGGTGTGCTGGAAACGATAGTCATGGAGCCTTCGTGGTGTGCTGGAAACGATGTAGTCCTGGAGCCTTCGTGTTGTGCTGGAAACGATAGTCAATGGAGCCTTGGTGGTGTGCTGGAAACGATAGTCCAATGGAGCCTTCGTGGTGTGCTGGAAACGATAGTTAATGGAGCCTTCGTGGTGTGCTGGAAACGATAGTCAATGGAGCCTTCGTGGTGTGCTGGAAACGATAGTCAATGGAGCCTTCGTGGTGTGCTGGAAACGATAGTCAATGGAGCCTTCGTGGTGTGCTGGAAACGATAGTCAATGGAGCCTTCGTGGTGTGCTGGAAACGATAGTCAATGGAGCCTTCGTGGTGTGCTGGAAACGATAGTCAATGGAGCCTTCGTGGTGTGCTGGAAACGATAGTCAATGGAGCCTTCTTGATGTGCTGGAAACGATAGTCAATGGAGCCTTCATGGTGTGCTGGAAAGGACGTCCGACTTGTAACCGAGAGGCTGCGGGTTCAAGCCCAGTCGGAATCCCGGTGGTGGTGTTCTTGGGCAAGATACTTAAGTTCACATTGCATCTTGGGAATGTATTGTACCAGGAATGAAATATTATATATATAAGTTGTAAAAGCTTGTTTTCTCAATAGAGCTAAAATTATTTGTATAGCTCATTTGAAAAATATGGGTTCCAGTTGTATGCAAGTCCGCGACCGTAACCACTCGTAACCACTCGTAACCACTCGTACCACTCGTAACCACTCGTAACCACTCGTAACCACTCGTAACCACTCGTAACCACTCGTAACCACTCGTAACCACTCGTAACCACTCGTAACCACTCGTAACCACTCGTAACCACTCGTAACCACTCGTAACCACTTGTGGAAGTCGTGATAGCGCAGTGGATGCGCGTTCGCTTAAGGTGCGAATGGTCCGGAGTTCGAACCCCGCTGGAGCCGTTACGATTGTGCCCTTAGGCAAGGCATTTAAATTCCACATTGCCTCTTCTCTCTCCTTCGTGGCGATGGATTCCATCAGGTATGAGGTCTCGAGAGTGATTAATATAAGTTGAAAGAACTTGTTTCGCAATCGAGCTAAAATAAATTTGTATAAACTAAAAACATGGGTTCAGTGTCAAACGAGCGTGTGAGGCCCAACTGGATATGAGCAGGATATTTTGGTTGCTATCTAGGTTGTGGATACTGATAAGGGTGATCCAGTACTGTATATGAACTACAAGTACATATCTGATATGGCCATGCTGGAGTTTCCTTAAAGCGACACTACATCGCAAAAAGCAAATACAATGCATTATATACATGTACTACAAATTCTCCCGAATACATTCGAACACTAACATTGAATCAATAAACAGTGTTTTTGTGATCTACAAACTTTCAAAATTGAAAGTAGGATTTCATATAACGATCATCCACGCTCCTGAATTGAGGCTTGTCATCGGAGTCAATACTAAATGCGAGATAATGTCGTTTAAAGATAATTTAACTAAGACTAGTTTAAAAATAAATATGCATAGGCACACATGTGAAATATAACGGTAAATATGTACCATAAATCGTGTTATTCAGGTTACACGAGTTGTATTACGCATGAATGTCGACCCTATATACATTATTTTGTTATGTCAACAAACCGTGTATACGACGTTTGCTTATTAGTTGAAATACTCAGTATTTGAGGCAAAAATGGAAAAATATTATACCATATAATAGGAAAATACATTCTGTACAAATTTACGTTTTCAATAATTTAGTTTCGCTTTAATGTCTTCGATGAAGTGGTCACACTTACGCCATTCACAACAATGGAACTATACTAGAGGACATTATGTTATATTTATGCTATATTTCGGGTTTTACACCTAGCACCATTTTGGGCTATACCGCCGGCAGTTTACCTAACAACACCTTTCCTGGGCAGGCTACAGCGGTTAACCAGTACTTGGGTGCACCAACCTCCGTAAGAAACTGCCAACTTTTTCATATAAATGAGACACGGCCTGAGCGGGGCTCGATCCCGTGACCATCAGTGATGATAGGTTACAGTGGTATACAAATCAGCGACCGTAACCACTCGACCACGGAGGCGGAAACTAGAGGACATAGAAAACGCACACCTACATTATATGATTATTACTACATGAAAACGAAATACTATTCTAAATTCTATCTAGTTTTCTATGTCCTCTTGTATTCTATGATGCCGAGGTTTCGGGTTTACAACATGGGAGGAGCTCCAACTTGTATGATGTTTAGGTGGAAGACTGTTGTGATGATGCCGCAACGTAGTTTTAGGCTGATAGGTGTCCGAGAGCATGGTCACCCCGAGCTACCGGTTGCCCATATGAGCGACGCCTCCTGAAGAGATTAGTCATTTTAGAATTTTGGAGGATAGTGCAATGATACAGACAGAGGCCCATTCAAGAGTATACTCTGGTTCTTTTACGTGCACGATGTACAGCACCGACACGAGACCTCGGTTTAAAGTCCCATCTGAAAGACTGTTATTTTATTATGGTCAGACGGGGGATCGAACCTGCGATACCTGGATTACCAGTCCAGCGTGTTACCACTGGACTACAGATCCGTCTGTATATCACCACCATAATGTTTCGTTATCAAGTATTTCTCTGATTTGTTACAAACTGTTCAAACCTTTAAGCACTTTAAAATCCATTTTTTCGAAGGTATGAAAACTGCAGAATGATATAGGCCTCTTAAATTCTAAGGTGGCGTGATATAAACCTCGACTCATTTATTTCACCCATTGAATGCATATGCACTTATTCAGCATTTTATGCAACTGACGAGGCAATATGTATGCATATATATTTAAATGCAATGTAAATACCATGTTTAAACCAGAGCATGCAATGTAAATACCATAGTTAACCCAGTACATACGGTAGATAGATAGATAGATAGATATTTTATTTTCCTCCATTAAGGAGAGCTATGGAAAAGAGCATTATCGCGCACATTAGAACATGTTTTAAGAAATCAGACATACCTCTGATCAGATCATTAAAATGTGTTCACAAATAAAATAATGTACACATAATTTAGATAGATATGAACCACGACACTAAAATATTAAAGCAGGCGTTGGCATATATACGTATTAATGAAAAACGTTATAAATTTATTTGTTTTAGACAACGTAAGAAAACTATCATAGATATTGGAAGCTTTTATAAATAATATATCTTTGATATCCTCATGCATACAACAATCTATAATGGCATGCATTTCATCCTCAACATCATTACAAAATGGACAAGTGCGATTCTGTACAGTCAGATGTTCGTACCGCCCAGTTTCAATGCGTAGTGGCGCAACAGCACAACGAAACTTACCAAATGTTGAACGATGGCTAAATGGTTCATAAGAGAACGAGATTGCATAATAATCTTACAATACTGTTCAAAATCGAAATCTAGTTTGAAACGCTGGCAGGTACGTAATTTGCTACGACCGTTTCCAGACAGGCTATCGAGCCTATGTACTGCTGACTCAAGCCGATCAATAATGAATAGTTTATTTTATTAAATTCCAGTAGGCTTGCAAGACCATGAGGACATACATACATATTATATACAGTTAGTGAACAGTGCAAACATAATGCATACATTTTATACACAATCATAGCCATTTATGTTTATATATATGTGTAAAACATATAATATTTATCTGATATGTGTTATAACTAAAGCAAAACAGTTCTTTAGTTCTAACACGGAGAAGGTCAAAAGACGCAACAAAACACAAAACCAAACATACAAAATTGAAGTTGTTACCAAGTTGTATAACATGGCCGATCAGTAAACCCTTCGTAACCATATTCATTGCTAAATATTAAGTATTATAAATTTAATTTTACATGTGGTCATATTTGTAAAACAGAATGCATCCGTTTATTTAATTTAGAGCGGCAATGAGGATTAATATTACATGACATATACATAGATTCATTAACTAAATGCCATTCATTCAATGAATAAGTCCATGCACATATGCTTTTTTACTACAAGAAAGAACCAATTTTACATGTGGTCATATTTGTAAAACAGAATGCATGCTTTTATTTAATTTAGAGCGGCAATGTAGATTAATATTACATGACATATACATAGATTCATTAACTAAATTCCATTCAGTCAATGAATAAGTTCATGCGCAATGATACACCATATGCTTTTTTACTACAAGAAAGAATCACGTTTTGCATGATCTGCTTGAGTTTGCCAGTGCGCAGAGTGTAACACGTTTAGTCAATCGGGTGTGATTTATACAGAAAATGCGGCACAAGAAATACGTAATGATTCTTCACTGACGGGCAGAAGTTGGTTGCCATGGCATTTCATCTATTACTGCCGAGTTTGGAGTATATTTTCCAGCCCTGAGAAACAACAATATTATTGAACGGTTGTGTATAGCGTTAATTAATGCATGAAAATGGTGGCATTCGAAAGGTATGACAGTCTAAAAGTTAGTGAAGCTCATCGCCTATGCTAGAATTACAATATTCAAATGCTATTTATTCCTTTTTTTCTTTTTTCTTTTTCGTAAACGTACCACATTCCCCATAATATTCATAAGTAACTAAACAGCGTCCTTTTTTTCGATTCAACACCCATGAATGTTATTTGTTTATGTGTTCTCAACTGAAATTGTGTCCATTTGCGGGAACACGGTGCACATATGGCTGGTTGAGGGGTTGCACGGACCAGTATATTGGGTCAATATGCTGGCCGGGCACTGCGCTGTTCTCGGTGTGCTATTCCCGTGCGCTTCTGCGAATGGACCTTATTTCCGCTGTGCATTATTCGTTCACATGTTGTTACTATAATTGTTATTATATGTAACCTGTGTCTTCCCACAAATAAAGTTCTGTTCTGTTCTATAATTAGGTTTAAGAAAAAAATATCTTAAACGCTACTATTACATTTGGCCTACCGAACAAACGTTTATTACCTTACTTACAGATACTAATAGGAAAATTGTTCAACGCCTATCCACAGTTATATATTACGCAACTTTAGCCAGAAATTAACAATTTTAGACACCACAACCATCTATGCTCTTCTGAAAATGTATCCATGCCTTTCCATTGTACTTTGTTTATGTATTGTTTGCTATAAATATGTTATCATATTTAATGTAATAAATATATTGAATTGAATTGATTTAGGAAGTAATATTTGTTATGGTTAAAATAATTATGTTTTTCAAATTTTAGTTGTACTCCTTCACCTATATACCCCAGATTTCACAACCATATAATAAAATAGGTGTAACTATTTTTGAAAGAAAGTTCTATTTACCTAGCAATTGGTAAACATAGGTTTCTTGCTGTTCTAATAAGAGCTTGCAGTGCACATTAATAGCTCTTTGTTTTGCAATGTGAATGCTGGCCTTATAGCAAGAACCACTTCTTCTAAAACTTATTATATCAACCACTTCGGATTTATCGTTTTTAAAATATAAATTATACTGGGAACCGTCTGCCTTTTGAAAATACAAATGTTCTAGAATTCTGGAACAAGTATCCAGGTTCCACACTATTGTTCATATATATTCATAGCTTGTACGTACATGCAGATTCTGATATAATGACAGTCTCGTATGCATATAGAAAATAAACAGTTTAAATATGTTTATTAAGCATCATCATGATTGTGATTTCCACACATTCCACCTTCTACTGGCCCGAATTTACAAAATATTCATGCTGATTATTTAAATAGAAAGAAAACAAAATTGCAGGGCTCGACAAATCCACTCATCCGCTCGTATTTACGAGTGACTTTTCGATCTGGACGAGTAGAAATTCCAAGTCGCTTGCCCAGTCGGACGAGTGAACATTTCGGCTAAATATCCAATATAAATCGTAGGAACAAAATAAAATAATATCCGTTTTACTTTCTTCGGAATGATTACCAGGCATGATAATGGAAAATCATATTTTAATGTGTTTACGCTGCCACAATAAACAACTCACAACTTGTAGACTGGTGTTTGACCCTTGCTAAACATGGGTACAATAGCTGCAGCCTATATTTGTTTTACGAAAACCCGTCACGGCCAATCACGCGTCGTCTGCATTCCAGCATCATAGAAAACAACAGTGTCGACTGACATTCGGCGATTGTTGCAGGGAGGCGGGGACGTAGACACACGTGAATCTGATAAGGCCAAAGCTGTTACGGGTATAAATTAATAGGAATTAGTGTACGTGCGTTATGTTGCAGAAAACGGAGAAGTTAAGACTAGTCTAGCTGAAATTGTTGATCTGGAACATGGGCATGCGCACGGGGTGTAGGATGGCTGGTTGAAGGGACTTAATTCCGTAGGTGTCAGTAAGGAGAATATCGCGGGAAAGCTAGTCGGGATTAACACAGACGGGGCTTCTGTAAATCTAGGGAAGAAAGGCGGAGCTGTTAAGCTTTTCATTGACGACATAAACAATGACTTAGATGATGAACATAAATGTGACAAGTATGTGTCTGTCGTTCATTGATTGCATTGCGCATAATTTAGAACTCGCTGTATGCGATGCCAAGAAGGGGTGCGACTCCCTAGCTGAGCTTGAGAAAGTTCTGAAAGGAATATTCCAGCTGTACTACTATTCACCAACACGTAGACGAGATCTGTATGAGATGTCTGTGTCGCTGGATCAGGAACTGAAACACTATGGCGGTGTACAGCAGATACGATGGGTTGCCAGTCAGAATCGTGCCCTGAAGGCGTTACTAGACAACTATGACATCTCCATGACACACCTCCAGGAAATAATATCGGCGGGTAATTCTGACGCATCCAACAAAGCTAAGAACTACATGAATGAAATGAAAACCGAATGATTCCTGACATGTTGGCGAACCAGGACGTGGAGCATCTGAAGAACATACATACTCCCTCTGGTACAGATAATATTGACAATTTCCCCCAACGACCGCAGAGTGCGAACGGGCTTCAGTAAGATGAACCAGATCAAAACTGACACCAGAACGTCACTCAAACAGAGCACTGTCTCCAGTCTGATGCGTATCAACCTGGATGGAATAGCTCTCAAGGACTACAACCCAACTAAACGTATTGTGCACTGGTTGAATGCTGGGAAGGGAAGCAGGCACACAAGAAGGCATGTGTGTCCAGATCCGAGGAAACGGACAATTCATAGTGATAATACTAGCCCAGATAATTAGCCTGCAGTGGGAACAAGTGTTGCCTGAATTGAATATCCCACTAGTTTCGAGTCTGCACAACGGTTAGCTCTCGATCTGTGACTGAAGCTTACTGAATGTCTGATCAGTTATCGTAATCCCGTGGCTAAGCTCAGACATGATGTAGCTAATTGATATGATTGAGAGTTGGAGACTCAGTTTGAGATATGTGCAAGGCTATACACCAATGTTGTGACCAAAACGGTTACCTGAATGTGTCGTGTAATAATAAGTGTATGATGAGTGCATGACTACATGTTGATTACAAGTCTTAGTTAATTTTGTTTCTGAATAAAAATGTGTATAAACCACATGAATATAAACCATGCTAGTTTGTGTACCT
This sequence comes from Archivesica marissinica, assembly GCA_014843695.1. Lineage (NCBI taxonomy): Eukaryota > Metazoa > Mollusca > Bivalvia > Venerida > Vesicomyidae > Archivesica > Archivesica marissinica. The sequence goes on along the minus strand of CM026400.1, from coordinate 19,403,977 downwards.
TGATCAAAATTCTAAATACATATAGTGACATAATTGCATTTATTAATAACTTTAAGTGCAATTCTGACGAATTTTAAATTTTCCTAAAATACATGGGACGAGTGATGGCCCAATCTGGACGAGTGGAACTGGGGCATCACTCGCCCAGTAGGACGAGTAAGAAATTAAAAATTTGTCGAGGCTTGAAATTGGCGAAAGATTTTCACCTTGGCGTACCTTGGCTTATTGCAAACATTGTTCATTTGTTTGAACACATGATTTGGTTTATTGAGACACATCTTTAGCAACATTTAAAACATTTACATTGATTTTACAATCAAACAACATAAACCAGATCTTCACACAGTGTCAATAGCCTGTTTAAGATCGACAATTGTAAATCGATTTTAAAAGAATATAGGCACATTTTATGGGTATCAAAATGTAAAAGAATATAGGCTAATTTTATGGGTATCAAAATGTGCGATATATTGGATAAATTAGTGCAATGTGTGAAGGATTATTATTATTATTCTGTTTGTAAAAGAATATACATTTACCTCTAAGGCAAATGCACAGTTTCTTTTTGGTGTTAGAATACTTGCTAACATTATCCATTGTAGACCTACCATGGCTCAAGTGACGTTCGATCCCGCCCTGGTGGAGCTGTATAAACTGAGAGCGCTCTGTGATGAGAAGGAGGCTGATGACGAGATCAAGAAGACATTAGCTCGTGCTATCTCTCTAATAAGGGTCAATTATCTATTTATATTACTACATTTGAATATATTAATTGCAATACACTATTTATGTTATATGTTATATTTCGGGTTTTACGCCTGCATCAGCACCATTTCGGGCTATATCGCCGGCGGGCAGTTTACCTAGCACCTTTCCTGGGCAGACTCCAGCGGTTAACCAGTACTTGGGTGCACCAACCTCTGTAAGAAACTGCCAACTTTTCCATATAAATGAGACACGGCCTGAGCGGGGCTCGAACCCGTGGCCATCAGTGATGATAGGTTACAGTGGTATACAAGTCAGCGACCTTAACCACTCGATCACGTAGGCGGTCCCAATAGCCTATTTAAGACAAATAAATTTATGAATACATATTAGCTTAGTATGCTAGCAGGGGTAAATGACAACGTTTAGATGATCGAGGCGGATTCAGTGGTCCGGTGGTAAACACGTTGGATTGCGAATGCAGGGATCGCAGGTTCGATCCCCACGCCTGACCAAAATAATATTAACATGCTTTCAGATGGGATTATAAATCGAGTCTCATGTATCGATGCTATACACCGAACATGTAAAAGAAACTAGGGATGTTTCTGAAATTGGAATGTTTTCTGTATTTTGCACTATCCGCCAAAAATAGAAGACTCGTATAGCTAAGAAGGCGATGCTCAGGGCAACTACACTCGTGACAACAAATTATCACGGACATCCGGGTAATATACATAATTAGATGTGATTTGTGTGTGTGTGTGTGTGTGTGTGTGTGTGTGTGTGTGTGTGTGTGTGTGTGTGTGTGTGGTGTGTGTGTGTGTGTGTGTGTGTGTGTGTGTGTGTGTGTGTGTGTGTGTGTGTGTGTGTGTGTGTGTGTGTGTGTGTGTGTGTGTGTGTGTGTGTGTGTGTGTGTGTGTGTGTGTGTGTGTGTGTGTGTGTGTGTGTGTGTGTGTGTGTGTGTGTGTGTGTGTGTGTGTGTGTGTGTGTGTGTGTGTGTGTGTGTGTGTGTGTGTGTGTGTGTGTGTGTGTGTGTGTGTGTGTGTGTGTGTGTGTGTGTGTGTGTGTGTGTGTGTGTGTGTGTGTGTGTGTGTGTGTGTGTGTGTGTGTGTGTGTGTGTGTGTGTGTGTGTGTGTGTGTGTGTGTGTGTGTGTGTGTGTGTGTGTGTGTGTGTGTGTGTGTGTGTGTGTGTGTGTGTGTGTGTGTGTGTGTGTGTGTGTGTGTGTGTGTGTGTGTGTGTGTGTGTGTGTGTGTGTGTGTGTGTGTGTGTGTGTGTGTGTGTGTGTGTGTGTGTGTGTGTGTGTGTGTGTGTGTGTGTGTGTGTGTGTGTGTGTGTGTGTGTGTGTGTGTGTGTGTGTGTGTGTGTGTGTGTGTGTGTGTGTGTGTGTGTGTGTGTGTGTGTGTGTGTGTGTGTGTGTGTGTGTGTGTGTGTGTGTGTGTGTGTGTGTGTGTGTGTGTGTGTGTGTGTGTGTGTGTGTGTGTGTGTGTGTGTGTGTGTGTGTGTGTGTGTGTGTGTGTGTGTGTGTGTGTGTGTGTGTGTGTGTGTGTGTGTGTGTGTGTGTGTGTGTGTGTGTGTGTGTGTGTGTGTGTGTGTGTGTGTGTGTGTGTGTGTGTGTGTGTGTGTGTGTGTGTGTGTGTGTGTGTGTGTGTGTGTGTGTGTGTGTGTGTGTGTGTGTGTGTGTGTGTGTGTGTGTGTGTGTGTGTGTGTGTGTGTGTGTGTGTGTGTGTGTGTGTGTGTGTGTGTGTGTGTGTGTGTGTGTGTGTGTGTGTGTGTGTGTGTGTGTGTGTGTGTGTGTGTGTGTGTGTGTGTGTGTGTGTGTGTGTGTGTGTGTGTGTGTGTGTGTGTGTGTGTGTGTGTGTGTGTGTGTGTGTGTGTGTGTGTGTGTGTGTGTGTGTGTGTGTGTGTGTGTGTGTGTGTGTGTGTGTGTGTGTGTGTGTGTGTGTGTGTGTGTGTGTGTGTGTGTGTGTGTGTGTGTGTGTGTGTGTGTGTGTGTGTGTGTGTGTGTGTGTGTGTGTGTGTGTGTGTGTGTGTGTGTGTGTGTGTGTGTGTGTGTGTGTGTGTGTGTGTGTGTGTGTGTGTGTGTGTGTGTGTGTGTGTGTGTGTGTGTGTGTGTGTGTGTGTGTGTGTGTGTGTGTGTGTGTGTGTGTGTGTGTGTGTGTGTGTGTGTGTGTGTGTGTGTGTGTGTGTGTGTGTGTGTGTGCACGTACCGCTACCGGTTTGCCCATATGAGCGACGCCTCCTGAAGAGATTAGTCATTTTAGATTTTGGAGGATAGTGCAATGATACAGAGAGAGGTTGTATTGCAGGCGCGAGATGTTTACTGTGAGAGTATAACTTCCGCCCCCAGCGATGAACTGGCAACCCTACAAAGCGATACATACACGTATCCATTCGAGGCCGCGTTTAAAGCAGGGAAAACTAAATGGAATCTACACCCGCTGATGCTTTCTGGACATTATGAAGGTATGTAAGCACGTTAGTCAACGATACAGAAGCCATTCCAGATTATTCTATGAAAACGGGATTTGTATTAATAGAGCGACATTCAAGAATCATTAATTCTCGTGAAGGAAGTCGTGATAGCGCAGTGAATGCGCGTTCGCTTCAGGTACGAAAGGTCCGGAGTTCGAGCCCCGCAGTAGCCGTTACGATTGTGCCCTTAGGCAAGGCATTTAAATTCCACGTTGCCTCTTCTCTCTCTCTTCCTCGTGGCGATGTATTCCATCAGGAATGAGGTCTCGAGAGTGATTAATATAAGTTGTAAGAACTTGTTTCGCAATCGAGCTAAAATAAATTTGTATAAACTAAGAGTCGTGAATGTTCTGTTTATGATATAGCTTATGTTAAAAACATACCTCAACAGCGATTAATTTTAGTTTGACGAAGTATTAAGACACGCAATGTAGTTCGGAAGAGTCGCGACAACAGCGTAGGTCATAGTGCGGCTCTCTAGCTACTATAGAGAACAACTGGGCGCATAGAGAAAATCTGGGCGCATAGAGAACAACTGGGCGCATAGAGAAAAACTGGGCGCATAGAGAAAAACCGCACTGCATAGAGAAAAAATGGGCGCATAGAGAAAAACTGGACGCATAGAGAAAAAAAACTGGACACATAGAGAAAAACTGGGCGCATAGAGAAAAACTGGGCGCATAGAGAAAAACTGGGCGCATAGAGAAAAACTGGGCGCATAGAGAAAAAATGGGCACATAGAGAAAAAATGGGCGCATAGAGAAAAAACTGGGAGCATAGAGAAAAACTGGGAGCATAGAGAACAACTGGGCGCATAGAGAAAAAATGGGCGCATAGAGAAAAAGTGGGAGCATAGAGGAGAAAACTGGGAGCATAGAGAAAAACTGGGAGCATAGAGAAAAACTGGGCGCATAGAGAAGAACTGGGCGCATAGAGAAAAATTGGGCGCATAGAGAAAAAGTGGGAGCATAGAGGAGAAAAACTGGGAGCATAGAGAAAAACTGGGAGCATAGAGAAAAACTGGGCGCATAGAGAAGAACTGGGCGCATAGAGAAAAACTGGGCGCATAGAGAAAAACTGGGAGCATAGAGAAAAACTGGGAGCATAGAGGAGAAACACTGGGAGCATAGAGAAACACTGGGAACATAGAAAAAACTGGGCGCATAGAGAAAAACTGGGCGCATAGAGAAGAACTGGGCGCATAGAGAACAACTGGGCGCATAGAGAAAAACTGGGCGCATAGAAAAAACTGGACACATAGAGAACAATTGGGCGCATAGAGAAAAACTGGACACATAGAAAAACTGGGCGCATAGAGAAAAACTGGACACATAGAGAACAACTGGGCGCAAAGAGAAAAACTGGACACATAGAGAACAACTGGGCGCATAGATAAAAACTGGACGCATAGAGAACAACTGGGCGCATAGAGAAAAACTGGACACATAGAGAACAACTGGGCGCATAGAGAAAAACTGGACACATAGAGAACAACTGGGCGCATAGATAAAAACTGGACGCATAGAGAACAACTGGGCGCATAGAGAAAAACTGGACGCATAGAGAACAACTGGACGCATAGAGAAAAACTGGACGCATAGAGAAAAACTGGGCGCATAGAGAAAAACTGGACGCATAGAGAAAAACTGGGCGCATAGAGAAAAACTGGGCGCATAGAGAAAAACTGGACGCATAGAGAAAAACTGGGCGCATAGAGAAAAACTGGGCGCATAGAGAAAAACTGAGCGCATAGAGAAAAAGTGGGCGCGTTTCTGAGCAGTATTACATGCAATGACATACATCCACGTAGAACAACCGATCGTAGGCAAGCCCACATGAAGGAATTCAACACCCCAGTAGGATACGAACCTACATCGGTGAGGGGGATTAAGTTGCAGTCAACAGCCCCCGATTGTGTATGTTATCTCAGGCATTCTACAATGGAGATATATGTTGAAAGTATACAATGCAGATAGGTAGAATACAAGACACTTATGATATGATCCAAATACGAAGCTACATTTTAATGCATCACATTTGAACATGTAGCCTGGCTGCCAGTCTGTCGATTTTTCACTTTTTAACTTCTGGCAAAATGACCAGAAACTCAATACGGCCCAATTAATAGTAAAGATGTTAAAATATATTTATTTGACTTACCAGGCAAACTATATCGACGCCTGTTCCCAGGCTATTGAACATGGTCCATTCATCACTTGCATATATGTAAGTTAGTAAATAAGTACAATTCAACTAGATCGTTGTTTTGTTGTTAAATGTGTCATGTAGTAGGTTCGGTGTGTTCTACATTTTCTGAAGTGTATTCACTTAGAATGAGCTGCCACCAACGTTTAGACAAGTCATGTACGGTATATAACATACTAACATACGCTGCAATTTATATCCCGATGGATCTGTACTCCACTGGTAATCCACTGGTAATGATGTAGGGGATCGCAGATTCGATCCCCCGTCTGACCCTAATAATATTAACAGTCTTTCAGATGTCACTTTAAACCGAGGTCTCATGTCGGTGCTGTACATCGTTCACGTAAAAGAACCAGAGGAGACTCTGGAATGGGTTTCTGTCTGTATCATTGCACTATCCTCCAAAAATCTAAAATGACTAATCTCTTCAGGAGGCGTCGCACATGTGGGCAACCGGTAGCGACGATAAATAAACGTAAAACACACACATCCCCCGAATCCGCTATTAAAACGATGTCTGCAGCGTACATGAGAAATGCCACTCAGAATCACGATGTCAAGGTCATTCACCTCCTTGGCAAGAAAATTAAACGGAGACAACGAACTTGAGTAAATGTTTTTAATATTATTATTCACCTCCTTGGCAATACCGTTAAATGAATATGGAGAATAATGTTGGCGGCAGGGTACATCCTTGTTTTACTCCGGTTCTACAAACTATTTCATTCGGTTATTACTGATTCGGACAGACGACAGGAAACACTTTATGTTTGATGGTTTGTTGACACTAATTGTTTTATGAATTCTACTTTATGGTTTATTTACATGTATATTTTAAGTACTGATTTCTATTTTTGAAACTTTAAATTAAGTACATTAAAAACATTTGCACAACAATTACTTGAACTTATATCTTTCGGTTAGCAAGTCCAATGCTTTAAACACACGACTACTTTCTTACATGTCATGTATGGAATTTCCCAATCGTACTACTAGTATATCAACCATAGTATCGAATTGATTATATAGACTATAGATACGAATGTATTAATGTTCAACATAGCTGTAATGTGAAGCTTGTCTATCACATTTTTATTTTCTCATTTGGAAGTTAGCAGTGAATCAACTAAAACGCACGTGTGGTAATGCATGCTGCAGTTCAGATTGCTGTTTCAGGAAAGTTCTTACAGACATTGGTGAGCATGTCGAACGCAAAGAATGTTCTAGAAATTGGTATGTTTACCGGATATGCTGCACTGGCATGCGCAGAGGTACTTCCTGAAGATGGCACCGTCACTTCGTTAGAATTTGATCCATTTTTGGAGGATTTTGCAAAGAGCTTCTTTTCTAAATCACGACATGGAAAAAAAATATCTATTAGAATAGGTTAGTATATACTAGAAGTCAAAACACTTGAAAATGCATAACATATGAACCAATTATAAAACCTTTTATTGGTATCAACAGCCAAGAAATACAACCAAATATCTATGTACAACCACATGCGTTGCATTTTGTGTTTGTGAAATAGCGAATGATGTGATCCTATTCTACCGACCTTTCGGCCCGTGATCTCTAGTAGAAATAAATCCATGAAAACGTTTTTCCAATAATTTTATAATTTCGTTTTTAACCACACCCAATGTAGTTCATACCCCGATGGAAACTATTAACCCGCGATTCATTACTTATATTTACATTAATTATTCTTTTCAATGACACAGGAAAAGATAGCACACTTTGCATTTAACCTGTTTTTACTCCAGATTTGCAACTTACCGTGTGCTGGATAGGTAAATAGATAACCCTTGGAATAGCGTAATCTGTAACACACGCCTTTTCTCGCGACAAATACGGCCTAACACTGCGAATGCGCATGCCCGTAACTTCGAGTGCGCATGTCAGTTGCATATCATTAGCTGAGAACCCTCATGCGAAAATGTAGTGTTCGATCCCCCGTCTGACACTAATTAACAATCATTCATATGGGACTTTAAACTGAGGTCTCGTGTCGGTGCTTTACACCGTTGACGTAAAAGAACCAGAGGAGACTCTGGAATGGGTCTCTGTCTGTATCATTGCATTATCCTCCAGAAATCTAAAATGACTAATCTCTTCAGGAGGCGTCGCTCATATGGGTAACCGGTAGCGACGATAAATAAATGTAAAACACACACACGAAATGAATAGACAATAGCTTGAATCACCCAATGCAAATTATTTTAGATATTGAACGATAAGATCAAACAATTAATATCATAATTATATAGTAGTATTCCAGGCCCGGACATTGATGTGTGTAGAACCACTGACCACCCGCAAGTCAGCTGGATAAATGTTTAAATGAATGTCAATCGGATATATGGCTTGGGAAGGATATACGGGAATAGAATATATAAGAGGTATTATATCTGCCTGTGAATAGTTGCATGTTTTACCTATTTTTATTCGATTAAGGTGATGCCCAGGATACCTTGCTGAAACTGGTTGAGGAAAAAGCACTATATGACATTGTGTTTATCGACGCTAATAAGGACGGTTACGTCAACTATTTTAAGGTATTATTTTTAAACTATCCTGTTTGTAAATTATGTAAATTCGACGTCTTTAATATCGAAAGTTATGTGTTTTTAATTGCGTTCCTTTGTTTTTACCGTTGTTTTCTTTGTACTTATTCAATCAACTTTTATCCATTTTCTCATTTTGTAATTATAAAATCTCGACAGATATCCTGCAGTATATTCAACTGATATGTTATTGTAATATTGTGTTATCAATTAAGTAACATGATTTTGGTAAAACAAACATTTATCATACCTCATCATCCGGGTAGAGAACGACAGTAAAAACAAAGGATTCCAAATGACGTGGAAGTCGTGATAGCGCAGTGGATGCGCGTTCGCTTCAGGTGCGAAAGGTCAGGAGTTCGAGCCCCACTGGAGCCGTTACGATTGTGCCCTTAGGCAAGGCATTTAAATTCCACGTTGCCTCTTCTCTCTTCCTCGTGGCGATGGATTCCATAAGGAATGAGGTCTCGAGAGTGATTTATATAAGTTGAAATAACTTGTTTCGCAATCGAGCTAAAATAAATTTATATAAACTAAGGATTCCAAATAGAATGGCCAATATGCATTTCGGGATAAATCGGGCGTTATCTACCAATGGAGAAAACAAGCAAGTTTACGCAATGACATTGTCTAAAACTGTTAAATGAGAATACACACCATATATTCTGCGAATTAAATTCCCGGTGTATAATAAGTGTAACTTCATTACTAATACTTGTATTGTGCTCAAAGTAAAACCGATTTGTTTACAATATCTATTTACGGTTGTAAAACAACAAATAAATTGCCTGTTAAATACATAGTAAAAAGTAAAAATATACAGTCTGTTCATTTATATTTCCAATCGTTCATTTCTTCTGATACCACATCCACTGTGAAGAGGTATCCAAATCAAACGGGAAAACAGCAAAATCGTCCCAAAAGTAATGAATGCATAGCTAGTGTTCACCTGTGAATAACGTCACTGTGTATGCACACTGTATTCTTCCGCCAAATAATACAGTATACCAACCTTCAGTTTGCAATGGCCTGAATTATTATATCACATCTTTTCTACAGACACACACATCAACTAGTCTGAAGTATCTCAAGTCACATAATTTCTCAAAAAACACAAAAAACTATACACTCCCTGTCATGAAAGTGCATTTTTACCAAAAAGAAAAATGAACTATATTAGTTATTAGGACTACATTCGACCGCGGATGCACGTCTGCCTATTTACGTATATACAACATTAACACGTTTAGTTTAAACATATTTTATTTCCCAATATAATACATATTGAACAATGCATAATCAGAATACAGAAACAGGATTAGAATGGAAGACAGAGTCTTATATAATTCTTCTCCTTAACACGTTTGTAATCATTTATCACTTCTCCGACCCCTACAATACCTAATACGGAGATTAATTAATGGGGACACCCCTAATGGGGCCAAAAAATGGAAAATAGAAATATGTTATTCCACAAATCACGCTAGAACGCACCATGGCAAGTTCAGTTTACTAAAAACAATATGGAGATGACCTCAATACCCACAATAGCAGATGCGGACACCCATCATACACTTCAGCTCTACCTTTGTGAATATTTAATATATTGTATATTTGGCATATAAATATGGCGTATATGCACATTTATATATTCACAGACAGTTATTGGGATGGGCCTCCTTGCTAGGGGCGGTACCATCATTTTCGACAATGCTCTAATGCATGGACACACATACAACATGAATTCAACCAACAAGACGGGCTTGGACATAAGAGAATGCAACGAGTATTTGAAATCTCGGGACGATATTGTTCGGGTATTCAGATATATTTGTTATTTTGTATCGGTTTAAAAGTCGCACATGTAGAATCGTACTCAACGTCATCTGGCGATTTGCCAGCGTTTACTAATGTAGAAAAACCTCATATGCCACTACAGGCAATATTTCAGTCAGGTGCCGACACCCGGATAGAACCACGTACCACCTGTAGGTATACAATTTAAGCAGACCAATGGCAAGAGTCCGTCCTTGTTCTGCCTAAAATTAAAATGGTAAGTTGAACAGTTTCTGTGACTCAATTCTCGTTTTAATTTCAGTGCGTGTTGTATTACGGACATTACGTACACCTAAATAAAAGTTCTATTTATTTACAATTGCTATAGTAATTTTCTCTGTGATACAGAGTATTTCACATTGATTTACAGAAATTGCATCCCGTCATGCATTTTGTTGTTAATTTGGAGTAAAATTACACAATACCCGGAAGTAAACGAAAACATATTTCTTAGAAGATACATAGTTAGTTTTTTATATATTTCTGTTGGCAATTGAAAAGCGTTTCAAAGAGATCTACTAAGCATTTTTAATTTAAAATGGAGCAAACTATGGGCGACAACTCTACTAAGCGTGTTGATTACATATTGTGATGATGATGATGATGATGATGATGATGATGATGATGATGATGATGATGATGATGATGATGATGATGATGATGATGATGATGATGATGATGATGATGATGATGATGATGATGATGATGATGATGATGATGATGATGATGATGATGATGTGAGATGATGATGATGATGATGATGATGATGATGAGATGATGATGATGATGATGATGATGATGATGATGATGATGATGATGATGATGATGATGAGTGATGATGATGATGATGATGATGATGATGATGATGATGATGATGATGATGATGATGATGATGATGATGATGATGATGATGATGATGATGATGATGATGATGATGATGATGATGATGATGATGAGATGATGATGATGATGATGATGATGATGATGATGATGATGATGATGATGATGATGATGATGATGAGATGATATGATGATGATGATGATGATGATGATGATGATGAGATGATGATGATGATGATGGATGATGATGATGATGATGATGATGATGATGATGATGATGATGATGATGATGATGATGATGATGATGATGATGATGATGATGATGATGATGATGATGATGATGATGATGATGATGATGATGATGATGATGATGATGATGATGATGATGATGATGATGATGATGATGATGATGATGATGATGATGATGATGATGATGATGATGATGGTTGTGATGGTGGTGATGGTGGTGATGGTGGTGATGGTGGTGATGGTGCTGCTGCTGCTGCTGCTGCTGCTGCTGCTGCTGCTGCTGCTGCTGCTGCTGCTGCTGCTGCTGCTGCTGCTGCTGCTGCTGGTGATGATGATTGAGCTTACGCATCCTCGCCGCTGGCGAATCATGTGGGCGAGCGGAACATATTGAGTAAAGAACTATTCATACACAACTTTGCAGGTGCTTGTTCCTATCCGAGACGGTGTACTTATTGTAAGACGAAACGAAGATGTCTTCCTCTAGGGTTGTTACGACAAACTATGCTATGCTACAAGACACGTGCGCATTGTCTTACATACGAAGACTACATTAGCACTGTGAACGCCGTTATTTATGCACATATATCTTTCGCAACAACTTATTGTTGATGTTGCTCAATAATCTAGACGTTGGAAGACGTGATAGCGCAGTGGCGCGAAATGTCCGGAGTTCGAGCACCGCTGGAGCCATTACGAGTGTGCCCTTAGACAAGGCATTTAAATTCCACGTTTCCTCTTCTTTCTCCCTCGTGGCGATGGATTCAACCAGCAATGAGGTCTCGAGAGTGATTAATATAAGTTGTAAAAACTTGTTTCGCAATCGAGCTAAAATAAATTTGTATAAATGTTGGGGTAAAAGTCCATACCAGGTACGATTGGACGACAACTGTTTGAACTTGTCGGCGTATACCAGTCGGCTTCTAGACTGACTCATAAGTTTATTTAAAGTCCCCACCGCATAAATGCATTTGGAGGACTGAGATTTCTAAGAAGAAGTTGGCATCTATAGATAGATTTCTATATTTATCGAGGGTGACCTAATTAGTTCTGAACTAATCTTCCTTAGGGCCCTCTTAAATTTCTTAACACTATAGCATTAATGCACATGCATAATAATTATAACCAAAGTACACAGTTACGCCATGCAATATACATGTATACTGTTGTACAATGTAACGTAAACAAATTCAGGTAATGCTATCGAAATACAAAACGAAATAAGCATATTGAATGACAATCAGTATATATATATATATAACTTTCTATTGTCTACCGATTAAAACGTTGTATCCATATTTATTAAGTGTCTCTGTTGTGTTGCCAAGCACCTCTGAAAGTTATGTAAATATCCTAGACATTTATTATCATATACAGTCTATATCCGTTATGTCAAAGTCGGTTATGTCGAATTATCCAGTTATCTCGAAGTCGGATCAAAGTCCCGTTTCAGACACTATCATATACATAAACTGGCGCCGTTTATATCGAATTTCGTTAAGTCAAACTTCGGTTATGTCGAAGTATGCTGTTCGGTCCGACGGAATTCGACATAACGGATGTAGACTGTATATTATAAATATATATCGTAACTAAACTCTGCAATGGCCAGATATCGAGTGTCCCTTGGCTATTAATGCAATATACAACGGAATGCTTCCTTATATTCCACTACATGTACTTTGTGTTGTTTATTTTCGAAGTATTTGTTTTGGGTCAATATCTAGCACATTGAAGATGACATAGCCCCTTAAGTAAGATAAACAGTGCACTATTTTTACATATTGGATCATTTTTCGGCTTATATCCTATACTTATTAATGGAATGACAAAACGTAACTAACCTGAACGTTTATGTAAATATCCTAGATATTCATTACCAATATAAATCGTAACTAGACCCTACAAGTGCAACGAGGAATTACACGAGATACGCGAGCACCATAGGTTTACACGAGATACCCGAGCACCATAGGTTTACACGAGATACGCGAGCACCATAGGTTTACACGAGATACCCGAGCACCATAGGTTTACACGAGATACGCAAGCACCATAGGTTTACACGAGATACGCGAGCACCATAGGTTTACACGA
>CM026400.1:19343850-19390002 GCA_014843695.1 Archivesica marissinica | reverse complement strand
CGAACTCGCACGGAATAAGTATATACAATGCGCGTATGGTCGTGTTACCTGTGTACCAACGCACGGCTATATGACACTACACCCGTACCCGAACTCGCACGGAATAAGTATATACAATGCGCGTATGGTCGTGTTACCTGTGTACCAACGCACGGCTATATGACACTACACCCGTACCCGAACTCGCACGGAATAAGTATATACAATGCGCGTATGGTCGTGTTACCTGTGTACCAACGCACGGCTATATGACACTACACCCGTACCCGAACTCGCACGGAATAAGTATATACAATGCGCGTATGGTCGTGTTACCTGTGTACCAACGCACGGCTATATGACACTACACCCGTACCCGAACTCGCACGGAATAAGTATATACAATGCGCGTATGGTCGTGTTACCTGTGTACCAACGCACGGCTATATGACACTACACCCGTACCCGAACTCGCACGGAATAAGTATATACAATGCGCGTATGGTCGTGTTACCTGTGTACCAACGCACGGCTATATGACACTACACCCGTACCCGAACTCGCACGGAATAAGTATATACAATGCGCGTATGGTCGTGTTACCTGTGTACCAACGCACGGCTATATGACACTACACCCGTACCCGAACTCGCACGGAATAAGTATATACAATGCGCGTATGGTCGTGTTACCTGTGTACCAACGCACGGCTATATGACACTACACCCGTACCCGAACTCGCACGGAATAAGTATATACAATGCGCGTATGGTCGTGTTACCTGTGTACCAACGCACGGCTATATGACACTACACCCGTACCCGAACTCGCACGGAATAAGTATATACAATGCGCGTATGGTCGTGTTACCTGTGTACCAACGCACGGCTATATGACACTACACCCGTACCCGAACTCGCACGGAATAAGTATATACAATGCGCGTATGGTCGTGTTACCTGTGTACCAACGCACGGCTATATGACACTACACCCGTACCCGAACTCGTACGGAATAAGTATATACAATGCGCGTATGGTCGTGTTACCTGTGTACCAACGCACGGCTATATGACACTACACCCGTACCCGAACTCGTACGGAATAAGTATATACAATGCGCGTATGGTCGTGTTACCTGTGTACCAACGCACGGCTATATGACACTACACCCGTACCCGAACTCGTACGGAATGAGTATGCAACACACATATCACATAAACTACAAAATGTAATAAACCCTAACCCCGTTTATTCAAATTTCGATAAACAAAGTAAAGAGACTAACTCAATATAATACATCTTTCAATGAAACAAGTCTATCTCGCAATAATCAGTTTAACCTTAAACGGTATGTATTTATATGATGTACAAATACAAATTACTGGTACGAAGAACTGATAGCACGCATACCCGATAATTTATTCAAACACACAAAATAACCAAACTGTATATAAATCTATATGCAACTTTGCCAAATATTTGTTATTTAAGGCGTTCTTATCGTACAGTTAATAGACGGCTGATTCGGAATCCATTAAAAAAAACATGCATGTAAATAACAGCCATTTAAACAAACCGTGTTTCAAATTATAAGTGTGCTAAGCGGAACAATGACAGAGCGGGTGCAGGGGAACAAACGTGAAAACGATTTACTGAACTAATATTTACTCACAGTGACATCTTTATAATGTGACAGAAATTAGAAACTAGTTTTGTTACATATATTGGGATACTTATAGTAGTCGCTACAAGTAGACATAGAATAGAGACTATCGGAAATATAACTGACATGCATTTAAACGCATTAAAATTGTAAACGTTTAAATTTTTTTTTAAATAATCAAAACCTGGCTACATTAAAAATGGAGCGGTGAGTTATTTTGTTTTGTATTTCTTGTTATATAGCTTATAGTCTTATTCTAGTTATACTTGCGAGTTTATGTTTCACCATATTGATTGATGTTTAAGGCTATAAACATGTAAATGTAAAACTTTATGTTATGTTATTATTCCCTTCCAAGCTGATTGTCACACTTTCAAAACAGGTTCCAATAAAATTGTATTTAATTAAAAACAAGTATTGCTCGTAGTTTTAGTAGTTTTTAATATCCATACATTTTAACATTTGTATTGTACTTGAACTTTGTTGAAACAGTTAATAATAGGATAGCATTTCCCCGTTCCAATCTCTTCGTATGTATTTCCCCGTTCCAATCTCTTCGTATGCATTTCCCCGTTCCAATATATTCGTATGCATTTCCCCGTTCCAATATATTCGTATGCATTTCCCCGTTCCAATATATTCGTATGCATTTCCCCGTTCCAATCTCTTCGTATGTATTTCCCCGTTCCAATCTCTTCGTATGTATTTCCCCGTTCCAATATATTCGTATGTTGATACGTTCCAATCTCTTCGTATGTATTTCCCGTTCAATCTCTTCGTATGTTATACGTTCCAATCTATTCGTATGTATTTCCCCGTTCCAATATATTCGTATGCATTTCCCCGTTCCAATATATTCGTGTGTATTTCCCCGTTCCAATATATTCGTATGTATTTCCCCGTTCCAATATATTCGTATGTATTTCCCCGTTCCAATATATTCGTGTGTATTTCCCGTTCAATATATTCGTATGCATTTCATTTCCCCGTCCAATTTCGTATGTTCCCGTTCCAATCTCTTCGTATGATTTCCCCGTTCCAATATATTCGTATGCATTCCCCGTTCCAATCTCTTCGTATGCATTTCCCCGTTCCAATATATTCGTATGTATTTCCCCGTTCCAATATCTTCGTTTGTATTTCCCCATTCCAATCTCTTCGTATGTATTTCCCCGTTCCAATATATTCGTATGTATGTTGATACGTTTATTTATCGTCGCTACCGGTTGCCCATATGAGCGACGCCTCCTGAAGAGATTAGTCATTTTAGATTGTTGGATGATAGTGCAATGATACATACAGAGATCCATTCCAGAGTCTCCTCTGGTTCTTTTACGTGCACGATGTAAAGCACCGACACTAGACCTCGGTTTAAAGTCCCATCTGAAAGACTGTTAATTGTATTATGGTCAGACGGGGGATCGAACCTGCGATCCCTGGATTACCAGCCCAGCGCGTTACCACTGGACTACAGATCCGTCGGAAACTCTTCATATCTCCGCTTCTCCTTATAGTTTAGTTTATTCGAATTTACTTTAGCTCGATTTATATTAATCACTCTCGATACCTCATTCCTGATGGAATCCATCGCCATGAGGGAGATAGAAGAGGCAAAGTGGAATTTAAATACTTTTATACTAGTTTATATTAGCTTGATTGCGAAACAAGTTCTTACAACTTATATTAATCACTATCGAGACCTCATTCCTGATGGAATCCATCGCCACTAGAGAGAGAGAGAGATAGATAGAGAGAGAGAGAGAGAGAGAGAGAGAGAGAGAGAAGAAATAAGATTCAAATGGCGACCATCATCTCACATACTTCCCGGTTCGAGGATCGAACTCGGGTTGCATTAGTGAGAAGCGAGCGTGCTGACCACTGCTCTAGACAGACGTTAAAGTTAGATATGTATGTCTAACGTTACATTACATGTCAACGAAATAAGATTCTCAAGTCAATCTGTTGTACCTACTTACTCTATTATTTCACCGTTTGCAACCTGATACAACAAAACACGAAGCTGGATTAGATTGAAACAACTGCATCGCACCTTCGGATATTAATTTAAATCTAAGCTTTATTTATTTTACAACGATTGCGAAGCAAGTTTCAACAACTTATATTAATCACTCTCATTGGCATGGATGAAAGCGTACATGTGGTCATTCGTGTGGGAGGAAACCGGAGTACCCAGAGAAACCCCACCTGTCCGATCTGGCGACCACCGTACTATCTCACATACCTCCTTCGGATATTACCATCGTTGCTCGTGTTCAGTTGTACCAACAACCCACTGGAGCCGTTACGAGTGTGCCCTTAGGCAAGGCATTTAAATTCCACGTTGCTTCTTCTCTCTCCCTTGTGGCGATGGATTCCATCAGGAATGAGGTCTCGAGAGTGATTTATATAAGTTGAAATAACTTGTTTCGCAATCGAGCTAAAATAAATTTGTATAAACTAAGTTGTACCAACTTTTCACAGTAACGACAAATTGTTGTATCGAGTTAGTTCATATAAATTTGTTTGAGCTCGATTGCGAAACAAGTTTTTACTACTTATAATAACCACTATATATAGACCTCATTCCTGATGGAATACATAGCCACGAGGGAGAGGGAGGAGGCACTGTGGAATATAAATGCACCTCATAATGGGACACTCGTAACGGTTATAGCTGTACGCGAACTCGGGGCATGTCGCACCTGAGGCGAACGCACTACCACTGCGCTATCACGACTGCCAACACAAATATTTTCCTTAACAAATCATAACAGCAATGAAACTAATGGACGTAGGCCTACATGTTTAAATTTAATATCGCTTAAGATTTCTTCTTTTTTCCCCTAAGCGAAGTATACCCATATGTTTAAAGTACATAAGCTCGTTAGATCATTATTCCTGTCTAGTTTATATAAATAGTACAAAGCCTATATTTAACAATACAACATAGTACATAACAATTCAATACGAATTATAAGAGACTGCCGTACAATAAATAAATGCTAACATATATACTTATAATGACATGTAATTATGCAAATCAGCGTACATGGTAAATCTAGACTGCCGTACCTAATCCTGGCTTAAACCTTTCAAGACTACATACCTCTAAATAGGCTTACAAACAGTGTAGATCCAGATGAGCCGGCTAATGACGAGCCGTCTAATCAGTATCTGCACTTTACCAGTACTATATTTAGACAAAATTACCCATTTTGATAAATGAACTGGTTCAAATGTAAATGTCTAAAAATAGCATGGGCTAGTCCATGCTAGTTACTTGATGTTGAACGGGTTAAGCTAAAGTACTAAAAATAAAAATTGTTCACCAGTGGCATACATCTGTAGATATATTTTGTTCCCAGATGTCCTTATTTTTAAGGATTCAGATTATGTACGCAACCTTCTGAGTACAGAAACCATCAATGCTGATTAAAATGTTAATGATAGTTGAATATAGGTTCAGCGTATCCTTTTGTTGCTTTGTTGTTGATTGGGCGGGGGGGGGGGGGTTGGGGGGTTGGGGTGTGTATGAACACTTTTTGAATACTGTATTTAGATCCAATATGAACAAGTCAAAGTCTCAAGGCGACGAAAGAGACGATTAGAGCCACCTCCCACCTCCCACCTCCCGGTACGCGTAATATATATAGGTGTGCAGGAGCGCATGAATGCAAAGCTTTCTGTACACAAAATAAAAATGGCGGCCATTTTTTCTCTCGATTCAATTAAAGTCGAGATACTCTAATTGTGACTATTGAAACTGTGATGTGCTATTACATGTGTTCAATTGGCATGTGTTATTTGCCGAAAATGTTTATAAAAGCTTAAACTTTATATTTAGTTTACATCGATTGCGAAACAAGCTTTAACAACTTAATCACTCTCGTTTGCGCGTAAATGTGGTTATTCGTGTGGGAGGAAACCGGAGTACTTGCAGAAAACTCACGTGTCCGATCTAGCGACCACCGTACCATCTCAGTGTACCAAAATGTTTTGTTTCTTGAATTTATTTGACTATCAACAATTTGAGCGCCCAATGAATGACACCAGTGAAGCTCGCGATTATTCGTGTCTTCTTCTTTTTTGTTTATTGACAGTGGCTAGACATACTGGTCCCCTTCAGGCCCGCTCGCGTACAGCTCGTAACAAGCAGTAAATCTCACATCTTTAGTCTTCATCGGTGTGTGAAATGCATTAGGGTTGACGGTAGTCCTGTTGTAGCACGCTGAACTGGTAATCCAGTGATCGCAGGTTCGATCCCTCGTCTGACCCTAATAAAATTAACAGTATTTCAGATGGGACGTTAAACCGAGGTCCCGTGTCGGTGCTTTACACCGTGCACGTAAAATAACCAGAGTAGACTCTGAAATGGGTCTCTGTCTGTATCATTGCACTAACATCCACACATCTAAAATGACTAATCTCTTCAGGAGGTCGCTCATATGGGCAACCGATAGCGACGATAAATAAACGTAAAACACATTAGGGCTGTTCAAGAAGTCTGTCTTCTTGGAGAATGGAAGGATAAGTTGTGTCTAAAGGTTCATGTGCACATTCTATATTATTGATATGTACTTGTGAATAACTTTGAATAAATATGCGTAAGCTATCTAAAAGGTTTTCAAGTGATTCGTTTAATATGATAGGGTAAACAATTCCAAAAGTTTGACCTAGAATATAGATACGATTTTATGGAAAGTTCGCTATTTGGTTTGGGAGGTCAAATATTGTCTATCTGAAAATGTTCACATGCATCGTGTGACGCTCGCAATGTCCATTGAAGATGAAGAAGTATTGTGTGTCTTAAATTTATTTATCGTCGCTACTGGGTCAGACGGGGGATCGAACCCGTGATCCTTGGATTACCAATCCAGCGTGTTACCACTGGACTACACAGATCCGTATGTTACGTTGCTGACCGCGTATGCCACTGTAACTAATTCTATCTAGCGAGTCGTCTCTCTTATGCTTCAGTGGTTTAATGCATGTATACTAATCATAATCTAGACAAAAGTAACGACACGTGATATTATTGTAAATCTTAATTAAAACCAAACATATCCATCGACTAAAGCCTGCACGCTCTATCTCTTAAGCTGTGATATGTTCATGAGACAGGCCCCAGGACGTTACCATAGACATTTACAACGTGCTGCATATTTAGGATCAATACGGATTTATGAACAAACAAGCAGGTGCTTAGAGAAAACATGGCATTCAAGTTTCATTATTAATATGAGTAATTAACTTGTCATTGCATTCTAACCAGTAAGAGTGACATAGCAGAGTGATATGTATCTACAACAACAACATGTGCAGTCTACAGCTCTACAGCCGTTATGTCGAATTCCGTCGGACCGAACAAAATACTTCGACATATCCGAAGTTTGACTTAACGAAATGCTATATAAACGTATCCAGTATATGTAAAATGTCTGAAACGGGACTTTGGTCCGACTTCGAGATAACCGGAGAATTCGACATAACCGACTTTGACATAACGGATGTAGACTGTATATAATCGATTTAGAAGTATTGATGACTTTGGTCATTTAATTGTGCTGAATTAAATAATTAATTATAATATATAAGATTGATTGAAAATTGTTTCGCATGTACAACTAGAAAATGTTACAAAATTACTAGACTATTTTATAAATGTATAGTTGCACCAGACAATGAGTTTCCATCCACGCGAATGACCACATGTACGCATTCATCCGCGCCAACGAGAGTGATTAATATAAGTTGCTAAAACTTCGGAATCGTTGTAAAATAAATAAAGTTTAAATTAATATCCGAAGACGAGTTGCAGAGTTGCAGTTGTTTCAATCTAATCCAGCTTCATGTTTTGTTGTATCAGGTTGCACACGGTGAACTAATAGAGTAAGTAGGTACAACGAAAGGGATTAATATCAGTTGTTGAAGCTTGTTTTGCGATCGTTGTAAAATAAATAAAACTTAGAAATATTAAGTCAGTTACTGCCCCTGAATACTCCTAAAAGTAGATTGGTCCTCTTAGATAGATAGATTTCTTTATTTCTAGGGTGGCGTAATTGGTTCTGAACTAATCGTCCTTAGGACCCTCTAATTCTTAATTGGTTTCCTCTGTTTTTATCGTTGCTCCTTTGCATCCCATGCTACCCATTTTCATCCAATTAATTAACATGATTTTGATCAAATTACATTTATCATGCTGCAACATCTGCTTAGAAAACAACGGCAAAAACAGAGGATTCCAACTAAAAGGACCAACACCTGTCAACGAAGGCAATAGAAAAACAAGCAGTGTATTTACTCTAATTTTGTTTACGTTTATTTATCGTCCCTACCGGTTGCCCACATGAGCGATGCCTCCTGAAGAGATTAGTTATTTTAGATTTTTTGAGGATAGTGCAATGATACAGACAGAGACCCATTCCAGAGTCTCCTCTGGTTCTTTTACGTGCACGGTGTACAGCACCGACACGAGATCTCGGTTTAACATCCCATCTGAAAGACTGTTAATTTTATTAGGGTCAGACGGGGGATCAAACCTGATTATTGTAATTAGATATATCAAATATTTACACTGAATAATACCAGCTTGTCGTAATTCGGCAAATCTTTTTTAAAATACTTTGAATAGCAAACAACGTGTTTGTTATCTTTAATTTCGTTTTATTTTTTCCTTTGTATTCCTAGTATATTTTAAAAATATCATAAATTTTAGTATATCTATTATTTTCAAATCCAATTAACCATTTCAAATTTCAATAGAACTGTTTACATAGAAAGTGAATCTTAAATATGTCTATCGGTTGGTTTATACGAATGGTTTTATTGGGTGCACAAAATCAGATTTTAAATTTTAAATCAAAATTGTAGCAATCGGTCTTACAAATAATTTATAATATTTCGTTTTGAAAATCATTCATGAAGAAGATTATACGCTTAGAATGTGCACGTCATGAATGAAACTACGTATGTTATCGATCACAGTGGGAGAATTTTGCTAAATCGATATGTGATTCTGATCGGATTGTCACAATATAAAATCATTTGTGACGACAGTAAGATGCAACCTCGGGTCGTTGATTTCAAATCACTTGCCCATCAGAGCTGTTGATTCGAATCCAACTGGGTGTGTGTTTAGTTTATGGCATGCCAGGAAACTATTTCAGACTTGCAGAAGGTCAGTGGTTCTACCCCGCGTGTAGTTCTGCTCGAACAATAGCTGCTGGACAATCGCCATAAGACCTAAACTGTCCGTGCCACTTTAAACCCAAACATATATATATATATATATTAGGGATGGCAACGAATGGTGATTGTGATATTCGAATATTCGGATGATCTTCCGAACGAATATTCGAATATTCGCAAATTTCTCCAACTTTCGATTTCCACTACAGTTAGTACCTGTAAAATAAATGCTTCTCAGTTTGTGTCCCGTCAAATAGACGGCATTAATCAATTAGTGACCCCATGTAAGGTATGAACAACATGTCATCACCCTCCTTTGTTATTTGGAGCCAAATCGCGATGACATTTCGCACCATCGGGCACGCATTGGGTCATTCTTTGTTTTCGAAACTTAATTGATTGAAATTTAAACAAACATATATATCCTTTTAAGCTATGATTTAACTGCAATTGATTACAATTTTATTTGAATTTTTTTTTTAATATTCGAATATGGTTTTAATATTCGAATATTCGTTGCCATCCCTAATATATATATATATCACAACTACTTTGTCCTTTGCGCTATTTATTTTTATTTTGGCTACATTAGTTATTGATCTCGTTGCAATAAATATATATTGAATATTGCTCACGACCGTGGCTACTATTGCAATGTGTTTATGTTGATGATAGGAGCAAATTGTAAATCGGTTATTGGTATGCTTGCTGGTGTTTGTGTTGAGTTACCCTCACCAGTCGCCGCCGACAAGCCATACGGGCGAGCGAATGCATTCTTATTTTATCTTATATTGGTACACGTTTATTTTAGCTCGATTGAGAAAGTTCTTACAACATTAGTTTACTCGCTCTCGAGACCACATTTCTCGTGAGTGAGAGAGTAGAGGCAGTGTGGATTTAAGAGTATATTACCCAAGAACATCACCAACGTAGTTCTGGTGGGGTTCGAACTTACCACCTGGCGGTTTTTGCTAAAGATTACACATACGATCATGGTTGCTGTCAAATCTCATCTGCGGAAAATAAACAACCACTGCAATGTCAGCTAGGTTGGCGATTATATCTACGGAACAGATGACTGTTGGGTACAACAAAATCAATATTTCATCTCTGTGAATGTAATAGTGGATATTGTCAACCCTCGGACAAACAATGTGGTCTTCGGCTTAATTGTCCGAGGGTTGATGACATCCACTGTAACACTAACCACAGGAACTTGAAATTGTATCCATAAGCCACCAAAGGTCTCGTACCTCTATCCTAGGACACCCCCTCTCTTTTTTTAATAGAGGGGGTTGTCCTAGGATAGAGGTACGAGACCTTTGGTGGCTTTTAAGAGAGGGGGTGTCCTAGGATAGAGGTACGAGACCTTTGGTGGCTTTTAAGAGAGGGGGTGTCCTAGGATAGAGGTACGAGACCTTTGGTGGCTTATGGATAAAGTTCCTGTACATTAACTAACCGAGATGCAATATTTATATAGTAACGAATGCAATTGTATTGTATTCTCTTTAGCTACTTTAATTTGGAAATTGTGACAAAGTTTGAACCGGAATAGAACTTTAATATACATACTTGCATAGATTAATGTCCTACAATATATTATTTATTTTTGCCCATGTGAGCGACGCCTCTTGAAGAGGTTAGTCATGTTAGATTTTTGGAGGATAGTGAAATGATGCAGACGGATACCAATTCCAGAGACTCCTCTGGTTCTTTTACGTGCACGGTGTACAGCACCGACACGAGACCCTGGTTAAAGGCCCATTTTATTAGGATCAGTCCAGCGTGTTACCACTGGACTACAGATCCGTCTGTACAACACATATTGAATGTCTGTAAACTATTTATATTACAGGAAATAAATAAATGGAGTTCGCAATCACCGTTATTATTACAAATTATTGAACGAATCCATTAGACGCAATCAGGATGTACCTGCAGAAGGATTTGTCGATAAACATTAAATACTTAGTTCAGAGCGGGAGAGCTGATCCACCATGTGTGTGTTTTACGTTTATTCATCGTCGCTACCGGTTACCCATATGAGCGACGCCTCCTGAAGAGATTAGTCATTTTAGATTTTGGAGGATAGTGCAATTATACAGACAGAGACCCATTCCAGAGTCTCCTCTGGTTCTTTTACGTGCACGGTGTACAGCACCGACACGAGACCTCTGTTTAACGTCCCATCTGAAAAACTGTGCATTTTATTAGGGTCAGACGGGTGATCGAACCTGCCCAAGTAATGGCATCGGTGATCGAACCTGCTGATTTACCAGGTCAGACGAAAGCTATATATATTCCTGTAAAAAGGAGCTGGAAAGGGGAGCTAATTCAGAAAACATTTACAGAAATTAACAAATATTCTACTTTTATTAATGATCTAGTGGTTGTTGTCGCTGACTTGTATACAACTGTAACCTATCATCACTACTGGTCAGTGTCTATTTATATGAACAAGTTATAGCAGTTTGTTACCAAGTACTGGTTAACCACTGGAGCCTGCACATGAAAAGGCGTTGTTAGGTAAACTACCCGTCGTTCAAATGGGCAACCGGTAGCGACGTTAAATAAACTTATATAAAAAAAATCGGTGATATACATCGGGCATGTAAAAGAATCATGGGTGCACAGGAGCACAGTCCAAATATTGCACTATCCCCCACAACATAAAACGACTAACACACTTATGGACGCGTCGCCCCGATTAATAACGCGGCGGTGCTCAATACACGTATAAAACAAAATCTAGACATTCTGCATATAATTAATATGTGGTATGAAACATATATATACATATACATTATTGCTTATTTAGGTCAAACTATTTCATTAAAGATTTAACCGGTTTGGTTTTGTTTGAGTTTGGCTTTTAAGCAGCACCTATATACATATTGTAGCTCTATACCACATGGCCACTCGTCAGCTGACAGTAGCCGAGGAAGACTCCGCCTGTCCATTCGAATATAATGTCAGGCACGGACGGACACCCGGGTAGAACCACCCACCTTTCGCAAGCCAGCTGGAGAGCTTCCTCACATCAAGCCAGCTGGAGAGCTTCCTCACATCAAGCCAGCTGGAGAGCTTCCTTACATCAAGCCAGCTGGAGAGCTTCCTCACATCAAGCCAGCTGGAGAGCTTCCTCACATCAAGCCAGCTGGAGAGCTTCCTTACATCAAGCCAGCTGGACAGCTTCCTTACATCAAGCCAGCTGGACAGCTTCCTCACATCAAGCCAGCTGGAGAGCTTCCTCACATGAAATAAGTGGATAGTCGTGATAGCACCGTAGTAACGCGTTCGCTTCAGGTGCGAAAAATCCGGAGTTCGAGCCCCGCTGGAGCCGTTACGAGTGTGCCCTTAGGCAAGGCATTTAAATTCCACATTGTCTCCTCTCTCCATCGTGGCGACGGATTCCACAAGGAATGAGGTCTAGATAGTGATTTATATAAGTTGTAAGAACTTGTTTCGCAATCGAGCTAAGCTTATTTTTTATATAAACATAACACAAACATGGAAGCTGGAAATACCTCCTACCAGATATGACTTGTCAGAAACTGAATGCGATTCAAAACATGTCATAGACCAGTATATAGAGCTTTTAGCTCGTTACAAAGCACTAATTGTCAGATCGATAACAGACAAGTGAAATTTGTAATAACACCAAAAAGCAATTTAACAGGCACACATGTTCGACATGTCTCTTTGACTGACTAGTAATTTGATGATAGAGTCAACTTTGAGTACATTTCAAAATGTATTTGCCCGTTTCTATTGTTTTAGTATATATTGTTATTCATTGAAATCTGCCTGTAATGGTAGCATGGCCATTTACAAATAAACAAAAATAAATGCTTTTAAATTATTTATAATTTGCATCATACCATAAACCAATATTGGTTTTTGAAAACTGTCATAACAAAGTTGATTATATTTGAGGACAAATTTACTTTCGCAGTTGTTAACATTTATTGTAGTTTCGCAATTTAACAATACTATGCTACAGACGGTTATGTGAACTATTATGTAAGTATTTTGAAGGGTTTTTTTGTTGGGTTTTTAAAAATATTTTTAAATGACGGTGTTGTGAAATATTACGTATTTATGAAGGTTAATATTAGTTATTTCGTTAGACATTTAAATAGATGTATTCATTTGATTGTTTCGTCTAGGGTTGCTATTTCGTTCTGTTTCTGATTTAATCTTTTGTGTTATCTTCTGTTTATGTAGTGTATTCATTCAAAGCATACATATATTAATACGAGTATATTTTCCCGTCTAAGGTCGATATCTCGCGAGTTTTCTAATTCATTCATTCAAAGCATATCTATATTAATACGAGTATATTTTCCCGTCTAAGGTCGATATCTCGTGCGTTTTCTAATTCATTCATTCAAAGCATATCTATATTAATACGAGTATATTTTCCCGTCTAAGCTTGATATCTCGTGCGTTTTCTAATTCATTCAAAGCATACCTATATTAATACGGGTATATTTTCCCGTCTAAGGTATATATTGTGTTTTATAATTTATTCGTTCGAAATGTAAATGTATTATTAATAGGAGTGTATTGTTTCGTCTGAGCTTGATATCACGTGTTTGTTTTTATTCATTAACGGTCTAAATGTATGTATTAATTTTGAGTACAGTCTACATCCGTTATGTCAAAGTCGGTTATGTCGAATTCTCGGATCAAAGTCCCGTTTCAGACACACTCATTTACATATAACTGGATTTGTTTATATCGAATTTCGTTAAGTCAAACATCGGTTATGGCGAACTTTTTGTTCGGTCCGACGGAATTCGACATAACGGGTGTAGACTTATATTGTTTCGTTTTCGTTTGATATATCCTGCGTTTCATAATTTATTCATTCGAAATTTAGATGATAAGTATTAACCATTTCCTTCATAGAGATTTAGGTTAATATACTATTATATCTCCATACAAACGACAGCCATTTAACCCTTTCCTTCATAGAGATTTAGGTTAATATACTATTATATCTCCATACAAACGACAGCCATTTAACCATTTCCTTCATAGAGATTTAGGTTAATATACTTTTATATCTCCATACAAACGACAGCCATTTAGCTATCATGCAGTGGATAAGTAGTCGCCATATCTATCCCACCTCCATATATATTACTGGGACTACATAGAGATTTAGGTTAATATACTATTATATCTCGATACAAACGACAGCCATTTAGCTATCATGCAGGGGATAAGTAGTCGCCATATCTATCCCACCTCCATAGATATTACTGGGACTACATAGAGATTTAGGTTAATATACTATTATATCTCCATACAAACGACAGCCATTTGGCTATCACGCAGTGGATAAGTAGTCACCATATCTATCCCACATCCATAGATATTACTGGGACTACATAGAGATTTAGGTTAATATACTATTATATCTCCATACAAACGACAACCATTTAGCTATCATGCAGTGGATAAGTTGTCGCCATATCTATCCCACCGCCATAGATATTACTGGGTCTACAGAGAGATTTAGGTTAATATACTATTATATCTCCATACAAACGACAGCCATTTAGCTATCATGCAGTGGATAAGTAGTCACCATATCTATCCCACATCCATAGATATTACTGGGACTACACGAGATTCTAGCCTTTATTATGAACATTGGTTTGGCTACTACATTGTCAATGTATGTCGTATTGGTAATGGCCTCAAGAGGTGCTTCTATGAGGGAAAGGGTTTATGAACATTGATTTGGCTACTACATTGTCAATGTATGTCGTATTGGTAATGGCGTCATGAGGTGCTTCTATGAGGGAAAGAGTTAATGAACATTGAGTTGGCTACTACATTGTCAATGTATGTCGTATTGGTAATGGCGTCATGAGGTGCTTTTATGAGGGAGAGGGTTAATGAACATTGATTTGGTTACTACATTGTCAATATATGTCGTATTGGTAATGGCGTCATGAGGTACTTCTATGGGGGAAAGGGTTAATGAACATTGATTTGGCCACTTCATTGCCAATGTATGTCGTATTGGTAATGGCGTCATGAGGTACTTCTATGAGGGAAATGGTTAATGAACATTGATTTGGCTACTACATTGTCAATGTATGTCGTATTGGTAATGGCGTCATGAGGTGCTTCTATGAGGGAAAGGGTTGTCAATGTATGTCGTATTGGTAATGGCGTCATGAGGTGCTTCTATGAGGGAAAGGGTTGTCAATGTATGTCGTATTGGTAATGGTGTCATGAGGTGCTTCTATGAGGGAAAGGGTTGTAAATGTATGTCGTATTGGTAATGGCGTCAAGAGGTGCTTCTATGAGGGAAAGGGTTAATGAACATTGATTTGGCTACTACATTGTCAATGTATATCGTATTGGTAATGGCGTCATGAGGTACTTCTATGAGGGAAATGGTTAACCTGATGATATTATGTAAAGGTAGATATTTCTTACTTAGTTCAGTTTTAGTAGGAAGATATTGTATTGCTCATATGGGGCGTCCATGGTCGAGTAGCTACGACCGCTATATAGCTGGGTTCCGGAAGGTCGGTGGTGAGGGAGTGTTTTGAAATTGACGACTGTAATATATAAGTATTTCGGATATGATGTCACACATTTCCGAAACTTGTGTTTCATTTGCCATACATTTCTTGCACACACTCTGTGGTTATGGCGAACATTCTCAGAATTTACCACTGCGATATCACGACTTCCGTGATTCTGTGATTTATCTTAGTGTAGCCCCTCCCCAACCTTCTGTTTATTACATAAGTTAGATCTAAGTCTCCTGTAATTCTTTTATAATGAATGACTAGGTTTTCTCAACATAATATAAAATGGTATTCAGATTCAATGAGATTTTGATTGCATAATTTACAATACCATACCATTACTATGTGACATAACTTAATTGTGTTACATTACATTGTTTTTATCTTTATGTAATATTTAAATACAATTTCATTCAAAGCAATCACACATATATTTACCATACATATGAACTTGCTTACAACTGTAATATGTGTTATAAATAGTATTTGGGATCAATAGTCAATACCGTGTGGGCCATCCCAATTTCGGCGCACTTTGCATAGTTCTGCATTCGGTAAGTGTTATAACAGAGAAAAATAAAGAAAACTAACCAATGACTAATGTAAACTATGTGACATGTTTCACAAATATGTATCCATATATCATTATGAACTATGTATTAACATGTCATTTACGTGCTTATTATCAATGTGTTTAAATGAAAGGAATACGGAAATGGATTCGAATACGTTACTATGTAACTGTCCCCCCCAATCCTAACTGTGCTGTTGCAACTATTCCTATGTTATGTACCATTCTTGAATACAATTTAATATTGTTTAAACTAATGTGTTTAAATGTTTGCAGACAGAACAATCACCGGCACCTATTTGCTTCTCTGGGTGAATCATGGATCCCGGACATGACACGAAGATTTTAGAGACGTTTCTCACGAAGATATCTCCAGATGAATGTTGTAGTGATATAGTGATCGAAACTGAAGAATCGCAAGCGTCTCTACCTCTGGACGACATGGATCGACAACAGTGTCAACAGAGGCTTTATATTATAAATAGATCAGGGTCCGGAGAGGCGCAATATGTGTTGTTGAACAAAAAGCGAACGGATATAGAATCGTATGGTATTCGATACGAGACTTGGCGATTGACGAAGAATGTAGCCGACTTCGGGGTAGCTGTTGTAGACAATGTGTTATACGTTATTGGTGGATATGATAAAGTCAATTGCCGACACTTGCACCGAGTTGTAAAGTAAGTCGATTGCTTTAATAACTAAACATTACAGGTACGACCATGTGACACAATTGCATCGAACTTTGTTTTACATGTACGACCCATAGTTTAAGCATATTTAGTTTCTACCATGTGCATGACTATTTACAACAATTGCATTAAGGAATTTGACACAGAGCTATACGTCTTACAGTTGTCCTCTCCAACTTACCACTGTATAGCAGGTACGACAACTACGACTTATTGACGACTTACCATACGTGTAACAGGTACGACCCCCCACGATTTATTGACGTCTTACCATACGTGTTAGAAAAACGACCCCTATGACGTATTGACATTTTATTATTGTTTTACAGGTACGACCCCAACGACTAATTTACATCTTACCATTGTATTACAGGTACGACCCCTACGACTTCTCTTGGAGAGAGTGCTCGCCCTTGCTCAAAGCTCGTGCTAAATTTGGCGTTTGTGTTCTGCAAGGAAAAATATATGTTTGTGGTAAGTACCTTCTTGTATAGAAATAAAAGCCGAACATGAAACAAATCAAATGCTAGCGATTGCTCAAACGTCTGAGGACACCTCACAAGAATGTTTGATCAGAACGAACCCACGACGCATTTGTGCCACGACACGATAGAAAATTTAGGGCACATCGTTGGTCATCTGGGGTCGTCGCAAGCACCGTGGCATCGGCTTGCCATCGTATCGCAAAATTGGACATGCATCAATTTTGTTCGGTGATCTTTTGTTGTATCTTTGTATTGTGGTTGTCGTGAATCGTTGAGCAAGGCACCTCACACACATTGCTTAGTACTGGTTAATAGCTTAGGTCGGCTAAGCCTGCCCAGGAAAACATGTCTAAGTCCCCGTGAGGGGTTTGACATTAAAGGAACATACATACATACATACATCGTCTGGCCTACGACCCACGATAGTCTTGCGAGTGTCGTGCGATAAATATCATATAGTGGGTACCAGAAGAAAATTGTCTTAGTCAAACAATCTTACGAGGACTGTCGCACGACAGTTGCGAGAATGTCTGAAGAATATTATATTTCATAAGAGGCTCGTCTGTTGTGAGTTAGTTTTGCGTTAGCCTTTCATCAGATTTGAGTTAGTCTTGCAAATTATTTTGGTTTGTTGAAGCTCTGGAGAATGAATCTTTGGAAATAAAAAGTGTCTATCGTCGCGTGATGTCAAGTAATCAACACTCTGAGTTCATGTTTCACAGTTTGTACAGTGATGAGTGGAACCTACGTGATGTAACGGATACGGTTACCACATCATAGCCATATTGTTGTGAGTTCGAATCCTTGGAGGTAGTGTCCTTAGGCCAGACATTTAGATCCACATATGTCTCTCTCCCTCATTGATGCATCTCTATCCGTCATGGCCTCTATTCTTTCTCTCTCCCTCATTGATGCATCTCTATCCGTCATGGCCTCTATTCTTTCTCTCTCCCTCATTGATGCATCTCTATCCGTCATGGCCTCTATTCTTTCTCTCTCCCTCATTGATGCATCTCTATCCGTCATGGCCTCTATTCTTTCTCTCTCCCTCATTGATTCATCTCTATCCATCATGGCCTCCACTCTTTCTCTCTCCCTTATTGATTCATCTCTATCCGTCATGGCCTCTATTCTTTCTCTCTCCCTCATTGATGCATCTCTATCCGTCATGGCCTCTATTCTTTCTCTCTCCCTCATTGATGCATCTCTATCCGTCATGGCCTCTATTCTTTCTCTCTCCCTCATTGATTCATCTCTATCCATCATGACCTCTATTCTTTCTCTCTCCCTCATTGATTCATCTCTATCCGTCATGGCCTCTATTCTTTCTCTCTCCCTCATTGATTCATCTCTATCCGTCATGGCCTCTATTCTTTCTCTCTCCCTCATTGATTCATCTCTATCCGTCATGGCCTCTATTCTTTCTCTCTCCCTCATTGATTCATCTCTATCCGTCATGGCCTCTATTCTTTCTCTCTCCCTCATTGATTCATCTCTATCCGTCATGGCCTCTATTCTTTCTCTCTCCCTCATTGATTCATCTCTATCCGTCATGCCTCTATTCTTTCTCTCTCCCTCATTGATTCATCTCTATCCGTCATGGCCTCTATTCTTTCTCTCTCCCTCATTGATTCATCTCTATCCGTCATGGCCTCTATTCTTTCTCTCTCCCTCATTGATTCATCTCTATCCGTCATGACCTCTATTCTTCTCTCTCCCTCATTGATTCATCTCTATCCGTCATGACCTCTATTCTTTCTCTCTCCCTCAATGATTCATCTCTATCCGTCATGGCCTCTACTCTTCTCTCTCCCTCATTGATTCATCTCTATCCGTCATGACCTCTATTCTTTCTCTCTCCTCATTGATTCATCCCTATCCGTCATTACCTCTATTCTTTCTCTCTCTCTCATTACCTCGGTTTAAAGTCGCATTCGAAAGACTATGATATGAGTCATTTTAGTATGGCATAGCGGGGAATCGAAACTGCGATCCTGAATTACACGCTAACTACTGGACCACTAATCCGCTACACATTAAACGTTGACAACAGACGAACGAAATTATTTCTTGACACGTCGTGAAGTTGGTGTTGTTGTGTTAAGTTTATTTAACGTCTCTACCGGTTGCCCACATGACCTTTTGTGCGACGGGCAGTTTACATAACAACACCTTTTCTGGGCAGGTTCCAGTAGTTAACCAGTACTTGGTGCACCAACATCGGTAGGAAACTGCCAATTGTTTTTCATATAAAGAGACAAGTTTCCTGGTTGGCTGTCCGATTAGCTCAGTGGTTAGCGCGCTCGCTTCTCACCAATGCAACCCAGGTTCAATCCTCGGACCGGAAAGTATGTGAGATGGTACGGTGGTAGCCATATCGGACAGGTGGGTTTTCGACCGAGTGCCCATGTGTTTCTCTCAGGAACTAGTTATGATACGATCTTATTAGTTTGATACAGGCTCGTGACCGTATCAAACCAGCAATTGTAATATCAGATTGGAAAACACAGCGTATCAACCTGGGTGATAGACAGTATTGTGGTAGGCAAATAACGGCAAAAAATAGGCTAAAATTCATATCTATATTCAGTATTATTTTATTCATAATAGTACGTTATATGTTAACGTACATTTTGCGACATTAACATGACAACCACTGGGCGTATATTTAAGACGTTGTGTATCGAGAACATTCATTACATGGAAATTTAAAATAGTTCATATTGCCTGATTTTAAAACTGTAAGCATTCCAAACAGTTGTGAAATCATTTTGTTCTCGCATACGTTATTGTTATAGTTTTTGTTCTATGCTTTCCAATAAAATATAGAAATTTATCAGTGAAACACCGTTTTTCTTTAACTCTTTCACCGCCAATGTCGCATGAAAGCGACTTTGTAAAAAAAGTAGAGAACCCGATCAGACAGAACAGAACATGCCGTCTGATCAGGCTGTATGTTGATTGCTCTTCAGACTGGAGCTGAAGCACCTGTCCGAATAGCAAACAACATAGATTCTGATCAGACGCGGCGTTACGCCGCGGCTGATCTAGATCTGTGTTGTTTGCACATGCTCTGAATTTATTCGGCGCTGAAAGAGTTAAATAATATTTTATTGCATTTTTTCAATTATACATACATACAATGAAATACGTGGAAAACAATTAGAAATTAAATTAGGATTACTTATTATTGCTGTATACGATTTAATCGTGGGGGGGGGGGGGTAAATGGGTTGGGCTACAAGTTATGACAACATTATTTACAACCCTCCTCATAAGTCAAACCGTTAGTGACGCAATTTATGACATCGTCTAAGCACGACATTCTGGTGGCATTTAGCGTACAATTGCGTCGTTTCCAAATCATCAATGCACTCTTCAGCATAAGAAAAGAACGTTTGTTCGATTACGTGAATGATCAAATTGTATTCATGAATATTGAAAACTAACATTATCTCTCGTGGCCAGCGCCACTCGTAATAATAATGCTTTCAAATGTTCATTCGGTAAAATTAATTCGATCATACATTGAAACAAACACACATCCTCTCCATATAGATTAGAGTTCATTTGCGACATTAAATGTTTACAACCTATATTAATCACTCTCGTTGGCGCGGATGAAAGCGTATATGTGGTCATTCGTGTGGGAGGAAACCGGAGTCCCGGAGAAAACCCACCTGTCCGATCTGGCGACCACCGTACCATCTCGCATACATCCACTGCGCTAATCGCTAATTTGCGACATTGATGTGTTAACAGACCGATCTGTAGTCCAGTGGTTAACAAGTTGGACTGGTAATCCAGGGAGCGCAGGTTCAATCCCCCGTCTAAATCGCCCTAATAAAATGAACAGTCTTTCAGATTGGACTTTAAACAGAGGTCTCGTGTCGGTGCTTTACACCGTGCCCGTAAAGGAACCAGAGGAGACTCTGGAATGGGTATCTGTCTGTATCATTGCACTATCCTCCAAACATCTAAAATGACTAATTTCTCCAGGAGGCGTTCGCTCGTATGAGCAGCCGGTAGCGACAATAAATAAACGTAAAACACATACACACACAATTTTGATGTGAAACCAAATTGACGAACATTTACGAGGTAAACATTAATTTCTTTCAAATTTAAAATAGTTCATATTTCCTGATTTTAAATCTTCAATCAATATATTCCTTCATACTTTATGGAAATTATTACTTAATATAATTTTATATAGTGAAGTACATTTTTATGAATTGTATCTATTTGACGTACGTGTGTGACGTCATTTATTTAGATAAGTACGCAAGAGAATCGTAACTCTTATGACATAGCGTCGTAACGTCTAGTTCGGCATCACACGTATCTTATGACCTATAACAATGATTCAAACATACCAAATGCTCTTACCTTATTCAGAGCGACATTTTAGTGTCGCGTGCATGTTTTCTTTATCCGGGTAATCACAAATACACACGTGATCGTGCTATTTATAGCATATGTACCTGGTAATTAATATTAATGATCAAATGTTGAAGTCAATGAAAAGCATGTAAGCTAAATATACGTAGATACCAAATTATCAGAGTCAGTGTAGGACGTCTTATAAATATCTAAGAAAATATTCGGATGTATCATAAATTCCTACGAACAAAACCGAGACATTTACTTATTCAAGTGACACTCAATGGTTGTCATGTGATTTACAGTACGAACTATTGATGCCTCTTGTCAATTAATTACGTGAAAGATGCAAGCGGTATTTAAAGCGATTCACTTATTAATTGACTTTACTAGACCGGCTATTGATTCTGAATGGAGGATATTGACTATTGAAGGCAGTATCGCTACGTATAAGAAAGCCACCGATTCGATGTCAGTATTCCGAGAAGTGACGAGAAACTGACCGGGAAGTGGTTTATGCTATTTTTGAACGTCACAATTTATGACTTTAGTATATCTTATTTTACGTCAGGAAACTGAATTCCATTGTATCACAGAAGAAGTATATTACTTAGTCAAATATGCCAAAATACACTATTGTATTATTTTAAAATTGGAGAGAGAAGAGACAATGCGGATGCGAGCGCCTTGCCTAAGGCCTCGCTTAAGGGCACAATCGTTACGGCTACAGCTGGGCTCGAACTATTTTTATTTAAATTTATTTAACGTCGCTACCGGTTGCCCCATTTGAGCGACGGGCAATATACCGTGACACCACCTTTCCCGAGCAGGCTCCAGCGGTTAACCAGTATTTGGTGCACTAACCTCCGTAAGAAACTGCCAACTTTATTCATATAAAGAGACACGGTCTGAGCGGGGCTCGAACCTGTGACCATCAGTGATGATATGCTACAGTGACATGCAAGTCAACGACCTTAACCATTCGACCATGGAGGTGGGGGTGCGAACTCAGGGCATCTCAGGCTATCACTGCGCTATTACGACATCCATTCTTTACTCGGTACTAGCAAATCGAACTCACACTTAGTTAATAATTACAGACGTATGTGTTTCCGTAAGATGAAAAATACAGATCATTTTGTTTCAGTGGATCATTAAGAGCTTGGTATATATATTTTTATAGTTCTTCTACCGGATGCCTACGAAGCACCATGCGGTCTAATTGACGGGCGAGCTTTCAGTTCATGAATGAGGACAGACCTAAACTGGTGCTAGTTAAATAATCAATACAACACGATAACATGTATCGTCTTTACAGTGAAACCATCATGCAACGGAACACGAAAAGAAATTACATAGCTAGTGTGAATTGTAACTTCAAACATTCAAATGTTCGGTCTCGATAGATTTATATCTTTTTTTAATACTATTTTATTGCATTTTTTCATACAATACATTACATATATACATACAATACATTACATATATACATACAATACATTACATATATACATACAATACATTACATATATACATACAATACATTACATATATACATACAATACTAAGAACAACTCAGAGATTAATATGTAATTATATGATTGCAGTATACGATACATTTGTTTTGTCATGGAGAAAAAAGCAAATGGGTTGGGCTACAAGTTATAACAACATTATTTACAGCCCTCCCCGTAATAGATTTATATCTTTCGCAAAGTCGCCAGTTCAATGGGCATAACATTTAGGATATATATACTAACACCAAAACGAAACTGTGCACTTACCTTAGAGGTAAAATTGATATCCTTTTAGAAAATAATATAATATATTATATTCCAATCCATCAGATATCTCGTGTATTGTATAAAAATATATATATATTGAATGAACTGAATAAAATAAAATAATGTAGGGAAATTTGGTATCAAAATATTATTAAACTAATCACAATGTGCGAACTATTGGGTAAATTAGTGCAATGTGTGAAGGATTATTTTCTTCACTCATGATAGTAACATCCATAATTCTAAAATTGTTAACGAAAAAGTAACGCTCAATATAAAGTGCACAGTTTGTTATGGTATTGTATAGTATAGACGGCAATCGCTTTTCTTTACGATTATTATGGTTGCATAAACAATCTAACTAAGTAGGTCAGGTGTAAATGTACTGCAAATAAGTGTTGCTATTCATGAATATACAGTCTACATCCGTTATGTCAACATTTGTTATGTCGAATTATCCGGTTATCTCGAAGTCCTGTTTCAGACACTATCATTGCACATATAACTGAATCTGTTTATATCGAATTTCGTTAATTCAAACTTGGGTTATGTCGAAGTATTTTGTTCGGTCCGACGGAATTGACATAACGGATGTAGACTGTAAGTAAGAATGAGTACTATTGCATCCGAAGATAATACATAAAAGATACCGAATATTACTTGGCAACATTAAACTGAGACTCATTAATCTCCGCCAAAGCCTTCGTATGTTTCCGTGAACTACGATCAGGACATACGTTAGGTTTTTACCGTTAATATTTGAATCGAGTCAGTAAGTAAGTGTACCATAATCTAAAGCTCATATTTTACTTCGGAAATCCGATTATTAACGAAGTAAGTTCACGGAATATGCAAATGTCTCAGTTTAATATTGCCAAACAATAGCAAGTCACGATATACCTTAATCTGACAACACGGTTCAATTGGTGGCCGTCTGAGCATATATATCCATTTTCTTCCTCTGAATGTTGTTTCGTCCAGCAAATATTGATTCTGTATCCATCCAATTTCCTTCGAATTAATGCTCGAATTAGCAGTTCTAGCACAATGTTCACACAAACGATACAACATGCATCTGCTGCAACTGGGAGTAACGAAGC
This sequence comes from Archivesica marissinica, assembly GCA_014843695.1. Taxonomy (NCBI): domain Eukaryota; kingdom Metazoa; phylum Mollusca; class Bivalvia; order Venerida; family Vesicomyidae; genus Archivesica; species Archivesica marissinica. Next base: position 19,365,595 of record CM026400.1, on the reverse strand, counting down.
TAATGTTGTTATAACGTGTGTTCTGACCCATGCGTGTGTGTATGTACTACTTCAATGATTGTGTTCAATTTTGCTTGAGTGTGTTTCTGTATTCATCTGCACTTAAAATATGATTTGCCAAAGTAATATAGTTTGTGCACGTCATATACAATGCTGAGCATAAAATTGACAGTCTTTCAGATGGGACTTTAAACCGAGGTCTCGTGTCGGTGCTTTACACCGTGCACGTAAAAGAACCAGAGGAGACTCTGGAATGGGTATCTGTCTGTATCATTGCGTTATCCGCCAACATTCTATAATAACTAATCTCTTCGGGAGGCGTCGTTCATATCGGCACCCGGCAGCGACGATATGCAAATCACCTACACGAGACACAGACAGAGACCCATTCATACATCCGATATGTCGAATTCCGTCGGACCGAACAAAATACTTCGACATAACCGAAGTTTGACTTATCGAAATTCGATATAAACAGAGCCAGTGTCTGAAAAGGGACTTTGATCCTACTTCGAGATAACCGGATAAGTCGACCTAACCGACTTTGACATAGCGGATGTAGACTGAGGCAGAACGAATCCATGTTGAGTGGGTAATCATGAGCATGAAATGGTAGTACTGGTTGGTTCCAGGACGCAGACACGAATATGATTATATAGGTAATACAGTTTCCAAGCTAAAATAACATTATTATGAACTAAATGCTGAGTTCACAAATTTACAATGTTCCCTCTCCTAATGGCGGATTGCCACGTGACAACAAAATGGCGGCGGTCTAATTAGTGGCATTGGAATCGTTTATTCGCTGGTTGACACGTTGTGCACTGTGACACAAGTATGTCCTTGCTTAAAACACTGTCGTGACGTCATACCTTTGTACGTGCAGTGTATTATTATTAATATTGGACTGCTTTCAAAATACCAGAGTATTATATTAAATCATATGTGTAAATATACCAAATGGACGATTTTAATTAGTAAGATCTTGTTTTATCGGCACCCGGCAGCGACGATGTGTAAATCACCGACACGAGACACAGACAGAGACCCATTCATACATCCGATATGTCGAATTCCGTCGGACCGAACAAAATACTTCGACATAACCGAAGTTATCGAAATTCGATATAAACAGAGCCAGTTATATGTAAAATGATAAGTGTCTTAAGTTAGATATAAGCCTCAAACGGATCCAATATGTAAATTATTGGTACTGTGTTTGGCGTTACGCTACGTGTTCGGCTTATATCCTGTACTTATGGAGTTGATGCCCAAATAACAAGTAGAGCATGAACAGATAATAGTTTAATGGTCATCAAATAGCCATATATGGTAATGAGTATACATTATACGAAGATGTCTCAGTGCCCAGAATGGTGTGTCCGATTAGCGAAGTGGTTAGCAATGAATTAACATGATTCTGATAAAAATCACATTTACCATGCCGCAACATCTGGTTCAGGGAACAACAGTAAACACAAGGGATTGCAACTAAATGATGCACACCACTGTATTTTCTCCTTTGTGCGTAAATCGATGAACTGTCAGTCAAATTCTCGGTTCCGAACAAGAATACACTTATAACGTATGCAGTTCTGAAAACTACGGTGTAATTTGGTATGCTCTCCGATACCATATTAGGTCATAGCAGCGATTGCTTGTGCACTCTGGTGATATGAAGTTTGTTTGCACGCGCGTTTTTCACGCGCTGTTTACTCATCAATGCGCTGGAGCAAGTAGTACTGAAATAAATTCACAAACAAGTATTCTTCAAATGAACTCAAATGCCACAGATGCACCACAATCACAATTGGAAATGCAAACAGTCTATGGTTCTACAGTAAAACATCATCAAAGTATGGTCTGCTTGATTGTAAAACTACTTTCTAGGGTACAGCTACCCGGAACCCCAATTCCTTCAGTGGGGTCATACGTAAAAGGACACATATTCATTTCGGGATAAATCGGACATTATCTGCCAAGGGGGGTAATAGAACAATGGACAGTGGCAATCATTAGAATCGATAACTTGTCAACCTCTATCTGATGCAGAATGTAACTTCATCTTTAACACGATGTTGACAGAAACAGAAATAGTGTAATGCGGAGTGTGACAACAAAGTGTGATTTACAAATATATATCCTTGGTAACCGAGTGTTTACGCTGAGAAAAGTTAATTAAATAATGACAGTATCACTGTATTAAGGGTGATGAGCATTGCTGATAATGATTTCATTACCACCCGATACTAGACCATACACTGCACACCAAAGAAAAAGAAATCATGCGCATGCGAAGTGTTTCTTCCGTTAATATTATGCGTTTTACTTAGAAATGTAGCATTTGTGTCACAAAATAACATTTATGTTGTTACTGGTAGTGTATGTTACTTTGATATCAAGTTTAGCCTATTTTTGCCGTTATTTGCCTACCGTAATACTGATTACAACCCACGATACGCTGTGTTTTCCAGTCTGATATTACGTTTGCTGGTTTGATACGGTCACGAGCCCGTATCAAATAGAAAATGCCGTATCATAACTAGTTCCTGAGAAATAACACATGCGCACTCGGTGCTAGTTTGTTTACTTCTGTAGCGTCCCAGTTTGTCATTCGTGGTAATATTGCAATCGAGTTCGTGTATCTAATTCAGTAATTGTGATTTATTCCTGATAAATGGATAATGGAGAGCATGATTTCGATTATTAAATGTTCAAATCCATATCAAAGTAATAAAGATGTTATTACGGGACTAGTTTCATATATGTCATACAAGCATATAAAACCACCACAACCAAATACAAACAAAGTCGTGTTTACTATGAATAGTTTATACAACGGACACATGCAACAAATAAAGAAACAATAAGCAAACACACAATGTAAACAGTATTTCCCTATGCAATTGAATCTTTTCTTCTTGTTTGGCTCGAATGTTCGTTCAAGTGGTTAGCTCGCTCGCTTCTCATCAATGCAACCCGGGTTCGATCCTCGGAACTAGAAGTATATGAGATGTACGGTGGTCGCCAGATCGGAAATGTGGGTTTTCTCCGGGTACTCCGGTTTCCTCCCACACGAATGACCACATTTACGCTTTTATCCGGGCCAACGAGAGTGATTAATATAAGTTGTTAAAACTTGCTTCCCAATCGTTGTAAAATAAATAAAGTTTAAAATAATGTTCGTTCACACAAACATGCCAATAGATCATTAATAAATTCTTGTGTGTGATCCACCCGGAAAGTCTTCACTTAAAAGGAAGAATTGCTTTTGTTACATGAATATTGGAATGAATATATATCACATTGCTAACAAACTTTAAATAGCCAGAAAGTCGTGGAAATCGTGATAGCGCGGTGGATGCGCGTTCGCTTCAGGTGCAAAAGGTCCGGAGTTCGAGCCCCGCTGGAGCCGTTACGAGTATGTCCTTAGACAAGGCATTTAAATTCCACGTTGCCTCTTCTCTCTCCCTCGTGGCGATGGATTCCATCAGGAATGAGGTCTCGAGAGTGATAATTATAAGTTATAAGAACTTGTTTCGCAATCGAGCTAAAATAAATTTGTATAAACTAATTAGCCAGAAACAGCAGGATGTCGCTGCTATGACCTAATTTGGTTTTCAGGGGAGCATACCCCAGAACACCATAGATGTATCCGTTTACCTCTGACTATGGCAAGCAGACATGTATTGCAAATCACAAACCTATCTTACATTGGATTCTGCTAGTCTATTAACTGTTCAGTCAAGTTATTTATGGTGTGTACTATTATCTACTATAAGCGATGTGTTAAATATGAAGTGTTCGTTAGTGACGTATGTGATGCCTCCAGATTCAAGTGATAAGTGTTGTTAAATGAATCATGCTGGTTTGACAAACACGCACCGGATGACCGCCAACCTGGTCACCTGTCACGAGAGGGTTTAATTCAACAGGAGTAATACTATCAGAAACATACGTACATAGCTCATGTGGTTATGTGATCAGTGGTACAGTGCAAATCCAAGGTTCGATCACCAATCCCAAAATATGATAATCATTTTAACAATCTTTCATACTATAAACCGAGGTCTCAATATCGATGCTATACAAAAGGCATGTACATGAACTAGAGATATCACTGGAAGTGGGGTGTCTGCTTTATCTGGCACTATACTATTTGCTTTTAAATCCATCTCCAGTAGTTAATCATTATCATCAGCAGCAGCATCAGTATCAATATTATTATCATCATTATCAGCATCATCATCATCATGACTACCATTATCATCATCAGCATCATCATCATGCCACGACCATCATCATCAGTATCGCCATCACCACCACCACACTCATCATCAAAAACGACAACATTCAAACAGCATCATCATTATCATAAATATCGACACCTACACTATGTTTTACTTTATATATTATCTGTGTACAGGTGGTGAGCGTAGTGACGGTAGGGTGTCGTGTTCATGTGAAGTCTATGATCCGGAGTCCGATCAGTGGTCAGACACTGGACGCATGGTGGCGCCACGGAAAAACCACCGCTGTGCCGTTTTCGAATCTGAATTGTACTGTGCAGGAGGGGACTTTGGGACCCGTAGTCATGACAACTTCTGGCAAGTTCATTGTTCTTCAAATGTACCCGTACTTACATATATTAAATACATTTCTTTTGTGCATTTATATGTATGTTATTTTAATTGTGATATAAACATATACTTACATAGATGTATAAAGCATATTTACCGACCATTTACAGTTATATATTTATATGTATGTATATATATAAATCGTGTTATTCAGGATACACTAGTTGTATTGTTTGGCAACATTAAACTGAGACATTTGCATATTCCGTGAACTTACTTCGTTAATAATCGATATCCGAAGTAAAATATGAGCTTCAGATTAGTGTACACTTACTTGGTTCAAATATTAACGGTAAAACCCTAACGTATGTCCTGGTCGTAGTTCACGGAAACTCACGAACACTTTGGCGGAGATTAATTAGTCTCAGTTTAATGTTGCCAAACAATATTAAACATGGATGTTTACATTATTGTGTTATGTCAACAAACCGCGTATACGACATTTGTTTATTAGTTTAAATACTCAGTATTTGTATTACTCAGTATTTGAGGCAACTATTTGGAGAAAAAAATTATACCGTATAATTGTAAATACATTCTGTAGAAATTTGTGTTTTCACGGATGTAAATGTCGCTTTAAGCATAGTCTCCGACAATCTTCTGTTTAAATACATGAATTACGCATATTCTCCGATATTTTACTGTTTTAATAGATTTGTATTACGTGTAGTCTCCGACAATTTACTGTTTTAATAGATTTGTATTACGTGTAGTCTCCGACAATTTACTATTTTAATAGATTTGTATTACGTGTAGTCTCCGACAATTTACTGTGTTAATAGATTTGTATTACGTGTAGTCTCCAACAATTTACTGTGTTAATAGATTTGTATTACGTGTAGTCTCCGACACTTTACTGTGTTAATATATTTGTATTACGTGTAGTCTCCGACAAGTTACTGTGTTAATAGATTTGTATTACGTGTAGTCTCCGACAATTTACTATTTTAATAGATTTGTATTACGTGTAGTCTCCGACAATTTACTGTGTTAATAGATTTGTATTACGTGTAGTCTCCGACAATTTACTGTGTTAATAGATTTGTATTACGTGTAGTCTCCGACAATTTACAGGGTATTTGAGAACCAGCGATGGGAGGAACTGGACGCAGACTACCCACCCAGACTACCACGGAGCATAGACAGATACGCAATGTGTGCCGTGGGACATAAAGTATACTTTATAGGAGGTAAATATATACATGTGTTTTATTTAAGTTTATTTAACGTCGCTACCGGTGTCCCATTTGAGCAACGGGCAGTTTACCTAACAACACCTTTCCTGTACAGGGTCCAGCGGTTAACCAGTACTTGGTGCACCAACCTCCGTAAGAAACTGCCAACTTTTTCATATAAATGAGACATGGTCTGAGCGGGACTCGAACCCGTGACCATCAGAGATTTATCCATCAGTGGCATACAAGTCAGCGACCTTAACCACTCGACCACGGGGGCGGTTAGGGGGTAACTATGCGTGGGAAATACTTTTTATACTAGTTCAGTGGCCATTTGATATCATTACGCAATCTCCTATATAAATTATATTTCGTACATTTTTTATTCCTCTTTTTTTTTTACATTCGGCCGTTTGACTATAAAACGCATGCAATATACTTTTTATATGATTTGCTTTGCCACTATTACGTTTATTTATCGTCATTAACGGTTGCACATATGCTAAAACTAAAGTTATGTACTAGTATATCACATCGAGGCGTCCGCCAACCATGTCTATAGTGACCCTCCTCTTATTCAGTTCAGAAATGAAACAATTGCTTTTAGTACTTTGGGTTACTATAGACAATACTTTGTCTTGGAACACACATATTGATAATGTATTGAATCATTGCCTCACTCAGTTCAAAATGCTCCAACTATCCAACAGTTCAAAATTCTCTACTTAAGGTGGAACTATAACAATTCAAACTAATCGCGCAACTCTAGTGCTATCTTTTGATTGCATTTGATTGTATATATGTTGAGGGCCTCATGGTAGATTAACTTTTGTTAAATGAGTACTCTCGTTAAATAAAGTCTTTATTATTATTATTATTATAATAAGAGTAATTCATTACTTTATCTTTTATCTCTCACCATCGTATTTCTGTTTGTACATATCAGACACTTATTCTACAACGCTTATATATGTTACCTCATTTAGATTAATGTTGGGGTAACTGTTCTAGTTCTTTAAGAGATAGAATTGTTAAATTTCAAAATAGAACATATAAATATTGTTTAAACTAATTGCTTGTCCAGGAGTGACGTGTCGGGTGTCGGATAATTCCGGAGATACTCGGTTCACTACGGAGCGCGGGATATTCTCCTACACACACAACATCTCCGCCGCCCACAAACGACATAAATCTCAGATTCACGGGCTTCAGTCTGATATGGTGTCACCGTGGTCTACGCGATACCCAAGCATGGTTCGACCCAGACTCAACTGTGGAGCGCATGTAGTCGGTAAGTCATTCTGGTCAACACGATACCCCAGTATGTTTCGGTGGAGAGTATAAATCTGTTCTCCATTGTCAAACTCGGTCTCTCAAGCTACTGATTGGTTCAGCAGAATGTATATGTCAGTATCAACCAATCAAATCACTTGAGCTCGAGTTTAGCCTGTACTGCCATTGAGCAAGGCACCTCACACACATTGCTTAGTACGGGTTAATCGCTTAGGTTGGCTAAGCCTGCCCAGGAAAACATGTCTAAGTCCCCGCGAGGGGTTTGACATTAAAGGAACATACATACATACAACCTTGTTTTCCTGGGCATGTTTAGCGAACCAAAGCGGTTAATGAGTACGAAGCAATGTGTATGAGATGCCTAGCTCAAGGACACTAAATGCATACCGTGACCGAGTATCGGACCCGGGACCACTCGATTCCAAATCCTAGTCTCAACCACTGGACCACGGACTCCACACGTCCATTGCATAGATACCACCCGGAGCTATGCAAATCCACGCTCTGGGCTGATCACCATGATAGCATGCCTAGCTCGAGTTCTCCCAAAAACGAATGATATTTTCCTGTACCAACCCACTATATATCCGCAACATATCCAGATATCCTGCTAACACACACATTGGCTAACACACTGACATCTATGAATGATGACGTCACAAACAAGGTTCTGCGGCAAATCCACTGATAAATTGATTTTTAGTATAGTTAATACAAATTTATTTTAGCTCGATTGCGAAACAAGTTCTTATACAACTTATATTAATCACTTTCGATACCTCATTCCTGATGGAATCCATCGCACTGAGGGAGAGCGAAGAGAGAATAGGCAATGTGGAATTTAAATGCCATGCCTAAGGGCGCAATCGTAACTACTCCAGCGGAGGCTCGAACTCAGGTGTGAAAGTCATGGAGCCGTTACGATTGTGCCCTTTGGCACGGCATTTAATTTCCACATTGCCTCTTCTCTCTCCCTCGTGGTGATGTAGGGGATCGCAAGTTCGATCCCCCGTCTGAACCTAATAAAATTAAAAGTCTTTCAAAAGGGACTTTAAACCGAGGTCTCGTGTCGGTGCTTTATATCGTGCACGTAAATGAACCAGAGGAGACTCTGTAATGGGTCTCTATCTGTATCATTGTACTATCCTCCAACATCTAAACTGACTAATCTCTTCATGAGGCGTCGCTCATATGGGCAACCGGTAGCGACGATAAATAAACGTAAAAAACAAACAAGACAGTGGTGATGCATTCCATAAAGAATGAGTTCTCGAGAAGTTGTAAGAACTTGTTTCGCAATCAAGCTAAAAAAAGTTATATAAACTAAACTAACTCATGATAAATGGCATTGTTGATTAGATTTCCATTCGTGTTCCGAACAACCAATCAGAAATCTTCAAATCTGAAATCATAATTTTATAACGTCCATGACTCCATGGTTTCTCACGGAATATGGAATACACATTCTTGCAGGAAACAAAATTTATGTATTTGGTGGATGCCATTTAGAGACCGGACATGACGTACGAGTGTGTGAGTGTTTCAATACAGCAAAAGGAACCTGGGAAGACGAATTCCATTTTAGAAAAGGTAATTTATTTCCATAGCCAAGCTAAGCCAAGATAAATATACAACTTACACACACACACATCATGTTTCTGCTGTCTGGTAGCTCTGGTGTTCGTTCTGTAGACAAGGATTACGGTGATGATTTTCCAATGGACAAAAAATATCTAATGACCAAAAGGTTCCCATACTTCTTGAACAAAGCGTACCCACTAACTAAAATGTACTCAATGACCAACATGTACCCATACTTTTAATCTCACATACTTCCCGATCCGAGGATCGAACCCGGGTTGCATTGGTGAGAAGCTAGCGGGCTAACCACTGCGCTAATCGGATAGCTTACTCTGACATTTGATTGGATTTATAAAAGAAAACACTCATTACATCTCTTGTAAAAAGTTGGCAGTTTCTCACGGAGGTTGGTGCACCCAAGTACTGGTTACCCGCTGGAGCCTGCCCAGGAAAGGTGTTGTTAAGTAAACTGCCCGCCGGCGATATAGCCCGAAATGGTGCTGATGCAGGCGTAAAACCCGAAATATATCATATATAACATCTATTGTATAAAAAAATGTATAAGTTCATGTCTTATTTCTTTCCTTCTGTCTCATCAACGAAAACATGTATGCGACAAAACGAAGAGAGGACCAAAGCATTGTAACATGGGCCCATGTGTGTGCATTCGACCATGTACATACTTATATACATTATATATTGATTTGCATAATTGATACATTGAGAGGTTATGATTAAAATTATTATATATTATCGTTCGCTGTATAAATATAGATTTATACTCGATGACTGAGAGGACTAAATTGAAATCCCTAATAAAGGTAATTAATTAATTAATTAATTAAAAGTTCGATTGTGTAATATGTCCATGGATATGTCCCACTATACGTTGACGGAGGACCGAGAAACAATAGCTAACCCTTATCGATTTACACTCGATGACTGAGAGGACTAAATTGAAATCCCTAATAAAGGTAATTAATTAATTAATTAATTAATTAAAAGTTCGATTGTGTAATATGTCCATGGATATGTCCCACTATACGTTGACGGAGGACCGAGAAACAATAGCTAACCCTTATCGATTTACACTCGATGACTGAGAGGACTAAATTGAAATCCCTAATAAAGGTAATTAATTAATTAATTAATTAATTAAAAGTTCGATTGTGTAATATGTCCATGGATATGTCCCACTATACGTTGACGGAGGACCGAGAAACAATAGCTAACCCTTATCGATTTACACTCGATGACTGAGAGGACTAAATTGAAATCCCTAATAAAGGTAATTAATTAATTAATTAATTAATTAATTAATTATGGGCATGTTTTTTATTTTAGGTGATATGTCTAATGTAGTGACCGCCACCGTAGAAGTTCCTAGACGGCATGATGCAGAAAAAATCAAGTATTATCTCAAGTGGGTTATGTGGTAGCGACGAGAGGTCAATTGGAATATACGAGAGGTCAAGAGGTAAAACCGAGAGGTCGAGTGGTATAGACGAGATGTCACGTTGTATTGACGAGAGGTCACGTGGTATTTGATGAGATGCTAATCACTAGCGGTGATATCTCATGTGCACGAGACAGAGGCGAAATGTCATGTGATAAGCGGCGATATGTTATGTGACAGCAGCGAGATGTCATGCGATATCAGCGATATGTCATCTGAGCGGCAGGATGCCGCGTCATAGCGGCAAGATGCCATGTGATAGCTGAGAATTGGTCACGTGATACCGGCCATATGTTATGTGACAGCCGCGATATGTCATGTGATAGCTGGAAAAATGAGTTACTGAACTTTACACGTGCATTGAAACATATGCTAATCTCAGGAATATTCATATAACAATGTTTGATTGATCATAGTCTAAAAAACGATTCAAAGGGAAATCTAGGATTTCAAAGCTATATTCCTATTATAAACAGAACAGAACGGCAGAACAACAGTGCATAATCAAGTAATAATAAATATACAGTCAAACCTGTCTTAAACAGCCAGACAAGGGAGTCAGAGAAAGTGGCTGCTTAGCACAGGTGGCTGCTTAATAGAGGTCAAATATATAATAAAACAACCGATTGGGAATCTGGGAAACTGGCTGCTTAGTACAGGTTGGCTGCTTAATGGAGGTGACCACTAACACAGGTTTGACTGTATACTATTTTTACATCACGTGATTGCAGAGCTACATAGTTATGCATGTATAGTATAATGTATTAGTAGCAAAGAGGATGAACTTTTATTTAAAATCCAGTATGTCAATATAATTCATTAGGTACAACAATTTACACGTACATACAGAAACATAGCAAATAGTGGTGACAAATCTTGTGAAGAAGGAAGATTAATAAATAGAACAATGTTAATATTAACTTTTCTATCTAATCCGAAGAATATACACACTATGTAGGGCAAGTAGGGTAATACTGACTTGATACTAGCATACGATGCTTCATGATTTTTGTGATCAAACCTGCACTTACTATAATATATTGCAAGAAGTGAGTGTGAATATAGCTCGATTGCGAAACAAGTTCTTTCAACTTATATTAATCACTCTCGAGACCTCATTCCTGATGGAATCCATTGCCATGAAGGAGAGAGAAGAGGCAACGTGGAATTTAAATGCCTTGCCTGAGGGCACGCTCATAAGGCCGCCGATTAATTAAGCGTAACAAATTCTTCTTATTTTTAGTCATACATGTCCGTTTTATTTGTTTGTTCATTTATATCGTTGTTGTGAAACAGTATTAAAATTGTGATGAATGTTATTTGGTTTGATCAGATCCAGTATACGTGTACCAGGCGGGTAAACGGTTGCGGATAAACCATGGATACAGTACGACTATTCTGATTCGATAATATGTTATTGCTGTATATACATGTATGTTAGAATTACAAACAAATTACATAGATAGATAGATACTTTTATTTCCTCCATTTCTGAAGAGCATAACATATTTACAAATCATTATTAGTATGTATGTACAAACAGTATAATATAAATGCACAAATAACCCGGTTAATTGTCAGTTGAGTACTCGCAGCTGAACTATACGTGCATTAGAAACATTGCAAGCACAGTTATAGTACTCAATGAATCAATACACACACATCCTGATGCATCAAAGATAACAGAAAACAATTAGTTTACGGTAAACCCATAATACATAAATACATAATTAGCAAATGGGTTGGGCCACACGTTCTACGTATTACATGTATGTACATAGATGAGACTTTAATAAAGATTAAAACCTTCTAACAACATTAGTGATTGGCCCTCCTCCCCATATAATTGATTTGAACACTACATAATTTAAATGGCTTAATTAAAGCTAAAACATGTATATAGCGCAGTTTACAGGATATCATATATGTAGTATTAGTCTTTGACTTTTTCAAAGAAATGTACTAGTCTGAACAATCCACTGTCCAGTTTCCCCAAGAAGTGCACCCCAGGACCAAGACTTACGCAAAAGCAGAAAACAGAAAAGGATTGGAGAGTTGCCAACCCAAAGAGCATAAACACAACATTAATATAAAGTAATTATGTAAATGTTAAATCGATTTGTTTATTGTAATTCGAGAATTTTGGAAAATGAATATCATTTCATACTAATCTGCCCACATTATGCAACTTTAAGATCGAAAGTTATTAAAAGATATTACCATACCTGGCCGACTATACAGAAATTTATTAATCTCTTGTCATGCAAATCCCAAAAAATCACTATTGATCTTTCCAAATTTATATATTTTGCAAATAAACAACAAACCTTTTTATATCATATACATGTATTTGAATACTAATAACCTATAATTATGCTCTTTTGTAAAATTCCATGTCACTGCCTGTTTCTACTGTTTAATTGCTATAAACATGTGTCTGTTTTATGCAATAAACTTATTATATTGTATTGTATTGTATTGTATTGTATTGTTTAATAAATTGATGTACTGCTACGACTATTCTAGCGACGGTGTCCGTCATATGAGACTATCAGATTGTTAAACGGATGCGACTCGACCTCGACTGTTTTAGCTTTTTTCTTTCTTTCTTTTTTGCTTTTGTGGTTTAGTTTAAACATTATTTATTTCAGTATTTTACATGTACATAACATAATTAACATTTTACATATAAATTAACAGCAATAGACTGAAAGGGATTAGAACGAAAGAAAACTTATATAGTTCTTCTCCCTTTTGTGGCTTAAAGTCACATAAACAGCTTAGGTCATAGTCCAGCTATTACTGACGGATGATGACCCTAGGTGCCCCTTCGGTCAGTATTCAATCCACGTGAGCGCACCCGGATATAACCACATACCTTCCACAAGCCAGCTAGATAGCTTCCTCACTTGAAAGAATTCGACACTCCTGTGGAATACGAACATGCAGCGGTGAGGTGCAAGCGTTGAAGTCAACGACTGTAACTACTCGGCCACGGAGACCTCTGACCTCGACTGTCTTTCGACTAGTGAAGCGATCGTTCCAATTTTATGAGCCTACCAGACTGCTAAACTGTTGCGCTCGACCTCTGTTATATCGACAGCACCCACATCTTCTTACCAAAGCAACTCCGGTTCCCATGCCTGTGAAGTATTCCAGTTTACCTACTGTTAGCAACACCTTTCCTGGGCAGGCTCCAGCGGCTAACCAGTACTTGGTCCACCAACCGTCGTAAGAAACTGCACCATTTTCATATAGACCTAACTGAGACACGGCCTGAGCGGGGCTCCAACCATGACCATCAGTGATGATAGGTTACAGTGGTATACAAGTCAGCGACCTGAACCACTCTACCACTAAGATGGACTATGATGGGCTGTCCTATTAGCGCAGTGGTTAGCGCGCTCGCTTCTCTCAAATGCAACCCGGGTTCGATCCTCGGACCGGGACGTGTGTGAGATGGTACGGTGGTCGCAGATCGGACAGGTGGGTTTTTCTCCGGGTACTCCGGTTTCTTCCCCACACAAATGACAACATTTACGCTTTCATCCGCGCCAACGAGAGTGATTAATATAAGTTGTTAGAACTTGCTTCACAATCGTTGTTAAATAAATAAAGTTTAAACTTTAGCAGTGCGATTTTATTCCGCTTCAAATGTTCACCATGTTGACATCAAAACAGGGAATCAGCCATCCGGAATTAGATTATTAGATTGCATGCGTGGACAATTGAAGTGTTAAATGACACGCCTGTAATATGAACTAAGTTATTCAATCGAACTGGAATCGACAACATCAATCCAAATTGAAACTCAAAAGTGTGCACTGATTTTCCGATTGTATGTTTGTTGAGATTGTTTCATGGCATATTGGATTGCGCGATACAATCAGAGGTATACCGGCGAACGTAGACATAATTCCGGTTGGCTGGTTCCCTCGTTTTTTATTGCTCTTCCACTGCGTATTGGATTGTGCGATACAATCAGAGATATACCGGCGAACGTAGGCAGAATTCCGGTTGGCTGGTTCCCTCGTTTTTCATTGCTCTTCCACTGCGTATTGGATTGTGCGATACAATCCGAAGTATACCGGCGAACGTAGACAGAATTCCGGTTGGCTGGTTCCCTCGTTTTTCATTGCTCTTCCACTGCGTATTGGGTTGTGCGATACAATCCGAAGTATACCGGCGAACGTAGACAGAATTCCGGTTGGCTGGTTCCCTCGTTTTTCATTGCTCTTCCACTGCGTATTGGGTTGTGCGATACAATCCGAGGTATACCGGCGAACGTAGACAGCATTCCGGTTGGCTGGTTCCCTCGTTTTTCATTGCTGTTCCACTATGTATTGGATTGTGCGATACAATCCGAGGTATACCGGCGAACGTAGACATAATTCCGGTTGGCTGGTTCACTCGTTTTTCAGGTCTACTTAATGAAAGTTGCAGAACTACATAAGAAAAACGTGTATGTTAAAATCCGACGTATGTCGGGGAATGTAAACTGATATAATTCCGGTTGGATGGTTCCCTCTATTTGTTCATCTCATCGAACATGATTAGGTGTATGTGATCCCGTAGAGGGATCAATCTTTTATATAAGTATAATAGTATAATCAAGCTATTACTGAGTGACAGGACCCTGTCTAGTGTTGGTGTAAACACCGTGAACGTAAAGGAACCAGAGGAGACTCTAGAATGGGTATCTGTATCATTGCACTATCCTCCAAATTCTAAAATTACTAATCTCTTCAGGAGGCGTCGCTCATATGAGCAAAGACGGTAGCGACGATTCATTGGCGCAATGCACACGCATATAGCAGCTATTCAGATGTGGAAGTCGTGATAGCGCAGTAGATGCGCGTTCGCTTCAGGTGCGAAAGGTCCGGAGTTCGAGCCCCGCTGGAGCCGTTACGATTGTGTACTTCTTAGGCAAGGCATTTAAATTCCACATTGCCTCTTCTCTCCTTCATGGCGATGGATTCCATCAGGAATGAGGTCTCGAGAGTGATTAATATAAGTTGAAAGAACTTGTTTCGCAATCGAGCTCAAAATAAATTTGTATAAACTAGTCAGATGTTAGTGCACATAGGGGATGTGCGAATATATTCTGTCTAAGGAATGCACCTAAGAAATGTGTAGTGTGTTCAGTACAGTAGGACATTGCTAACTGTTTCAACGTTGTCATACGAATAACACGGGGAGCCGATTACTGATCAACCATGTGAATAATGTGCATAATTATTTCCATGATTTGTTAATCTCTGTTGCCATGGATACAGAATGTTTCAACATGATTACAAGTGTCTCCGACCTGAACGGTGTATCGTCTATGACGTAATTGATATGATTTAATATTAAGTACATTTAATCTGGAGCTGGGAAAAGTATCTAACACACACTTTATTACTATTCTATTTACACTGAGGAACCTCACTGGATTTTCTATTACCTCCCTTGGCAGATAAAGTCCGATTTATCCCTAAATGTATACCGGTCCTTTCAGTCGGAATCCTTTGTTTTTTTACAGTTGTTCCGTAACCAGATGTTGCGTTATGATAAATGTGATTTTATCCAAATCATGTTAATTAATTGATACAATAAAATTAGTGGAGTGGAAGTCGTCGGATCGCGCAGTGAGTGCGCGTTCGTTTTAGGTGCGAAAGGTCCGGAGTTCGAGCCCCGCTGGAGCCGTTACGATTGTGCCCTTATGCAAGGCATTTAAATTCCACACTGTCTCTTCTCTCTCCCTCGTGGCGATATATTCCACCAGGAATGAGGTCTCGGGAGTGATTAATATAAGTTGAAAGAACTTGTTTCGCAATCGAGCAAAAATAAATTTGTATAAGCTAAAATAAAATTACAGATTATTTACCCATTGGATATAATGTATGATATCTGTCGAGATATAGTAACATAATAGTAATTAGATGAGAAAGTGGAAGCAAATTGATGACATGTAGTGCAAAGGAATTAACGATAACACAGAGGAAACAATTTATCACCATCAGCAGCAGCAGTAGCAGCATCATCATCATCATTACCACCACAATGATCACCATCACAAATATCATCATCAGCATCATCATCATCATCATCATCATCATCATCATCATCATCATCATCATCATCATCATCATCATCACAAATAACAACAACATAATATGCTGCCACTGTATTCGATTGCAGTATTTCACTATTGGACATAAATGTGTGCATTACATATACTTATTTTAGTTGCCGTTGTCGTGATGCGATGCGATGCGATGCTAATGTAGCGAATCATAATACAGCAAAAAGGACAGAATGAGTGTTACAATATGATATGCTCTCACAACAAACTTCGCCACGTTTTTTTTTATATGAATATAATAGAAGTTTTAAAGTTTATGTATTTGTCAGATTGGTAAACTGTTCACCTAATAATATAATGTTTCTCCAAGTATTCTTGATCTAATATAAAGTGAGTTTCATCTTCCATATCGTGATCTGTGCAAAACCGACATAATCGTTCATGTTCCACGGAATGTAATGTATACTAGAAAACATAGAAAACGCACACCTACATTCAGGGTTGGCCGGGAAATACCGGGGGCGGGAAATACCGCCGGGAAATTGCTCATTTTTATGCATTGCTACCACTCTATAAGTGCTTAAACTGTTTCGTCCCTGCCAGGGGTATTCATCAGGTGGCATCATTGGCAACCACAACCGTTTTTTTTGGGTTTTATTGTTTTTGTTCCCTGTGTAGCGAGGGATGGGCATTTTTCTCGATGTACCTTGAGTCTGTCCGCCTTCGCGCTGACTTCATTCTTGCAGTCATTACAAATCGCAGTTGTTTTCTTGCCATTCACGGTTACGGTACAGAAAGTGAGTTTCATCTTCCATATCGTGACCTGTACAAAACCGACATAGTCGTTCATGTTCCACGGAATGTAATGTATACTAGAAAACATAGAAAACGCACACCTACATTCAGGGTTGGCCGGGAAATACCGGGGGCGGGAAATACCGCCGGGAAATTGCTCATTTTTATGCATTGCTACCACTCTATAAGTGCTTAAACTGTTTCGTCCCTGCCAGGGGTATTCATCAGGTGGCATCATTGGCAACCACAACCGTTTTTTTTGGGTTTTATTGTTTTTGTTCCCTGTGTAGCGAGGGATGGGCATTTTTCTCGATGTACCTTGAGTCTGTCCGCCTTCGCGCTGACTTCATTCTTGCAGTCATTACAAATCGCAGTTGTTTTCTTGCCATTCACGGTTACGGTACAGAAAGTGAGTTTCATCTTCCATATCGTGACCTGTACAAAACCGACATAGTCGTTCATGTTCCACGGAATGTAATGTATACTAGAAAACATAGAAAACGCACACCTACATTATATGATTATTATTACGAAAACGAATACGAAGGATTCCATCAAAGATATAGCGCGCTCGCTACTCACAAATGCAACCCGGGTTCGATCCTCGGACCGGGACGTATGTGAGATGGTACGGTGGTCGCCAGATCGGGCAGGCGGGTTTTCTCATGGTACTCCGGTTTTCTCCCCACACGAATGGCCACATTTAGGCTTTCATCCGTGCCAACGAGAGTGATTAATATAAGTTGTTAGAACGTGCTTCGCAATCGTTGTAAAATAAATAAAGTTTAAACTTTAAAGATATATCACATCTTTATTACAAAACACAAACTGAACAACTAAAAATATTCCAAAATGTTTAAAACTATGTATTTATATAGTTATTGCTTTTCATGTAAAACACACTTATCCGAAGTGTGCGTTTTCTATGTCCTCTGGTATACATGTACACACTTATCCGAATTGTGCGTTTTCTATGTCAGTTAGTATACAAATCCGACAGAATCGTCAATATATCTACTGGTTCGCAAATATATCTTCCTCTCTCTAGTCTTAATGGTAAAATTCCACACCTAAACTGGCACACTACTATAACCCAAATGAAGAGAATGAAGGTACAGACGGATCTATAGCCCAGTGGTAACACGCTGGACTGGTAATCCAGGTATCGCAGGTTCGATCCCCCTCTGACCATATAATAAAATTAACAGTCTTTCAGACGGGACGTTAAACCGAGGTCTCGTGTCGGTGCTTTACACCATGCACGTAAAAGAACCAGAGGAGACTCTGGAATGGGCCTCCCTCTCTCTCTCTGTGTATCATTGCACTATCCTCCAAAATCTAAAATGACTAATATCTTCAGGAGGCGTCGCTCATATGGGCAACCGGTAGCGACGATAAATAAACGTAAAATTAAAAAAAAGAGAATGTAGGAATCCGATGTTGATGTCCAACATGGCTGACGGATAAACAACGACAGTGTAGTTTTGCTTAAAACACTATCGTGACGTCATACTCTTGTACTTGCAGTCCATTATTATTAATATTAAAGGCCAGAGTATTATATTAAATCCTACGCGTATATGCACGAAATTAACAACTTTAATTAGTAGGATTTTGTTATATAATGTGTGTTTTAAGTAAGATATAAGCATCACACAGTCCAATATTTTACATATTGGATCGTTTTCGGCTTATATCCTATACTTAAAAGTACAGAATAATGTCGACACGTGCTACAGGTGTGGCCCATTGTGGGCAGAACATGTCTGTTCTAGCTAAAACTAGACTGTTTTGTACGATATAACGTAATGCCGTTTTGTACGATAGAACGTAACGCCGTTTTGTACGATAGAACGTAACGCCGTTTTGTACGATAGAACGTAATGCCGTTTTGTACGATAGAACGTAATGCCGTTTGAAATAATTGAAATGCATTAAGCTATCAGAAAGCATGGTGGTTATTAAATTGCAGTGTATTTGCCTTGGTCTACTTTTACCTGACATGATATTACATTTTTCGAGACCATTGACCAAATAATCCCGTTATATACTGTACCCTATTATATTCCTCCAACGCTAATCTATACTAACTGAATACTAACCTGTCATCCGTAGCTAAACCTATGGTGCTCGCGTATCTCGTGTAAACCTATGGTGCTCGGGTATCTCGTGTAAACCTATGGTGCTCGCGTATCTCGTGTAAACCTATGGTGCTCGGGTATCTCGTGTAAACCTATGGTGCTCGCGTATCAAACCACCACAAACCACCATCGTGTAAACCTATGGTGCTCGGGTATCTCGTGTAAACCTATGGTGCTCGCGTATCTCGTGTAAACCTATGGTGCTCGCGTATCTCGTGTAAACCTATGGTGCTCGGGTATCTCGTGTAAACCTATGGTGCTCGGGTATCTCGTGTAAACCTATGGTGCTCGGGTATCTCGTGTAAACCTATGGTGCTCGGGTATCTCGTGTAAACCTATGGTGCTCGGGTATCTCGTGTAAACCTATGGTGCTCGGGTATCTCGTGTAAACCTATGGTGCTCGACAAACCACACAAACCACCACAAACCACCACCAAACCACCCGTATCTCGTGTAAACCTATGGTGCTCGCGTATCTCGTGTAAACCTATGGTGCTCGTATCTCGTGTAAACCTATGGTGCTCGCGTATCTCGTGTAAACCTATGGTGCTCGGGTATCTCGTGTAAACCTATGGTGCTCGCGTATCTCGTGTAAACCTATGGTGCTCGCGTATCTCGTGTAAACCTATGGTGCTCGCGTATCTCGTGTAAACCTATGGTGCTTGCGTATCTCGTGTAAACCTATGGTGCTCGGGTATCTCGTGTAAACCTATGGTGCTCGCGTATCTCGTGTAAACCTATGGTGCTCGGGTATCTCGTGTAAACCTATGGTGCTCGCGTATCTCGTGTAATTCCTCGTTGCACTTGTAGGGTCTAGTTACGATTTATATTGGTAATGAATATCTAGGATATTTACATAAACGTTCAGGTTAGTTACGTTTTGTCATTCCATTAATAAGTATAGGATATAAGCCGAAAAATGATCCAATATGTAAAAATAGTGCACTGTTTATCTTACTTAAGGGGCTATGTCATCTTCAATGTGCTAGATATTGACCCAAAACAAATACTTCGAAAATAAACAACACAAAGTACATGTAGTGGAATATAAGGAAGCATTCCGTTGTATATTGCATTAATAGCCAAGGGACACTCGATATCTGGCCATTGCAGAGTTTAGTTACGATATATATTTATAATATACAGTCTACATCCGTTATGTCGAATTCCGTCGGACCGAACAGCATACTTCGACATAACCGAAGTTTGACTTAACGAAATTCGATATAAACGGCGCCAGTTTATGTATATGATAGTGTCTGAAACGGGACTTTGATCCGACTTCGAGATAACTGGATAATTCGACATAACCGACTTTGACATAACGGATATAGACTGTATATGATAATAAATGTCTAGGATATTTACATAACTTTCAGAGGTGCTTGGCAACACAACAGAGACACTTAATAAATATGGATACAACGTTTTAATCGGTAGACAATAGAAAGTTATATATATATATATACTGATTGTCATTCAATATGCTTATTTCGTTTTGTATTTCGATAGCATTACCTGAATTTGTTTACGTTACATTGTACAACAGTATACATGTATATTGCATGGCGTAACTGTGTACTTTGGTTATAATTATTATGCATGTGCATTAATGCTATAGTGTTAAGAAATTTAAGAGGGCCCTAAGGAAGATTAGTTCAGAACTAATTAGGTCACCCTCGATAAATATAGAAATCTATCTATAGATGCCAACTTCTTCTTAGAAATCTCAGTCCTCCAAATGCATTTATGCGGTGGGGACTTTAAATAAACTTATGAGTCAGTCTAGAAGCCGACTGGTATACGCCGACAAGTTCAAACAGTTGTCGTCCAATCGTACCTGGTATGGACTTTTACCCCAACATTTATACAAATTTATTTTAGCTCGATTGCGAAACAAGTTTTTACAACTTATATTAATCACTCTCGAGACCTCATTGCTGGTTGAATCCATCGCCACGAGGGAGAAAGAAGAGGAAACGTGGAATTTAAATGCCTTGTCTAAGGGCACACTCGTAATGGCTCCAGCGGTGCTCGAACTCCGGACATTTCGCGCCACTGCGCTATCACGTCTTCCAACGTCTAGATTATTGAGCAACATCAACAATAAGTTGTTGCGAAAGATATATGTGCATAAATAACGGCGTTCACAGTGCTAATGTAGTCTTCGTATGTAAGACAATGCGCACGTGTCTTGTAGCATAGCATAGTTTGTCGTAACAACCCTAGAGGAAGACATCTTCGTTTCGTCTTACAATAAGTACACCGTCTCGGATAGGAACAAGCACCTGCAAAGTTGTGTATGAATAGTTCTTTACTCAATATGTTCCGCTCGCCCACATGATTCGCCAGCGGCGAGGATGCGTAAGCTCAATCATCATCACCAGCAGCAGCAGCAGCAGCAGCAGCAGCAGCAGCAGCAGCAGCAGCAGCAGCAGCAGCAGCAGCAGCAGCAGCAGCAGCAGCACCATCACCACCATCACCACCATCACCACCATCACCACCATCACAACCATCATCATCATCATCATCATCATCATCATCATCATCATCATCATCATCATCATCATCATCATCATCATCATCATCATCATCAT
>CM026400.1:19313421-19338421 GCA_014843695.1 Archivesica marissinica | reverse complement strand
TTTCAATTGAGCTTTATTAAAAAATGATTAGATTTTAAAACAACATTTTTCAGAATGTCGATAGTAAATATTCCGTTTTATCAGAGGCCGATTATGATGATGGCGATGATGATGATGATGATGACGTTTTTGAGAGTACACACACTCAAACACGTAAAGAGAACAGAAGACGACTACCTCATTATACTAACGGAATGGACAGTGTTGGTGCTGTAATGAACGAAACACACATTTAAATACAAAAATGTACAACCTGTTGTTTGCATATATTCCTGATTGTTCGAAATACAGGGGCTTTAGAGGGCTTGAATGTGTTTTGTTTTCCTTATCTGTTCTCTCGCCCTATCCCCCCAATCCCACTCTGTGTAACCCCGTTTATTATTCCCATAATATGTGTGTGGTAGGTGTTGGAGAACCATATCCTACCAGACTTTCAACAATTAAAAAAGAACACTAAATCGCATCCTTTGCTAATTACATAGATATACACTCAAGTGAAGTGAAATTACTGTTGTTATCTAATAAAAGAGATTGGATTAGTGACGTTTATGTTAACATTTCGTAAGCGAGTCGATGAGATCTCATAAAATCACGACACGGCCGAGAACTAACGAGATTACCCCACCGTGAGACATGATCCTGTCAATCAAAATGAGCATGCCGAAAGTGGGGAGTGTGGCAGCTTTCGAAAGGAGCATATAGTCCTGAGCAGAAGAAAGAAGCCGCCTCGTTATGTCTACTACAGACCAGGAGGATTAACCTACTTCTAAGACATAATCAGCCTCGGCGGTGATGACTTTAAACAAAACTACAAGCAATAACATGGGTGTCTTAACTTTTATTACATCAATATACTTATCAGGGCAATATAACGTTAATTGTTTAAGAGTCCCATGTGATTGTGTTATATATTGTATATGTAGTACATGTATTCTTGTTCCGGGACGTTGTTAGACCATTGTTTACGTTTATTGATCGTCGCTACCGGTTGCCCATATGAGCGACGCCTCCTGAAGAGATAAGTATTTTTAGATTTTTGGAGGATAGTGCAATGATACAGACAGAGACCCATTCCAGTGTCTCCTCTGGTTCTTTTACGTGTACGGTGTAAAGCACCGACACGTCCCATCTGAAACACTGTTAGTTGTAGTAGGGTTAGACGGGGGATCGAACCTGTGATCCCTGGATTATATGTATATATTCCATTGCCTGTGTATATATGTTCATTGCCTGTGTATATATGTTCCATTGCCTGTGTATATATATTCCATTGACTGTGTATATATGTTCCATTGCCTGTGTATATATATTCCATTGCCTGTGTATATATGTTCCATTGCCTGTGTATATATGTTCCATTGCCTGTGTGTATATATTCCATTGCCTGTGTATATATGTTCATTGCCTGTGTATATATGTTCCATTGCCTGTGTATATATGTTCCATTGCCTGTGTATATATATTCCACTGCCTGTGTATATATGTTCCATTGCCTGTGTATATATATTCCATTGCCTGTGTATATATGTTCCATTGCCTGTGTATATATATTCCATTGCTTGTGTATATATGTCCATTGCCTGTGCATATATGTTCCATTGCCTGTGTATATATATATATATATATTCCATTGCCTGTGTATATATGTTCCATTGCCTGTGTTTATATATTTCATTGCCTGTGTTTATATATTCCATTGCCTGTGTATATATGTTCCATTTTATGTGTATATATGTTCCATTGCATGTGTATATATGTTCCATTGCCTGTGTATATATGTTCCATTGCCTGTGTATATATGTTCCATTGCCTGTGTATATATATTCCATTGCCTGTGTATATATGTTCCATTGCCTGTGTATATATATTCCATTGCCTGTATATATATATTCCATTGCCTGTGTATATATGTTCCTTGCCTGTGTATATATATTCCATTGCCTGTGTATATATATATATTCCATTGCCTGTGTATATATGTTCAATTGCCTGTGTATATATATTCCATTGCCTGTGTATATATGTTCATTGCCTGTGTATATATATTTTCCATTAACTATGTATATATATATTCCATTGCCTGTGTATATATGCTCCATTGCCTGTGTATATATATTTCATTGCATGTGTATATATGTTCATTGCCTGTGTATATATGTTCATTGCATGTGTATATATATTCCATTGCCTGTGTATATATGTTCCATTGCCTGTGTATATATATTCCATTGCCTGTGTATATATATATATTCCATTGCCTGTGTATATATGTTCAATTGCCTGTGTATATATATTCCATTGCTTGTGTATATATGTCCATTGCCTGTGCATATATGTTCCATTGCCTGTGTATATATGTTCCATTGCCTGTGTATATATATATATATTCCATTGCCTGTGTATATATGCTCCATTGCCTGTGTATATATGTTCCATTGCCTGTGTTTATATATTTCATTGCCTGTGTTTATATATTCCATTGCCTGTGTATATATGTTCCATTTCATGTGTATATATGTTCCATTGCATGTGTATATATGTTCCATTGCCTGTGTATATATGTTCCATTGCCTGTGTATATATGTTCCATTGCCTGTGTATATATGTTCCATTGCCTGTGTATATATATTCCATTGCCTGTGTATATATGTTCCATTGCCTGTGTATATATATTCCATCGCCTGTGTATATATATATATTCCATTGCCTGTGTATATATGTTCAATTGCCTGTGTATATATATTCCATTGCCTGTGTATATATGTTCATTGCCTGTGTATATATATTTTCCATTGACTATGTATATATATATTCCATTGCCTGTGTATATATGCTCCATTGCCTGTGTATATATATTTCATTGCATGTGTATATATGTTCATTGCCTGTGTATATATGTTCATTGCATGTGTATATATATTCCATTGCCTGTGTATATATATTCCATTGCCTGTGTATATATATTCCATTGTATGTGTATATATATACCATTGTATGTGTATATATATTCCATTGTATGTGTATATATGTTCCATTGCCTGTGTATATATATTCCATTGCCTGTGTATATATATTCCATTGTATGTGTATATATGTTCCATTGCCTGTGTATATATGTTCCATTGCCTGTGTATATATATTCCATTGCGTGTGTATATATGTTCCATTGCCTGTGTATATATGTTCCTTTGCCTGTGTATATATATATGTTTTCCATTGCCTGTGTATATATGTTCCATTGCATGTGTATATATGTTCCATTGACTGTGCATGTATGTCCCATTGTTGGTGTATATATATTCCATTGCCTGTGTATATATGTTCATTGCCTGTGTATATATGTTCATTGTATGTGTATATATGTTCCATTGCCTGTGTATATATGTTCATTGCATGCGTATATATGTTCCATTGCTGTGTATATATGTTCCATTGCATGTGTATATATGTTCCATTGCCTGTGTATATATGTTCCATTGCCTGTGTATATATGTTCCATTGCCTGTGTATATATGTTCCATTGCCTGTGTATATATGTTCCATTGTGTGTATATGTTTTCCAATGCCTGTGTATATATGTTCATTGTATGTGTATATATGTTCCATTGCCTGTGTATATATGTTCCATTGCCTGTGTATATATGTTCCATTGCCTGTGTATATATGTTCCATTGTGTGTATATGTTTTCCAATGCCTGTGTATATACATTCCATTGTATGTGTATATATATTTTTCATTACCTGTGTGTATATATGTTCCATTGTTAGTGTATATATATGTTTGCTCATACAATTATGGTAATCTCACATGTGGAGGACATAAAGAAATAAAGAATGAATCTATTTAGGTAATATACAGATAATATTAACATCCTTATTAATGACCTTTTATCTAATCGTTTCCATTGTTTAAGATAATTATCAACCGGTATAGGGGCCTATCGGTTTTTAATTTTACAATGAACATAGGCTACATAGGACGGTTATGCAGTCTAATTATTACAGAACAGATGAAATACAAGGTCGACTTCGACAACTGACCACAGTCTAACAACTGCAGTGTTTGGAGTGGTTAGCTGCGCATGCGCACCGATATCACCATTGAAATTCCACTGTTTTAACCAGTGAAATTCAATCAACAATCCTATCTCGCGGCAAATAATAGTATCACTCTGGTGTGTAATTAAACGGACCCATGCCGTGTATATTAAGGCGGACGAATGTGTTTGTTTGTTTGTTTGTTTGTTCGGGGTTTACGCCTTCATCAGCACTAGCTTTTAAAAAAGTTATTTATTTTACAACGATTGCGAGTTCTAACAACTTATATTAATCACTCTCGCTAGCTCGGATGAAAGCCTATATGTGGTCATTCGTGTGGGAGGAAACCGGAGTACCCGGAGAAAACTCTCCTGTCCGATCTGGCGACCACCGTACCATTTCACATACGTCCCGGTCCGAGGATCGAACCCGGGTTGCATTGGTGAGAAGCGAATGCGCTAACCACTGCGCTAATCGGACAGCCTCAGCACTAGTTTGGGTTATATCGCACTCGGGCAGTTTACCTAACAACACCTTTTCTGGGTAGGTTCCGGCGGTTAACCAGTACTTGGTGCACCAACCTCCGTAAGAAACTGCCATTTTTTTCCTATAAAGAGACACGATCTGAGCGGGGCTCGAACCAGTGCACATCATGATGATAGGTTACAGTGGTATAATAGTACGCGACCTTAACCACTCGACCACGGAGGCGGACATTACAACCATTGGGTCGCTGCAAATAAGCATTGTTAGCTCGCCTGAGCACCAAGTGTCCAAGGTAATCCTGGTGTGATCACTCGGCGTGGATCATTGTATCAAATTACTCCAATCGGCGTCCGTCCGTCCGTCCACAATGGAAGTGTTAACATTCGTGTTGACAATCTAGAGCTGGTATGTCTCTTCTCGGTGTCTATGCACCTTAAAACATTATCAGCATCAGACAATATAGTGTTTACTGGCCTCTTGACGGCATAATGCTTCTTGATAAGTTCAATAGATTAAAGTGGGCACCAGGAGATAACTTTGATAATGCACCCGTTATTAATAAAACTGATATTATGAGGACTGTCCATAAATCGCTTCGCTTAAACATATTGTAGAGAGAAATCCAATACGTTTTTTAACTTGTATTAATCACTCCAGAGATCTCATTCATGGTGGAATCCATCACCACAAGGGAGAGAGAAGTGGCAACGTGGAATTTAATTGCTTTGCATAAGGGCACAATCATAACGGCTACAGCTCGATATAAGAGTTGCAAATTATGTTATATAATGTCGAATAAATATGTTTAAACCAATCATATTGTCAAATACTACATATAATCATACTATATAACATATGTACATGTTTAAGCTTTTGATTGTGTAATAACGCGTCTTTCATTATGTAGTGTTCAAATCGTTTCTATGGGGAGGGCCAATCACTAATGTTGTCAGAACTTGTGGCTCAACCCAATTGCTAATTATGTATCGGTTATACGATTGTTATTGTTATATACATGTATATAGAGCAATAACATATTATCAACCAGACTGTCACCTACATGTAGCAGAAAAATATGACACATGTGATGACACAAAATGACAGACAGACAGGCAGGCAGGCAGGCAGGCAGGCAGGCAGGCAGGCAGGCAGGCAGGCAGGCAGGCAGGCAGGCAGGCAGGCGGCAGGCAGGCAGGCAGGCAGGCAGGCAGGCAGGCAGGCAGGCAGGCAGGCAGGCAGTTTATTTCAAATCCATTGGACTAAAAAGCTCATGACGTCAACAATGTGTATACTGTCGATCCTTGGACTGGTAATCCAGGGATCGCAGGTTCGATCCCCCGTCTGACCGTAATAAAATTAAGTCTTTCAGATTGGACTTTAAACCTAGGTCTAGTGTCGGTGCTTTACACCGTGCACGTAAATGATTTATTATTGTGACATGTGCATATTAACAAAAGCACCAATTAATAATCAACACCCGGCCCAATGGGCCTATGTGTCAACAATATAAGTATACGATACTATGACGTGAACTATGCAATAGCTGATAATCTTACATGTCATAGTTAACTGTGTGTAGTCTTAATTCGGATGCAATTATCAAATGTTTCCTCATATATCCGTATTCGTCGTTCAAGTGAGTTTGATTTGGTATACATGCCAATGCACATGCTTATACGCGAGTTTGATTTGGTATACACGCCAATGCACATGCTTACACGCGGAGTAATTTTTATTTTAACGACCAAATACACTTTGTTTAGCTACTCTAAATATTCCAATTATAACTTAGTTGATACGAGAGATATGTACAACAGAAATTGTTAGAAATAAGTCTGATTGATCGACCCTCGTTTTTATCATGCAGGACGACCGCGGTATGCCAAATGATAAAAACCTTAAAATTTCGACATCTGCCAAATGGAGACATACAATTACATAGACTTTATTTATGTACATAATGGATATTAGGGATTTATCCACACTTTTTTGAAGAACATCCGAATACAAATTTCCATTAATTTAGATTGTTTTTGGTGATAATGCAGATAAACAATCGATATAATTGAATTCTGATTGATAAATATTTCATCTAAATGTGTATTTGTACAATCACGTGATATATAAATATGCCTATTGGGGTTTATTTTCGGAAGTCGGCATTCTGTTGGAAGTAAATAACATTCTGTTGGAAGTAAATAACATCATTTATCTGTACATGAGGTTGTTTTTTATTTAACACGTATTAATATAGATATGTGACATCAATCGTTTCAATTAAATTTACAAATGGAATCAAAAATTAGAGTTATATATACATGTAATTTATTTAGTGAGTGTAGCAACATTTAGGTACAGAGTGATAGAGCTATTTGTGTTACGTTCGTTGACGGTTAGAAGTTTGTTGTCATTTTAAAAGAAAATGGAGTTAGAACAAGCAAACATTGAGGGTTGCAAGAAGGTATGTGAGTTATGTCCAGGGGATCCCGTCGGCTCTTTCTCGGCCATCGACTACACGCTCTTTGCCGCCGTCCTCGTAATATCCGCCAGTATTGGAGTATTCTACGTCGTCAAAGAGTATCTGAGCTCGCGGAAGGCTACCGCCGAAGACGTACTGATGGGAGGCCGGGATATTGGCATATTTCCCATCTCGATGAGCCTTATGGCGAGCTTCATGTCGGCAATCACAATTTTGGGAACGCCGACGGAAATGTACAACAATAACACAAGTTACTGGGTGGCTGGCTTGGCAATGATTCCAACTGTCATAACCACAAATCATGTTTTTCTACCGTTTTTTCATAAACTAAGTCTTACAAGCGCATACGAGGTAAGTAGCACCATACTATCTGATATACTCATTAAATTACTCAGTTCTCGCCAATTATCGTATGGCAATATTGTATAACTAGATAAGATATATGTAGTATACCTCACGTGGCTACTCGATGCAAGATTACCATAGAGAAACAGTCAATATTATTTACAATTCGAAAATATTTACTTCCTTTGGCTTCCGGTCTGAATCAGTAAAACGCTCATTGGGATATTGCTAAAAACAAAGCTTTTCTCTTAATACGTAGACGCTTATTGAAGTGTATATATAAATACTTAGAGATTATATAAATAGATTTACTGAGACAAGTCGAATCTTTTCAAATACGTGTACCTGGGTTCGGTATAATAAAATAAATATTGCATTCCTGAGTGGGCAAATAAATATATATCACCCCTCGATACATGCGCGCGCGTGCGTGTGCGCGCGCGTGCGTGTGTGCGTGTGACTCTGCATAGAGTATACTCGCAATGTCGTTAAAAAGTCAAGACCTGCAACAGTCAGGGTAGGCGTTTCTCAAAATTAAAATGTTCCATATTTACAAGAAGTTCTTAAAAACGGATAAAAGAGTCCATGTGTGTTTAGTGGACATAGCGATTGGCCAGTGCCAATTGGAAGCCTCCCAATGTGGTCTGGTCAATATAGTTCTGGGGTAGCTTGTTCCAGAGTATTATGGATGCAGGAAAGAAGCTGTTCTGGTATATGTTTGTACGGGCTCTGATTTGGCAGTAGCGTTAGTTGTGGCCTCGGTTGGTCCTGGCTATCACTAAAGGTTGGTTTGGATTGATGTGGACTAGGTTGTGGAGGGTCTTGTATAGCATGGTTAGACGTGTGTTTTCGCGACGTTGTTGTAAGGTGGTACAGGTCGTTCACCATATTTGTTACACTGCTGGTTGTGGAGAAGTCGTACATGTAGGTAGACCTATACAATGTTTGTAAATCAATGGCGATTTTCTTTAAGTTTGTTAATTTTTTCCTTAATATGAACATACTACCGAAACACACGATGAAATAAAAACATTAACTTAGTCCCACAAACAGAGTCCCACAAACAGAGTCCCACAAACAGCACACCTTGCCAGAAGGCCAGATTCTTTCCTCCGCCATTAGCTATATGAATATTTGAATATATCGTAACTAATACCTAAACCGGAAGTCAATATTCCAATGTCTGTTAGCTTCTTATATTCGGAATGATTCGCATGTTATCGTTAACTGATCATCGGACGTAAATCCCTACTAAAACTTCGAATTTTTAAATATCATATGAATATTCTCTATTTAATTACTACGAACTCTTAAGATCAATGTCATTTAAGTAACAATACAATATTTTAATAAACACATGCACTTTTATTTCAGTATCTTGAAAGACGATTCAATAGAGCCACACGTGTATGTGCATCACTGCTATTCATACTAAATATGGTAAGTCAGTTATATCTTATATTTATACTAAACATGGTAAGTCAGTTATATCTTATATTTATACTAAACATGGTAAGTCAGTTATATCACATATTTATACTAAATATGGTAAGTCAGTTATATCTTATATTTATACTAAATATGGTAAGTCAGTTATATCTTATATTTATACTAAATATGGTAAGTCAGTCATATCTCATATTTATACTAATTTGGTAAGTCAGTTATATACTAAATATGGTGAGCCAATTATCTCTGATATTTATGCTAAATATGGTGAGCCAATTATCTCTGATATTTATGCTAAATATGGTAAGTCAATTATCTCTGATATTTAAGCTAAATATGGTGAGTCAATTATCTCTGATATTTATGCTAAATATGGTGAGTCAATTATCTCTGATATTTATGCTAAATATGGTGAGTCAATTATCTCTGATATTTATGCTAAATATGGTGAGCCAATTATCTCTGATATTTAAGCTAAATGTGGTGAGCCAATTATCTCTGATATTTATACTAAATTTCTTATTGTATATGTTTTACTTTCAGTTATCGTATATGTTTTCCTTTCAGTTATTGTATATGTTTTACTTTCAGTTATTGTTACTGTATATGTTTTATTTTCAGTTATTGTATATGTTTTCCTTTCAGTTATTGTATATGTTTTCCTTTCAGTTATTGTATATGTTTTCCTTTCAGTTATTGTATATGTTTTACTTTCAGTTATTGTTACTGTATATGTTTTATTTTCAGTTATTGTATATGTTTTCCTTTCAGTTATTGTATATGTTTTCCTTTCAGTTATTGTATATGTTTTCCTTTCAGTTATTGTATATGTTTTACTTTCAGTTATTGTTACTGTATATGTTTTATTTTCAGTTATTGTATATGTTTTCCTTTCAGTTATTGTATATGTTTTCCTTTCAGTTATTGTATATGTTTTCCTTTCAGTTATTGTATATGTTTTACTTTCAGTTATTGTTACTGTATATGTTTTACTTTCAGTTATTGTATATGTTTTCCTTTCAGTTATTGTATATGTTTTCCTTTCAGTTATTGTATATGTTTTCCTTTCAGTTATTGTATATGTTTTCCTTTCAGTTATTGTATAGTTTTCCTTTCAGTTATTGTATATTTTCCTTTCATATTGTATATGTTTCCTTTCAGTTATTGTATATGTTTTCCTTTCAATATTGTATATGTTTTCCTTTCAGTTATTGTATATGTTTTCCTTTCAGTTATTGTATATGTTTTCCTTTCAGTTATTGTATATGTTTTCTTTCAGTTATTGTATATGTTTTCCTTTCAGTTACTGTATATGTTTTCCTTTCAGTTATTGTATATGTTTTCCTTTCAGTTATTGTTACTGTATATGTTTTCCTTTCAGTTATTGTATATGTTTTACTTTCAGTTATTGTATATGTTTTATTTCAGTTATTGTTACTGTATATGTTTTCCTTTCAGTTATTGTATATGTTTTACTTTCAGTTATTGTATATGTTTTCCTTTCAGTTATTGTTACTGTATATGTTTTCCTTTCAGTTATTGTATATGTTTTCCTTTCAGTTATTGTATATGTTTTCCTTTCAGTTATTGTATATGTTTTCCTTTCAGTTATTGTATATGTTTTCCTTTCAGTTATCGTATATGTTTTCCTTTCAGTTATTGTATATGTTTTCTTTCAATTATTGTATATGTTTCCTTTCAGTTATTGTATATTTCCTTTCAGTTATTGTTAGTTTTCCTTTCAGTATTGTATATGTTTTCCTTTCAGTTATGAAATTCCTTTCAGTTATTGTATATGTTTTACTTTCAGTTATTGTATATGTTTTATTTTCAGTTATTGTTACTGTATATGTTTTCCTTTCAGTTATTGTATATGTTTTACTTTCAGTTATTGTATATGTTTTCCTTTCAGTTATTGTTACTGTATATGTTTTCCTTTCAGTTATTGTATATGTTTTCCTTTCAGTTATTGTATATGTTTTCCTTTCAGTTATTGTATAGGTTTTACTTTCAGTTATTGTTACTGTATATGTTTTCCTTTCAGTTATTGTATATGTTTTACTTTCAGTTATTGTTACTGTATATGTTTTCCTTTCAGTTATTGTATATGTTTTACTTTCAGTTATTGTATATGTTTTCCTTTCAGTTATTGTATATGTTTTCCTTTCAGTTATTGTATATGTTTTCCTTTCAGTTATTGTATATGTTTTACTTTCAGTTATTGTATATGTTTTACTTTCAGTTATTGTTACTGTATATGTTTTCCTTTCAGTTATTGTATATGTTTTCCTTTCAGTTATTGTATATGTTTTCTTTCAGTTATTGTATATGTTTTCCTTTCAGTTATTGTATATGTTTTACTTTCAGTTATTGTATATGTTTTCCTTTCAGTTATTGTATATGTTTTCCTTTCAGTTATTGTATATGTTTTACTTTCAGTTATTGTATATGTTTTACTTTCAGTTATTGTATATGTTTTACTTTCAGTTATTGTATATGTTTTCCTTTCAGTTATTGTATATGTTTTCCTTTCAGTTATTGTATATGTTTTAATTTCAGTTATTGTATATGGGCGTTGTATTATATGCACCAGCCTTAGCTTTAAATCAAGGTTAGTAAAATAAGCATTTTCACTTTATATGACTAATAAAGTGTCAAACATCATTTTAAAGCGACACTACATCAATGAAAACGCAAATTTCTACAGAATGCAATTTCCTATTATATGGTATAATTTATTTCCAAATATTTCCCTCTAAAAAAACTGAGTATTTCAACTAATAAACACACGTCGTATACGCTGTTTGTTGACATAACAAAATAATGTAAATAGGGTCAACATCCATGCGTAATACAATTCGTGTATCCGGAATAACACGATGTATGGTACATAGTTACCGTTATATCTCACATGTGTGCCTATGCATATTTATTTGCAGACTATAATCTTAGTTAAAGTATCTCTAAACGACATTTTCTCGCGTTTAGTATTGACTCCGATGACAAACAAACGTCAATTCAGGAGCAAGTATGACCATTATATGAAATCCTACTTTCAATTTTGAAAGTTTGTAAACCACACAAACACTGTTTATTGATTAACTGTTAGTGTTCGAATGTGTTTGGATGAATTTGTAGTAGCAATTCATTTATATGTGAAACAATGCATTTTATTTGCTTTGTGCAATGTAATGTCGCTTTAATAAATAACGTGTTATCTTACCATATACACTTTTACAGCAGAAGATCTAAAGATCAGCATTACTTTTTTTACGTTTATTTATCGTCGCTACCGGTTACCCATATTGAGTGACGCCTCCTGAAGAGATTAGTCGTTTTAGTCTCATCTGGTTCTGTTACGTGCACGATGTAAAGCACCAACACGAGACTTCGGTTTAACGTCCCATCTGAAAGACTATTAATTTTATTAGGGTCAGACGATTACCAGTCCAGCGTGTTACCACTGGACTACAGATCCGTCTGTTCAGCATTACTGTACAATACATCTATTTATAATGACCCGATTGTACGATGGCGACAGTACGATGGTACATCGCGCCCTCGTCATTGTGTCACCGTGCCATCCCATCCTACCATTGTACCATCACCGCCCTGAGTTAGTTATTATACAGCGATGACTCTTATGGAACACCGTAATTTCATTTAAATAGATGCACGTGATTATTTTAAACTGCTGTGACTTCAACCTCTTATAATTACAACGTCTTGCAATATCGCGATTCTGATTGGCTGATTCAGCCCATGTGACCCCCGTTCATAACTCAATGAATTGCAAAATAATTCTATTCTTATTAATATTCATAGGGACTACTATTTGTATGGTGTGACGAATCTTCGGTCCTTCGGTTTTTTGTGCAAATTTGTTAGTATATTTAAAGCGACACTACATCAGTGAAAATACAATTAATTTCTATAGAATGTATTTTCCTATTATATGGTATAATTGTTTTCAAAATATTTGTCTCAAAAACTGAGTTTTTCAACTAATAAACAAACGTCGTATACGCGGTTTGTTGACATAACAAAAGTGTGTAAATAGGGCATACATACGTAATACAACTAGTGCATCCTGAATAACACGAGTTATGGTACAGATTTACCGTTTTTCTCAAATGTGTGCCTATTTATTTGTAAACTAATCTTAGTTAATTATCTCTAAATGACATCATCTCGCGTTCTGATGACACACGTCAATTCAGGAACATGGATGACCGTTATATGAAATCCTACTTTCAATTTTGAAAGTTTGTAGATCACAAGAACACTGTTTATTAATTTAATGTTAGTGTTCGAGTGTATTCGGAATAATTTGTTGTAGCAATGCATTTATACGTGAAAATGCCTTTTATTAGCTTTGTGTGATGTACTGTCGCTTTAAAGTTCTTGTATTTTACAGTAACCGGCTTGTCTTTAGCGTTGTCTATCGTTTCCATAGGGATTGTGTGCACGTTCTATACTGCAATGGTATGTGTATTCATATTTACATTGCAATTGTATTTCCTTCGCTTAAAGGCCTGCAGTTTGACCCCGTCCAATTGTAAAGATTTATACTTTACTACCTGTTCCATGTGATTAGTGGCTTGTATCAACAATGTAGCAGTACATTCAGTATAATTTGGCGTATGTAGGTATTTTCTAACGGTTAATATGCACGATCACTCTGTGAGCTGAGAATTAGTCAAAATGAGGCCCTGACAATTTAAGTAAACGTATATTATTGATTGTAAAGAAAATTGATAGTTATGAGTATTCAAACTACATAATCCAGATCAGCCCAGGGACATAGATTACATGTTATGTAGGTGCCTCATCAGCCGTAGCGTAATCACTGAGACTGATAATTTGTATGCATGTATATAATATGTATGTATTTATATGAATAAACTATATGTGTTCGTTATATGGTAACCTTCATACTTCATTTAATTATATATCTACAGTATTATTCGCAAGTTTTCTGTTATATTTTAAATATTTCTCTGTGTCAGTGTGTGTTTACCGATATTGATGCTACATAATAATCACAGTGAATGCTATGAGTACATGTATAATATTATAATTATAATCTCTTGAACATACGAGTATTACACATATTCTGCCGATTTCTACAAGATGCCATTGAGTAAAATAACAATGTATGTAACTGATGAGCAGAGAAAAGAATTGCTGACTTTCTTGCAAAATAAGAACTGGGACGTAGAGATGGAAATAGAAGAAACAGCCACCGCCATGCCCGTTGCAGAGGCTGCTTACGTACCTCCCCCTATGCCTCAGCATGCTGAAGGTGTTGCTGAGTGTCCACTGTGCTTGTGTTCCCCTTGCATAATAAATGAACAGAACAAACAACTTTGGTGGCCTGCTAATAATCGTCCACCGCATAATCTAAATTCACATGAGAGAAAGCTTCTATACAGGAGGTTTTGGGCAATGCTATATAATTGTGGCGCATGGAAAGATGTCAGATATATAGAGAGAAAAGTAGCGGCTAGAAGAGGAGACTGTACTTGGCATAAGAGCGAACTGATGCCTGAATGTGTGGTACAGCAATGCAGGAACTGGCTGCCTAACCCGCGCAACCAGCCTTATTTGGGCCATAAGTGGAGTTGAATTGTTTATACCAGTTGTAAGTACTATAAAAATACAGAACTTCAATTTCAGCAATTTATAACCTCTGATATGTACGTGGGTCATAATAGATATAAGTGGTGCTCATGTATTAGATGTATACCATGCAGGGCCTCGCATGTGGCAAATACGATGTGCGTCGACCGTCAGATTTGTACCGCTATTCCTCGTGTGTTTAGTGCGTCGACCGTCAGATTTGTACCGCTATTCCTCGTGTGTTTAAGGTCAAATATAGGTCAACCTGCAGGCCTTTAACGTAAATTAGACTGTCTATATGTATCTAAGTTCATGTTACATAATTATGTTCTTGTGAGTGTGGCTTCAGCCACGTATCTATGCCTAACAATCACAAATTCATTGTCTTGGAGTACTCACACCCAAATATTATTAAAAGCCAACACGACTTCAGAATAAGAAATTTGACATGATGCCTTTTCAATTCAATCCCTGCAATCGTGTGTGTTTTACGTTTATTTATCGTCGCTACCGGTTGCCCATATCAGCGACGCCTCCTGAAGAGATTAGTCATTTTAGATTGTTGGAGGATAGTGTAATGATACAGACAGAGACCCATTCCAGAGTATCCTCTGGTTCTTTTACGTGTATGGTGTACAGCACCGACACGAGACCTCGGTTTAAAGTCCCAATTGAAAGACGGTTAATTTTATTAGGGTCAGACGGGGTATCAAACCTGCGATCCCTGGATTACCAGTCCAATGTGTTACCACTAGACTACAGACCCGTCTGTTCATGTGGATGTCCAAACTAGTTGACATTTTTAATCGAAGTACGGACATGCGCATCCGCAGTGTTGGGCAGCGTGTACTCGAAGTACGGACATGCGCATCCGCAGTGTTGGGCAGCGTGTAATCGAAGTACGGACATGCGCATCCGCAATGTTGGGCAGCGTGTAATCGGAAGTACGGACATGCGCATCCGCAGTGTTGGGCAGCGTGTAATCGAAGTACGGACATGCGCATCCGCAATGTTGGGCAGCGTGTAATCGAAGTACGGACATGCGCATCCGCAATGTTGGGCAGCGTGTAATCGAAGTACGGACATGCGCATCCGCAGTGTTGGGCAGCGTGTAATCGAAGTACGGACATGCGCATCCGCAGTGTTGGGCAGCGTTTCTCCTTTGTTCATTGAATAATTAATGTAAATATAAGTAATGAAACGTGTGTTTATTCGGCCTCCGCATACTTTAAACACGCCCAGTGTAGTTCATAACCAGCTAAAACTATCAACCCGCGATTCCTTCCTTAATTAAGTTATAATAGGAAAGTCGCCATCTGACCTACGCTGTTGGTGTGACGCTAAACCCAAACAAACACACACATGTTATCCTCATCCCTACAGTGTGACCTATTGAGGTATATTTCTCTGTGAACCGCTACTGTTATCCCCCGTTAGGACGAGATGTTCTAAATTTAGCCGACGAATGTATGTCATGATATTGTTATGAACCGATCAGCTACTGTCCCTCCTGAATACTCATTTACGATGATCTCAGACGCTTGGGGTCTTGACAAATGGTTTCGGGTTCAAAACCAAAAAAACATTTTTTATAAGAACATTTACATGATACATCATTGACTTACACTGTATGGCGTTGGTAGTGACGGGGTGTCATTTTAAGCGTGCTTGGATATGGTCTAAGAAAACGTTACATGCATGTTTTTGTCTGCCACATTTTCAGGGTGGCCTGCGTGCGGTTGTATGGACGGATACGTTTCAGACGTTCGTGGTTATGGCCGGGCTTATTGCAGTCACTACCCAGGGGTCTATTGACCTAGGTGGAATAGATAACGTGTGGAATCTAGCGTACAATGGAGGCCGAATCTTCTTCTTGGAGTAAGTTGCTATCGTCAAACATACATACATACATGCATGCCAACCCTACTGATGTGGGCACTAGGATATTTATACAGGAACCTTGTAATTGAATATTTATTCACGAATGTTGTAATTGAGCATTTATACATGAAAGTTGTAATTGAATATTTATTCATGAAAGTTGTAATTGAATATTTATTCATGGAAGTTGTAATTGAGCATTTATACATGAAGTGTCATGAACGTTGTAATTGAATATTAAAAAATACATGAAATGTTGTAATCGAATAGTTATTTATAAATGTTGTAATTGAATATGTATTCATGAAGGATGTAATTGAATATTTATACTAATACTTTGCATAATTAGATATCTACACACGAACATTGCAATTGAAAATTTATATATGAACGTTGTAATTAAATATTTACACACGTCGTATTTTCAAATGCATTTCAGCTGGAGTGGAGACCCAAGAACACGTCATTCCGTGTGGTCTCTTATCATTGGTTCATACGTGGGTCAGCTGACCATATATGCAGCCAATCAAACAATGATTCAGAGATACTTGGCTATCAAGGATCCAAGAAATTCACAAAAGTTAGTCAGTTTGTTTGTTAATATTTAGAGCCGCATCAATAACTAAGTCATACATATATATAGTGATTGTCCAGCCATAATGCACTCAGATTAGTCATATGAAGTCCTGGACTTCTAACAGTCCATGGTCCAGTGGTAGAGCGTCGGATTTGGAATTGAGCGGTCCCGGGTTCGATACACTGTCAGGCCACGTATGTAGTGTCATTGAGCAAGGCCACTCACACACATTGCTTAGTACTGGTTAACCACTTAGGTCGGCTAAGCCTGCCCAGGAAAATATGTCTAGGTCCTCCCCGATAGGGGTTGGACATTAATGGAACATACATACAGCAACGACTAATTAAGCGTAATTAATTTATCCAAAACATCTACTACAAAATGCCTAAATAATACTTCTGAACATTAATGTCAGCGATACATTATAATAATCCTCCTAGAACACCAATTACATCAATTAATTACAATTAGTAACAATCATTTGATCAAAATGTAAAAAAGGCTCTTCAAGACCTAACCAAGCAGTACGGTTCTGTACCGGATAGGGGGTTTTATCCAAACAAACAAAACTACGGCGATAACACCCCTTAGTATATCTAAAGTTCTAATATTAATATTCTAATACCGATTCCTTATACATGTAGAAAGTTATAACACAATATAATGTTAATAAAAACAGGCAAACACTTACACTGAGGGGCCTTTAGACTATTCTTATAGTATGTATTTGCTTACGGTCCTGGATCGTCGTGTGTTCACCATTTTTACTTTACAAATGGAGTCATAATAGAAACGGGAGATAACTTATCTAAACACTAAAGTTAGGTATAGTAGTACTAAATCCAGAGACATCCTGGAGGTGGTCACTTCTATGTAAGAGCTCAAGGTGAGTCAGCACAAGTCATTTTATATTTTGGAGGATAGTGCATGATACAGATAGAGACACATTCCAGAGTATCCTCTGGTTCTTTTACGTCCACGGTGTAAAGCACCGACACGAGACCTTGGTTTAAAGTCCCATCTGAAAGACTGTTAATTTTATTTAAATTCTAAAATCACTAATCTCTTCAGGAGGCGTCACTCATATGGGCAACCGGTAGCGACGATAAATAAACGTAAAACATACACTGTAAAAATCAATATATAGCAAAGCAAAAGTTGGATCATGTCCAGACTTAACGCATGCGTAAAGTGGAATCTGTTTCTTGTAATAGGTTGTAAAACAACAAATAAATTGCCTATTAAATACATAGTAAAAAGTAAAAACATACAGTCTGTTCATTTATATTTCCAAGCTTTCATTTCTTCTGATACCACATCCACTGTGAAGAGGTATTCAAATGAAACTGAAAAACAGCAAACATATCCCAAATGTAATGTCCGCATTGCCAGTGCTCACCTGTGAATAACGTCACTGTGTTTACACACTGTATTCCTCCGCCAAATAATACAGTATACCAACCTTCAGTTTGCAATGGCCTGAATTCTTATACCACATCATTTCTACACATCAACTAGTCTTAAGTCTTCTAAAGTCGCATACTTTCTCAAAAAACACAAATACTATACACTGCCTGTCATGAAAATGCACATTTACCAAAAGGAAAAAGGAACTATACTAATCGTGAAATTATGAAATAGCGAATGTCGCCACCTGTCTTTCGTAAGCACGCTCACAATCTTTGTTTGCATACTTGAGATGACATATTGTACTTACAGAGCGTTATACCTCAGTCTGCCACTAACCCTGGTACTCTCCACGCTGGTGTGTGTAGTTGGTCTTGTGAGTTATGCCACATATCATTCCTGCGACCCTCTCATCCTGGGCCACGTGCATGCCAGGGATCAGGTAAATAATTAGGTCAACGTATGTTCGTTTGTTTTTGGTGGTTTAAAGCCGAACAAACACGTTAGGTAATATGGCGACTCTTCAGATATTATTGGAGGAGGCAGACCTCGGGTAGAACCACCGACCATACACAATTAACTAGATGGATTCATCACTTGAAAACATTCGACACACTCAGTTGGATTTGAACGTATAGCAGTGAGGGGTCAGCGATTAGTTTTTGTGTTCTGTTTTTACGTGTATTTATCGTCGCTACCGATTGCCCATATGAGCGACGCCTCCTGAAGAGATTAGTTATTTTAGATTTTGGAGGATAGTGCATGATACAGACAGAGACCCATTCCAGGATCTCCTCTGGTTCTTTTACGTGCATGGTGTAAAGCACCGACACGAGACCTCGGTTTAACTTCACATCTGAAAGACTGTTAATTTTATTAGGGTCAGACGGGGGATCGAACCTGCGATCACTGGATTACCAGTCCAGCGATTAGAAGTCAACGGGTGTAACCAACCTCCACGGATGCCTCATAGACCACCCGATTCAATAAATCATCCTTACTGTCAACAGTCATACAATGAAACCGGAAATTCGATTATATACAACTGAATGCGAGTTGTAATCGTTTCAATCGATGTTTAGTTTAATCATATTGTATTGCTCGATTCGTTTTACATGTACATATGTATAGCACCGACACGAGACCTCGGTTTAAAGTCCCATTTGAAAGACTGTTAATTGTATTAGAGTCAGACGAGGGATCGAACCTGCGATCCTTGGATTACCAGTCCAACGTGTTAACCACTGGACTACATATCCGTCTGTTTCTTACCAAGGCACCAAGTACTGGTTAACCGCTGGAGCCTGTCCAGGACAGGTTGGTACACCAAGTACTGGTTAACCGCTGGAGCCTGTCCAGGACAGGTTGGTGCACTAAGTACTGGTTAACCGCTTGAACCTGTCCAGGAAAGGTTGGTGCACCAAATACTGGTTAACCGCTGGAG
Organism: Archivesica marissinica; assembly: GCA_014843695.1. Classification (NCBI taxonomy): domain Eukaryota; kingdom Metazoa; phylum Mollusca; class Bivalvia; order Venerida; family Vesicomyidae; genus Archivesica; species Archivesica marissinica. The sequence goes on along the minus strand of CM026400.1, from coordinate 19,318,693 downwards.
CCTGTCCAGGCCAGAGTTGGTGCAACCAAGTACTGGTTAACCGCTGGAGCTGTCCAGTAAGGTTTGTGCACCAAGTACTGGTTAACCGCTGGAGCCTGTCCAGGAAAGGTTTGTGCACCAAGTACTGGTTAACCGCTGGAGCCTGTCCAGGACAGGTTGGTGCACTAAGTACTGGTTAACCGCTTGAACCTGTCCAGGAAAGGTTGGTGCACCAAATACTGGTTAACCGCTGGAGCCTGTCCAGGACAGGTTGGTGCACCAAGTACTGGTTAACCGCTGGAGCCTGTCCAGGACAGGTTGGTGCACCAAGTACTGGTTAACCGCTGGAGCCTGTCCAGGCCAGGACAGGTTGGTGCACCAAGTACTGGTTAACCGCTGGAGCCTGTCCAGGAAAGGTTTGTGCACCAAGTACTGGTTAACCGCTGGAGCTGTCCAGGAAAGGTTTGTGCACCAAGTACTGGTTAACCGCTGGAGCCTGTCCAGGAAAGGTTTGTGCACCAAGTACTGGTTAACCGCTGGAGCCTGTCCAGGCCAGGAAAGGTTTGTGCACCAAGTACTGGTTAACCGCTGGAGCCTGTCCAGGCCAGGAAAGGAGTGCACCAAGTACTGGTTAACCGCTGGAGCCTGTCCAAGAAAGGTTTGTGCACCAAGTACTGGTTAACCGCTGGAGCCTGTCCAAGACAGGTTGGTGCACCAAGTACTGGTTAACCGCTGGAGCCTGTCCAGGCCAGGAAAGGTTGGTGCACCAAGTACTGGTTAACCGCTGGAGCCTGTCCAGGAAAGGTTGTGCACCAAGTACTGGTTAACCGCTGGAGCTGTCCAGGAAAGGTTTGTGCACCAAGTACTGGTTAACCGCTGGAGCCTGTCCAGGAAAGGTTTGTGCACCAAGTACTGGTTAACCGCTGGAGCCTGTCCAGGCCAGGAAAGGTTTGTGCACCAAGTACCTGTTAACCGCTGGAGCCTGTCCAGGCCAGGAAAGGATTGTGCACCAAGTACTGGTTAACCGCTGGAGCCTGTCCAGGAAAGGTTTGTGCACCAAGTACTGGTTAACCGCTGGAGCCTGTCCAAGAAAGGTTTGTGCACCACGTACTGGTTAACCGCTGGAGCCTGTCCAGGAAAGGTGCTGTTAGGTAAATTGCATCAAAAGCATAAGAAGGTTGAGAAAATAAATCTACGGAGTGTGTGTTTTACGTTTATTTATCGTCGCTACCGGTTGCCCATATGAGCGACGCCTCCTGAGGAGATTAGTCATTTTAGATTTTTGGAGGATAGTGAAATGATACAGAGAGAAACCCATTCCAGAGTCTCCTCTGGTTCTTAGTCTGAAAGACTGTTACTTTTATTAGGGTCAGTCGGGGATCGAACCTGCGACCCCTGGATTACCAGTCCAGTCCAACATGTTACCATTGGACTACAGATCCGTCTGTTATAAATCTACCACCTCCATAGAGTAACAGTATAGGAAATCCTACCCTCGGGCTGAAGAATGGCAGAGCCTTGTTCTTTGCAGGCATCTTCAGCCTTCGGGTAGGATTTCCTTATCTGCAACTCTTGGAGGTGCTAGATGTATCTTATCTTATTATGTTAATGTAGCATTTAACTTCTCTCCCCAGGCTCGTAGCCACACTGAGGCACACCGAGACAGCTGCCTCGGTTAACATTTCCAAAGCAAAACAATAAAAAATTGTTTTTAAAAAATGCCAAAGACATCCCTTTGCTGTATACAATGTTGACTGCAAGAGAGCTGAAATGTCAATACGTCTAAACTCATTAAATCATAAGAACGCAAGAGATCGCTTCTATGCCACAACAATGTTAAGCGGGACCATGACCCCGGACCTACTAGATTGCCTCGGTTGAAATTTGCCTCTGGTTATGGTACCCCTCCTATCATGTGATCCAATCGTGTCGTCCTGTCTCACCTCTTATCAGTAAATGTAAATAATGTTGTTATAACTTGTAGCCCAACCCATTTGCTTTTTTCCCCTTGACAAAACAAATGTAACGTATACAGCAATCATATAATTACATATTAATCTCTGATTTGTTCTTAGAATTGTATGTATACATGTAATGTATTGTATGGAAAAAAATGCAATAAAATATTATTAACCTCTTATCACATTATCTTATCTGATCTTACTTTGTGTTGACAGTTGTTGCCCTTTCTTGTGATGGACAAGCTGACGTATTTGCCGGGACTGTCGGGCCTCTTCGTGGCTTGTATATTTAGTGCTTCACTAAGGTGAGCATTCCGTGTCCCTACATTAAGTTGTGTAAATATGTATATTAAACTATTGCATGTGTGTTAAGATCATAAGTACACCAATATTTATTAGTAGGTTAATGTTATGATATACAAAAACAGCTGCAAATTAAAGTCCAATTGATTATATATTTTAGTTTTCAGAATATTAATCTATATAATAAAATAATTTTATTTATATACTAATAATAAATTTATTATTTACTTAATACGTTCTTAATAATGGCATGAACGATGTTTGGTGTGTTACTTATACAAATAAAAGCCTTTAAAGTAAGTTAACATGGTATGCATATGTTATTAAAGATTTTTTCTTCTATATTATAACATATTATCACATATAAATATTTGCTTTAGTATTATATAATTAATTAGATATATTGATATAATGAATTGCTGTCGCCATATTTTTGTACATGTACTTGTATGCCACATGGGTCTGAGACCTTCTGGATTTAAACAAATAAAACTTTGAAACTTTGAAACTTATATAATGGCTGAAGTCGTGACATAAATTGTATATGTATGCATGTATTGTATATGTATGCATGTATTGTATATGTATGCATGTATTGTATATGCATGCAGTATTGTATATGTATGCAGTATTGTATATGTATGCATGTAGTGTATATGTATGTATGCATGTATTGTATATGTATGTATGCATGTATTGTATATGTATGCAGTATTGTATATGTATGCATGTATTGTATATGTATGCATGTATTGTATATGTATGCAGTATTGTATATGTATGCATGTATTGTATATGTATGCATGTATTGTATATGTATGCAGTATTGTATATGTATGCAGTATTGTATATGTATGCATGTATTGTATATGTATGCATGTATTGTAATGTATGTATGCATGTATTGTATATGTATGCAGTATTGTATATGTATGCATGTATTGTATATGTATGCAGTATTGTATATGTATGCATGTATTGTATATGTATGCATGTATTGTATATGTATGCAGTATTGTATATGTATGCATGTATTGTATATGTATGCATGTATTGTATATGTATGCAGTATTGTATATGTATGCATGTATTGTATATGTATGCATGTATTGTATATGTATGCATGTATTGTATATGTATGCATGTATTGTATATGTATGCATGTATTGTATATGTATGCATGTATTGTATGTATGCATTATTGTATATATGCATGTATTGTATATGTATGCATGTATTGTATATGTATGCATGTATTGTATATGTATGCATGTATTGTATATGTATGCATGTATTGTATATGTATGCATGTATTGTATATGTATGCAGTATTGTATATGTATGCATGTATTGTATATGTATGCAGTATTGTATATGTATGCATGTAGTGCACTTGTGTTTCCATGTTCATGTTCTATGTAACCCCATAGGCATTATTGGTCTGGTGGAATATTGAAAATAAACTTGTCAAACTTGTCAAACATTTTAAGAAAAAATGGTATGATAAATCCATTTCTAGCGTAACTGTTGTTTGTTTCTGGACTTATTTCCAGCTCCATATCTTCTGGTCTAAACGCACTGGCTATAGTGATATTAGAAGACATTGTAAAGATATATTGGGAATGGAAAAACATACACCCGTCTCCTACAACCATTGCTAGACTTGCTAAATTAATAGGTAAGTGAACACGGTTAAATATGGTAACACTTATGTAAATAGCAAATGGGTCGGCTACAAGTCGGCACTCCGCTGAAAATCTTATGAATTAATTAATTGGTTATACATACTACTTCTTACAATGTCGTGATTCTGATTGGCTGCTTCAGCCCATGTGACTGCTGTTCATAACCCGATGAACATCAAAATTATTCTGTTCTCTAAGTGCCGAAAGTGATTTTTAATGCACGCCTGTGCAACAATATACATGTAGTCCGATTAGCGCAGTGGTTAGCGTGCTCGCTTCTCACCAATGGAACCCGGGTTCGATCCTCCGACCGGGAAAAATGTGAGATGGTACGGTGGTCGCCAGATCGGACAGATGGGTTTTCCTCCGGGTACTCCGGTTTCCTCCCACACGAATGACCACATTTACGCTTTCATCCGAGCCAACGAGATCAAATAAATAAAGTTTAAGGTGGGAAAATAAGGCTTGCGGGTAGTTGGGGAAAAGGTGCAGGGGTAGTTGGGAAAATTATATTTACGGGTAGTTGGGAAAATGAGGTTTACGGGTAGTTGAAAAAATGCGGTGTACATGTAGATGGGAAAATGAGATTTACGGGTAGTTGGGGAAATGAGGTGTATGGGTAGGTGGGAAAATGAGGTTTACGGGTTGGTGGGAAAATTAGGTCCACGGTAGGTGGAGCATGATATCTACTGAGTAGGTGACAACATGAGTGTTACGGGTAGGTTAGAACAATGAGTGTTACGGGTAGGTGACAACATGAGTGTTACGGGTAGGTGACAACATGAGTGTTACGGGTAGGTGACAACATGAGTGTTACGGGTAGGTGACAACATGAGTGTTACGGGTAGGTGACAACATGAGTGTTACGGTAGGTGACAACATGAGTGTTACGGGTAGGTGACAACATGAGTGTTACGGGTAGGTGACAACATGGTGTTACGGGTAGGTGACAACATGAGTGTTACGGGTAGGTGACAACATGAGTGTTACGGGTAGGTGACAACATGAGTGTTACGGGTAGGTGACAACATGAGTGTTACGGTAGGTGACAACATGAGTGTTACGGGTAGGTGACAACATGAGTGTTACGGGTAGGTGACAACATGAGTGTTACGGGTAGGTGACAACATGAGTGTTACGGGTAGGTGACAACATGAGTGTTACGGGTAGGTGACAACATGAGTGTTACGGGTAGGTGACAACATGAGTGTTACGGGTAGGTGACAACATGAGTGTTACGGGTAGGTGACAACATGAGTGTTACGGGTAGGTGACAACATGAGTGTTACGGGTAGGTGACAACATGAGTGTTACGGGTAGGTGACAACATGAGTGTTACGGGTA
>CM026400.1:19291847-19312421 GCA_014843695.1 Archivesica marissinica | reverse complement strand
TCTACTGTTTCTACTGTTGCAAAGTTTCTACTGTTTCTACTGTTTCTACTGTTGCAAAGTTTCTACTGTTTCTACTGTTGCAAAGTTTCTACTGTTTCTACTGTTTCTACTGTTGCAAAGTTTCTACTGTTTCTACTGTTTCTACTGTTGCAAAGTTTCTACTGTTTCTACTGTTTCTACTGTTATACTGTTTCTACTGTTTCTACTGTTTCTACTGTTATACTGTTTCTACTGTTTCTACTGTTTCTACTGTTATACTGTTATACTGTTTCTACTGTTTCTACTGTTTCTACTGTTTCTACTGTTTCTACTGTTTCACTTATACTGTTTCTACTGTTTCTACTGTTTCTACTGTTATACTGTTTCTACTGTTTCTACTGTTTCTACTGTTTCTACTGTTTCACTTATACTGTTTCTACTGTTTCTACTGTTTCTACTGTTTCTACTGTTGCAAAAATGGATTCACCAGACTAGAATCCTAGAATTTTATATTTGCCTGGAGCAATTCAAACATATTTCTCTGTCATTTCTAACGTATTTCCCTGTAATTTCTAACACATTTCCCTGTCATTTCTAACGTATTTCCCTGTAATTTCTAACGTATTTCCCTGTAATTTCTAACATATTTCTCTGTCATTTCTAACATATTTCTCTGTCATTTCAAACATATTTCCCTGTAATTTCTAACGTATTTCCCTGTAATTTCTAACGTATTTCCCTGTAATTTCTAACGTATTTCCCTGTAATTTCTAACGTATTTCCCTGTAATTTCTAATGTATTTCCCTGTAATAGTTCAACATTTACAAGCCCACCAATGCTTATCCTGTATCACAGGGGAGAATCCCAATGGGAGACGCTGAGCATGGCATTAGTAGATCATTATCGTCCAATCAAATTACTCCTAAAGCCATATACCGGTATTCTCATAGTAGTCAATTTAGTCATCGTGAATAATTTATCTAACCACCCGTGCCCATACGGCTAGGACTAGGGCCACCCGGGACCTTCCGCCACCAGTAACAGAAACACAAGCTAACTTGCTTAATTATAATCAAAATTTACCCATTTCTAGCTAACAAACTATCTATAAGATCTGAAGGGTGCCACAATGATAACACAGCCTGGTTGCATTGCACTGTGGTAAGAAGCAGGCGTGCTGCACTGTGGTAAGAAGCTAACGACTGCGCTAATCGAGATAGCCATGTACAATAATACCGTACTTACTCGCCTATAAGACGGGATTTTTATCACCAGATTATGATCCTCAAAAGTGGCTTCCCTGCGTATAAATAAGCGAGTGACACAAAATTATTGTTCAAAAATTATTTAGTTCCAACTCAATAATTGATGACCGCACATTGAAATAACTGAAAAATGTGCAACAAAAGCAAAACTTTCATAGCTCTCTGTCTGTAAATTTTTAGCAAAATCAAATTTATTGTGCATCAGTGCATTTTTTTTATGATTTGACATAATTTACAGTGCTTAATTATTACTTTTATCTTTACTTCTTAGTGGTTTTCCATTTTATCAACCTGATTTAAGATCTCAGTGGGGGGGGCGTCTTATAGTCGAGGGCGTCTTATAGGTGGGTAAATACGGTATATATCATTTACTTGGACATGGTAACTGTCATTTACATGTGAACCATTCATGTGGCTCAACGGGATCATCTCTCATTCCAAAGGGAATTCAATAATATTTATAAAATTGAACAAAAACAACAGAACAGTCAAGTATTCTCAGGCAGGCGAGAGTTTGTGTGCTTTTCATCATTTCAAACAATTTCGGACACTGGCCTCTGTGGAGTATTTAATGAACTCATTCTGCGATATCAGGAGACAATTATTGTCAGCAAGGACTTTGGTGTAAAAGAAAGAAACGATCTCTAATTACATCATACGTCAGACACTCCGGAAGGATTAGTGGCGTCCATAGGTTCCTGAGCTAGAGAAATCTAATTAGTACATTATTTTGCACATTCACTAAAAGGTTGCAGAGCAGCAGAATTTAAGACGTGTGGTTGCACTGCAATTGCACAACAAAGTTGTGTGGTTTACGTTTATTTATCGTCGCTACCGGTTACTGGACCTATCTACTTTTAGGGAGTATTCAGGGGCCTATTCATAGTTCCCACGGCCTGTGAAAATGGTCAAAAACACTGTTAAGATCTTATCTTGGCAGCCATTTTGACGGGCAAGTTTTATTAATGGCAATTTCAAGATTTTACTAGTAATTCTTTAATTGCAATAACTTTATTAAATTTGGTTTCTTAATATAAAATGTGGTATCATTTTAAAGGTATTGAAATGTACTTTTTAAATATTAATTTATTTTTTGACAATGATGTATGGATTATAAATTATAAGAACTTAACTTGCACCTATTTTTGAAAGTCTATTTTCACAGTTGAAATATTAATATACAGGTAAATTATTATTTATTCGTTATTGTTACAAACTTAATAACAAAAAAATATGCCCAGTGAGAGCTTTCCAACAATGTATGAACCATGGAGATGGGATGAAAAATAAATATGTCAAAATGGCAGCCACAGTAGGAATGATGACGTCACATGGGAACTATGTATTGTCGCTACCAGTTACTGGACCTATCTACTTTTAGGGAGTATTCAGGGGCCTATCGTCGCTACCGGTTACTGGACACATCTACTTTTAGGGAGTATTCAGGGGCCTATCGTCGCTACTGGTTACTGGACCTATCTACTTTTAGGGAGTATTCAGGGGCCTATCGTCACTACCGGTTACTGGACCTATCTACTTTTAGGGAGTATTCAGGGGCCTATCGTCGCTACTGGTTACTGAACGTATCTACTTTTAGGGAGTATTCAGGGGCCTATCGTCGCTACTGGTTACTGGACCTATCTACTTTTAGGGAGTATTCAGGGGCCGTAACTGACCGATATCTCAGAGCTTTCAAGAGCAGTAACTCACCAATGTCTCTCATTCTGCGAGACAATGACCTGCCAGGAAGCTACGTAGTACACTATATTGATAGGAACATCACCATTGTCAGTTCCGGGGCTAATCAGGTACAAACTATCTGGTCAAATGAATAACAACAAGAAATGGTTGCCAGACATGGTTGGCTGTGACATAACACATCAAAGCAGATGATTATATCCCACAATCTATGATGGATGGTCAGTCTCCACCCATTGTTAATAAATGAAAATCTGATGTACTGTCATATTGTTTCTATCTACTGTCTAATAATTAGCCAAGAGTCCAGGTAGGTATTTGAGGAATTTGTGATTGAGGTTTCTGCCAGCTGCCAGCTGTAGTTGTTTACTTTAAAACTATAGTTCTATTGTGAGCTGCGGCCATTAACCCTTTCAACACCAAGTAACTGACATGGACTGGTCCATGATACTTTCAGACCAATAAATTAATAAGAAAATTACATTTGGACGAGTTCATTTATGAAAATGGGTAATTTTTGTCTAAAAATAGTAATATTACTTGAAAAAAGTGCGGATCCTGATGAGACGGCTCGTCACGAGACGGCTCATCTGGATCTACACTTTTTTGTAAGCCAATTTAGAGGTCTGTGGTGTTGAAAGGGTTAAGAAAAGTCTCTCCAATGTGGCTATTAACACTTTGCATGCTATTAGCAGATAAAAATCACTTTTGAGGAATTTGTGACCAGCTGCCATCAATAATATATTAGAACCGTGTGGCTTCTGCCAGCTGCCAGCTGTAGTTGTTTACTTTCAAACTATAGTTCTATTGTGAGCTGCGGCCATTAAGAAAAGTCTCTCCAATGTGGCTATTAACACTTTGCATGCTATTAGCAGATAAAATCACTTTTGCAAACAGCATGGAGCCAGAATGTGCCATCTTATCAGGCTCTATGACGTTTGCTATTCGGATAGTGGAGCTAAAACACTTGGCTAAGTAGCAAACAACATAGATCCTGATAAGACGCGGCATTACACTACGGCTGATCTGGATCTATCTTGTTTGCAAATGTGATTTTATTTACTCAGCAGGCAAAGTATTAATATCATAGGATAATCGCACAGAACGGTTTCAAAAGTGACTACAAAAATTTGCAAATTTATTTCAGCTTGATTGTGAAACAAGTTCTTACAACTTATATTCGTCACTCTCGAGATCTCATTCTTGATGGAATCCATCACCACGAGGGAGAGAGACGAGACAACGTGGAATTTAAATGCCTTGAATAAGGGCACAATTGTAATGGCTCCAGCGGGGCTCGAACTCCTGGCCTTTCGCACCTGAAGCAAATGCACAACCACTGCGTTATCACGACTTCCACATCAATAGTGTATGAGAACCGTGTGAGTTCTGACAGATGTCAGCTGTAGTTTTTATTATCAAACTATACAGTGAAACCTGTATGTATGTTCCATTAATGTCAAACCCCTCTCAGGGATCTAGACATTTTTCCTGGGCAGGCTTAGCCGACCTAAGCGATTAACCAGTACTAAGTAATGTGTGTGAGGTGCCTTGCTCAATGACACTACATACGTGGCCTTTCCGAGTATCGAACCCGGGACCGTTCGATTCCAAATCCAACGCTCTACCACTGGACCACGGACGCCAAACCTGTGTAATCCAAGCAAACAAGCTCATTTATAAGATCAACTTGGGGGAAATATTAGCAACAAAAATGATTTTGCCACAGTGCATTTCTATGATGTCTCAAACAAACTACCGGTATACAAAAAGTCCCGAAGAATCCCATCATGCAAATTTGCATAAATCCAAGATGGCTGCCAAACTTTGTGTGTTTTACGTTTATTTATCGTTGCTACCATTTGCCATGCCCATATGAGCGACTCCTCCTGAAGAGAGTTGTCATTTTATATTTTGGAGGATAGTGCAATGATACAGACAGAGACCCATTCCAGAGTCTCCTCTGGTTCTTTTACGTGCACGGTGTAAAGCACCGACACGAGACCTCAGTATAACGTCCCATCTGAAACTGTTCATTTTATTAGGGTCAGACGGGGGATCGAACCTGCGATCCCTGGATTACCAGTCCAACGTGTTACCACTGGACTACAGACCCGTCTGTGCTGCCAAACTGAAATATTTTCGTTTTATCACCTTTCACAGTTGACATGTCAGAGAGGATTAGAATCCATTTTATATCTAATTTGTCATTACTATACCCATGTTATGCACTATTACTGACTAGGAAACTATTTGGTGTGATACATGTTAAATTATGGTGAGTAAATGATATATTTTCATAGTTTTCAATGCAAATAAAAGATAGACGTTAAAAATATCATGAGCATGGCTTCTCGTGTTCATATGCTGAAGTGAAGAAGAAATATGGAGTGTTTCACAAGACAATTAAGTGTTTACAATATATAACTGATATCATGAACATGGCTTCTAGTGTTCATATGCTAAAATGAAGAAGAAATATGGAGTGTTTCACAAGACAATTAAGTGTTTACAATATATAACTGATATCATGAGCAGGCTTCTAGTGTTCATATGCTGAAGTGAAGAAGAAATATGGAGTGTTTCACAAGACAATTAAGTGTTTACAATATATAACTGATATCATGAGCAGGCTTCTAGTGTTCATATGCTAAAATGAAGAAGAAATATGGAGTGTTTCACAAGACAATTAAGTGTTTACAATATATAACTGATATCATGAGGGTTTGTGTTTTGTTGGGTTGGGTGTTTGTTGTGTTTTTTTGTTTGGGGTTTGTGTTTTGTTGGGTTGGGTGTTTGTTAAGTGTTTACAATATATAACTGATATCATGAACATGGCTTCTAGTGTTCATATGCTAAAATGAAGAAGAAATATGGAGTGTTTCACAGACAATTAAGTGTTTACAATATATAACTGATATCATGAGCATGTTTTCTAGTGTTCATATGCTAAAATGAAGAAGAAATATGGAGTGCTTCACAAGACAATTTCATATGCTGAAGTGAAGAAGAAATATGGAGTGCTTCACAAGACACTTAACCCTTTCAACACCAAGTAACTGACATGGACTGGTCCATGATATTTTTAGACCAATAAATTAATAACAAAATTACATTTGGATCAGTTCATTTATCAAAATGGGTAATTATGTCTAAAAATAGTCATATCACTTGAAAAAAGTGCAGATCCTGATGAGACGGCTCGTCACGAGCCGGCTCATCTGGATCTACACTTTTTTGTAAGCCAATTTAGAGGTCTGTGGTGTTGAAAGGGTTAAGTGTTTAAAATATATAACTGATATCATCGCAGCACTTGATTGAAGACGAACTTTTCATGTGATTGTAATAATCTCCATTGACAAGACAACCTGTATTACGCAGCAAGTTTCCCGATTCCCAATACAATACAATACAATAAATTAGGGAGTATTCAGGGGCCTAATTAAACAGTAGAAACAGGCAGTGACATGGAATTTTACAAAAGAGCATAATTATAGGTTATTAGTATTCAAATACATGTATATGATATAAAAAGGTGTTAGGTTCGTTGTTTATTTCCAAAATATATAAATTTGGAAAGATCGATAGTGATTTTTTGGGATTTGCATGACAAGAGATTAATAAATTTCTGTATAGTCGGCCAGGTATGGTAATATCTTTTAATAAATTTCGATCTTAAAGTTGCATAATGTGGGCAGATTAGTATGAAATGATATTCATTTTCCAAAATTCTCGAATTACAATAAATACATAATCTTTCGTTTCGTGGCAGGTGTAGGTAACGACCATGCTCAATAGCTAAATCATGCGATGATGTTTTAAATCGTGTAAGGGCAATTCTGTATTTGTTTTCTTTAATAAAATCAAGGTAAGTTTCAAAGATAAATTCATATATACATGTATGTTGTTTTATTATACATTTGACATCTATTTTTTTAAAGCAACCACCTGTGCTAAGCAGCCACTTTCTGCGATTTGCTTGGCTTGCTGCTTAAGACAGGTTTGACTACAGTGCGATTTTGACATGTGAACTGCGACCATTAAGCCAGTCTCTCCAATATGTTTATACAAATTTATTTTAGCTCGATTGCGAAACAAGTTATTTCAACTTATAATAATTAATCACTCTCGAGACCTCATTCCTGATGGAATCCATCGCCACGAGGGAGAGAGAAGAAGAGGCAACGTGGAATTTAAATGCCTTAAGGGCACAATCGTAATGGCTCCAGTGGGGCTCGAACTCCGGACCTTTCGCACCTGAAGTGAACGCGCATCCACTGCGCTATCACAACTTCCACAATAGCTATTAATAGTATAGGGGTAAACACAAAGAACGGTTTCAAAAGTGCCAACATAGACTATACAGGTACCGGTAGTTAGATTACTCATAGAAAATAAAATGGTCATAAATGACAAGTCGATCATAGTGCAGTAGGGTGAGCATATGCAGGCCCGTAGCCACACTGAGGCACATTGAGGCAGTTGCCTCGGCTAGAACTTCCAAAGCAAAAAAAATAAAATGAAAAATAAAATAAATAAAATGTAAAAAATATCCCTTTGCTGTATAAAATGTTGACTGCTAGAGAGTTGAAAGGTCAGTACATAATTATACGTCTAAACTCATTAAATCAGAAAATGCAGGAAATCGCTTCTATATCCCAACAATTATAAGGGGGTACATGCCCTAGATTGCCTCGGTTGAAATTTGCCTCTGGCTGCGGTACTGATATGAAATGCTATAACGAAGGTCTCAGGTAGAAATGCTATAATGAAGGTCTCAGGTAGTAATGCTATAACGAAGGTAGAAATGCTATAACGAAGGTCTCAGGTAGAAATGCTATAACGAAGGTCTCAGGTAGAAATGCTATAATGAAGGTCTCAGGTAGAAATGCTATAACGATGGTCTCAGGTAGAAATGCTATAATGAAGGTCTCAGGTAGAAATGCTATAACAAAGGTCTCAGATAGAAATGCTATGATGAAGGTCTCAGGTAGAAATGCTATAACGAAGGTCTCAGGTAGAAATGCTATAACGATGGTCTCAGGTAGAAATGCTATAATGAAGGTCTCAGGTAGAAATGCTATAACAAAGGTCTCAGATAGAAATGCTATGATGAAGGTCTCAGGTAGAAATGCTATAACGAAGGTTTCAGGTAGAAATGCTATAACGATGGTCTCAGGTAGAAATGCTATAATGAAGGTATCAGGTAGAAATGCTATAATGAAGATCTCAGGTAGAAATGCTATAACAAAGGTCTCAGGTAGAAATGCTATAATGAAGGTCACAGGTAGAAATGCTATAAAGAAGGTCTCAGGTAGAAATGCTATACGAAGGTTTCAGGTAGAAATGCTATAACGAAGGTCTCAGGTAGAAATGCTATAATGAAAGTCTCAGGTAGAAATGCTATAACAAAGGTCTCAGGTAGAAATGCTATAATGAAGGTCTCAGGTAGAAATGCTATAATGAAGGTCTCAGGTAGAAGAAATGCTATAATGAAGGTCTCAGGTAGAAATGCTATAACGAAGGTCTCAGGTAGAAATGCTATAATGAAGGTCTCAGGTAGAAATGCTATAACGAAGGTCTCAGGTAGAAACGCTATAACGAAGGTCTCAAGTAGAAATGCTATAACGAAGGTCTCAGGTAGAAATGCTATAACGAAGGTCTCAAGTAGAAATGCTATAACGAAGGTCTCAGGTAGAAACGCATAACGAAGGTCTCAAGTAGAAATGCTATAACGAAGGTCTCAGGTAGAAATGCTATAATGAAGGTCTCAGGTAGAAATGCTATAACGAAGGTCTCAGGTTCGGATTCTATGCTTGTTTTTTTATTTGGTAGCATACCATCCATACTCACCTATAAGACATGTTTTTTACCACCAGATTATGGCTTCAAAGTGGCCTCTTGTCTTATGAGTGCTAAAAAAAAACAAATATAAAATAATATTTCTCTTATAGAATTTATGGAATCCATACTTAAGTTTTGAAAAGAAAGCACTGACACTGAAAATGTCTTCAACTTGCAGTATTGCACTGGACTGGCCAAAAATGCAATTTATACATGGTCTGGTGTCCAATTTATCAACCTGTCTTATATGCGGGTGCATAACAAAACCCACATATTTCATGACCCAAGTAGGGGTCGTCTTATAGTCAAGTATAGATGATAACCTATTTATTTTTCATTCTTTTTTCAAATTATTTCTGATAACTTCTTTTTCCTGCTCTGTATTTTAACTTAACCCACTTGATTCTGGTATTTGCAAAGAACATAGAGCCAGATCAGCAGTGCCATCTGATCAGGCTCTATGCTGTTTGCTATTCAGATGATCTTGCTAAGACACTTGGCTATGTAGCAAACAACATAGATCCTGATCAGCATGCATCGTTACGCGATCTGGATTATGGTGTTTGCAAAAGCCTTTAAATGTATCCAGAATGAAATGGGTTAATGTGTTTTTTCTCTCATTTAATAACTTTGAAAATTAATGTTATCAATTAATTATCACTAATAAAAAATAATTATCATAAAATAAATGAAAATTGATTGTTTTTGTTATTATTGTTCGTTTCTTTTCAGGCGCAGGATACATCCAAATACTGTTCGATCTAGACTGCGATCTGTTGGGTTGAAGGTCAGAGACCACTTAATGCAGCTACCCTTACTGCTCGACATAGACTGGAACGATTACGTTGGTCGAGGGCCCATCTACGATTTACAAGGCGTCAGTGGGGAACTGTGCTATTTTCAGATGAATCTCGTATTCAACTATCATGCGCGGATGGTCGGAAGCGAATATGGAGACGTTGTAATGAGCGATATACGGATCCATGCGTTATGGAGTACAACAGGTGGGGTGGGGGATCGCTTCATTTCTGGGCAGGGATTACTCAGTTTGGAAAGACTAGGTTGGTGATTTTTAATCGCAACGTTACTGCCCAGTCTTACGTCGATGATGT
Source organism: Archivesica marissinica (assembly GCA_014843695.1). Taxonomy (NCBI): domain Eukaryota; kingdom Metazoa; phylum Mollusca; class Bivalvia; order Venerida; family Vesicomyidae; genus Archivesica; species Archivesica marissinica. The sequence goes on along the minus strand of CM026400.1, from coordinate 19,302,522 downwards.
CATTCAACCAGTTGTGCTACCGTTCTTTCAACAGCATGGCAGGAGAGGTCAACACATTTTAAAACACGATAATGCCAGACCGCATACGGCATTGTTGACCAGAAACTTTCTTGCTGCAATAACGTCGATGTCCTTGAGTGGCCAGCGTTATCTCCTGACATGTCTCCTATAGAACATGTTTGGGACCACTTGAAGCGGCTTGTGTACAATCGTGATAATCCACCCACTACGCTAGCAGAACTTCGCGTGGCACTTCTGGAGGAATGGCAACGTATGCCACAGCATTGCATAGCTTCGAACATTCTGTCTATGCGCCATAGATGCCAGGCACTAATAGACGCTCGCGGTGGTCACACGAGGTATTGAGTGTGTTTATTTGTTTTGGGAGTAGTGGTGACTGAACTCCTGTTTTAGATAACAAAACGTACTCTGTTTAAACTGATTTTTTACAACTGATTTTGGGAATCATTAAAAATATTACTTAAAAAAATTCATTGCAATCGCTTGTTTACTTTTACGGCAATTAGAAAACAAAAAAGGTTGCGTTTTCAAATGTACTAAGTATATATAGTTCAAATAATTGTAGCAGATGACAATTCATTAATGTGTTTTTCTTATTTGTAACTAAAAACTTGTCTACCTCGCCTTGATCACATGGGAAAAATGAAAAATAAAAAAAAATTAAAAAAATTCTGCGATTTGACCTACATGCCCATGTTACTATAGAATGGGTACCGGCGCAGTTTTGCGTCATCTACCGTATTCTTCCTATTTAGAGCGCCACCTCTAATATAGGCGCCCCCTCGTAAAAAATGCAACATGAAAAATTAATGGCGCCCTTAAAAGGAAACAATTGGCTTACCTGTCGGTAGTACTGTTGTGTAACGTAATCCATATATATATATAAACTACAAGCTCATGAATCACTGTGGCACTAAGTATGCATGAATAATATGCGCATCATTTGTTGAACGTGTATCGCTATAAAAAGTATTTATTTATACAGAAAAATTCACACAATAACTACAATGCCGCGCTATTCAAACCGAAAGTATAAGGATAGTTATTTAAATAGACACCGTATAACAGTTTATAACGCAGACCAATCAACAGAAACACGGGACTAATAGCTACTCGCAATGTTTACCATTCCTACATAGTACCGCATGTACAGAACATATCGATCAATTTAGGTAACAAACGATGACGTAGTAGGCGTCGCATTATGACAACTTGACAAGGCATGGTCACTGAGCAGTTTCTTCCAATTAGTTGGACACGGAGATTTTTCACACATATACTACAGAAATTAATTACTCTAATTAGCGCGCCCCATTTATGTTTTGCATCGCGCCCGGGCGCTATAAATAGGAACAATACGGTATTCGGCTATGCAGAGGCAGAAGTAGCCTGGGAACAAGCGTCGATATATTTTGCCTGGTCAGTCAAATAAATATATTTTAACACCGAGACTATTAATTGGGCCGTATTGAGTTTCTGATGATATCAACGCTTGGGGAAACTGGACGGATTGTCTGTGTAATTATTGACTAACATTAATCCTATTAATAGGCCTATTAGCACATAACTTAATTAATGACGTACTTGAATCGAAAACGATGCTCTGCAATGTTATAATTGGCCGCCATTGTTTACGGGTCAACGGAATGATAGTTTTAAAAAGTACAATGTGCGTCTGATTTGACATATTTACTCAATATTTAAGTCGTCCTTACTTCAATTACGCCGAATCGACCCATTACCACTTATAATAGTTGAAATCCGCCATCTCGTCGATATAACACAGAAACGGGAAATTATATGTTTGTGATGTAAATGATGCTACGGGAGCATTTGTGTATATTCGGAAATGATCGTGTATAATCGTGCCTGTTCGGCGATTTCCGATAGAATTCCGTTTCTATATTTAGCGATAGTATTTTGTAGAGAAGAATTGTCATTCTTCAAATCTACACCCTCATAAAAGTAGATGGCACAACGATCGGAAATCAAGTTTCCCCAGACTGTCATTTTGCCAGAAGTTAAAAAGTGAAAAATCGACAAGCTGGAACCCAGGCTAAGGCAGAAGTAATTTACGCTTGTAAACAAGGCGAGGATAATGTCCAGACTATGATCGTTTGATAGAGAAATGATTTACGCTTGTAAACAAGGCGAGGATAATGTCCAGACCATGATCGTTTGATAGAGAAATGATTTATGCTTGTAAACAAGGCGAGGATAATGTCCAGACCACGATCGTTTGATAGAGAAATGATTTACGCTTGTAAACAAGGCGAGGATAATGTCCAGACTATGATCGTTTGATAGAGAAATGATTTATGCTTGTAAACAAGGGGAGGATAATTCCAGACCATGATCGTTTGATAGAGAAATGATTTACGCTTGTAAACAAGGTGAGGATAATGTCCAGACCATGATTGTTTGATAGAGAAATGATTTACGCTTGTAAACAAGGCGAGGATAATGTCCAGACCACGATCGTTTGCGTAAAACAGTGGCTTTACAAGTAAATTTACATACTGGCAAATTATGGCTGTTGAATTGTTGACATTTCTCACATTGTTGTCTTTCAATGGGTTAAGGAGGCAGTAATCCGACAAAAACAGGTGGCAGTAAACTAAAGCTGAAAAGTAGAATACTCTTCAATTGAAGATCAAAGTTAACCCTAACCCTAATGTCCAGATTACTGCCAATTGTCCCAAGATTACTGCCAATTGTATATTTCGTTACTGCCTCTATCATTAACGCTTTCAGTGTATGGTTTTGATAGTGACGGGTGTCATTTTTTAAACTTGCTTGGATATGGGCTAAGCAATTTGCATATATAGTGTCAAGACTATGGTATGTTCTTAAAAAAAAAAGTAAAAAATCAAAATCAGTTTTTGCATCTGCCAAGTGTCTTAGTCCAAATATCTAGACTTGAAAAATGTGACATTTTACTATCAAGGCATTTTTCAACGTCTAAACCTCAATTATGCGTAGCATATTTCATTTTCTAAAGTCGCTTTATGAATTAAAATTGTTAGCAAGATGAACACACATACCATTGCTTGAATTCTGCACAGTCTATAATGTCTCTTGACACAATATTATACAAGAAATCAATGTTTAAATTTCATGGGAGAGTTTAACCATTGCATTTCGTCTATTTTGGATATTTTGGTTATTACGAAAAGTCAAAAATGAAATCATAAGACGAAATTGTTTTGAAGATTTATCTCCCATGCCATTACGGTGAACGTAATAAAATTTTGTTCATACGCATGAAATGTACTAACAAATAATTCATTTCTTTTGTGAAGACGCCCGGCCATTGCACAGAAACGGTGGGAGAATCACACCTTCCGATTTCAAACGGCAAAATCGAATGCATAAAGGGAAGACAATATATTTTAAACGGTGTTTATAATGATATATCTATATTTATTTAACACCAATGCACAAATTTATAACCGTTCATGTCCGGAAAGCTTCAAAATCTTAGTCAGAAATCCCGCCATCGAATCATGGCGGAAAGTGCTATGTGAAAATGAGCTTCTAAGATAAGACCTCGAAATAACAGATAAAAAAAATTTATGTAGAGGTCTTATATATGGTCAGACACCGCTATTGCAATTTCCATAGGCCACCATTATAACATACAGTGCCATTATATGTTCCCCCAAAATAGTTTGGCACAAAAGACAGTAGTTTTCAACAGACTGGCCTTTGAGCCACAGGAAAATGTCAAATTTCAATGGGGTTGACCGATTGCGGTTTTTTATATTTCCCACTAATCGGCACCCACCCCCTACTCTGAAGGTATTTTAGTGGTGAAGGTTGCACTGACACCTTCATTTAAAATATGCTGTTTATTTGTCACAATATTGTCTGTAAATATTTTTAAATATTCCAAAATGCAGCTCATATATTGTATTTTAATATTTAGAAGTCAGTTTTACTATTTGTGACAATACCTACTCAGCCAATCAGTTCATGTATCAATAACTCTGAAGGGCTTCCCTACACTTTTTCAACCAATCCCAGACCACTATATCAATAACACCGTCTGACCATATAGGACTAGCAAGTGTCTGTGATATTCCATTTCAAATTTATAAGCCATTGCTTGTGACATTGATGATGTAACCTCAGCTGTTTTCTATAACAAAAACATTTTACCTCGAGAATATGAAACCCTCGAGAATATGAGAAACCACTAAAAAGTAGACATCGCTAATGTTATTCGGACAACAGTACATATCCGAGTACCATTACTGTTTATCCAAAATTATGGCAACTTCCGCCTAATAATAAGATGTATTTCCATTAATAACAAAGAGGACAATATAAACACCAATTAATAACATGCCTTCAGTGTCTGTAACTGGAGAAAAGTGACCTCTATGTGCTGCCATTTCCTGGAATGCATCGATTCTGTTGATTTGTTTTTGGTTTCAGTCTAAAAATAGACCAGTCAGCTTCAGCAACATATTTGGTTATAAGAACTGATCCTGAACGAACTTTTATTTTCACTAGGGGTTCTATTTGTAAAAAGTGGATCTGATACACTAATAGCTGTGATTATTGCCATGGGCGTATCGGTCGGTATTCGGTCACCTACGGTTTGAATGTAAATAACTTCTAGTTAGTCGATTTTATTGCAGACGAAAATAATAGTTCTATGTAAAATGATGATTCTTGCATTTAATATGCTTCACTAATCTCATATAAACATTTTTTAAATAAAACCACAATTTCACACACATGTGAATTCAAACATTCAGATATGAGAAAAGGATTGGGGAAATTCCAAACAACAATTTCTATGTGTCTATATCTAGATGATTACAAATGTAGTGTTGCCTGTAGACACACATACATAGGCCTACGGACAGATGACTAGCAGAAAATATGAGCTTTCATCTGAGAGTAGACAATGGTCAATTATGTATGTTGGCGATAAACATTGTCTGTGAAATAAATCGAATTGAATGTGATTGCACAAATACATTTATTTGAGCAGAAACAAAAGAACTTGTACAACTTGACGTCCGTGGTCCAGTGGTAGGGCGTCGGATTTGGAATCGAACGATCCCGGGTTCGATACTCGGTCAGGCCACGTATGTGGTGTCATTGAGCAAGGCACCTCACACACATTGCTTAGTACTGGTTAACCACTTAGGTCGGCTAAGCCTGCCCAGGAAAACATGTCTAGGTCCCCGCAAGGGGTTTGACATTAATGGAACATACATACATACTTCAAAACATACAACGACGTCGCAATCCCATCAGTAACTGTATCTATGCAGGCTCCGGAACCTCACTAACCTGAAATTCCCTTAAGTCGAAATCTAGGATTGCTCCACGAATTTCCTCTGCTTTGTTCGTCGTATAGAAACTTCTGTAAACCGGAACTCCTCCTTTCTGAATACCAAACAGAATTATTAAATGATTTAATATATGCATTTTGAACTGTATTTTACCAATGAAAACCGAACAGCAACTTGTCTAGATCAAATATATAACTGACTCTTCTTTTAAACAAATAATGTTCGGCTATTATGTTTCAAAATACTGTATTGTACACGTAAAATTAAACCGCTCTTTACTAACTGCCAAACTATAAACATGTCTTAGTCTCCTTCTAAACATTGCAGAGTTGAATTGTTCATTTAAGAGAAATCTACCTTATTTAAAAAAACCCTCCTAACCAAAGCGTTACCTCTTCGGTGGCCTTTCGGTTTAGATGGGTTTCACTGTGATTTTATTATTATTATTTTATTTAAGTTTATTTAACGTCGCTACCGGTTTCCCATTTGAGCGACGGGCAGTTTACCTAACAACACCTTTCCTGAGCAATCTCCAGCGGTTAACTAGTACTTGGTGCACCAACCTCTGTAAGAAACTACCAACTTGTTCATATAAATGAGACACGGTCTGAGCGGGGCTCGAACCCGTGACCATCAGAGATGATAGGTTACAGTGGTATACAAGTCAGCGACCTTAACCACTCGACCACGGAGGCGGACACTGTGATCTTATTCCCACTTACACCAATTGTGCATTACCCACACGCATAGTCGGTTCAAAAGCTTACTCAGAGCTTGTGTTGTACTGTTAATAACTTGTTGATTCAAAATAAAATTTATCTTATCTCTACAAACATTTACTGGCTCGTTATTAGCCTGGGAACAGGCGTCGGTATAGTTTGCCTGGTCAGTCAAATAAATAATTATATTTTAACACCGAGACTATTAATTGGGCCGTATTGAGTTTCTGATCATATCATTTTGCTAGAAGTTAATAATCGACAGACTGGCACCCAGATGAACAGCTTGATGGCGACTATGGAAATAAAGGGTCTTCATCACTATGCGATGAGTAGAAGACAGGCTGAAATTCATCCTCAAATTCAAGACGTAGCCAATAAATCATGTTCAACTATTCTTCAGGAAGAAGTTGAGTGTAGTGGGTATGTAAAGTCATACAATTATATTTATGTTATTCCACAGGCGACAAAGTAACTATACATGTAGTCTCAAATGGCTTCATATTTGGCATAGAGAGTCGCCTTGATATGTAGTTGATGACCTGGTTTGGAATGTGGCTTGGATAATTTTCTGCAGAGTTATGGCCCATTAGTCATTATATATAATACCCTGCATTAGATACAATCTTGTTTGTCCAAATTCTCATTCACGTCGGAGCCAAATGGCTTCCATGTAGCATGGTGAACATTCTCAACAAACAGTGAATATCTGTATCAATTTATACATGTATATTTACAATTCCGGTGGTTTTGACCGTGCATGTATTTACTTCGAACTGACCAAATGTTGCGCATCCATGTATTAATGATGCTCATGTGGACGGCTGTCCTTCTGTCAACATAAACCCCAATAAGTGGAGCTTAGGTTATAAATACAAATTTATTTTAGCTTGATTGCGAAACAAGAACCCCTAATGTTGAAAATAACAGGCTGCTGGGGGTGCAAAGAACCACTAGTTGAATAAGTGAGTGAGAACACTGAGTCTGACTTCATAAACAGGTACCGTAGGTTAAGATTTTGCTGGGCACCACATTATATGAAGCAATTTGGTAGCAAATTCTTGTAAAATTCCACAACTTTTAGGATAAATACTTTGCCAGCCCCATCAATAAAGAATAAGCTACAACAATGTAAATAACAAAAATAACATATCTGAATTTCAGCTCTACAGTATCCACAAGTTGTTACAAAGAAGGAACGTTTAAGTACGATATGGGGTGGCAGAAACGGGGTAGCGGAAGATCATATGACAGTAAATCAGGTGTCGGGACTCTCATAGGGAACAACACAGGGAAAATATGTGCTTTTGGGGTGAGGCAGTCAGATTGTAGGATTTGCAACCGTGTTGCGGATGGAAACAACGAGAACATTCTCCCTCATAGTTGTACTAAGAACTGGTCAGGTAGTGCTAAGGCAATGGAACCTGATGTGGGTATTAACCTCATCAAGTCAGTGGAAAACCAAGGTGTCAAAGTTTCAACCATAATTATGGATGATGACACAACAACCATGGCAAGGATTCGACAAGATCTTGATCATCCTGTGACCAAGTGGAGTGATGTTAACCACACAACTAAACATTTGACCAATAGTCTCTTCCTTCTCCAGAAAAAGCACAAAGCTCTAACTAACAATGTCATAGCATATTTGAAAAAGTGTTTCAACTATGCTCTTGCTCAAACAAAAGGAAATGAAGAGTTGTGCAAATCACAGATTGAGCAGATCGTTCCACATTCAATTGGTGAACACTCTATGTGTGGTGAGTGGTGTGGTTTCCAAAGTAATCCAGACAACTACAAGCATAATTCACTCTCCAAGGATCTAGCTGGTGAGGACCTTCGAAAATATTTAGAATCTGTGTTTAAATCGTTTAGCCTGAATTCAGCGAAAATCGCCCCGAGAGGTTCAACCAAAGAAGTAGAATCATTTAACAACATGGTCGCTGCTAAAGCGCCAAAGAGGTGTCATTTTTCTGCCAGCAGTAACCTTCTGTCTAGGGTTGGGTGCGCTGTTGCGCAGAAAAACATTGGGAACACTTATTTGAGTAAAATTCATGAGAATTTAGGATTATCGCCTGGAAGAATATATTTGAAAGAAGCAACAGCAAGAGATACCGAGAGAAAACGACAAAAACTGTACAGCAACAAAAAAGAAACCAAGCTAAGGAAACTGCATAGGAAATTTAAGAAAAGGCTGGACCTAAATAAGAAAGAGAACAAAGAGGGCACAACCTACAAAACAGCCGTTGCCATGTCGACCGATGTTGATGACAACATCCCTACTTTCAGTCAACCTCCAAAATTAACCCACATCAGTTCTGTAGAAAATATTGTATACTTCGACATTGAAACAGGATCACTTGCTCGGGACACGGATATATTACAAATTGCAGCCAGTTGTAACGATAAAACATTTAACCAGTATGTATTACCAAGGAAACCCATTTCACCGGCATCATCAAGAGTAACGGGCCTTACGGCAAATGGAGGTGTTCTCTTTTTACATGGATCACCTGTTTCTGCCATACTGCTGAAAGAAGCTGTGTTACTATTTCTCAGTTGGCTTCAAGGCATCGGACGTGTAGTGCTTGTTGGACACAACATGAAACGTTTCGATTTTCCAAGACTATTGATAGCAATCCGTGCAGTGCATTTAGAGGAAGACTTTATGACTTCACGTGTAGGCGGTATCGATTCGCTGCCTATTTTCAAGAAAATTCACCCGAATATGGAAAACTATAAACAACAATATTTATTTGAAACACTGATGAAGGAAAACTACATTGCTCATAATGCCCTAGGTGATGTGATCAGCTTGCAGAAGTTGTTTGAATTTTCAAACGTGTCAGAAGAAGTGATGGTTGAAAACAGTTTTTCTACCAAGTGGGAATTTGAAGACATAACGTTCAGGGGCATCACCGCATCAAATGTACGAACAATGGAATGTTTGAGAAGAAGAAAGGTTATGTCTATACAGATGCTCAACAAAGTTGCAAGCTCTGGACTTGAATACAAACAGTTGTGCTTAGCCTTTCGTAGAGATGGAAAGAATGGATTAATTCAGCTTCTGAGTGAAAAGAACTGTGGTGTAACCCGTGTCACGTCTTCTAAGAAAGTGTTAGATTCTTTGTCAGATTACTTTCAATCAGAACTGAATTGAGTACTGGAGAGTGTATATATCACCAGATACCATTAGCTAGTTGCATAGAACATGTAGTAATGATTGTGATTGATTGACTGAATAATGCTCTGTAATCGGACTATTTTCGGGGGGAAATGAAGGAGGGCCATATGTACAATAATTGTAAAAATAATATGGTGACATAAGTGTTTTATACCATATTATTGCTGCAGATAGGACTAACTAACTTATGTTAAAGTTTGATGGCTTTCTTATTAGTAGATTTTTTGAAATTTGTCAATTTCTTAAATTTTCTCTTACAATATAGTGGTAATTCCGGCTGCATAAATCAAGAAATTTGTTCATATTATTTTAATAAAATACTAACCAGTCCAATTTTTTTCTTTCACTCACTTTGTAACATTTGTTTTAGTTGAAATGAAATGTTTTACAATGAAAACATGGTTAAGTTAGTTTTTATCAGCTTTTGATGACACTATACAAGAAATCCTAAATAACCATGCGAAATTGTCCGTGAATCATCAAGATACCCTATCTTGAAAAGAGTGTGACGTAATATGGTGACATATGAATATTTTTGCACCAAGTTGTTTATTAAGGTTTAAAGTTAATCTGTGCAAATTTCCATGCATTTCTTATGAAATATTCATTTAAGTGTGTATGTCTTTAACTGAGTAAGCGAAAAATAATTCGTCTAAGAGACTTCGAGCACATTCGTGTAATGGTTACAGCCAATTAGGAACTTGGGGATACATCGTTGTACAAATAAAAAAATTCAAAAAATTCTTTGTAATCTGTCATTTCAGTTGACAATTGAAGGTCTATGTGCATGTTTATTTATAGGTTATATAAGCATTGTGGCAGCAGAAAACGAATATGTCACATTTATGAAATATGTCTTCAGATTTGTGATGATCTCAGATGCTTCGCAAACTGAGACTGCTCCCTTCAATTAAATAGCAGACAGCTTATCTCGTATGTTATTCATTCATGGACTTCATGATTTTCTTGTGTTTTGGAAGTAGACCAGGCGCCACTTGTTGGTCGTATTTTCCGGGTATGTAAATCACGTCTGTAAGTTGACCAAATACCAGTATACGGTTATTTTCATAATTAATAATAAACTTACCGTCGTTGCTCATAGTCGTTGCAGACAAGACCTAAGTTAGCCCACAGACGCTTGAGTTCTGGATAAATGTGTGCGGGTTCAAAACCACAAAACTAAAAAACACTATGCATAAAATGTTGACACCCCGTCACTATCATAAAATGTTGACACCCCGTCACTATCACAGGGATTCGGCACGTTTGGGGGTACTAGTATATATATTTAAGTACAGGGATTCTACTCTGTGGAATGTCAGATTTCGCATCGATCAGTAAAATGGCCCTATCTGAAACAATTTTGTACAAATCTGTCCAAATATAACGCCTATCCCGAGTCTTTATATTGTTCTTCAAATAAAACACAACTTTAAGTT
>CM026400.1:19114506-19290847 GCA_014843695.1 Archivesica marissinica | reverse complement strand
AGGTAACACGACCATACGCGCATTGTATATACTTATTCCGTGCGAGTTCGGGTACGGGTGTAGTGTCATATAGCCGTGCGTTGGTACACAGGTAACACGACCATACGCGCATTGTATATACTTATTCCGTGCGAGTTCGGGTACGGGTGTAGTGTCATATAGCCGTGCGTTGGTACACAGGTAACACGACCATACGCGCATTGTATATACTTATTCCGTGCGAGTTCGGGTACGGGTGTAGTGTCATATAGCCGTGCGTTGGTACACAGGTAACACGACCATACGCGCATTGTATATACTTATTCCGTGCGAGTTCGGGTACGGGTGTAGTGTCATATAGCCGTGCGTTGGTACACAGGTAACACGACCATACGCGCATTGTATATACTTATTCCGTGCGAGTTCGGGTACGGGTGTAGTGTCATATAGCCGTGCGTTGGTACACAGGTAACACGACCATACGCGCATTGTATATACTTATTCCGTGCGAGTTCGGGTACGGGTGTAGTGTCATATAGCCGTGCGTTGGTACACAGGTAACACGACCATACGCGCATTGTATATACTTATTCCGTGCGAGTTCGGGTACGGGTGTAGTGTCATATAGCCGTGCGTTGGTACACGGGTAACACGACCATACGCGCATTGTATATACTTATTCCGTGCGAGTTCGGGTACGGGTGTAGTGTCATATAGCCGTGCGTTGGTACACAGGTAACACGACCATACGCGCATGCAATCGATACGGGGTTAATTACATAATCAAACATACACTATGATAATTATGTTTTTGAGATACTGTATAGTTGTACAAGTTCAACGTAATCTTAATGTGCAGATATATAACATTTTGGTTTGATCTTCATAAGTAAACGTGCCGTTGTCTAATGTTGTTAAAACTTGTGGCCCAAACCATTTGTATTTTCATGCTATGCATTGTAGCATTATGTGTATGACATATGTATTATTGATTTGTAATACAATATGGTTAAATCAAGCAAACGTGCGTGTATGGAGACTTGCCATTGATATACAGACATGTTGTAGTCCTACACCACACATTCTTGTGGTATTTTGATGGGATGTTATACAATACCCGGAACTAAGCATATTTCCTAGAACAGATATTTAGATTAATCATATTTTATTGCATTCTTTATAGTCAATGTACAATACAACTCAAATGTACAAACATGTTACGGATGAAATTATATATATATATTTCGGGTTTTACGCCTGCATCAGCACCATTTCGGGCTATATCGCCGGCGGGCAGTTTACTTAACAACACCTTTCCTGGGCAGGCTCCAGCGGTTAACCAGTACTTGGGTGCACCAACCTCCGTAAGAAACTGCCAACTTTTTCATATAAATGAGACACGGCCTGAGCGGGGCTCGAATCCGTGACCATCAGTGATGAACGGATGAAATAAATACGATATATGGTACAAACATTATCAGTATGTATATATATGGAGAAGCAAAAGGGTTGGGCCGCAAGTTTTAACATTAGTTTCGGCCCACCCCAACATACTAGATTGTAATTAACAAAGAGACTGAATATAGTATAAGAGCATTGCAATTAAGATACTAATTTTTGATTACAATTAAGGGGGATAATAATGGATATGAAAAAAAGTTCCAAAAAAAGAAAAGCATTAGGAAATGCAATTCCCAACAACAGGATCTATTTGATTTCGGTTTCTGGTGACCCCTAGTTGTTGTTGTTTTTTTACATTGTGTTTGCATTTGAATAGCTTCTCTACGAATGATATCTGTTTTTGATTTAAACATGGAACAAAACTCCTACAATTGTGTTGATTTCATAGTGTGAGTTTTGCGTTTATTTATCGTCGTAACCTGTTGCCCATATAAGCGACGCCTCCTGAACAGTTTAGTCATTTTAGATTTTGGAGGATAGTAGAATTATACAGATATTACAGAGTATCCTCTGGTTGATTTAAGCGCACGGTGTACAGCACCGACATGAGATCTCGGTTTAAAGTATCATCCGAAAATACTGAGATATGAGTCATTTTAGTATATTTGGCATAGCTAGGATCGAACGTGCGACCCCTCGATTACAAGTCCAGCGTGTTACCCACTGCGCCACTGATACAATACCTTTCACATAGTGTATTGAAGCATTCATATTGATACTTCTAACAACTTGTCAAAATCATAGATAGACCAGAAACAAACAATATAGTATCTAAGGATCGAACGTGCGATCCCTGGGTTACAAGTCAAGCGTGTTACCCACTGAGCCATTGATCCAATACCTTTCACATAGTGTATTGAAGCATTCATATTGATACTTCTAACAACTTGTCAAAATCATAGATAGACCAGAAACAAACAATATAGTATCTAAGGATCGAACGTGCGATCCCTGGGTTACAAGTCAAGCGTGTTACCCACTGAGCCATTGATCCAATACCTTTCACATAGTGTATTGAAGCATTCATATTGATACTTCTAACAACTTGTCAAAATCATAGATAGACCAGAAACAAACAATATAGTATCTAAGGATCGAACGTGCGATCCCTGGGTTACAAGTCAAGCGTGTTACCCACTGCGCCATTGATCCAATACCTTTCACATAGTGTATTGAAGCATTCATATTGATACTTCTAACAACTTGTCAAAATCATAGATAGACCAGAAACAAACAATATAGTATCTAAGGATCGAACGTGCGATCCCTGGGTTACAAGTCAAGCGTGTTACCCACTGCGCCATTGATCCAATACCTTTCACATAGTGTATTGAAGCATTCATATTGATACTTCTAACAACTTGTCAAAATCATAGATAGACCAGAAACAAACAATATAGTATCTAAGGATCGAACGTGCGATCCCTGGGTTACAAGTCAAGCGTGTTACCCACTGCGCCAAAATCATAGATAGACCAGAAACAAGAATATATTATTTCCGACTTTAAAGCGACATTTCATCGCAAAAAGCAAATAAAATGCATTTTTTGTCACGTATATATGCATTGCTACTTCAAATTCTTCCCAACATATTCGAACACTAACATTGAATCAATAAACAGTGTGTTTGTGGTCTACAAACTTTCAAAATTTAAAGTAGGGTTTCATATAATGGTCATCCATACTCCTGAATTGACGTTTAGAGATAATTTAACTAAGATTAGTCTACAAATAAATATTCATAGGCACAAATGTGAGATATAACGGTAAATCTGTACCATTAATCGCGTTATTCAGGATACACGAGTTGTATTCCGCATGCATGTCGACCCTGTTTACATTATATTGTTATGTCAACAAATCGCGTATACGAAGCTTGTTTACTTAGTTCAAATACTCAGTTTTTGAGGCAAATATTTAGGGGGAAATTATACCATATAATAGGAAATTACATTCTGTATTAAATGTGCGTTTTCACTGATGTAGTGTCGCTTTAAGAGATAACACACAAAGTGTTAATGGAGTCATTCATCTTTTTTTATCACCCATCGTTAATTCGTTTAAGATAGGATATATATGCTTTTTTAAATATTTGAATATTATGAATCTATATTTACATAATTATAACGGATTAAGCAAACATGTCTAATCACAGGCGTTCGAAATCTTAATAATAAATATAAAAAATACGATTTACCTTACACTAGAAATATAGAAACGACGATCAAATTTTTGTTTTGTTTTTTAATTTTTAAAAAAAGTGGATATCTTCCTCAATGAAATGATGCTACACCCGTAGACCCCTAAGCCCCCTATACACGGGATTAGATCCTACAGCGGTGAGTGGAAAGTGATTTGATGTCACCGCTCGTAACCACTGCGCCACGGGAGGCCCCTTTCAATGTTTAGTATTTAAAAATAAAGACCTACAGTACTTTATTAATAATAAGGTATAGAATTTATAAACTGCATACCTACATAACTCCCGTGCTTAGACCTACGGTATTGCACTTTATTAATAAGGCATAGAGTTTATAAACTGCATACCTACATAACTCCCGTGCTTAGACCTACGGTATTGCACTTTATTAATAAGGCATAGAGTTTATAAACTGCATACCTACATAACTCCCGTGCTTAGACCTACGGTATTGCACTTTATTAATAAGGTATAGAGTTTATAAACTGCATACCTACATAACTCCCGTGCTTAGACCTACGGTATTGCACTTTATTAATAAGGCATAGAGTTTATAAACTGCATACCTACATAACTCCCGTGCTTAGACCTACGGTATTGCACTTTATTAATAAGGCATAGAGTTTATAAACTGCATACCTACATAACTCCCGTGCTTAGACCTACGGTATTGCACTTTATTAACAATAAGGTATTGAGTTTATAAACTGCATACCTACATAACTCCCGTGCTTAGACCTACGGTATTGCACTTTATTAATAATAAGGTATAAAGTTTATAAACCTACATAACTCCCGTGCTTTAGGTTATTTATCTGGTAGTCACTATACTGACACCAAACTTTCCAACTTTTATTTTTCATACATGCATAATGTTTACATACAGCAAACAGAATTAGCATTATCATATGTACATACGTAACATTCTAACTCACATAACACACATAGCAGCATGATTATAATATTAGCACATATCGGAGAACACAAAGAGGAGGAGCGACTATCTGGTATTTCTTGTTTGTTGGTCTACGTTTTCTAAGTAGGGTTTGAACGTATATCACATCCCTGGGACAGCGTTTCCTGACACCCACACGGCAAGTATCGAGCGCGAATGCGATCCGCCATGCCAGAGGGATACAACTTGTTAAATGAGTTCGAAGTTGTTACAATTTAGAAGGGAATTAATATGTATATGAGTACATAGGTACCTGTCCAACCAAAATGAAACTGTGCACGTGCCTTAGAGGTAAAGTTTATATCCTTTTTAGAAAACAAATGTAGGCAAATTTGGACGTCTAATTAACGCGTTTAAATATTGGTAAATTAGTGCAAAGTGTGAAGGATTATTTTCTTCACTCATGATAGTAAAATCCATAATTCGAAAATTTGTAACGAAAAAGTAAAGCTCAATATAAAATTGCACAATTTTATATGTCAGTAAATATTTATAATTTCAAAATGTAAATAGTTCTCATTATTTATGGCTACCGTGTGCGGTACACGGTGTTTGCAAAACACTCCATTTACAGGAGTTTATGCGCCCCTATATCAAGGGCTTCTGAAGAACGTCGGATAATTATCTTTTAAATGCACTTAGAAGTAGTCAACAACAGATTATGTCATAGTAGAGGATTTCTTTGTATTGCCCCGTCTGACCCGAATACAATTAACAGTCTTTCAGATGGGACGTTAAACCGAGGTCTCGTGTCGGTGCTGTACACCGTGCACGTAAAAGAACCAGAGGAGACACTGGAATGGGTCTCTGTCTGTATCAAGCACTATCCTCCAAAAATCTAAAATGACTAATCTCTCCAGTAGGCGTCGCTCATATGGACAACCGGTAGCGACGCTTAATAAACGTAAAACACACACATTTTATATTGTCAAATTAAATAAAAGCAGGAAGATACATTAATGGATGTTTATTTTTGTGTAACTGATGTCTTTTTTTCTGATCTAAGGTCAAAATCATTTCGAAGAGATACAATCATGTATTTTCAATTGCAGCCCAGCGTTGAGCGCCAGCGGTCACCGTGTATGAAAAATGTACAGTCCACCGTGTCTTGAACCCTGGACTTTCGACTGAGCTAGACGGGTAGCTTATATATATATATATTAGTTTATAGACATTTATTTTAGGTCGATTGTGAAACAAGTTATTGCAACTTATATTAATCACTTCTCATTCCTGATGGAATCCATCGCCACGAGGGAGAGAGAAGAGGCAATATATATATATATATATTAATAGTCTCAAGCTCTGTGGGTTACGTTAGTATAGCCAGAACGTATGTCTTAACGATACTCGGTCGTGTTAGACGGATCTGTAGTCCAGTGGTTAACACGTTGGACCCTAATAAAATGTTCGTGTCTGTGCTTTACACCGTGCACGAAAAAGAACCAGAGGAGATTCTGGAATGGGTCTCTGTCTGTATAATTGCACTATCCTCCAACAATCTAAAATGACTAATCACTTCAAGAGCCGTCGCTCATATGGGTAGCGACGATAAATAAACGTAAAACACACTGGGCCATACGGTAGATTGGCTTAATTGTTCACCTGCGTTCTCTCTATAAAGTCTTTATTGTTGTATTATTATTCATTCAAGTTCTAATGAAATAAAATACAATAAAATATTATTCAATTAGTTTTATGATACACCTCTTTAGGACATCATTACTTCCCGAACCATATCATTGAAGGCAATCAGTAACGATTGTTTAACTAGCTGGCGGCTCACCAACCGGCCATTTCAGAATGGACCTGAAGAGGTTAGAACCTCAAACCTTACGCTCAGTAAACGGTCGCCTTAACCACCAGGCCACGGACGGGGACGGTATTTAGAGCATGGGCAATGCTTGTAAATACTAAATCCTGCACCGAGCCTATTGTTTTAAGATAATTGCGGCGATCAATAGATTATCTGTCAATGATCAACACATTGTTCTGCAATACGCGCTATCGTGAAAAACACACAATTATCGTGCAGATAATACATTTATCATTAATAAAATCAAATCGTCAAACTCATCCATGCGTCTAAATGCAGTTTTTATTGTATGACAAACGAGACAAAAACTTCGAGCTACATGTATGTATCGGCTGATCTTGTATGCGATTGTTTGTTTTATTTCAATGTTATGTTAAAGTCATATACCTCAAATTAAAACACTGTCGTGACGTCACACTCGAGGTCCATTATTATTATTAATAGTGGACTGGTGTCAAAAGGCCAGAGTTTTATAGTAAATGTACGAAATTAACAATTTTAATTCATAGGATCTTGTTGTGTAAGTGTGTTTTTAAGTAAGATATAAACCTCAAACGGATCCAATATGTAAAATACTGGTACTGTTTTCGGTGCTACGCGCCTCACACAGTCCAATATTTTACATATTTGATCGTTTTCGGCATATATCCTATACATAACGTATATACTCTGTATGAGAGTGTACCCGTGTTCGGCATATATCCTATACATAACGTATATACTCTGTATGAGAGTGTACCCGTGTTCGGCATATATCCTATACATAACGTATATACTCTGTATGAGAGTGTACCCGTGTTCGGCATATATCCTATACATAACGTATATACTCTGTATGAGAGTGTACCCGTGTTCGGCATATATCCTATACATAACGTATATACTCTGTATGAGAGTGTACCCGTGTTCGGCATATATCCTATACATAACGTATATACTCTGTATGAGAGTGTACCCGTGTTCGGCATATATCCTATACATAACGTATATACTCTGTATGAGAGTGTACCCGTGTTCGGCATATATCCTATGCATAACGTATATACTCTGTATGAGAGTTTACCCGTGTTCGGCATATATCCTATGCATAACGTATATACTCTGTATGAGAGTTTACCCGTGTTCGGCATGTATCCTATACATAACGTATATACTCTGTATGAGAGTTTACCCGTGTTCGGTATATACCCTATACATAACTACTTACTCTGTATGAGAGTTTACCCGTGTTCGGCATATACCCTATACATAACTACTTACTCTGTATGAGAGTTTACCCGTGTTCGGCATATATCCTATACATAACTACTTACTCTGTATGAGAGTTTACCCGTGTTCGGCATATATCCTATACATAACGTATATACTCTGTATGAGAGTTTACCCGTGTTCGGCATGTATCCTATACATAACGTATATACTCTGTATGAGAGTTTACCCGTGTTCGGCATGTATCCTATACATAACGTATATACTCTGTATGAGAGTTTACCCGTGTTCGGCATGTATCCTATACATAACGTATATACTCTGTATGAGAGTTTACCCGTGTTCGGCATGTATCCTATACATAACGTATATACTCTGTATGAGAGTTTACCCGTGTTCGGCATATATCCTATACATAACTACTTACTCTGTATGAGAGTTTACCCGTGTTCGGCATATATCCTATACATAACGTATATACTCTGTATGAGAGTTTACCCGTGTTCGGCATATATCCTATACATAACGTATATACTCTGTATGAGAGTTTACCCGTGTTCGGCATGTATCCTATACATAACGTATATACTCTGTATGAGAGTTTACCCGTGTTCGGCATATACCCTATACATAACTACTTACTCTGTATGAGAGTTTACCCGTGTTCGGCATATACCCTATACATAACTACTTACTCTGTATGAGAGTTTACCCGTGTTCGGCATATATCCTATGCATAACGTATATACTCTGTATGAGAGTTTACCCGTGTTCGGCATGTATCCTATACATAACGTATATACTCTGTATGAGAGTTTACCCGTGTTCGGTATATACCCTATACATAACTACTTACTCTGTATGAGAGTTTACCCGTGTTCGGCATATACCCTATACATAACTACTTACTCTGTATGAGAGTTTACCCGTGTTCGGCATATATCCTATACATAACTACTTACTCTGTATGAGAGTTTACCCGTGTTCGGCATATATCATATACATAACTACTTACTCTGTATGAGAGTTTACCCGTGTTCGGCATATATCCTATACATAACGTATATACTCTGTATGAGAGTTTACCCGTGTTCGGCATGTATCCTATACATAACGTATATACTCTGTATGAGAGTTTACCCGTGTTCGGCATGTATCCTATACATAACGTATATACTCTGTATGAGAGTTTACCCGTGTTCGGCATGTATCCTATACATAACGTATATACTCTGTATGAGAGTTTACCCGTGTTCGGCATGTATCCTATACATAACGTATATACTCTGTATGAGAGTTTACCCGTGTTCGGCATATATCCTATACATAACTACTTACTCTGTATGAGAGTTTACCCGTGTTCGGCATATATCCTATACATAACTATATACTCTGTATGAGAGTTTACCCGTGTTCGGCATATATCCTATACATAACGTATATACTCTGTATGAGAGTTTACCCGTGTTCGGCATGTATCCTATACATAACGTATATACTCTGTATGAGAGTTTACCCGTGTTCGGCATATATCATATACATAACTACTTACTCTGTATGAGAGTTTACCCGTGTTCGGCATATATCCTATACATAACGTATATACTCTGTATGAGAGTTTACCCGTGTTCGGCATATATCCTATACATAACGTATATACTCTGTATGAGAGTTTACCCGTGTTCGGCATATATCCTATACATAACGTATATACTCTGTATGAGAGTTTACCCGTGTTCGGCATATATCCTATACATAACGTATATACTCTGTATGAGAGTTTACCCGTGTTCGGCATGTATCCTATGCATAACGTATATACTCTGTATGAGAGTTTACCCGTGTTCGGCATGTATCCTATACATAACGTATATACTCTGTATGAGAGTTTACTCGTGTTCGGTATATACCCTATACATAACTACTTACTCTGTATGAGAGTTTACCCGTGTTCGGCATATACCCTATACATAACTACTTACTCTGTATGAGAGTTTACCCGTGTTCGGCATATATCCTATACATAACGTATATACTCTGTATGAGAGTTTACCCGTGTTCGGCATATATCCTATACATAACTACTTACTCTGTATGAGAGTTTACCCGTGTTCGGCATATATCCTATGCATAACGTATATACTCTGTATGAGAGTTTACCCGTGTTCGGCATGTATCCTATACATAACGTATATACTCTGTATGAGAGTTTACCCGTGTTCGGTATATACCCTATACATAACTACTTACTCTGTATGAGAGTTTACCCGTGTTCGGCATATACCCTATACATAACTACTTACTCTGTATGAGAGTTTACCCGTGTTCGGCATATATCCTATACATAACGTATATACTCTGTATGAGAGTTTACCCGTGTTCGGTATATATCCTATACATAACTACTTACTCTGTATGAGAGTTTACCCGTGTTCGGCATATATCATATACATAACGTATATACTCTGTATGAGAGTTTACCCGTGTTCGGCATGTATCCTATACATAACGTATATACTCTGTATGAGAGTGTACCCGTGTTCGGCATATATCATATACATAACTACTTACTCTGTATGCGAGTGTACCCGTGTTCGGCATGTATCCTATACATAACGTATATACTCTGTATGAGAGTTTACCCGTGTTCGGCATATATCCTATACATAACGTATATACTCTGTATGAGAGTTTACCCGTGTTCGGCATATATCCTATACATAACGTATATACTCTGTATGAGAGTTTACCCGTGTTCGGCATGTATCCTATACATAATTACTTACTCTGTATGAGAGTTTACCCGTGTTCGGCATATATCCTATGCATAACGTATATACTCTGTATGAGAGTTTACCCGTGTTCGGCATATATCCTATACATAACGTATATACTCTGTATGAGAGTTTACCCGTGTTCGGCATATATCCTATACATAACGTATATACTCTGTATGAGAGTTTACCCGTGTTCGGCATGTATCCTATACATAACGTATATACTCTGTATGAGAGTTTACCCGTGTTCGGCATATACCCTATACATAACTACTTACTCTGTATGAGAGTTTACCCGTGTTCGGCATATATCCTATACATAACTACTTACTCTGTATGAGAGTTTACCCGTGTTCGGCATATATCCTATACATAACGTATATACTCTGTATGAGAGTTTACCCGTGTTCGGCATATATCCTATACATAACGTATATACTCTGTATGAGAGTTTACCCGTGTTCGGCATATACCCTATACATAACTACTTACTCTGTATGAGAGTTTACCCGTGTTCGGCATATATCATATACATAACTACTTACTCTGTATGAGAGTTTACCCGTGTTCGGCATATATCATATACATAACTACTTACTCTGTATGAGAGTTTACCCGTGTTCGGCATATACCCTATGCATAACTACTTACTCTGTATGAGAGTTTACCCGTGTTCGGCATATATCATATACATAACGTATATACTCTGTATGAGAGTTTACCCGTGTTCGGCATGTATCCTATACATAACGTATATACTCTGTATGAGAGTGTACCCGTGTTCGGCATATATCATATACATAACTACTTACTCTGTATGCGAGTGTACCCGTGTTCGGCATGTATCCTATACATAACGTATATACTCTGTATGAGAGTTTACCCGTGTTCGGCATATATCCTATACATAACGTATATACTCTGTATGAGAGTTTACCCGTGTTCGGCATATATCCTATACATAACGTATATACTCTGTATGAGAGTTTACCCGTGTTCGGCATGTATCCTATACATAATTACTTACTCTGTATGAGAGTTTACCCGTGTTCGGCATATATCCTATGCATAACGTATATACTCTGTATGAGAGTTTACCCGTGTTCGGCATGTATCCTATACATAACGTATATACTCTGTATGAGAGTTTACCCGTGTTCGGTATATACCCTATACATAACTACTTACTCTGTATGAGAGTTTACCCGTGTTCGGCATATACCCTATACATAACTACTTACTCTGTATGAGAGTTTACCCGTGTTCGGCATATATCCTATACATAACTACTTACTCTGTATGAGAGTTTACCCGTGTTCGGCATATATCATATACATAACTACTTACTCTGTATGAGAGTTTACCCGTGTTCGGCATATATCCTATACATAACGTATATACTCTGTATGAGAGTTTACCCGTGTTCGGCATATATCCTATACATAACGTATATACTCTGTATGAGAGTTTACCCGTGTTCGGCATATATCCTATACATAACGTATATACTCTGTATGAGAGTTTACCCGTGTTCGGCATATACCCTATACATAACTACTTACTCTGTATGAGAGTTTACCCGTGTTCGGCATATATCCTATACATAACGTATATACTCTGTATGAGAGTTTACCCGTGTTCGGTATATATCCTATACATAACTACTTACTCTGTATGAGAGTTTACCCGTGTTCGGCATATATCATATACATAACGTATATACTCTGTATGAGAGTTTACCCGTGTTCGGCATGTATCCTATACATAACGTATATACTCTGTATGAGAGTGTACCCGTGTTCGGCATATATCATATACATAACTACTTACTCTGTATGCGAGTGTACCCGTGTTCGGCATGTATCCTATACATAACGTATATACTCTGTATGAGAGTTTACCCGTGTTCGGCATATATCCTATACATAACGTATATACTCTGTATGAGAGTTTACCCGTGTTCGGCATGTATCCTATACATAATTACTTACTCTGTATGAGAGTTTACCCGTGTTCGGCATATATCCTATTCATAACGTATATACTCTGTATGAGAGTTTACCCGTGTTCGGCATATATCCTATACATAACGTATATACTCTGTATGAGAGTTTACCCGTGTTCGGCATATATCCTATACATAACGTATATACTCTGTATGAGAGTTTACCCGTGTTCGGCATATATCCTATACATAACGTATATACTCTGTATGAGAGTTTACCCGTGTTCGGCATGTATCCTATACATAACGTATATACTCTGTATGAGAGTTTACCCGTGTTCGGCATATATCCTATACATAACGTATATACTCTGTATGAGAGTTTACCCGTGTTCGGCATATATCCTATACATAACTACTTACTCTGTATGAGAGTTTACCCGTGTTCGGCATATATTCTATACATAACGTATATACTCTGTATGAGAGTTTATCCGTGTTCGGCATATATCATATACATAACTACTTAACTCTGTATGCGAGTTTATGCCAGCGATTTTAATCAAACATACTAAAAGTGATGATCGCACGATAATTTCGTTGTTATTATATTAATATTCGTAATGAAATAAATGTTACGTTTGTACATTTATTATTAGATAGAATGTATTACATATTAGATAGCATACAACTCCTAAAACGGTTCGATATATGTAAGACGGTTAACACGTTGGATTGCGACCCCCCGTCTGACCCTAATACAATTAACAGTCTTTCAGGTGTGACTTTAAACCGAGGTCTCGTGTCGGTGCTTTACACCGTGTACGTAAAAGAACCAGTGGAGACTCTGGAATGGGTCTCTGTCTGTATCATTGCACTATCCTGCAAACATCTAAAATGACTAATCTCTTCAAGAGACGTCGTTCATATGGGCAACCGGTAGCGACGATTCAATAAAAACAAAACAAAATTGGATTGCGAATCCAGGGATCGCAGGTACGATCCTAGCCTGGGTACAGATTGATATATGTTGCCTGGTCAGTTATATAAATATATTCATTTAACACCAACACCGTTAATTGAGCTGTGTTGAGTTTCATGTCATTTTGCCAGTAGTTAAAAATCGACAGACTGGAACCCAGGCTAGTACGATCCCTGTTCTGACCCTACTAATATTAAAAGTATTTCAAATGGGACTTTAACAGATGTCTCGTTCTCGTACACTGGTTCTAGTACCAGACGAGACTCTGGGATGGTTCTCGGTCTGTATCACTACACTATCATACAAAATATAAAATGACTAATCTCTTCAGGATGCGTCGCACATATGGACAACCGGTAGCGACGATAAATCAACGCAAAACACACGCATACATTTTGGAACGAAAGCATTCAGTAGGCTATCTGTAAAAGTAAGCATAGTCAACACTGTGTTAGTGGACACCTGTATTAAGCAGCCATGTTCCAGATTCCGAATATATTGTTTAACGAAAGCATTCAGTAATATATCTGTAAAATTAAGTATAGTCAACACTGTGTTAATGGACACCTGTATTAAGCAGCCATTTTCCAGATTCCGAATATATTGTTTATTATACATGTGTCCTCTAGTACGCAGTCACATGTGCTAAGCGGCCACTCTCCTGGCTGGCTACTTAAGACAGGTTTGACTGTACTTAAAGTATGGAGAACATTCATTCCATTCTATGTACCGTTTATGAAGATATGTATGTATGTATGTTCCTTTAATGTCAAACCCCTCGCGGGGACTTAGACATGTTTTCCTTGGCAGGCTTAGCCGACCTAAGCGATTAACCAGTACTAAGCAATGTGTGTGAGGTGCCTTGCTCAATGACACTACATACGTGGCCTGACCGAGTATCGAACCCGGGACCGTTCGATTCCAAATCCGACGCTCTACCACTGGACCACGGACGTCACAATCAATAACATTTGAAAGCATGTATTGACCTCACAGTGCATTACAATGAATACTGTCCTGGATGGGTATGTCTTAGGGTGCCAAATATTTCCAATACAATATACAGTAAATACAGTCTATAGCGATCACACCCCACGGGGCGTACCCGATTGGTTTTCAAGTGTAGATCAAACCTGAACCGGAGCTGCGAAACGAGCTGAATAGCAATACGTTAGGGGTAGGTTTTTGGAGGGAGTTTCATACGGTGTGTACATGTATACACGTGGATTCATTTCCTGTTGTTCAGAACATAATCACACCATCAGTATACATCGTTTAAACTTACCGTCGTAACTTCCGGTAATTTCCCTCTACTTCCGGTTACCTATATTTCTCTGTTTCGGACTGTTCAGACTTCCACACAGCGTCCACAGCCCTAGATCATGCTCTGTAGTAACGGATATTTCACGCGTATGCACCTGTAACGGAATATACAGCAACAATTGTCAAGTTACGCACTATCGAATATAACCCTTCCAATTCCAAATTAACCGTTTCCATGGCAATACTTATTGCTATCGTCTGTTCAGCACACTTATTAGAGTTTCTCACACTTTAATTCAATTCAATTGCCCAGCAAACTAGTTATCATAGATCGAGAAAATGAAATATTATATATCTTACAAATATAGATCTACATGCTACTTCATTCAATACTAATGAAACGAGTATGAATATTCTAAATGTCCTCGGTTTATTTCGCTATTGTGTTATCGTGGAACACAAAAGAACAAAGTCGCCTTTCTCACTACTAGTAAAAAGCCTTCTATAATACATAGTTAAGTACGTAGGGATTATATAGAAATCTTTAAAACAACCATATTTTGATCTTGTATAATATTAGATTTCCAGAAGGATTGCTAAAGCATCCTTCACCTATGTCCTGTTTGAAATGGTACGGTGTAGCCGCCAGGTCGGACAGGTGGGTCTTCTCCGGGTACTCCGGAATGACTTAATCTCTGCAGGAGGTGTCGCTGATATGGGCAACCGGTAGCGACGATAAATAAACGTAAAGCACATTGCAGTATATAAACTTACAACTGTTCTAACGCAATGGGACCTCACAATCCTTTAATGTGTTCCAAGTGAAGTTCGGGCTCCTGGTACAACATATGTAAGCTACACCTGAGTGGACTGCTATGCGTCACACTATCAACAGGTCTTAAAACAATTATTGATGGTCGCCAGATCGGACAGGTGGATTTTCTCCGGGTACTCCGGTTTCCTCCCACACGAATGAACTACATTTACGCTTTCATCCGCGCCAACGAGAGTGATTAATATAAGTTGTTAAAACGTGCTTCGTAATCGTTGTATAATAAATAAAGTTTTTAAACCTATGCCAGGCTTCATATCTAATCTTTATTTTAAGCTTCGCAATGACATATAGAAATTAACGTGTATTAATGAATACACATTTTATTTGAGCTCGATTGCGAAACAAGTTCTTACAACTTATATTAATCACTGTCGAGACCTCATACCTCATCGTCACGAGGGAGAGAGAAGAGGCAATGTGGAATTTAAATGCATTGCCTAAGAGCATGTACAATCAACATGCCTACACGGCTGGGCTGGAACTCGGGGCATTTCGTGCCTGACGCAAACGCGCTACCACTGCGCTGTCACGACTTCAGCAAACGTGTATTATTCCACCCGGTTTAAAGCAATGGAATAATACGTCTGCTCTCTCATTTCGTTACGCCTGTGGTTCCCACTGGACTCACTGAAACAAACAAATATCGTCTCATTTGTACCTCACTTTTAATTAACAACTCCAAACTCCCTAAGACTAAGCTTATAATAATTCCACATGTCCGATTCCATATGTTGTCACGTGACCGTCTGGTATTGTCGGTGAGTGTGGCAGTGGATAGACGGATATGTAGGCCAGTGGTAACACGCTGGACTGGTAATCCAGGAATCGCAGGTTCGATCCCCGTTTGACCCTAATAAAATTAACAGTCTTTCAGATGGGACGTTAAACCGAGGTCTCGTGTCGGTGCTTTACACCGTGCACGTAAAAGAACCAGAGGAGACTCTGGAATGAGTCTCTGTCTGTATCATTGCACTGTCCTCCAAAAATCTAAAATGACTAATATCTTCAGGAGGCGTCGCTCATATGGGCAACCGGTAGCGACGATAAAGAAAGGTAAAACACACACACTGTATGCATGTGACAGTGGATATTATCAACCCGAGGGAAATAATGTCCACTGAGGCGACGCCGAGGAAAATAATGTCCACCGAGGCGACGCCGAGGAAAATAATGTCCACTGAGGCGACGCCGAGGAAAATAGTGTCCACTGAGGCAACGCCGAGGAAATTAATGTCGACCGAGGGTTGACAATATTCAGTTTGACACTCACCGAGATGAAATATTTATTTTGTTATACCGAACAATCTATATAATCGCCAACCTAGCTGACATTGCAGTAAGTGTTTATTTTCCGCAGATGAGATTTGACAGCAACCATGACCGTATGTGTAATCTTTAACATAAACCGCTACTGTACCCTCCATTACTTAAAGAACGATACAGCTAAACGTTGTACGAACTGTGTTGACTGATAAAATAATTGTTTATAGTCTATTTACATTTTTCTGCTTTACCGAACAATTTTTTCAATGAAACATTCTTTGAGACTATACATGAAAAGAAGATGGCGGCATAACAAATAAAATTACAATGAAATTAAACGGTATAGTCAGAGTAGCTTGAGTTTGAGGTGAGACATTGCCATGAGACTTTGAAAAATGTCACCCGCTCGGGTATGGCTTAGGTTTGTATGGGGTAGTCACGTGAGGTATAACAATAATAAATATTACATGACCGCCCCAGCATCTTGAATGATACAAAGGGGACATAACTCAACTTGGATTGATATTCTTACAAGATCCTTTTTACCATGTTGGAGTACGTTTAAATGGTACAAGTTGCTTGGCGAATAGTAATGGCGAGTTTATGTGTTCAGTAAATCTAAATTGTAGAGAAACTATTGAATACTTAAACAGCAGTGGCACATGTTTGGACTTGATGTTGCTAAACGTTCGCATATATTTACAGCATCGCGTTATTGTAATTTTAATGTAGCAATAAGGAAACGTTAGATCCAAATATGTAAACTATCAAAAAAGAATCTGGTATTGTCACACGGCGGGCCGGGACCAACACGGAGAGAACCCCCACGTTCACCTAAGTATCGACATTTTATTTAAAGTCAGATTACAGCTACACGTACCATTAACTAATAAGCTATATTCCCGGCATAGTTATGTTCCATACTACGAGTAGAAGAGGTAAGAGGATTAACGGTAACTAACTAATGCAGCACAGAGGAAAATAAAAGGAAGTAATTTCAAAATGCACAACGCTACATTAGAGCGTAAACGGAAGGCTTAAATTAATACTATAATGCTAATTCTATTAGATATTAACGAACAAACACACACACACACACACACTTAATCATAGAATACAAACGATATAAAGCAGTAAAGCACATTTAAGGAATGATTCGCGGGTTAATAGTTTCTATGGGGGTATGAACTACATTGCGTGTGGGTAATGTGCGTGGTACTTTAAGCATCCCCGATGTAGTTCATACCCCCGATTGAAACTATTAACTAGCGATTCGTTACTTATATCTACATTAATTATTCGTTTCAATGACGCAACGAAAATTTAGCACAATTTCCAATTAAAATGTTTCTAGTCCGGATTTGCAACTTGCTATTTGCCGGAACAGGTAAATGGAACAGCGTAAACTATGAAACACGCATTTTCGCGACGAACGCTGCCCAACACTGCGAATGCGCATGTCCATAGCTTCGAGTGCGCATGTCGGCTGCATATCATTATTTGAGAACCCTCATAGGAAAATGTGTATAATCAGAGAGAGAACATACGTCCATCGAAGGAAATGCAATAGCCCTGTAAATATATACATATGAAACAAATATCGCTATATAGTACATATACAACTAATAAGCACATATTAGTTTAAACATAGTTTATTTCAAACAAGGATATAACATATACATATGTACAATTTACACAAATATGCACATACATGTATGCAAAAGGATTACAGAACAAATAAACAAATTGTTGGGCTCCATGGTAGGGGTTATCTCTCTTTGATACATTTTATTATATGTTATTTGGTTTATTGACAGGGTATATGAGTATATAGTGCCGGCAAGGTTCGATATTGCGATGATCACTCCTGGCCGGCACTATATAGGCCTACATACCATGTCACAAATGTATTGCGCTGGACTGGTAATCCAGGGATCGCAGGTTCGACCCCCCCCCCCTGTCTGACCCTAATAAAATTAACAGTCTTTCAGATGGGACGTTAAACCGAGGTCTCGTGTCGGTGCTTTACACCGTGCACGTAAAAGAACCAGAGGATACTCAGAAATGTGTCTCTGTCTGTATCATTGCACTATTGTCCAAAATCTAAACTGACTAATCTTTTCAGGAGGCATCGCTCATATGGGCAACCGGTAGCGACGATAAATAAACGTAAAACACACACACACTGAAACCCTTAAAAACGATGTTTTCAGTCACTTTTTCATCGATTTTATTTTATCATTTTTACCCTGTCCACCGCCCAAACAATGGGTGATGTCTACATTGACACTAGGCATGTCCAGATTTGGAACTACAGTCAAACCTGTCTTAAGCAGCCAGCCAAGGGAATCACAAAAGTGGCTGCTTAGCACAGGTGGCTGCTTAATAGAGATCAAATGTATAATAAAACAACATATTGGGAATCTGGAAACTGGCTGCTTAATACAGGTTGGTTGCTTAATAGAGGTGACCACTAACACAGGTTTGACTGTACACTACTAGATTTTCATATCGTTTTTCACTGTTAGTCTTACCGTGTGTTGTGAAATTCGGCATAGTTAAATGGTGTAAATTGTCGAAAATTTACCTCCATATTTGTGTCCGTGTCTATTAACGTACCGAGCGCGCAGCATCCGGTTTATTCTATGAATAGTGAGGCACGCGAAAGGTATTTTGGTATATTATGTATTTTAAACCGTATATACTCGGACGAATAGTTTGAACTATTGACCTGAAGTCCCCGTCGTGAAATCGATATGGTAATCGCGAGATGGTGGGAGTTAGAACCCAACATAGCCACGGTGGTAGATGTCCTTCAGCAGCAATCTTAAATCCACAGTGCCCCCCTCTCTCTCACTCTCGTGCCCTCCCGTCCCATTCTCTCCCTACCTCCCACTCTCTGTCCCTCCCCTCCTCTCCCCTCCCCTCCCATCCCACTCTCTCCCTACCTCCCATTCTCTCTCCCTTTCCATCCGTCCCTCCATTTCCCTCCCTCTCCTCTTCCTCCCCCTCTCTCCATCTCTCTCTTCCTCATGGTGATGGATTAGAGTATCGAGAGAACAATTAAACTAATCTTGTAAGAACTTGTTTCGCAATCGAGCGAAACTATTTTTTTTCCAACTACTACAATGTTTCAATCATCGCTACTTCTAAAACGGGAAGCAGGAACTAATCAATCAGAAATCGTGGTCTTCGTAGCGCATCTAGCGGTAGTACTCGGGGTTGCGGATTGCATCATTAGTGCAGCGTTTATTATTGTCGATTCGGATTACATAGACTAATCTATTGTTCTAGGGTTTCATTAATTCACAATACATTTTCAACATGCCATGTTATTCCTAATTTGAGCTTACTTTGGATGTGTGCGGAGCATCGTTATATTCTAGTGTGCGGATTATTCGAACTCGTGATATTTAAGAAATAATAAGTATCAACCGTGGTATATCGCAGAATAACCCTCGTTTGTCGTTCTTATGCGTAGAAATATATCACTCAGGCCGAGTTTGAAGTTCTTATGCGTAGAAATATATCACGAAGGCCTGAGTGATATATTTCTACGCACAAGAACGACAAACGAGGGTTATTCTGCGATATACCACGGTTGATACTTATTATTTCGATTCTAACACGACTTACTTCTAATAATTTTAAAGGAGTATTTTCTTCAAACGCCGCTGCATTTGGCTTTCGAAATTTCCCCCCGCGTAAAAGGTGATGACGTTATTTTTTATGGAAAATATCAATCTGGTGCATAAATGAATAAAAGTTGTAACTGATCAATAATTTTATTTATTTTGTCAAATAAAACTGTACAGAATAGTAACTGAAACGTTACTTAACAGAAAAACAAGACGGACAAGAGAGTATCTGATTCTAAAAATAGCTCACTTCCGTGAATTCCCATGGTATTTTTTTACAAACATCGCGTGACTTTCATTCAGATAACTGTACACTCATTGTATAAATGGAATAGCCAAAACACGGTGCGCGCGCAGCATAGTTTAAGGTATGTATATCGCACAATAACCCGAGGAAGATTTTACTCTACAAGTTTGTATGTTATTAGCTGGGTCGTGTTAGAATCATATTTAACTCCCCGTCGTAAATGGAATTCGTTGTAACACAGTGGTAGCGCGTTCGCTTCATGTGCGAACTGCCCGGAGTTCGAGCCCCGCTGGAGCTGTTTCGAGTGTGCCCTTTGGCAAAGCATTTAAATTCCACATTTCATCTTCTCTCATCCTCGTGGCCATGGCATACATCAGGAATGAGGTCTCGATAGTGATTAACCCATTCAACACCAAGTAACTGACATGGACTGGCCCATGATATTTTTAGACCAATAAATTAATAACAAAATTACATTTGGATCAGTTCATTTATCAAAATGGGTAAAAAAGCCAATTTAGAGGTCTGTGGTGTTGAAAGGGTTAATATAAGTTGTAATAACATGTTTAAACTAACTCCCTCAGTTAGGAGGTGATTGCATTTAGCGACGTATGTTTGTTTGTGTGTGTGTCTGTCTGTCTGTCTGTGGACATCGTTGTTTATGGATTTTGATGCAAATGTGTGGATATATAGAGGGTAGATCTAGACGGAAGTGATTCTGTTTTAGGAGAAATCGGTCAATATATGTTGTCATGATCACAGACGCTTTTGCTCTGGACAAATGGTTTCGGGTTCAAAACCAACATTTTTAAGAACAGTTTGATACACAATGGGCTTGAAACTATGCATACAAATTGTTTAGGCCATACCAACACATGTTTAAAGATTGCATCTACTTTCGCATCTCGTAATTACCAGATTACTACAGCTCATCAAACACCCTACAGTTAATACAGTGGGTATTTATCTGTAATGATTTGGTAGCCATTAATTATCATGACTTTTATAAAATAACAATTATCATACCGCAACATCTGGTTACGGAATAAGAGTAAAAATAAAACATTCCAATTAAAACGTCCGTTATGCATTTCGGGATAAATCAGACTTTAACACTACCAAGGGAGGTAATAGAAAAGCCACCGATGACGCTTATTGATCACTACTAATGACGCGTACACCTACGTTCACCCATACTACGATAGCAAATACACGCACATATCATCACTTCATACCATCTTCGATTCTTAATCTTTCATGAAAATATAGTTAGTTTAAAACATTATTTATTGTTCTTCTATTGTACAAAGAGCATATATGCATGGAAATTGTAAACACACAGGTTGCAGGAAGATAAAGGTTTGGAAAACAAGATACATATAATCTTATATAAATTCCCCTCCTACATTGAACATTTAGCAAGTTGATGTAATCCGGTATAAGCAATGTAATCTGTTGTTCAAGGCTTAAATTGCTCGTTAAAGTTTAATTGTATGATATATGGTTCTCGAATCAAGATAGGTTATGCTTGCAATGCATGACCCTCCCCCAAAACCCAACAAAAATACAAAACATCAATGTTGAAATATTGTTACCATTGTTTTGTACGCTTTTCAGAACTTTCTCACAGTGCCATATATCAAGTCGGTAGATCTAGTCCACGTTGAGAATCCAGTATTCCCGTCGGGAAGGTTGTCTAGGATCAGCATGATACCGGAAGTAGAGGCTGAAAACTACTCCGACGACGACATTAGCGTTGAAGTTCCGTCGGGAAGCACTAAAAGTCCACTGTCCGAAGAACTATCATGTTCCAGTTCCAGTCGGTCTAGGTCGGGTAGTATATGTTCCTCTATAGAAAGCTTCAATGCGCTCACTATGGAAGAGAATCACATACACAATATTGATGACACGAATGATTCGGGCGATCATTCTGAGTATTTAGCAGATGAAATACAAATACGCGGTCATGCTGGTAACGTAAACACTGGACTTCACAAGAATGAGACGACGGAAGTAGCCGAAGAAATAGAAAGACACGGTACTTTTGACAATAATATAAACAATGCTGCTGAGAAGAATGAGTTGGGTGATTCTTCGAGGTATTTAGTCGAAGAAATGCAAAGTAGCAATACAATCGGTCTTGAACATATAGATACGAATACAAATACGTACAAAGTCATAGACAACATCGATCCAGCTTCAGATCAGGCTGATACAGAACATACGGACATTAATACACATACATCACTACACATGCAAACCGATATGGAATCTCAGAGAGAGTTTTCATCTGGACAAAAGGATGACATGAGACGGGAAATAGAAACTGATTCCGATGTCATTTCTCCCAAAACACGGAACACTAGCATATTACCTGGGGAGTATGCAATTCAGGAAGAAGATCGCTATAGTATTAGCAATGTAGTACCGGAACACGGTTCTAAAGCTAGCAACCAGCAAGATTCCCAAACGCATTCTGATTCTGAAAGCCCAGCGATAGATGCTTATAGTGAAAATAGTCTCTTATTTCGTTCAAGTTCTACATATAGTGACGAAAGTGAATTTGGAAATGAAAGCTACAATGGGTGTGATAATTCAAAATTATCAAATGACAGCAGTAAGACTAGATCTGAATATAAAAGTGATTGTTCTCTTTCCAGTCAAAACCACTGGGAAGAGATTTCTGTAGACGATGATGTGTTCAGGAAATTAACTGAACATGCGGCTGATTCAGACACAGAAATTACTATCGAAGTCGTAAATGATGGCGAAGACGATGAAATAGAAAAGAAAGACATTGATGATGAAGCACAGCATTCAACAGATAACAATCATGAGTGTTCTGAAAGTGAGCATGCACTCCATCAATCAACAGAAAATAAAGACCATATTATTTCTGGAACAATAGCAGATGAAAACGGAAAAATAGACAACATTAAACGAAATTATCCCGAGATAGTCACAAACATGAAACGGCACGACATGAACATACAGGATAACGTGACAGAGGCTGATATTAATGTGTATTCATACACTGGTAAAAAAGTTAATGGTGATAAAGTCAGGAGTAAAAGTCTACCCGTTATACTCACCAGAGAAACCAACATTGATGTCGTGGTAAAATATTCTAAAAGTTTGCCATGTCTTTCATACATAGACAAAAATCTAGAAACCAATGTAGCCACATCACAATGCTTAGAAGACGGTGAAGACAATGGGGATATATCTAAAAGTGGTGATCAAATGAATGACAGGGGAGTCTCAGTGTCAAATGTCATTCTTGATTCACGGATAACATCTCAAACGCCGACTACAGAAACCTCTAAGGATGGTAAAACAGAAATACAAGATCCTGACTACATTGATGAATTACCAGCGATTACAACACAAACAGAAAGTAAATCTTACGGAAACATTCTACACACATATACTAGTCATGGTGTCAACCAAGGCAATACAGAGAAATGCGATATTGTTAACGATTTACCAGCAATAACAGCAAAAGAAATATTAGAAACCAACAGAGACGAAGATAGTTTACCCTCAGAAAAAACAGACTATGATTATAAACAAAGAAGAGGTTCTTACCGAAAAATCAAATTGGAAGGTCGAAGGCGACAACGGCTGTCAATTAGTGAAGGTATGCAATCCACATCGCCAGCAGAACTGACAGACGTAGCTGATGAGCCTTGCAATAGCTTTCACAACACGGTGAGACCAATTAGTGCACCGATTCTACTTAGACGTCAGAAAATGAGAAAGATATCTCTCATATGCAAGCCAGATAATCCTGAAACTGCGTCTATTACCTCTAAGATGTCAGTTAAAACTGCAATAGGTATTCCAGAATCGGACACAGTAATAAAACATGAACAAAACAAGAAAGGGCATAAGTTGCAGGTCTTACAAGCAGGTCCTACATTATCTAAAAGTTTGGATAGTTCAACTCATAGTAAAGTTGACAACATTAATTCATTGAACACAGAAATCATCGCTATATATAATGCACCATCGTCTGAACTTACCGTGGAGACTGATAACACTCGAAGAAAAAGGAAACACAAGTCAAAACGAAAACAAAAAAAAGATGACGATTATTTTGAAGGATACGATCGCTTGAGAAATTGTAACCAATCACATGGTACGGAATCGTTTGTTACCGATATCAATCAATTGATAGTAAAAACACGCACACAAACCCCCGACACAGGAGTATCAAAGCACGATCTGAACAGCGAATGTGTATCCGATAGCACCAGCATAGACAGTAAAGATAATAATAAAAACAAATACGAAACAAAATCCCATTTATTGCCTAACTGTAATGAAACCGGAAATTGTCGAATAAAACCGTCTCAGAAATTTGCAAAAGACAATTATCGGCTCTCACATAATTGTGATGGTACCCAATTATCTTTACGACGAAATGGCTGCAAAAACAATGAAACCAACGAGCCAATGTATACGATCGAACAAAGGAAACACTCCAAAGTTTTATGTAAGAGAGAAACATACGAAGACCTGTACGAAGGAAAGGTTCTCAGCGCGTCATTTATACGAACGAAATTGCATGCAACTGTCGATGGGCCGATTGCATCACAATCAGGTGCCTCGCATATGTCACTGAAAAGTGAAATTTTAACAGTTGATGCACATGTCAGACAGACTAGTGAACACAAGGATCTAGCAGAAACGAAACATTCCGAGGAAAGCTCTTATAAGCAGGATGAACAAGTTACGCATAGCGAACTGACAGCAGGAAACGAAACGTCAGGTATCGACAAGTCAGAAATGTTGACGCAGAACCAAGGAGCACCTGGTGAGTGTATTAACATGTCCGAATATACTGACAGGGAATTGTCGACACGGCTACAGCGGACGCAGAGTACACTCACGGACACCGCTAGACTGAAGAGTATCCGCAAATTATTGCGGCTGCCAAGTGATAGTGAGGACAATGAATATAATCACAAGTCGGATAACGGTGAGTGTTTTTGTGTGCTAAATATGTTCAAACGAATAATTGAAGAGGTCTTGCATTAAAAGGATGATATAACATAAACATATATAATCATATTTTCCAGTAAAATATATGTTTACTGCTTCTTAGAATTATCCGTGTTTGAGCTGAAGTTTAAAATATTCTTTCAGGTCATGTTTTTTTTTTCGGTATCTAACTGACATTACCCTGAAACCGTCATATATATAGTTCGGTGTCTACGACTAACTGCCATTACACTGAAACCGTCATATATATAGTTCGGTGTCTACGACTAACTGCCATTACACCGAAACCGTCATATATATATTACGGTGTCTACGACTAACTAACAGTACATTGAAACTGTCATATATGTATTACGGTGTCTACGACTAACTAACATTACATTGATAATGTCATATATATATTTCGGTGTCTACGACCAACTAACATTACATTGAAACTGTCATATATATATTTCGGTGTCTACGACTAACTAACATTACACTGAAACTGTCATATATATCTAGTTCGGTGTCTACGACTAACTAACATTACATTGAAACCGTCATATATATATGTCGGTGTCTACGACTAACTAACATTACATTGAAACCGTCATATATATATTTCGGTGTCTACGACTAACTAACATTACATTGATACTGTCATATATATATATATTACGGTGTCCACGACTAACTAACATTACATTGAAACTGTCATATATATATATTACGGTGTCTACGACTAACTAACATTACATTGAAACTGTCATATATATATTTCGGTGTCTACGACTAACTAACATTACACTGAAACTGTCATATATATCTAGTTCGGTGTCTACGACTAACTAACATTACATTGAAACTGTCATATATATATAGTTCGGTATCTACGACTAACTAAGATTACAATGAAACCGTCATATATATATATAGTTCGGTTTCTACGACTAACTAACAGTACATTGAAACTGTCATATATATATAGTTCGGTATCTACGACTAACTAAGATTGTAATGAAACGATCAGCGCAATGGTTAGCGCGTTCGCTTCTCACCAATGCAACACGTGGTTCGATCCCCGAACCGGGAATTATGTGAGGGTACGATGATCGCCATATCGGACATGTGGGTTTTCTCCGGGTACTCCGGTTTCCTCCCACACAAATGACCACATATACGCTTTCATCCGCGCCACCGAGAGTAATTATATATAAGTTGTTAAAACTTGCTTCGCAATAGTTGTAAAATAGCTTAAACGTAAATGAAACGATATGTATATTGCTGTATCTACGACTAACTAGCATTATATATATTTCGGTTTCTACGACTAACTAACAGTACATTGAAACTGTCATACACTGAAATGATATTCTATCTAGACCTTTGATAGTCGGCGATTTTCCCACCATTTATTCATCGATTGGGTTGAAATTTGGAATATATATAAATAAACATGTGTTACATATTTCATTTCAATTGAACTTCAATAAATGATAAAACTTAACAAATTAAAAGTACTGCTATCAAATTGAAATTCGCAAACTTCAAACAAAGTGAAAACTCACTCAAAATAACAGCATAAACAGTCAGAGATATAAACCATTCGGTCACGAAGGCCGCATTATTGTTTGTATATACAATTATGTGTAAGTACTGATGAAATACCCTTTTATAAAAAAAATAATAACACATACCTGTCCCCGGCGGCCTTTAACATGCCAATTGCGCGAGCACGCTCTTGGTTTTTCATACGCGGCATAATAATAATACCGAAACCTAAATGTGTTTTGGTGTGGTTTCCGTAATAGAACATTGAAATGAACACCCGCCATGAAATTCTCGTGCATATTGATATAGCCATACGCGTAGCCACGTGCATGTTTGGGCAATCGTCACGGTGTATGCTTTTACCATTTTTATATTGCCGTTCTATTATTATGATAAGCTGCAAACATTCAAATCAATATCTTTAACCATATTTGAGTTATGTTATATGTTTCGGGTTTTACGCCTGCATCAGCACCATTTTGGGCTATATCGTCGGCGGGCAGTTTACCTAACAACACCTTTCCTGGGTAGTCTCCAGGGGTTAACCAGTACTTGGGTGCACCAACCTCCGTAAGAAACTGCCAACTTTTTCATATAAATGAGACACGGCCTGAGTGGAGCTCGAACCCGTGACCATCAGTGATGATAGGTTACAGTGGTATACAAGTCAGCGACCTTAGCCACTCGACCACGGAGGCGGACTTAACCATATTTGAACACAATCAAATTGAAAAAGGTCTAGTTAGAACATCCGTTCAATGTATGTATATTTAGGTTTCTACGACTAACTAAGATGAAACGGTCATATATATATATTTCGTCTAGTCATTATATGATTTTTTTCCTGTAAAATGGGCTGAATATAGACTAAATAATTGCATACATGGATGTTATTTAATAAGTTCACTAAAAACAAGTTCATTTGTGTTACCAAGAAGTCGGACTGTTACATACGAGATAGAAGTTTCATGACTGCTCCCCAAAACTTTGGAATTCTCTTCCATCAACTCTTAGAAGTGCAACAACATTGTGTTCTTTCAAAAAGGCTTTGAAGACACACCTTTTTAAATGTTCATATGGAACATAAATATCGAACTGTGCCTGTGCTCAATCAGGATTAAGACTGCAAATGAACAGATTTTATTTAATTATTACCTATATTTTAATTTGTTATAATTTTAGATCCGAATATTTTATAGCATATTTAGAATCCATTGTAATTGTGTTTGCTATTTTGTCTTGTTTTATCTCATTGTATGTAGAAGTTTTTATCAATATTTGTGATATTTAGGCTGTAAAGCGCTTTTGAACGTTTTATTTTTAGATGAAAAGAGCGCTATATAAGTTTGGTATATACTAATAATAATAATTTGTTGGCTGGTGTCCTAAATTGTAATTAACAAACCCTTGTTTATTCATATTAAATAATGTA
Organism: Archivesica marissinica; assembly: GCA_014843695.1. NCBI lineage: Eukaryota > Metazoa > Mollusca > Bivalvia > Venerida > Vesicomyidae > Archivesica > Archivesica marissinica. The sequence goes on along the minus strand of CM026400.1, from coordinate 19,262,305 downwards.
ATGTATATATTATATAATAGTGCTGATGTATAGAGTGGTGGAACCTATGCTCGGCGTATTCCTATGCTCGGCTTATTTATTTACATTTACATCCGTATTTAAAATATTTAAATAGTTTTAACCTATTTTCGCTGACAGAGGTGAAGCATGGTTCAATAACATTCCGTTGTGCGTACCGAGTATAGGTTGCACCACTCTATACGTTCTATGTAAGACGTTCAGTGTATGTATTGTTAGCTTCATTCTATGTATATCTCCCATTGAGGGGGAAATAAAGATTTGACTTGACTCTTGAAAAAACAATGGAATTATTTGACAATAAGCATAATTGCCAATTGGCTGTCCGATTAGCGCAGTGGTTAGCGCGCTAGCTTCTCACCAGTGCAACCCGGGTTCGATCCTCGGACCGGGAAGTATGTGAGTTGGTACGGTGGTCGCCAATTCGGACATGTGAGTTTTCTGCAGGTACTCCGGTTTCCGCCCACACGAAGGACCACATATACGCTTTCATCTGCGCCAACGAGAGTGATTAATATAAGTTGTTAGAACTTGCTTCGCAATCATTGTAAAATAAATAAAGTTTAAACATTTTTAATTGCCAATTATCCACATAACAATTGTTCGATGTACAGCAGGTTCTAAGTACAGGTAGTAAATATTGGACATTACTTGGAAGGGGAGAGGTGTGGATAGTGATAATTGATTTGAATTTGTTGAGAGAGTGTGTGTGTTTTACGTTTATTTATCGTCGCTACCGGTTACCCATATTAGCGACGCCTCCTTAAGAGATTAGTCATTTTAGATTGTTGGAGGATAGTGCAAGGATACAGAGAGAGACCCATTCCAGAGTCTCCTCTGGTTCTTTTGCGTGCACTGTGTAAAGCACCGACACGAGACCTCGGTTTAATGTCCCATCTGAAAGACTGTTAATTTTATTAGGGTCAGACGGGGGGTCGAACCTGCGATCCCTGGATTACCAGTCCAGCGTGTTAACCACTGTGAATTTGTGGTGGAGCAAGCCTCCTGAGTGTAGTGTGTGCGGCTTCCATCATGTGGGTTCGAACCCCGTCAGAACCATGTTTGCTGGGTTCTTAGGCAAACCACTTAAATCCACATTGCTTCTTCTCTCTCCGGCATTGCAATGGAATAGCTTATACACATTTATTTTAGCTCGATTGCGAAACAAGTTCTTACAACTTATATTAATCACTCTCGAGACCTCATTCCTGATGGAATCCATCGCCACGAGGGAGAGAGAAAAGGGAACGTGGAATTTAAATGCCTTGCATACGGGCACAATCGTAACGGCTCCAGCGGGGCTCGAACTCCGGACCTTTCGCACCTGAAGCGAACGATCTACCACTGCGCTCTCACGACTTCCACTGCAATGGAATGATTCCATCAGGGATAAGGAATCGAGCTGAAATAAATTTGTATAATCAATTGATTTGTATATGATTCTTGAACAAACATCCATGATGGATTCATACAACACTATTCAATGTGAATTAAAACACCAGAGTAATTTAACTACAGTTCCAAGTCAATTTACTATGCCTGCATTCATACTTTCAGACAGCCGGTTAATTATTCAAAACATCCTTGACGACCTCATACTATCTGTCTGTAAACGAGCAAACAAGAAGCGACTCCATACAGCCACGAGAACACACAGGTAAGGACGAAATAAATGGTAGTTTCTTAGACCCAAAATAAACATCGGGAAGGGCCGTAACTAATGTTGCTAGAACTTGTGGCCTGACCCGTTTGCAAACGAGCAAACAAGAAGCGGATCCATACAGCCAGGAGAACACACAGGTAATGACGAAATAAATGGTAGTTTTTCTTAGACCCGCAATGAACGAATCCAGGTACAACAGGCCACGAAAAGCCACAGGTACGGACGAAAGAATAGTAGTTTCTTAGAACCGCAATGAACGAATCCAGGTACAACAGGCCACGAAAACCCACAGGTACGGACGAAAGAATAGTAGTTTCTTAGAACCGCAATGAACGAATCCAGGTACAACAGGCCACGAAAACCCACAGTACGGACGAAAGAATAGTAGTTTCTTAGAACCGCAATGAACGAATCCAGGTACAACAGGCCACGAAAAGCACAGGTACGGACGAAAGAATAGTAGTTTCTTAGACCGCAATGAACGAATCCAGGGACAACAGGCCACGAAAAGCCACAGGTACGGACGAAAGAATAGTAGTTTCTTAGAACCGCAATGAACGAATCCAGGGACAACAGGCCACGAAAACCCACAGGTACGGACGAAAGAATAGTAGTTTCTTAGAACCGCAATGAACGAATCCAGGTACAACAGGCCACGAAAACCCACAGGTACGGACGAAAGAATAGTAGTTTCTTAGAACCGCAATGAACGAATCCAGGTACAACAGGCCACGAAAACCCACAGGTACGGACGAGAATAGTAGTTTCTTAGAACCGCAATGAACGAATCCAGGTACAACAGGCCACGAAAAGCCACAGGTACGGACAATAGAAATGGAAGTTTCGTAGACCTGGGATAATTCAATAACAAAATTCCCAACTAACAACCATATGAACATAAAAATTAATTGTGTACATTAAGGACCCGATTAGAACTACAAAACTAATCGTATACGAATGATCTGAACAGCAGAAAAAAGATTAATCATAATTTATTTCTTACATTAGTAGAAATTCAATACGCTTTTAGTTTTCATTTCAATCCACTTGTATTTATTGTGTACATGCGTATTTGTAGTAAATTATGTTATATAATGTCAAATAAATATGTTAAAGCTAATATTAGCATCATTTTATGAATAAACAATGCATATAATTATGTTTATGCATGCACGTGATATACCGGTCATTGGTCGGGTGGTTAACACGTTGGACTGCGAATCCAGGGATCACATGTTCGATCCCCCATCTGATAATTATTATTATGATTCGGGTTTTACGCCTGCATCAGCACCATTTTGGGCTATATCGCCGGCGGGCAGTTTACCTAACAACACCTTTCCTGGGCAGGCTCCAGCGGTTAACCAGTACTTGGGTGCACCAACCTCCGTAAGAAACTGCCAACTTTTTCATATAAATGAGACACGGCCTGAGCAGGGCTCGAACCCGTGACCATCAGTGATAATAGGTTACAGTGGTATACAAGTCAGCGACCTTAACCACTCGACCACGGCCCCCATCTGACACCAATACATCCAACAGTCTTTCAAATGGGACTTTAAACCGCGGTATCATGTCGGTGCTTTACAGTGTGTACGTAAGAACACCAGAGGAGATTCGGGAATGGGTCTCTTGTCTGTATCATTGCACTATACTCCAATAAATAATTCCAAATAATCAAAAATGACCAATCTCTTCAATAATTCAGAAGGGACTTCAAACTGAGGTCTCGTGTCGGTGTATGTAAAAGAACCAGAGGAGACTCTGGAATGGGTTTCTGTCTGTATTCCTGCACTATCCTCCAAAATCTAAAAGGGGTCGATGTCTGTATCTCTGCACTATCCTCCCAAATTTAACATGGGTATCTGTCTGTACACCTGCACTATCCTCCAAAATCTAAAATGGATCTCTGTCTATATCCCTACACTATCCTTCAAAATATAAAATATTAGATACGACCATCCGTCCCCACACCCTAGCCTGGGAACAGGCGTCGATATATTTTGTCTGGTCAGTCAAATAAATATGTTTTACCACCAAGACTATTAATTGAGCCGTATTGAGGTTCAGATAATATCAACATGTCATTTTCCCAGAAGTTAAAAAGTGAAAAATCGACAGACTGGAATCCAGACTCCCCATCCACAAACATGACACCGGAGACCCCTATGTCAATTCACCGCTCCATATACCGTTACCACATTGCAGTGTATACCGTGATGCATCTGGAATTTAAATGCGAGAAATACATGCGTGGATAGGACGATGTTTGAAAGCTAACCTTTATTTGTTCAGTCCAATGCGCTGGCTCTTGGGACTAAAACACCATGCATAATTAAGACTGTCTCTGTGTCTATCTCAAACATAATGAATAATCAGAGAATGTACAGTTCCGAGTTTTCCATGATACAGGCACATTAAAGCGACACTATATCGGTGAAAACGCAAATGTCTGCAGAATGTAATTTGCTATTATATGTTATCATTTTTGTCCAAATATTTGCCTCAAAAACTGAGTATTTCAACAAATAGACAAACGTCGTATACGCGGTTTGTTGACATAACAAAATAAAGTAAATAGGGTCGACATTCATGCATAATACAATACGTGTATCCTGAATAACACGAGTAATGCTACACATTTACCGTGCTATCTCACATGTGTGCCTATGCATATTTATTTGTAGACTAATCTTAGTTAAATTATTTCTAAGCGACATATCGCGTGTTTGGTATTGACTCCAATGACAAACAAACGTCATTTCAGGAGCGTGGATGACCGCTATATGAAATCCTACTTTCACTTTTGAAAGTTTGTAGGCAATAAATACACTGTTTATTGATTCAATGTTAGTGGTCGAATGTATTTAGAATAATTTGTAGTAGCAATGCATGTATACGTGAAAACATGCATTTTATTTGCTTTTTGCAATGTAATGTCGCTTTAAACACCCTTCTTTCTGAGATGCGAACGCAGAAACGTTATAAAAATTTAGTATTTCTTCGAGTTCGATAACTGCGTTATAAGAGATAGTGGACTCAGAAAATGATGGAATTAAAAACCATTAACAGGTACACTATTTAACCTAATTAGCTAGTATATTGTATACTTATTAAGCCGTATATTGTATTGCTACCGAGCGAAATAAAGAACTAGTATTATCAACAGTAAATAACCTTCTTAGTTTATACAAATATATCAGAGCTGAATTGAGAAACAAGTTTTTAGATTAATCCTTCGCGATGCCTCATTCCATCATGTGGCATTTAAGTGCATTTCCTAATGACATAATAATAATAATATAATAATAATAATAATATAATAATACAATAATAATAATAATAATAATACAATAATAATATTATAATAATAATAATAATACATTTATTTTACGAGAGAACTCATTTTAAGGGTTTTTAGTGTTTGAAATTATTTTTGGTCCAATGAGATGGCAGCATTTTTCAAACTTTGAACGAATTTTTTTAGTAAATCAGCTTTAAAACACTAAGCAGGTTAAAGTTTATTAATACGTATTTACAACATTTAATGATTTACCGACGTTAGTGCGCATGTGTGCCTTGGTGGTGTACAACAAAATTATTTAAAACACTAAGCAGGTTAAACTTTATTAGTACGGCATGCACCGTGCCTGACCAATTTAATTTTGTAAATACGTACTAATAAACGTTAACCTATACATAGAAGCACATATTGACGACATTACCAATACGACATACATTAACAATGTAGAAGCCAAACCAATGTTCATAATAACAACCAGAATCTCATGTAGCTCCAGTAATATCTATGGAGGTGGGATAGATATGGCGACTACTTATCCACTGCATGATAGCTAAATGGCTGTCGTTTGTATGGAGATATAATAGTATAGTAACCTAAATCTCTATGTAGTCCCAGTAATAGCTATGGAGGTGAGATAGATATGGCGACTACTTATCCACTGCACGATAGCTAAATGGCTGTCGTTTGTATGGAGATATAATAGTATATTAACCTAAATCTCTATGAAGTCCCTGTAATATCTATGAAGGTGGGATAGATATGGCGACTACTTATCCACTGCATGATAGCTAAATGGCTGTCGTTTGTATGGAGATATAATAGTATATTAACCTAAATCTCTATGAATTTCCTGTAATATCTATGAAGGTGGGATAGATATGGCGACTACTTATCCACTGCATGATAGCTAAATGGCTGTCGTTTGTATGGAGATATAATAGTATATTAACCTAAATCTCTATGTAGTCCCTGTAATATCTATGAAGGTGGGATAGATATGGCGACTACTTATCTACTGCATGATAGCTAAATGGCTGTCGTTTGTATGGAGATATAATAGTATATCAACATAAATCTCTATGAAGGAAAGGATTAATAATATTACATACAATTTTAATTCTAATTATGTTATTCTGACTACATTTACATTTTCAGGTGTACCATAGTTGATGACGATGGCGAGGAAGGGTTATGCTGCCTGCTGCAAACATCCTCTAACAAAGTGGACCCGTCCGGTGTTACTTGTGACGTCATCGATGCTCTTGACGTATACCCGGTCACCCGAAAGCACGAACACCTTATCAGCAACATAGTTCGGATATCTTGCGCTGAAACCGAGCGGCAAATTTCAATGGTAAAATCTTTTACTTGATGCCTTCCAATGAAATATAGACAACTAGTGTGGTCGGAAACACATACTGTTTAACATCACTCCCTCTTGTGGGTTCGAGTCGTACTGCTGTGGAAGCTGTGATAGCGCAGTGATAGGGTGTTCACTTCAGGTGTGGGGACATGTCCGGTGTTCGCTCCCAGACGCAGCCGTTAAGATTGTGCAATTCGGCAAAGGTACTTAAGTTCCACATTGCCTCAGGAATGAGGTCTTCAGAGTGATCAATATAGGTTGTAAGAACTTGTTTCGCAATCGAGCCAAAATAAATTAAATCTGATTATCCATACACAACAACAACAACACGAGCAATCAGAGAGAGATAATCTTTACCATGCTGCTAAAATAAAATGTCTATTTCCCCCTATTTCACAATGAGGACGAATGCTTTTTAACCATTTCCCTCATAGAAGCACATCTTAACGCCATTACCAACACGACATACATTGATAATGTAGTATCCAAACCAATGTTCATAATAAAAGCCAGAATCTCATGTAGTCCCAGTAATACCTCTGTGAAGGAAATGGTTAAAAATTATGAATCCAGATCCAGATCCGGACCACCTTCAATATGGATCGGGTCCCTGATCCGAGACCAACCACCAACATTCATGAAAACCCGTCAAACCTTTTTAAGTAACGTTTTGCGTAATCCTACAAACAAATAAAACGAAGACAAAAGCATTACCTCCTTCTGGGATGTTAAAAGTTAGGATACAAACACAAATTTGTGGGACTTTCATAGCCTGGGATATATAGTCGATATATTTTGCCTGGTCAGTCAAATACATATATTTTAACACCCAGACTATTAATTGAGTGTCTGATCATGTTATTTTGCCAGAAGTTAAAAAGTGAAAAATCGACAGACTGGCACCCAGGCTAGGACTTTGATCTTATATTCGTTTGTTTCTAGGATGATATTGTTGCGACCATCCCTATAGCGCATTGGTACGTGGAGCCGTGGCAAGAACTGGTTATACGTCAACAAGATCGAAACGGTCGTTGGCAGGATACCTCCGAGAATATAGCAGAAATTGTGAAAATTGATGACGCAGGGAAGGTATTGTTTAAACTTTATTTATTTTACCAAGGATTGCGAAGCCAGTATCTAAAAACTTATATTAATCGGTGTATCCGGAGAAAGCCCACCTGTCCGATCTGGCGACCACCGTACCATCTCACATACTTCCCGGTCCGAGGATCTAACCCGGGTTGCATTGGTGAGAAGCGAGCGCGCTAACAACTGCGCTAATCGGACAGGGAAGGTATTAATATTTGTTTAGTCGTAAACCAAAGTTGATGGCCTTTATTATGATTTAGCCATGTTATTTCATTGCTATTAGGGAAACAGGTAAAACTATTGCCCCGAGGACGTCTAGATGAATTATTACCCAAGACCGCGGGTGAGGAAGCTGGCTTACAGAAGGTCGGTGAATCTACCTGTATACCCGTCCGTGCCTATAATACTGTTCGGATGGACATACTTTGTCTTCACAGGCCAATACTAATTGGAAAGTCGCCATATGACCTAAGCTGTCGGTGACTTTAAACTCAAAATATACCGGGCCTTTATTAACTTTCAGGTAAGGGATTCGAATAAGGAAATGGATTCGAATAAGTTTCTATGTAAACCCCCCCCCCCCCCTCAATCCTAACTGTGCTTTTGCAACTATTCCTATGTTATTTACCATTCTTGAATAAAATAGTGTTTAAACTAACTTTCAGGTACTCTATGGTGTACGTCACTTCCTGTCAGCAGCATGCACGTTGGCTGTAGTCAGCAGACCACGCGTCACTACCGTTTCTCTCGCAAAACACAATATAACAGTGAACGCTGTAACAGACGACCGCGTGAAAATGCACGTGTATTCCTCTGAAGAGAACAAGACTATCTGCATGCAGGTTGTACACGTTCCTAGTAAAGTACATGCATTATATGTAGATCTAACCGCAGGCGTTCGAAGTCTCAATAATAATAAAACCAAATTATTTTACATTACCCCACCCACCTACCATTAGCGAAGTATATATATGCATTGCGTTTATATGAGTCATACACGTTTTTATTTTGAATCATAAATAAGAAGTAAAAATATCTATAAAAATCATTTTCCTCCAAAAGATCTGGGCTCGAGGCAGTACAACATTTCCCCCGATCTTATACTCAGTCTCAGGGCTTGTAATTGGTTAGGCTGAGTGTAAATCTCAATCGCAACCAATCAAATCACTTGAGTCTGAGAAAAGCTATATAGCCACCAACCCTGGACACATCTATTTTTTTTAAAAACATGCAATAAGATTTTATTTAACCATTTCAACACTACAGACCTCTAAATATGCTTACACAAGTGTAGATCCAGACGAGCCGGCTCGTCAGGATCTGCACTTTTTGCCAGTAATATTACCCATTTTGATAAATGAACTGGTCCAAATGTAATTTTATTATTAATTTATTGGTCTAAAAATAGTATGCACCAGTCCATGACAGTTACTTGGTGTTGAATGGGTTTATATGTAGTTTATAACGAAACCATATTAGTTTCATAACAAGGGATCGCAGGTTCGATCCCCCGTCTGACCCTAATAAAATTAACAGTCTTTCAGATGGGACGTTAAACTGAGGTCTCGTATCGGTGCTTTACACCGTGCACGTAAAAGAACCAGAGGAGACTCTGGAATGGGTCTCTGTCTGTATCATGCACTATCCTCCAAAATCTAAAATGACTAATATCTTCAGGAGGCGTCGCTCATATGGGCAACCGGTAGCGACGATAAATAAACGTAAAGCACACATTCATAACAAGACAGGTATCTGTAAGCTATTGTATAGGTGAGATTCCTCGCAATACATGATTAAGACTACAATAATTGACTGAGTGGTTGTTAGGCTCACTTCTCACCAATACAACCCGGAGTCCAACCGCGGACCGGGAAGTATGTGAGATGCATACGGTTGTCGCCAGGTCAGACTCCGGGTTCCTCCCACACGAATGAATAACCACATATATTCTTTCATCCGCATCAACGAGCAGGGAAGTATAATATAGGACTAATTGTTTACTAGTTGTTTACTAGTTGTTAAAACTTGTTTTGCAATCATTCATTGCGGAAAATAATAAACTATTGAACAATTGTTATTATTGTAATTTATCGTAATTATAGGAAGACTAAATTAAGTTTAAACTTTATTTATTTTACAACGATTGCGAAGCAAGTTCTAACAACTTATATTAATCACTCTCGTTGGCGCCGATGAAAGCGTAAATGTGGTCATACGTGTGGGAGGAAACCGGAGTACCCGCAGAAAACCCACATGTCCGATCTGGCGACCACCGTACCATCTCACATACTTCCCAGTCCGAGGATCGAACCCGTGTTGCATTGATGAGAAGCGAGCGCGCTAACCACTGCGCTAATCGGATAGTTGTTATTATTGTAATTTATCGTAATTAGGAAGACTAAGAATTCAAAATGTCATATTATAATTTAATTACTATATGCCCCTAATACTATATGCCCCTAATGCATCCACATTTATATGAAAAAGTTGGCAGTTTATTACGGAGGTTGGTGCACCAAGTACTGGTTAACCGCTGGAGCCTGCCCAGGAAAGGTGTTGTTAGGTAAACTGCCCGTCGCTCAAATGGGAAACCGGTAGCGACGTTAAATAAACTTAAATACATTTTTTTTAAAAACAACAACATCCATGTCGGTAAAGATAGAATAAGTTAGCATATGTTATAAGTCATAACTAACCAATTTCATTTTAGGTGATTCCCGTAGAGCAGCGAGTTCTTGCAGAGTTCCAGGATAAAGTTGAACACAGGAAATGTGGTATTGTAGTTGCTGCCAGCCCGCTGGTACTCATGTGTGTTCAAGACAACGTACCCGGTAGGTTATATTTTACGCAGTTTAAACTTTATTTATTTCACAACGATTGCGAAGCAAGTTTTAACAACTTATATTAATCACTCTCGTTGGCGCGGATGAAAGCGTATAATTATGTGGTCATTCGTGTGGGAGGAAACCGGAGTACCCGGAGAAAACCCACCTGTCCGATCTGGCGACTACCGTACTATCTCACATTCTTCCCGGTCCGAGGATCTAACCCGGGTTTCATTGGTGAGAATGAGCGCGCTAACAACTGCGCTAATCGGGCAGAACCAGGTAGGTTGTCGCGAAGACAAATGCAAAATGCCTAGTTTGGGTTTGTAGCTTCTTAACCCCGTGCAAGTCGAGCTGATCTGCAAAATGACTGAAAGGGCTATTATTGTGATGGTTGATACAGCACAATACAACATTGGGCAGACGGATCTGTAGTACAGTGGTAACACGCTGGACTGGTAATCCAGGGATCGCAGGTTCGATCCCCCGTCTGACTCTAATAAAATTAACAGTCTTTCAGATGGGACGTTAAACCGAGGTCTCGTATCATTGCTTTACACCGTGCACGTAAAGGAACCAGAGGAGACTGTGGAATGGGTCTCTGTCTGCACTATCGTCCAACAAATTTAAAATGACTAATCTCTTCAGGAGGCGTCGCTCATGTGGGCAACCGGTAGTGACGATAAATAAACGTAAAACACACACTCATACAACATTGGATTGAAATATTTGCGAACTCGTCTTCTTTTGTTTGAAATTTTCCAATCGATGTTTGTGTTTCGCTGTATACTGTATCAATTTTCATATAATAGCAGGCACAATTGCTATATCGGATTTTCTAGCTACAATTTTGCAGTTATAATAATGACGTCATTTGAATTGTGTGTCATCACAAATAGCGGAATGATTGTCAATAACCTTCTCGCTTTAGATGATGATGATGATTGAGCTTATTTACCCTCGCCTCCGGCGAACCATATGGACGAGCGGTCTCGCTTTAGATTCAATCCACTCGTCTTTATTGTGTGTATAGTGAAATACATTGAATGTTTTTCTATTACCTCCCTTGGTAGATTAAGAAATATTTATCGGCCATTTTAGTTGGAATCCTTTGTCTTTACTAATACGTGCCTGTAGCAACTTCTGCTCGAAATCCGAAAGAGAAAGAATTAATTATGTACAAATGGAACAACCAGAATTGCTTCCGAAAATAGAATAGCATAATCGCACGGGTCTATTGACTGGAACCATTTTCTTGCATTATCGAAAATGAAAGCATTTGATAAATTGTAATTTCATAGAGCGTCTGTATCTATCTGATCAATCGGATGTCGTGAACAAGTCCAAAGGTAACATCGTGCAACCAGCTGGATAGCTACCGCACGTAAAATAATTCGACACCCTCGTGGTGAGATTCGAACCTATGTGGAAAGCGGTGAGTGGAACGTGACTTTAAGTCAACAACGGAGATCCCTACGATCAGTAAAAGAATAAACAACCAAATGTATTGCTTCCATTTCAGAATCTATGGCGTTCGATGTGCCGTATGTGTTATCGTATCCTCGTGGACCGGATGCTAGATATCCAGTAATTCGGAATACTTCGCCTTACATGCGACCATCGGATCAGTTGTCACGTGACAATGGCGGCAGAACGTCATTACTGTCACCATATATATCTCCTGCGCAAACTCCAAGAAATTTATCTGTAGCATCGCCTTTGACAAAAGGTTTCTGCATACCATTGTAACCTTTGTAATGTCTTGATGTTTCTCCATCTATTTCTTACTGTAGGACGTGGATGTCCGATTAGCGCAGCGGTTAGCGCGCTCGCTTCTCACCAATGTAACTCGAGTTCGATCCTCGGACCGGGAAGAATGTGAGATGGTACGGTGGTCGCCAGATCGTGGGTTTTCTCCGGGTACTCCGGTTTCCGCCCACACGAATGACCACATATACGCTATCATCCGCGCCAACGAGAGTGATTAATATAAGTTGTTAAAAGTTGCTTCGCAATCGTGGTAAAATAAATAAATATTTAAAAAAGCATCAGTCTAAAGTAAGGTAGGTTTTTCTCCGCATCAGTCTAAAGTAGGATAGGTTTTTCTCCGCATCAGTCTAAAGTAGGATAGGTTTATCTCCGCTTCAGTCTAAAGTAGGGTAGGTTTTTCTCCGCATCAGTCAAAAGTAGGATATGTTTATCTCCACATCAGTCTAAAGTAGGGTAGGTTTATCTCCACATCAGTCTAAAGTAGGGTAGGTTTATCTCCGCATCAGTCTAAACTAAGGTAGGGGTTTCACCGCATCAGTCTAAAGTAGGGTAGGGTTTTCTCCACATCAGAGAGAGAAGAGGCAATGTGGAATTTAAATGCATTGCATAAGGGCACAATCGAAACGGCTCCATACATACATACACATGTTAAGAAACAGTGATATTATCTAGGGTATTTTTTCTTAGAAACATAGATTCCTTTATATACTTAGATATTCTAAACAATTCTATGTTATTCTTAGAAGACATGATAGTATTGAATGTCTGTACACGCGGCCACGATATATTACCAAGGTATTTAGTTCTTACACTTGTGTATCTCGTACAACATAGAAGACATGATAGTATTGAATTGCTGTACACACGGCCACGATATATTACCAAGGTATTTAGTTCTTAAACTTGTGTATCTCGTACAACATAGAAGACATATAGTATTGAATTGCTGTACACACGGCCACGATATATTACCAAGGTATTTAGTTCTTAAACTTGTGTATCTCGTACAACATAGAAGACATGATAGTATTGAATTGCTGTACACACGGCCACGATATATTACCAAGGTATTTAGTTCTTAAACTTGTGTATCTCGTACAACATAGCAAAACGTGATACTCCGATGCAACCGACTTTTGGTTACATAGTTTACATAATCGATAGTAGGCTATTATGGTCAAACGAGAACCGAATCTGCGATCCGATCCATGGCTTCGTTGTCCGTCCACTAACACAGGTGTTGACTGTACGCCTAGTGTGATGACGATTGTATATATTAATCTTGCAGCAGACGACCAGCTTGCTTTCCATCTCGTGCAGGTTGATGACGACGATGACGTCAGAGTGAAACTAATTGGGAACAACGGAAAGAAAAACGATGTCGTAACATACGAAAGTTACGAACATGAGCAACAGTCTGTGAGATTTTCCGTATATGATAAAACCGCTAGGTGAGACACTTGCCAAATACTAGCACACATTCCATATCTGGCCAAGGGGCCTCCATGTCCAATTGGTTACGGTCATTGAAACAATACCGTTGTAAGTTCGAATCTCCATATCTGGCCAAGGGGCCTCCATGCCCGATTGGTTACGGTCATTGAAACAATACCGTTGTAATTTCGAATCTCATTGGGGGTGTGATGAAGTTAATGATGAACGAGTGCCAAATCTGATGTAATAATGACGACCATAACTGAACCTGATACCTTAATTGAATAAAGAATATTGAATTTATGTTTATGAGAGTCATTATTCAGAGTTTATTCACATTAATTTTAAATCTCGTTTTAATTTTCGAAATAATAGTAAAAAATACATTTCAGACAACTGCCGTAACCAGGATTCGAACCTGGGTTGTCGCGGCCACAACGCGAAGTACTAACCACTATACGATCACGGCTATTTCGGCTGAAGATACCATTACAAGTTTCTTATCGATACTTTAACCCAGTAACAGTCTTTTTATTTTACACTATTAATTAGTATTCATTTCCCAAATACCACTTGAAACCATTTCCCATGCATGCCTATTAACTTTAATACACATGTAGTTGTATTTGTATTTTCGTTAAGGAAATAATATCCATACTAATTGAAAAATATATGGTTTTAACTTTAGCTATTTCGAAAACCTTTTTTTTTTGTCGAAATTAAAAATAGCGTAAGAAATCAGGTACAAGAGATTTTATTCTAACCTAGACACGTAGACTACGGGCATATTAACGTGTGTGAGATACTTAACGGCTACAGTATAAATGCAACGATATATTGAGGACGATACGATTACACTAAGATATAGTGAAACACGCTTTTATTTTGACTAAGTGATTGTATCTCATTATACCTGGTCGATACCAACTACCTGGATCACCTATATCGTGTTTATTTTATTGGTTTTCTGTTAAAATATACATATTTCATATATCACGTTGGACCAATAGCTTTCATTATTTTATATTATTTATATTGAAATTATAGTACATGCATCTTGTTCCCCCACGTACTAGACCTAGCCAGGTATAAGTTTGCATATTATTATATATATATCATTAATTTACAGTGAATGGTTTTTAAATTTAATGTTGTTAGAACTTGTTGCCCAACCCATTATTATTATTGTTTTGTTGTATTCTTGTGTAAATATATGCATGTATATATAGGCGATCAAATATGGTTTTAATTAATTGTGCAGGTTGATTGCGATTGAAACAAGAGGATCACGTGAGTACACCGACGTCCAAAAGATCACACGTTCATTTGTGAACTACCTTGTCAAACACAAGGTCACACTGCGCATGTCTCAAGACCCTCGGAACGTTTATTCCATATTATTCTCGGCAATAGTCAACCATCCGCATAGAGAAGAAAATTATCGTATGAAGCAAAGGTACAAACATTTCACAAACACCGTAAGGAAAGAGATTCAAATATACGAAGGGGAAGTTGTGGCTATAGTGTTTCGCGGGAACGTCGACGTTCCTGAAAAGCAGAAGTTGATATTCAGTTACCATGGTTACCGTGGGATTAGGCGGCACTTCGATATACAAGTTTCAAATCCAATGAGTCAGCGTTCGCTCCAGACGTATCACGGTGCGTTGCAGATTTTCACGTATAATTCTTCGCGATTGTCGGCCATTGATAGATCGCTGGTTCCATGTTCAAAGAATGGATGGGATCTATGCGCAGAGTTTCCCCTCTTGTTACCGAAGTATCTGAAGACGACACCTGTTATCATCAATAAAGCACCAGTGTCTCTAAAGTTTCGGGGTACGTCATTTCCATGTTTTTTGTGTGATATGGTGTGTGTGTGTTTTACGTTTATTTATCGTCGCTACCGGTTGTCCATATGAGCGACGCCTCCTGAAGAGATTAATCATTTTAGATTTTTGGAGGATTGTGCAATGATACAGACAGAGACGCATTCCAGAATCTCCTCTGCACCGACACGAGGCATTGGTTTAAAGTCTCATCTGAAAGGCTGTTAATTTTATTACGGTTAGACGGGGGATCGAACTTGCGATCCTGGATTCTGGATTCCCAGTCCACCGTGTTAACCACTGGACTACGTATGTGATATTATCTTTTAACTATGTGTTTTAGCTTTCGGGGTATGTCATATCGATGGTTTGAGAAAATTAAAAACCTTGTATTAACGGTTAAATATCCATTATTCCATTTATTTTTATTTATGGAAACTACGATAAATAATTCTTAAAATTTGAAACTATTTATTTTACAACGAATGCGAAGCAAGTTCTAACAACTTATATTAATCACTCTCGTTAGCGCGGATGAAAGCGTAAATGTGGTCATTCGTGTGAGAGGAAACCGGAGTACCCGGAGAAAACCCACCTGTCCGATCTGGCGTCCACCGTACCTTCTCGCATACTTCCCGGTCCGATGATCGAACCCGGGTTGTATTGTTGAAAAGCGAGCGCGCTAACCATTGCGCTAATCGCTAATCTTAAGGGAGAGAGACTAGTGCTCAGAAAAGAAGAATTTATACAAGACGTCAAATATGTCGCATGTAATCCGGTACAACAACTGTGTTTACTTAGAAACATTGATACAAATAAACACGAACATCGCAATGCAGAAAGGCGAGCCCAGTGGTAGTCGTTACGATTGTGCCCTTAGGCAAGGCACTTAAATTCCACATTGCCTCTTCTCTCTCCTTCATGGCGATGGATTCCATCAGGAATGAGGTCACGAGAGTGATTACTATACGTTGTAAGAACTTGTTTCGCAATCGAGCTATATTAAATGTGTATAAACTAATGCGACCTGCAGTTGTTTCAGTCGATTTTTGTGTTTCGTTATATCAAATTTCACAATACAGACGATTTCTTGTATCCGGTTTAAAAGAAATTGTATTTAAGTTTATTTAAAGTCTCTACTGGTTTCACATTTGAGCGACGGGCGGTTTACCTAACAACACCTTTCCTGGGCAGGCTACAGCGGTTAACAAGTACTTGGGTGCCCCAACCTCCGTAAGAAACTGCCAACTTTATATGAAAAATATAAATGAGACATGGTCTGAGCGGGGCTCGAACCCGTAATCATCAGTGATGATAGGTTACTGTGGTATACAAGTCAGCGACCTTAACCACTCGACCACGGAAGCAGTTTATTGTATCAGGTTGCAAACATCGAGATCATAAATCTAACATTTCAGAACCGTTGACGGTGGACTTCATCCGGAAACTGTCTTCCGATCTCCTAACCGACTGGGCGGAATTTGCAACGGCTCTGGGTATAAGCCATGCGCGGGTACAGGCGATAAAGCAACAGCACAGGAATCAGGTGTCAGATAAAGTCCTTATGGACGTCATAATAAACTGGATGAAAACACAGACAATATCACAGGACAAGGTACGTCTCACATCTCAATTCTATAGAAACGGGAGCCTCAAATGTCTCGCCACCCGGAGTTCGAGCCCCGCTGTAGCCGTTACCAGTGTGCCCTTAGGAAAGGCATCTAAATTCCATGTTGTGTATTCTCGCACCATCGTGACGATGGATCCCATCAGGAATGAGGTCGCGAGAGTGATTAATATACGTTGTAAGACGATATCTTGAAATACAGAAGGCGAGCCCAGCTGTAGCCGTTACGATTGCACCCTTAGGCAAGGCATTAATATAAGTTGTAATAACATGTTTTGCAATCGAGCCAAAATAACTGTTTATAAACTAAATGTCTCACCATTACCCCCCTCACCATTACCCCCCCCCCCCCCCACCGGCAACTAACACAGCACCATGAGTGCCGTGCGTAATTTTGACGCGCACGAACGAACTCCGAATCCAATAATGTGTGTGTGCTTTGTTTTTGAGGTTTAAAGTTTCACCGACAGATTAGGACCCACAGCTTATATACTATCGATCATATGGCGACTCTTCAATTGTTCGCTAGGAGGTCCACAGGTGCCTCTCCGATCAATATTTCAAGCACGATCCTGCATCCGGGTAGAGCCACCAACATTGAACCACCGTAAGCCAGCTTCCTTGCATGGTTTCATCCGTTGACATCGGTCAACGGTTACTGCCCCTGAATACCTAAAAGTAGTTTATATTCTTTTATTCATTTAGACGTATACATATAGTACATAGTCATAATTATATACATATTATACATACTATTTACACGTGATCAATGTCATACAAGCTAATTATACATGTATTGAGTAGATATTTTAGAATAGATATATATTTGTTTTTAGAGAGGATAAACTTTAATATTCCAAATTAATTAATTCGTATGTATGCAAATATACATGTGCATGTCTACTTGTTTATTCTGGGAAACAAGGTAAGTATATTGAATGTTGCTTACCGCTTATTCTACGTACAACTATATACAATTTGATCAACAACACTACTATACTGTATTTAATAACCTATTATAGAGGTTAATGCACTATGATATTTAATATCGAAGTTATTATAGCAACAGCTTGTTTGTAGTATAATGCTAAGTTCAATAATATAGTTCTATTGTTTGATTGTAACAATTCAATACACTTTGCCATATTTGGTCTTACAAAGTAGTATTTTTTAATAAATTTGATTCGCAAATGCATATAGCATTTACAAACAAGTAAAAAATGATATTCATCTTCCAAATCTCTCGATTTACAGCATGAGCAAAACCGTTCGGTTTGTGGTATTTTAGTTTGGCCATATCTACCTGTATGAATTCGTAATGAATGAGCTGAAATTCAACGCCCTTTTCTGAACCCAAACTGTGCATCTGATATTACATTATTTGTTTCACAACATTTAACAATTCTTTTATTTAAAACTGAAGAAAACAATTTCGATAAGCAGCTCACTAATGTTATTCCCCTGTAATTATTTACATTGTTTGTATCACCCTTTTTATGCAACGGGATAATAACACCTTCTGTCCATTTATCTGGAAAATAGCCTGAGTCCAAAATAGCATTAAAAATATCACATATATGACCTGATAGAATATCGATACCTGTAATCAAATATTCGTTCATAATAAAATCATTACCCATGGCTTTACCTGTTTTTAAACCCTTGACAGCAGATACAATTTCCTCAATAGTTATACGCATGTCAAGCTCATCAAATGAACAATCTAAAAGTCATGGTTATCACAAAAATTCTCTGCATCCGGGTTTTCGGATTGTGCAGCATCATTTCCTAACTCTGCAAAATATTTTTTTAAATCTTCAAGAGTTATAATATTAGATGCAGACTTGTTATTATTTCGTTTAAAATATTTCCAAAACTGTTTTGGCTTAGCATGTTTCAATTTTTCAATTTCTAATAATTTCTTACGCTTGTTAGCATATCGTTTTCTCTTACATAAATCTTTATATTTTTTTTTATTATAACAAAATTGCTCCCTACTATGCTCAGATTTAAGTCTATTAAAAATATGTTGGGCATTTACATACAGATTTCTCGCTTCAATACATTCAGTGTCAAACCATTCCGCATGACTGGCTATGGGTTTATCACTAAAGCATGGCATGGATCTATTACGCTTAAAACATTTCTTATATAACGGATCCGCCACGTCTCGCATTGTATTGGTAAATGTATTTAATACGTTATTGACAGATTCTCTACTATGTATATTAATTGTATTCGTTATGCGATTAAAATCAGGCAAACTTGCAATAATACCTGAGCGAAAGGCATTAATTAGACTATCGTCCCATTTAAATCTGACCCCTGTTTCCTCATGAACGCTATCAAAAGTAACGTTACATTTTAATACAAACAATATGCCCGCATGGTCACTATATTCATTAAATGGGTTTACACGAAAATCACATAACAAAGGAAAATCGTTTTCCTTTATACAAATTTATTTTAGCTCGATTGCGAAACAAGTTATTTCAACTTATATAAATCACTCTCGAGACCTCATTCCTGATGGAATCCATCGCCACGAGCGAGAGAGAAGAGGCAACGTGGAATTTAAATGCCTTGCCTAAGGGCACAATCGTAACGGCTCCAGTGGGGCTCGAACTCCGGACCTTTCACACCCAAGCGACTGAGTAGTAGCATTGATACGTGTACGTAATATTTATGTGTGTGTTTTACGTTTATTTATCGTCGCTACCGGTTACCCATATGAGCGACGCCTCCTGAAGAGATTAGTCATTTTACGCATCCACTGCGCTATCACGACTTCCACCTAAAAGTATGTTGGTCCTCTTAAGTGGTTTCCTCTGTTTTTATCGTTGTTCCCTTTGCACAATATGATATAAATTTGCACCCGGTTTCTCATCTTATATATTATTAAATCTCGACAGATATCCTACAGTATATCCAACGGATACGTTACTATAAAAAAGTGTTCTCGATTAATCAACATGATTTTAACTCTTTCAGCGCCGAATAAATTCAGAGCATGTGCAAACAACATAGATCCAGATCAGCCTCGGCGTAACGCCGCGATCAGGATCTATGTTGTTTGCTCTTTGGACAGGTGCTTCAGCTCCACTCTCTGAAGCGCAATCAGCATATAGCCTGATCAGACGGCAGGTTCTATTCTGTCCGATCGGGTTCTCTACTGTTTTACAAAGTCGCTTTTATGCGACATTGGCGCTGAAAGAGTTAATAAAGTCACATTTAACATACCGCAACATCTTGTAATGGAACAACAGTAAAAACAAAGGATTACAACTAAAAGGACCAATGTACATTTCGGGATAAATCGGACTTAATCTGCCAAGGGAGGTAATAAATCAATTGCAATATGTTGTGCAACCTTTATGCAACGAAACACGAAATAAGATTTCTTGTATTCAGTTTCATATTGTGACTATGCCATGTTTGTATGTATATGTCATTATTTCATGTGTGTAATATATTACAGGCGATTCCGATGATCCGCGCTCTACGGGCGTGCAACCGGTGGAACCTGGCGTCAGAACTTGCCCATAGGTACTCAGCACAGAAGGTGACAAGATCACAAACTGCCAGTGGTACGTATATCAGATTTAATCTCGACTTTTCGAGGTCTATTTAACTATATTGCTGTTGCACAGGCGTCGGCTTCACATGACGTGCATTTATTTAGCAACATAAACACCACAGGCGTCGGCGTCACACAGACGTTTAATGTAAGCACACTATATCAAAACTAAAACACATTTAAAAAAAGGACTGCTACCGTGCCACAGGTTTGAGTAGTCTAATATCTTTCGAATTTCATTCCTTATAGGGAGGGAGGAGAGGGGGGATGGAGAGCAATAGGCGTGGCTCGAACTCGCTGCATATCGGTTACGACCCAGTTACTGTACCCATTGCAAATCGAAGACCGCAGAATTGATGGCCATTAATGTACATGTAATCTCTTTCAGATAAAAGCTTACAACGAGCGTTTTCCCTAATAACAAAGAGTAGCGCGGTTACCGCTAAGTGGCGCCAACTACTACACCTTCTATGTCAAGTAGATGGTAGTCACGTTGTCGACGTAACAAAAGAAATCGATGAGAAATACAATGACGAGGTGTCCAGATGTAATAGCGCCCTCTGTCATTGGAGAACAACGACGAACGCGCCCTCTGTTTGGAAACTTGTAGACGCTCTGAGAATCAGTCGCTGCAACATCGTGGCAGGTGACCAATTTTACAAAGATTAATTTCAAAGTTGTCATCATGGCTGTGAGGGAACGCGAATTGTTAATCCGCGATCCGCATTTTAACGTGTTACCGACCGCGCAGTTCAACGTGTTACCGACCGAACCACATACCCGTCTATAATCTAACCACTCTACCAACTACGCCACCAAAAAGGTTTCGCAAATAAATGGCTCAATTGATGTGTGGTCCGCTTGGCTGTACAGTAGCATTCTGGTATCACAAACCAGAACTAACGCTGGGACCGATTGTCAAACAACGTTGTATCATTGTCAAACAACGTTGTATCATTGTCAAAATAACGTTGTACCATTGTCAAAATAACGTTGTATTATTGTCAAAATAACGTTGTATCATTGTCAAAATAACGTTGTACCATTGTCAAAATAACGTTGTATCATTGTCAAAATAACGTTGTACCATTGTCAAAATAACGCTGTACCATTGTCAAAATAACGTTATACCATTGTCAAAATAACGCTGTACCATTGTCAAAATAACGTTGTATCATTGTCAAAATAACGTTGTACCATTGTCAAAATAACGCTGTACCATTGTCAAAATAACGTTATACCATTGTCAAAATAACGCTGTACCATTGTCAAAATAACGTTGTATCATTGTCAAACACCGTTGTATCATTGTCAAAACAACGTTGTATCATTGTCAAAATAACGTTGTATCATTGTCAAAATAACGTCATATCATTGTCAAAACAACGTTGTATCATTGTCAAAATAACGTTGTATCATTGTCAAACAACGTTGTATCATTGTCAAAAACGTTGTATCATTGTCAAAATACGTTATGTCATTGTCAAATAAAGTGTATCATTGTCAGAATAACGATCATATTACGTTGTATCATTGTCAAAATAACGTTGTATCTTGTCAAAACAACGTGTACATGTCATAATACGTTGTATCATGCAAAACAACGGTATCTTGCAAATAACGTTGTATCATTGTCAAAATAACGTCATATCATTGTCAAAGCAACGTTGTATCATTGTCAAAATAACGTCGTATCATTGTCAAAATAACGTTGTATCATTGTCAAAACAACGTTGTATCATTGTCAAAATAACGTCGTATCATTGTCAAAATAACGTTGTATCATTGTCAAACAACGTTGTATCATGTCAAACAACTTTGTTTTTCAAAATAACGTCGTATCATTGTCAAAATAACGTTGATCATTGTCAAACAACGTGTATCATTGTCAAACAACGTTTGTATTTTCAAAATAACGTTATGTCATTGTCAAAATAACGTTGTATCATTGTCAAACAACGTTGTATCATTGTCAAACAACGTTTGTATTTTCAAAATAACGTCGTATCATTGTCAAAATAACGCTGTACCATTGTCAAACAACGTTGTATCATTGTCAAACAACGTTTGTATTTTCAAAATAACGTTGTATCATTGTCAAACAACGTTGTATCATTGTCAAACAACGTTTGTATTTTCAAAATAACGTCGTACCATTATCAGAATAACGTTGTATCATTGTCAAACAACGTTGTATCATTGTCAAACAACGTTTGTATTTTCAAAATAACGTATCATTGTCTACATAACGTTGTACCAATGTCCCTTTTCATACCTCTGTCGTTGATCGTATTTAACTTAGTATGAAATAATAGAACAAACCACCAACCTTTATGTACTGATTATTACTTCATCCATGTTTTTGTTCATTATTATTTTCAATGATACAAAGATACAGTATTTCAGGCAGGGACGGGCACCCGAGTAGAACCACCGACCTTCCGCAAACCAGCTGGATAGCTTCCTCACTTAAAATAATTTGACACTCCCACTCACCGGTTGGATTCGAACCTACAATGGTGAGTGGCAAGTGATTTGGAAGTCAACGACCGTAACCACTCGGCCACGGATGCCCCATGGTTTGAGACTCCTTACGGTCTCCGCACTGTACACATTATCATATTGTCATCCATGACGTTTGTATTATTTTCAGATACGATAGTCGCTCTAGAATCTAAAAAACCGTGAACGGATAAGGAACAAAAACGTCCACGGATATCTACAGGTGTGTGTGTGTGTTTTACGTTTATTTATCGTCGATACCGGTTGCCCATATGAGCGACGTCTCCTGAAGAGATTAGTCATTTTAGATTTTGGAGGATAGTGCAATGATACAGACAGAGACCCATTCCAGAGTCTCATAAAGTTCTTTTACGTGCACGGTGTAGAGCACCGACACGAGACCTCGGTTTAAAGTCCCAACTGAAAGACTGTTAATATCTACAGGTATCATCGAGGAATAGTACTTTATATATTGTTAGACCATCCGTAACTACTAACATATATTATCATAAGCAACGTTCTAAACAAGAACAACTACAGCGACTTACCCAAGCAATGACAAATGTAACCCGCCTACCAACTCTGCCACCGCAACACTCAACACCGCCCCCTGGTTAAGCTGGCAGACGCATCTAGAAAGATAGTGATTTTATTTTTTGGGATACAGAAAAAGCTCCAATCAGAGACATCGGTCAATTACTGCCCCCCTGAATACTCCCTAAACGTATGTTGGTCCTCTTAAGTGGTTTCCTCTGTTTTTATCGTTGTTTCCTTTGCACAACATGCTATACATTTTAACCGCTTTCTCATCTTATTAGTTATTAAATTACTATATCTCGACAGATATCCTACAGTATATCTAATGGGAACTTATTTGTAAAAAATGTGTTATAAATTTAATTAATTAACATGATTTTGATCAAGTAACATTTATCATACCGCAACACCTTGTTAGGGAACAACAGTAAAAACTAAGGATTCCAATTGAAAGGACCGATATACATTTCGGGATAAATCGGACTTTATCTGTCAAGGGAGGTAATACAAAAGCCAGCGATGTCTCTCATTCAAGAAACATCCCTAGTTATTTTACATGCCCAGTGTATATATAGCACCGATACATGATTCACTGGATTCGCAGTTCAAAATGAGAACCACACAACCACTGTGTACAGTCAAACCTGTGTTAGCAGCCAGCCAAGAGAATCACAGAAAGTTTCTGCTTAGCACAGGTGGCTCCTTATTAAGCTTTTAAGCAGCCAGCCTGCATTAAGCAGCCGGTTTTAATATTCCTAATAAGTTGCTTTATTATACATTTGACATCTATTAAGCAGCCGCCTGTGCTAAGCAGCCTGTCTGAGATTCGCTTGCCTTAAACTCTATTTATTTATTTGATTTAACAACTAATATTAGTCACTCTCATTGGCGCGGATGAAAGCGTAAATGCGGACATTCGTGTGGGAGGAAACCGGAGTATCCAGAGAAAACCCACCTGTCCGATCTGGCGACCATCGTACCATCTCACATACTTCCCGGTCCGAGGATCGCTTGGCTGGCTGCTGAAGACAGGTTTGACTGTATCACTCTATTTGTATCCGTAATACTTACCCTGTGATGTCCATGCGGGCAACTAATCTTGTGGAAGTCGTGATAGCGCAGTGGATGCGCGTACGCTTCAGGTGCGAAAGGTCCGGAGTTCGAGCCCCACTGGAGCAGTTACGATTGTGCCTTTAGGCAAGGCATTTAAATTCCACATTGCCTCTTCTCTCTCCCTCGTGGCAATGGATTCCATCAGGAGTGAGGTCTCGATAGTGATTTATATAAGTTGAAATAACTTGTTTCGCAATCGAGCTAAAATAAATTTGTATAAACTAACTAGTCTGTAATGTTCATGAACCTCTCAGATACCAGCAATCTATCATACAGTGAGATGTCCACGCGGGGGGGGGGGGCTACTAACTAGTCTGTAATGTTCATGAATCTCTCAGATACCAGCAGTTTATCATCCAGTGAGATGTCCATGCGAGCTACTAACTAGTCTGTAATGTTCATGAATCTATCAGATACCAGCAATCTATCATACAGTGAGATGTCCATGCGAGCTACTAACTAGTCTGTAATGTTCATGAATCTCTCAGATACCAGCAATCTATCATACAGTGAGATGTCCATGCGAGCTACTAACTAGTCTGTAATGTTCATGAATCTATCAGATACCAGCAATCTATCATACAGTGAGATGTCCATGCGAGCTACTAACTAGTCTGTAATGTTCATGAATCTCTCAGATAGCAGCAATTTATCATCAAGTGAGATTCAAATCTACAGTGGTGAGGGGGCAAGTAACCGCCATCACTAGGTCACGGAGATACCCCATCGTCATAGTAACCGTTATTTGATTGCTATATGGGACACGCGAACAGAGCATACGTTATTGACGTGCATATGTACAATAGGGGGGGGGGGGTGTTCTCACTTTCCCCACTTTATAGATTCCAGGTAAAGAAGTAGGGATTTTGTAAGTGGGGAAAGTGAGACGTCTTTGTTATGGTTAACAATGGACTTAATTGGTGATAATTGACCAAATTTGGTATTCTGTACTGCGAAAAGTTTGTAACCACAAATTGAATGGTGTTTTAAATTGATAAAAGTAACATAGGATGGTGTTTTAATAAACTTTTATTACATACATTTGACCAATAAAAAGAGGATACACATGCTTAATGTTTTGTGTTCCTTCACCATAAAGCACATTTAGTGACTTAGTAGCACATATAAATGTCACATTTATTTTCATGGAGAAATAATGAGTGTTCAGCAGACAAAATCCTCAAATTGCTGGTCATACACAATAGTGTTCATGGTCCTAGCTTGATGATATGTGATGCTGTGTCGGCGTACTCCATGACATCTACTTCCCCAGACTCGAGCCTCTGCTTCAGGTGGCCCAACCTCTCCTCGATGACCCGATACAGCCGCTTCTTTGGTCGCCGCTTTCCGCCATTTGCTTACTACAGCAGGCGCACTGTGTTGACGGCCTGCTCTTTCCGGAATAGTTCCATGACTTCGTAGACGTTGGGGTGCGGGTGGGTGAGAAGTCTGTTGACCGTGTTGTGCCAACCGTCAACATGATTTGTAGTACGTGGCCCGTCGTTGTCGTAGTGGATCCACATCGGCTTGTCACCTTCTACCCATTGCTCAGTGACAGTCTTTGAACCTGACAACAGGCGTTGAGTCATCGTCGTTGCTTTCCAGGGCATGGAACCAAACATCCTCCACCAATGGCTTCGGCACAAGTGGAAACATACCGGCTATACGAGCTAACGTGCGGAAGGCATCATTATCGCGAAACTCACGTCGCAAGTCCACACGCTTGAACTTTTTCCACACTCACTGTGAGTAGTCAAAGTAACACTCTTTCACCACAACATCAGGGAATATGATTCTCACTCCGCGTTTAGCTGCCATCTCGAAGTCCATCATGATCGTCGTATATAGCTGGTATCGGTTCCACAGTGTCCCTGACTCTCTTCCGTACGTCGCTCATCAACTCAGCGGCAGTAATTCCAGCTGGATCACGTGGGTGGTTATGATTAAATGAGATCTGTAACAAAAAATATGCAAATTTGTTTACATGAATGTATAATACATTGCAACATATATGCAGAATAATAATTGTATCGACTCTTGTAATTCCGTATATATTCATGTAGATACTGGGTAGAACCAGTTTGTACAATATCATGTCATAATGGAACCAAACTACATGTTGAAAGTGTACCTTAGTTGGAATATCATCCTTTAAGTTGATTTTCGCCGTACATTCTTTGTTCACGCACTTCCAGTAGCTACGATCTCCCTCGTTATTCTTCAGGCTGAACAAGTAATCGTTGTGAATCAGGGTCTGACTGCCACGACTATTTTCTATAAAGCGAACTCCAACCTGTGCGTTTGCCATTTTGAATGTGATGTAGTTGAATGTTATGGTTATATTTATGTGTTCATTAATTGGTATCTTTAACTGACTACATATTAATCAGATCACTTTAAGTGTCTTTAACTGTCTCTAATCAGCTAGCTAACATATTAGAAAACAAACGTGGTTCAGTTATTTCAGTTTCACAGTATACCTTACTTACAGGTAAATGAAAGGTGTGAAAATTGAAAGTGGGGAAAGTGAGACAGTCAGCACTGGCCAAAAATCAAAAAGTGGGGAAAGTGAGATACAACCGTACAATATACCCATATATAATAAAAAAAACATGTTTTATTATTTTTATTATTTCCCCCGAAATTTGGCATTTGACCATCATTCACTGCTAGAATACATAACTCACTGCTGGATTACACTACTCACTGCTCACTGCTAGCAGTACAGCAGTAGACTGGTAGTAAAAAAAAAAAAAAAATATTTTCATTTATTTTGTTTCGAAATTTGGAATATACACATCATTCATTACTAGAATACATAACTCACTGCTGTATTACACTACTCACTGCTGTATTACACTACTCACTGCTGTATTACACTACTCACTGCTGTATTACACTACTCACTGCTGTATTACACTACTCACTGCTGTATTACACTACTCACTGCTGTATTACACTACTCACTGCTAGCAGTACAGCAGTACACTACTCACTGCTGTATTACACTACTCACTGCTAGCAGTACAGCAGTACACTACTCACTGCTGTATTACACTACTCACTGCTAGCAGTACAGCAGTACACTGCTCACTGCCAGCAGTACAGCAGTACACTGGCAGTACACTGCTCACTGCTAACTTCACCCACATCCATATATATATACCGTGATACACGTACAAATCGATCGTCTGACACTGTGTTGTATTGGGTGGTGGGGGGAAACCTCGCAAAATCTGACTATTAAATATATTATATATATGTATTATTGTGTTGTATTTTGTTCGATTGTGTTATTATATAGATATGCAATAAAATACGACTACAATGGTAGAAGTATATACTTTGAGAAGTGTGTAGAAAACAATGTAGTGTGCATCCGTATGTCGAATTCCGTCAGACCGAATACAATAGAAAGAAAGATCAATGGTATATCATCTGTCTATGTTTTTTTAAAAGTTTATTTAACGTCACTACCGGTTGCCCATATGAGCGACGCCTCCTGAAGAGATAAGTCATTTTAGATTTTTGGAGGATAGTGCAATGATACAGACAGAGACCCATTCCAGAGTCTCCTCTGGTTCTTTTACGTGCACGGTGTAAAGCATCGACACGAGACCTCGGTTTAACGTCCCATCTGAAAGACTGTTAATTTTATTATGGTCAGACGGGGGGGGTCGAACCTGCGATCCCTGGATTACCAGTCCAGCGTGTTACCACTGGACTACAGATCCGTCAGTTATGTTTTGGTCATCCTCCAGCAATACAATAATGGAGAGTCGCCATTAGACCTAACCTGTCTATCTCACATGAAATAAGTCGACACCCTCAGTGGGATTCGAACCTACAGTAGTGAGAGGCAAGCATTTTGAAAACACCGACCTTAACCACTCGGCCACGGGTCGTTCAATCATTGGTATAGACGAGTTGACGAAAGGCCTATTTCCTAGGTAGTTTAATGGTCGCTATATATGTACCATGCTTGGTCAATGGTAATGTATAGTTAGCCATTGGGACAAATATTGTATACTAGAGGACATAGAAAACGCACACTTCGGATAAGTGTGTTTTTACATGAAAAACAATAACTATATAAATACATAGTTTTAAACATTTTGGAATATTTTTAGTTGTTCAGTTTGTGTAATAAAGATGTGATATATCTTTGATGTAATCCTTCGTATTTCGTTTTCATGTAATAATAATCATATAATGTAGCTGTGTGTTGTCTATGTCATCTATGCGTTTTCTATGTCCTCTAGTATATAAACCTCAGCAAATCTAATTATATTTGGCAAATGACCTTCTCGATAGCAATACTGAAGTATAACCACGGCGAGATAGCATTTAAATTACTATAAACACAAAAAACACATGTCGTAAATTTCTTCAATTGAAATATCATTTATTTATTTATTTTTAACCAATTGGATTAAACAAACATGCAGCTAAGATAGATTGACTGTGCTATCTGATATAACGGTTGGAACTTGACACATGGCCTATACTGTAGGGGTTTATCAATTAATAGATAATGTTACCTTAAAGCGGGGGTTGACCATACCAAGCAGAAAATAATTTATATGTATTACCACTACATATACTGCCGAAATAACGTGATTACTTGTTTTCCGGCAGTAAACTATGTTTTGTGATCTCTCTAAAACGACAATAATTTATATGTATTCACGTATTACCACTACATATATACTGCCGAAATAACGTGAATCCTTGTTTTATCAGCAGTAAACTATGTTTTTGTGATCTCTCTAAAACGACAATAGTTTACATGTATTACCACTACATATACTGCCGAAATAACGTGAATCCTTGTTTTCTAGCAGTAAACCCTGTGTTTGTGATATCTCTAAAACGAAAGTAAAAAGTTCTGAAAACAGGTGTCCACTCTACGGAAGCTACATTTGGTTATTATGAAAGATCATTGATGCTAAGTGTTAACTTAATTCACGAATTACCACATTTACGCCTTCATCGGCGCCAACGAGATTGTTTAATATACATTGTTAAAACTTGCTACGCAATCGTTGTAAAATAAATAAAGTTTAAACTTAATTCAGATTATACCTAAAGTAATTATGCGCATGCGCAAAAACTAAGTCAACGCGGTAAAAGCGTTGTCCAGGATACGCATGTTGTTTTGTGCATGTTTTTTTTAGTATATTTACATACATATAATATTTAAATTTACAAATGTCAACAAATGTGGTATTCCTCGCTTGTTTAATATATGAATTATATCGTTTCTGAAAGAAACAATAATGTATTCGGAAATAAAATATAGGAATGTCCCATTTCCACAAAGTCTATGTCGCTTTAAATATGTCTTAGTTTAAAGTACGAATTCTCATTATATTTTAAGTGAGCTGTATTCGATTGACTTCATCTCTGCCACTACAGTTGTAATTCCCGCTGTATATCTGCAGACAGTTTGAACATGTACGTCTCCATTGCTTCACCGTGTGTGTTTTACGTTTATTTATCGTCGTTACCGGTTGCCCATATTAGCGACGCCTCCTGAAGAGATTAGTCATTTTAGATTTCGGAGCATAGTGTAATGATACAGACAGAGACCCATTCCAGAATCACCACTGGTTCTTTTATGCGCACACTGTATAAAGCACCGACACGAGACCTCGGTTTAACGTCCCATCTGAATATTATTAGGATGAGACATTGGATCGAACCTGTGATCCCTGGATTCGCAGTCCAACGTGTTAACCACTGTACTACTTGACCCGTCTGTCGCTTCACCGTATTCTCCACGTGTGCACAAATAGACGTGCATTCCTAGTCACGTCTCCTCGAAACAATTTATATTCGTTACCAAACCACGAGTATAACCCAAGTTTTGCAGCAATGAAATCCATCGTTTTAAACATTTTTAAAGAAGGGAAGTATTGAGATGGTACGGTGGTCGGCAGATCGGACAGGTGGGTTTTCTCCGGGTACTCCGGTTTCCTCCGACAGGAATGACCACATTTACGCGTCCATCCGCGCCAACGATTGTGATTAATATAAGTTGTTAGAACTTACTTCGCAATCGTTGTCAACTAAATAAAGTTTAAACTTTAAACATTTTTAATGTACTTGATCTTTGTTGAAAATATATAATCTTATTTTGTCATGGATAGTTTTTTCCTTTTCGATCGGGTCTCCTCGTAGCAGTTGTAGAAGTCGTGATAGCACAGTGGTAGGGCGTTCGCGAAAGGCCCATAGTTCGAGCCAATCTGTAGCAGTTACGATTGTGTCTTTAGACAAGGCATTTAAACTCCACATTGCTTCTTCTCTCTCCCTCGTGGCGAGGGATTCCATCAGGAATGATGTCTCGAGAGTGATTAATATAAGTTGAAACAAAATGTTTCACAATCGATCTGAAACAAATTTGTATAAACTATAACTCGAGTCGTTCAATCGAAGTGAACCAGTTCATCGCACAATGTTGACAGCTAGAACGAACACGACTTTGAAGCGGCGGGAGTTGTTTGATCAGATATGGATCCCTGATTGAATGTAATCCAGGGCATTGTTTCATACAATATTCGTTAAATGTACATACCCATTGTAGAGCTAGTCAACCACCGTTGCCATACGCAATGTGCCTCTATTGTAGCGAACATGCATTGAAACAAGATATGCCTTTATAAGTTCAATTAAAGTCTGAATGATAACTGGACTTATTTTTAAAAAATTAAATTATATTCCATTGTTTTCAGTCGGCGATAACAAATATAGCATGTTTATGGCGTGTTTCTGTTTTTAAACGAAAATGTGGACTTAATCAAAGATAAATAAAGCGTAAAATATCAACTGAAGCGGATGCTGAAGTGACAAGACATTGATTTAAGGCATCTCTTGATTTCATTAGGGAACATAAACATAAAAGTGCTATATTTTAAATTTGTGTCAGGACATTAATTGTGTCCGTGTGAGTAATAGTTATTTCCTTTCATCGAATAACACAATTGCTAAGATGGGTTCGCTGGAGTGGACCCACATCAAGCACAGCTTAGAAGATCAGATTCGTAAGAAGCCGGCCGATGACGTCAAAAAGAAGATACCTATCCCAGATCCGGTTCCGGCCGGAAATAAACTAGCGCACTTAATCCGGTCCATTCACTGGAACTCAAAGGGCATGCTCCCGTCAACAGCTGGTTCCCAGCGTACATATGACAAATATAACACTGTGACCCACCTTAGCTTCCAAGGACCAGCCGGGTTCGAACTCTTTGATGCAGACGCCGCTGGGGTAGGTATTTTAATTGTATTTCATTTGTCTTATCGATACCTGCGACGTATAACTAACACTATGATGGTGATGAAAATGCATTGTATCCTTGTCTGTCCTTTTCTTCACAGAACTCAAAAGGTCATCTATGGATACCTATTATTATGTTCAACCAAACACACACAAGACAGACGGACCTGTAGTCCAGTGGTTAATACGTCGGACTGGTAATCCAGGGATCGCAGGTTCGATCCACAGTCCGACCATAATAAAAATTAACAGTCTATCAGTTGGGACTTTAAACCGAGGTTTCGTGTCGGTGCTTTACACCGTGAACGTAAAAGGAATGGGTCTCTGTCTGTATCATTGCACTATCCTCCAAACATCTAAAATGACTAATCTCCTCAGGAGGCGTCGCTGATATGGACAACCGGTAGCGACGATACATAAAAACGTAAAACACGGACAACATAATATTATACAGTATACATCCAGATTGACATGTAGTGTAATGGTGTCTGATCTGAGACATGAGACCTCGGTTTAAAGTCCCAACTGAAAGACTGTTAGTATTATTATGGTGAGACAATGGATCGAACCTGCGATCCATGGATTCGCAGTCCAACGTGTTAACCACTGTACTACTAACCCGTCTGTCGCTTCATCGTATTCTTCACATGTACACAAATAGACCCGCTGAAAGACTGTTCATTTTATTAGGGTCGGACTGGGAATCTAACCTGCGATCCCTGGATTACCAGTCCAACCTGTTAACCACTGGACTACTGATCAGGGTGGGACTGGGAATCGAACCTGCGACCCCTGTATTACCAGTCACATATCTATTATCAGTTTGTATGTTGTCTGCTAGTCAACAAAGTGCTTAAATAGTTTGTCTAGCTACACCACACAAATAGCAGGCAGTGTGCATCATGGCGAAATGGCACATTATTATCTGTTACTAGGTTACATGCATAGTTAATATTGATACCATATAGTCTCAAGATAGATACAAACACAAAAAACAAATGTATGACGCAATAGTTACAAAATCACCCACGAAAACAGGTTATAGAAGATCATGACACGTGCAATAAAGTAACATCAACAAGCTATTGTCACATTCAACATCGTAACTATTAATTAATAAATATATTACCGATTACATTATTATAATCCTCAACTCATTTACTTTTGATAGATAAAACTCACGTTTAACTCAATAATGTGCATCCATTGTATCAGTATATAACTATGTATGAACACGCACGTGACCAAATCAATCATCGTAAACGAAATAATTTCCCAGACCTATAGTCTGTTTCAAATCAATCATAATACAATATGGTAACGCGCTGGACTGGTAATCCATGGGTCGCAGGTTCGATCCCCCGTCTGACCCTAATACAATTAACAGTCATTCAAATGGGACTTTAAACCGAGGTCTCGTGTCGGTGCTTTGCACCTAGCCTGGGAACAGGCGTCGGTATATGTTGCCTGATCAGTCAAATAAATATATTTTAACACCGATACTATTAATTGGGCCGTATTGAGTTTCTGATCATGTCATTTTGCCAGAAGTTAAAAAGTGAAACATCGACAGACTGGTACCCAGGCTACTTTACACCGTGCACGTAAAAGAACCAGCGGAGACTCTGGAATGGTTCTCTGTCTGTATCATTGCACTATCCTCCACAAATCTAAAATGACTAATCTCTTCAGGAGGCGTCGCTCATATGTGCAACCGGTAGCGACGATAAATAAACGTAAAACACACATACTTAGACAACTGGCCACGCAGAACTGGATATAATCACCATATGATATAATGCTGTATTTTGATTGGTTAGCAGTTCTTGCTCTGAAAATACGGAAGCTATGTATAACTTCGTTATGTAATATAACCAATAAAATTTAACTCTAGTTGGGTCACCGGTATCTTACTACAGTCAACCGTGTATTGGTGGTCACCTCTACTAAGCAGCCAGCCTGTATTAAGCAGTCAGTTACCAGATTCCCAATATGATTGTCTTATTAACAGTTGACCTCTTTTAAGCAGTCACCTGTGCTAAACAGCCACTTTGTGAGATTCCCTTGGCTGGCTGCTTAAGACAGGTTTGACTGTATTCATTTTCTCGAAAACATTTTTAATTTGTAGCTTCAGTATTTGTGAACAGTAGCGAGATTAGTCATATGGTGGCTTTCCACAAGGGCCTATGTGATACATTAGGTATTCCTGGTGCGGGCCGTTGTCTAATGTTGTTATGTTATTATATGTTATATTTCGGGTTTTACGCCTGCATCAGCACCATTTTGGGCTATATCGTCGGCGGGCAGTTTACCTTTCCTGGGCAAGCTCGAGCGGTTAACCAGTACTTGGGTGCACCAACCTCCGTAAGAAACTGCCAACTTTTCTATATAAATGAAACACGGCCTGAGCGGGGCTCGAACCCATGACCATCAGGGATGATAGGTTACAGTGGTACACAAGTCAGTGACCTTAACCACTTGACCACGGAGGCGGACCCAAACCATTTGTATTTTCATGCTATGTATTATTTCTGTACGTGTATGACATATGTACTATTGATTTGCAATAAAATATTGAACGATGCCAGGACGAGTCATTGCACCGTGACGCATTGGGTGCACGTGGCTCTGGATTCAAATTCGCAAATTGATGGGGTTACACAACAGTTTATAATAATTGGGTTTTTTTTAAAGTAAGTTTTAACAACTTATATTAATCACTCTCGTTGGCGCGGATGAAAGCGTAAATGTGGTCAGTTGTGTGAGAGGAAACCGGAGTACCCGGAGAAAACCCACCTGTCCGATTTGGCGACCATCAGTAATTGTTTTAAGACCTGTTGATAGTGTGACGCATAGCAGTTCACCCAGGTGTAGCTTACATATGTTGTACCAGGAGCCCGAACTTCACTTGGAACACATTAAAAGGATTGTGAGGTCCCATTGCGTTAGAACAGGTGTAAGTTTATATACTGCAATGTGCTTTACGTTTATTTATCGTCGCTACCGGTTGCCCATATCAGCGACACCTCCTGAAGAGATTAGTTATTTTAGATGTTTGGAGGATAGTGCAATGATACAGACAGAGACCCATTCCAGAGTTTCCTCTGGTTCTTTTACGTGCACGGTGTAAAGCACCGACATGAGATCACGGTTTAAAGTCCTATCTGAAAGACTGTTAATTTGTTATGGTCAGACGGGGGGGGTCGAACCTGCGATCCCTGGATTACCAGTCCAACGTGTTACCACTGGACAACAGATCCGTCTGCTAAAAGGAGCAAAGTAAATCAATACGCTTAAATAGTGAACGCATATATAGCAACCTTTATACCTGATCCTTTCTCTGGCGCTAGTCCGTAGCCGCCATGCTTGTTAAACAATACTAGATTAAATACAGTAATCTACTTTCCAAACTGTTATCCCTGCCTTTTGCTATAACTTTCATAATGTGTCCCTAAAAGGTATTATAAGTAATATAAGACGGATTAAAACTCTTACATTCTGTTGTTTACATGGAAACCTGTTCTTCCTTAGCGTAGGATCGGAAGGGAAAATACAACATGGAGAAATAAAATACACTGTGAATTAGATATACTTATATATACATGTACATTATATAGCTCGGATTTAGTGTTTTATTCTCGTCTGTAACCATGGTATTGCCGTATGAACTACGCTCGGAAAATGAATATGATCCAAAAATTCCGAAATTTCCGCCGGTGACCCCGCCAGTGTACATGGTAATGAAGTTTTGTTGTTATTTATTTAATTAACCTTTAGCACGCTGTATATGCGAAATGAGCAGGTAATAAATGTTTAATATCTTTCTTATTTTTCCTAGAAAGTAGGGCATGACATTTGATTCAAATCGTCCCATCTTACAGCGTGTTAAAGGCTATGCAATAATAGTTTGGTCTTTTTTGCCAAAAGGCCTGCTTACCAGAAGCGGGTGATATACCCGTATATACTATTGTAAATAGTGATATGGCATATGGTAACAGTTCGTAGAATGTTTGGAACCAGAAGCGTGTGATATACCCGTATATACTATTGTAAATATTGATATGGCATATGGTAACAGTTCGTAGAATGTTTGGAACCAGAAGCGGGTGATATACCCGTATATACTATTGTAAATAGTGATATGGCATATAGTAACCGTTCGTAGAATGTTTGGAACCAGAAGCGGGTGATATACCCGTATATACTATTGTAAATAGTGATATGGCATATGGTAACAGTTCGTAGACTGTTTGGAACCAGAAGCGTGTGATATACCCGTATATACTATTGTAAATAGTGATATGGCATATGGTAACCGTTCGTAGAATGTTTGGAATCAAAATAATAATTATGGTAACAAGTTTGATAAAACAGCTTTAAATGTACAGAAAGATTATATCTGGTGCAAGGCATTCATGTCATGTTGCTAAGCGTGTCGCCAAAACCTTTTTTATTTCTACTACTGCTCAACTATAGCCAACACCCAGAGTAACCTAGTATACTAGTATATATATTTCAACTAGTATCACTTCAGATGATAGCTTACACATTTGTGCATTACCATTGCTATATTTACTGTGAATGGCTGTCTTAAAGCTGATTTCATAATTATTTTCAAAATACCCTTATAAGTCATATCTGCACATTGTTATATATATGTATTGTCATTAATTGTTTCATTCACATTCTACTGTACTAGCCAATTCTATATATCAACATTGTGTGTGTTTTACGTTTATTTATCGTCGCTACCGGTTGCCCATATGAGCGACGCCTTCTGAAGATATTAGTCATTTTAAAGTTTTGGAGGATAGTGCAATGATACAGATAGAGACCCATTCCAGAGTCTCCTCTGGTTCTTTTATTAGGGTCAGACGGGGGATCGACTCGATTGCGAAAAATAGCGCATGCCGATTGGCGCAGTGGTTAGCGCGCTCGCTTCTCACCAATGCAACCCGGGTTCGATCCTCGGACCGGGAAGTATACGATATGGTACAGTGGTCGCCAAATAGGACAGGTGGGTTTTCTCCGGGTACTCCGGTTTCCTCCCACACGAATAACCACATTTACGCTTTCACCCGAGCCAACGAGAGTTATTAATATAAGTTGTTAAAACTTGCTTCGTAATTGTTGTAAAATACATGTAAATAAAGTTTAAAAATTAAAAACGTTCTAAACTAATCTGTGTGTTTTTACGTTTATTTACCGTCGCCCATATGAGCGATGCCTCCTGGAGAGATTAGTCATTTTAGATTTTTGGAGGATAGTGCATTGATACAGACATAGACCAATTCCAGAGTCTCCTCTGGTTCTTTTACGTGCACGGTGTACAGCACCGACACGAGACCTCGGTTTAATGTCCCATCTGAAAAAATGTTAATTTTATTAGGGTCAGACGGGGGGATCGAACATGCGATCCCTGGATTACCAGTCCAGCGTGTTACCACTGGACTACATATCCGTCTGTAAACTAATCAAGAGAGAAGGACAACATTGATCCTGTGCATGAACTTTCAGTAGTTCACTTCACAGATTAGCAAATCTAACCGTTTAGTAATTGTTCAGTTTATATATTTAGTTACACTGTATTGGCTAACACAAGGAAATATGATATTGTATAAATGAAAACAAAGCTAAATAGCTAAGATATGGTGTAGAGTTTCCATAGCCACGTCTTATACTACACACTAGTATGACATTGCTGGTTATATATTATCTCCCTTGACATAAATAGTCCGATTTATCCCGAAATACATATTGGTCCTTTTAAATGAAACTCATTTATTTTACTGTTGTTCCCTGGCCAGATTATCAAAATTTAATTAATTGATAACCGATGTTTGGATATTCTGCATCATATATATCGATATCCAATAATTTAATAATTAAAAGATGAGAAAACGGATGACAATTGATAGAATGTAATGCAAAGGAAACAACGATACAAACAGAGGAAATCAATGTTAGTGCTAGCGAGATTTGTCTGAGAATGTCTTATTATGGCTAATGTATGATGAATTATTCAACAGGCCTACATATCAAGGTCGAGAGCATGGACTAACAAGAGGATATGTGTTTTAAACTTTATTTATTTTACAACGATTGCGAAACAGGTTTAACAACTTATCTACTCTCGTAGGCGCCGGTGAAGGCGTAAATGTTGTGTGTGGGGGGGGGGGGTACCCGAAGAAAACCCACCTGTCCGATCTGGCGACAACCGTACCATCTCACATACTTCTCGCTCCGAGGATCGAACCCAGGTTGCATTAGTGAGAAGCGAGCGCGCAAACCACTGCGCTAATCGGACAGCCAAAGTTGTGTTTGTTTCAGCCTAGTGAATGTAGTGAACACATTTCCTTTTAAATTCTACACCGACCACGTATATTTGTCTTTATTTGAGCGTTTAATTATATTTGCAATAGGTTAATTACATGATATTAACCAGTCTTTTTAAATATGTGACTTAAATATTATTTTCTTTTACAGTCAAACATGTCTTAATCAGCCAGCCAAACGAATCACAGCCACTGGTTGCTAAGCACAGATGGTTGCTTAATAGAGGTCAAATGTATAATAAAACAACATTTTGAGAATCTATAAACTGGCTGCTTAATAGAGGTCAAATATATAATAAAACAACATTTTGAGAATCTATAAACTGGCTGCTTAATAGAGGTCAAATATATAATAAAACAACATTTTGAGAATCTATAAACTGGCTGCTTAATAGAGGTCAAATGTATAATAAAACAACATTTTGAGAATCTAGAAACTGGCTGATTAATACATGTTGACTGCTTAATACAGGTTGACTGATTAATACAGGTTGACTGATTAATACAGGTTGACTGATTAATACAGGTTGGCTGCTTAATACAGGTGACCACTAACACAGGTTTGACTGTATTTACATAAAACATGTTTTTGTTACAGCCCTGTAATTCAAATACAGAAATGACCATCACGTGCTATTAAGTTTATATTTTATAATGGAAATCAATAAGTTCATAAGATAGTTGTATACATTTATGCACGACAGATTGCATACCTCTGGGTGATTATTGCAAATTCGTTAAGCTTTTATAGAAGTGTTTTCATAACTGATTCGGAATTTATTTCGTATAAGTTTTTTAATTTAAAATGATACCAATAACAACTGTGTGGTATTAAACGTAAAAAACATGGCTGGAATGCAATATGTGAGTATATCCTAACGGTATTATGTTTATATCATGTGTTATATACTTATAAAAGTAAATAAAGTGTTTGTTTATTATGGTGTCACCCAGTTGCGGATTAAGGGGATGGCTGACTGGACTGAAGCCAGGGCCCCCCGATATTTAGGGGCCCCCAAATTAGTATTTTAAATATCTAATTAACTGAATAAAAGTTAACGAAACATGTTAAAATGACTACATAAATAGATATAACTTAGAAGATATCCTGAGCTTTCCAGCGATGTATGACTTTAATAATAGTTTGTGTTCAGTCGATTGCAGCACTAACGTATAGTGCACTGTCCCCCTGAGTCTAATAGTCCCGCGTGCGTGCGTGTGTATTACGTTTATTTATCGCCGCTACCGGTTGCCCATATGAGCGACGCCTCCTGAAGAGATTTACAGACGGATCTGTAGTCCAGTGGTAACACGCTGGACTGGTTATCAAGTGATCGCAGGTTCGATCCCCCGTCTGACTCTAATAAAATTAACAGTCTTTCAGATGGGACTTTAAACCGAGGTCTAGTGTCGGTGCAGAACCAGAGGAGACTCTGGAATGGGTCTCTGGGTCTGTATCATTGCACTATCCTCCAAAAATGACCAATATCATTGGCTCATATGGGCAACCGGTAGCGTCGATAAATAAACGTAAAAACACACACATACTTATCTTCTTCAAGTGAAAAAACAACCGCCAGGGGTACATCTAATATGTGTGTTCTTCTGTTCCAGGGCTTCGAGAGGAAAAAAGAGACTGTGGAAGATCTAATGATGTCACCAAGAAACCAGGTACGCAATTTATCACCATACTAGTCGTGCACAATACACGTGCTGCACGTGAGCTTAAAGAATACACGTGCTGCACGTGAGCTTAAAGATATTTGTTCTTGACTTATTTCTAGTTCGTCCTAATAGCTTGCTTGGACAGTTAGTTTATACAAATTTGTTTTAGCTCGATTGCGAAATTATTTTACAATGATTGCGAAACAAGCTTTAAGAGGACCCAAATGAAGATTAGTTCAGAACTAATTAGGTCACTATATATAAATAAAGATATGTATCTCTATCTTTAGTAAATTATATTAATCACTCTCGTTTAGCGTTTGGTCATGCGTGCGTGTGGGGGGGGGGACCGAAGTACCCGGTGAAATACTCACCTGAACGAGCTGGCGACCATCATCTCACATAATTCCCGGTTCGAGGATCGAACTCGGGTTGCATTAGTGAGAAGCGAGCGCGCTGACCACTGCGCTAGACATACTTTAAAGTTAGAAATGTATGTCTAACGTTACATTGCATGTCAACGAAATAAGATTCTCAAGTCAATCTGCTGTACCTACTTACTCTATTAGTTCACCGTTTGCAACCTGATACAACAAAACACGAAGCTGGATAAGATTGAAACAACTGCAACTCGCCTTCCGGTATTATAATCCGTATTCGTGTTCGGTTGTACCAACTGTTCACAGTAACGACAGATTGTTGTATCGAGTTAGTTTATACAAATTTATCTTAGCTTGAAACAAGTTTATACTACTTATATTAATCACTCTAGAGATCTCATACATCGCCACGATGGAATACATCGCCACGATGGAGCGTGAAGAGGCAACGTGGAATTTAAATGCCGTGCCTAAGGGCACACTCGTAACGGCTCCAGCGGGGTTCGAACTCCGGGCCTATCGCACCTGGAGAAAACGCTCTACTACTGCGCTATCACGACTTCCACTCAGTATCGAGTTGCACACTGTGAACAAGAACTCTAAAAAACTACCATGTTCACTATTATAGCATTAATTGATACTACAGTCAAACCTGTGTTAGTGGTTACCTGTATTAAGCAGCCAACCTGTATTAAGCAGCCAACCTGTATTAAGCAGCCAACATGTATTAAGCAGCCAACCTGTATTAAGCAGCCAACCTGTATTAAGCAGCCAACCTGTATTAAGCAGCCACTTTCCAGATTCCCAATTGGTTGTTTTACTATATATTTGACCTCTATTAAGCAGCCACCTTTGCTAAGCAGCCACTTTCTGTGGTTCCCTTGGCTGGCTGCTTAAGACAGGTGTGACTGTATATAGCTAATGCCAGGTCCTATTATGCAAACCCGATATTAAATCCATCATACCGCCGGGTATTTAAACCTATTGGACAATGAAACTAATTTATTTGAAGAAGAAGTTTATAATCCGTATTTGAAATATCGAATACATAGCTTACAATCTCGGTGCTACAAATACAATTTATTGATCAAACCAGTTGGTAAACTCACAGCACAGGGACTTGTCACGTTTTGATTCCTCGCTAATTTAATAATTTTTACATGAATCTAAATTTATGCGTAGGATATAAACCGAAAACTATCCAATATGTAATATAGCATAGCGCCGAACTCAGTGCCAATATTTTATGTATTGGATCCGTTTGAAGCGTATATCTTACTTAAAGCACGCACTTATATCGGCTACGTCTGCTCAGGAAAACATGTATAGGTCTCCGCATTTTGGTTTGACAAAAAATGTAATAAATATAAAAAATAAAAGTTTCCAAGACCAAATTGAGAGAGTGAGGGGGGATTAAGTGGTGGTTTTACGTTTTATTTATCGTCGCTACCGGTTACCGATATGAGCGACGCCTCCTGAAGAGATTAGTCATTTTAGATTGTTGGAGGATTGTGCAATGATACAGACAGAGACCCATTCCAGAATCTCCTCTGGTTCTTTTACGTGCACGGTGTACAGCACCGACACGAGACCTCGGTTTAACGTCCCATCTGAAAAACTGTTATTTTTATTATGGTCAGACGAGGGATCGAACCTGCGATCCCTACGGAGATTAAACCTATAGAACCAGCTTTTAAATGTGCTATTTGTGAAATCCGTTTAAGAGTAATGTCCAAATATCAACTGCCTATTATAGTATTACGTAAATATTAACGTACATGTACATTAATCCCATATAATACGGCTTCCCCTGGTTTATGATTAAGTAATTAGTAAACAGGAATACATAGAATGAATAAAGGTAACATTTTTTTATCCGAACTCACAAATCGTCTCTCTCAAATTCGATTAGCACGTCTGGAAATACGGATATTCCAAGTAATTAATATGTCACAGGACACGATAAAGTTGCTATAAAATCGGACATAAAACCCTGTGGTATTTCGTTTACCCGTTTCTTCTTTTATTAATGTCTTTTTTTTAACTTTTGAATACACCTAAAGCCACAAAATATGGTAAGTGCTTATTGGTTTAACAATTTACTTTTAAGTACGCATTCGATCGAGTTTCCAACATGAGATAGTGAAAATAAAAGTTATAAACAAAACCCAGGAAAATAACATGTCTCGTTTGACAGATACGCCGATTTTGGAATCATTTTATGAACTTAAGGGACTTACAAAAAATAGGGAATGCGTATGTATATATTTATAATCTCATTTTTCTAGTTGTAATACAATCTCCCCGTGCTGATGGTCAGTGTTGTTATTGTAATGTAAACAGTGTGATGCATTGGATATCTCGTTATTTGCTTTACTGCTTGAGGGATGGTGGCGCAGTATTAGCCTGGGAACAGGCGTTGATATAGTTTGCCTCGCCAGTCATATAAATATATGTTAACACCGAGACCGTTAATTCAGGGATCACAGGTTCGATCCCCCGTCTGACCCTAATAAAATTAACAGTCTTTCAGATGGGACGTTAAACCGAGGTCTCGTGTCGGTGCTTTACACCGTGCACGTAAAAGAACCAGAGGAGACTCTGGAATGGGTCTCTGTCTGTATCATGCACTATCCTCCAAAAATCTAAAATGACTAATCTCTTCAGGAGGCGTCGCTCATATGGGCAATCGGTAGCGACGATAAATACACGTAAAACACACACTACTGCTTGAGGGATGGTTGCGCAGTATTAGCCTGGGAACAGGCGTTGATATAGTTTGCCTCGTCAGTCATATAAATATATTTTAACACTGAGACCATTAATTGGGTCGTATTGAGTTTCTGATAATATCAACATTTTGCCAGAATTAAATAGTGAAAAATCGACAGACTACAACCCAGGCTAGCTCGTTGTTGTGTGGTCAGAAGTGGCGTTGCTAATTCTTACCTGACTTATACATGTACATACGTAATCGGGTAGCAACTATCCACGAGCTTTGTATACAAATAACAATTATCCACGTTTACAGTAGAACCGAAA
Source organism: Archivesica marissinica (assembly GCA_014843695.1). Lineage (NCBI taxonomy): Eukaryota > Metazoa > Mollusca > Bivalvia > Venerida > Vesicomyidae > Archivesica > Archivesica marissinica. Next base: position 19,218,959 of record CM026400.1, on the reverse strand, counting down.
CCCGAAAATAATTTAAAACGACATTTGGCTGAACTGATATATTTTTGTCTAATTATAATATTCAATATTTTCACGTAGAAACCAGTTGCAGGCTCTTTAGTTATCGTCCAAATCAATTTAAGGAATTATTTACGGATTTTGATGTACAGTATGTATAACAGGGGTTACTATTTATATATCAAATGCCACGGACAAGATAATAAAGAGGATTTGGAAACCAAACATTTGATATAAATACTGAACTCACTAAATAGAACAGAGATACAATCTACCCGGTGAGTTTAGCGGGAATTGAATATGTCACGTGTTTCATAAAAACTCCAATATCAATATTAGGATACAACTGCAAACTCAATTAATTGTAATGCAAATAAAATCGTATCACCATAATTTTATGCAACAAATAAAAAACCTGAAAAGCCAAACAAAAGTTTCAGCGACTATGTCATAGTTACATAGTTATGTTGCCGTGACCAGGATTCAAACCTGGGTTGTCGCGGCCACAACGCGAAGTACTAACCACTATACGATCACGGCTACCTCCACTGTACTAAATATCAAGTATATCTAATGTCACGCCAATGTCACGGTCGATAGATAGTGAGTTCGAACACATGTCGAGCGTTCGCGTCGTATTATCTAACAAAACACATTAGTTCACCTTAGATTAGAAAGGACGATCACAAAGTAATAAAAAAAACGAAACGTTGCTGTAGAAACCAGCCAGCAAAAGATTGCGCATGGACCATTAGTATATTTACCAGTTAGCGTTTTTTTAATGCTTAAATTGTATATCGTGTTTGACTTACATCCCCATTAAGTCGTAAGCAAAGCACAGCACTCTAAATGCAAACATTTAAAAAGAATGGTGCTATGCTTGCCTTTTAAGTTTGCATATAGAGTGCTGTAATGTGCTTACAGTTTGTATGGAGTTACCGATAGAAAATACATTTTGATCTCATTTGATATATATCTAACATGCTATTGGAGTAAACTGTAAGAAAAATAACAGAATTCTAATGGAAGTTGTTTTAGAGGATGGGTCTGTTTCTAATGATATCGATATTGTTTTATCACGATGGAAAAATGACTTTAGCTCTCTGTTCAAAACCGCACATAATGTTACTGGTACTAATGCTACCAGCAATATATCTGATAATGATGCTAATCTTAATAAATGTATCGGTGTTAGAAGTCCATAAAGCTATTAATTCTGTCAATAAAGGCAAAGCATGTGGCATAGACTGTATCCCTGTAGAAGTACTTAATAACGATGCAGCGCTATCGTTTCTTCACATTTTATTTAATATATGCTTTGATAATGGCATTGTACCATCAGTTTGGAGTAAATGTATAATTAATCCCATACCAAAATCTTCTACATTGGACAGAAGGGACCCGTTATCATACAGAGGTATTTCACTTGCCCCTGCTATGTATAAAGTATATTATTCCATTTTGAACAGTAGATTAAGTACTTGGTCCGAGGCAAATGATAAAGTATCAGATGATCAGAATGGTTTTAGAAGAGGTCGAAGTACAACGGACCAGATACTTGGGGTAAATAATATAATCGAGTCAAGACAAAAGTTACGCAAATCCACGTTCTGTGCATTTATAGATTTTAAGAAGGCCTATGATACTATTAATAGAAATATTTTATGGAAACGTTTATCTGATATAGGAATATCTGGTAAAATGTTTGGCGCATTGCAGTCATTATATGCATCTGTAAAGTCATGTGTAAGAGTTAATCAATTTAAGACAGAATGGTTTGATGTCAAGTGCGGTTTACGTCAGGGTTGTATACTTTCACCTCTTTTGTTTAATTTATACATAAATGACTTGTCTCTATATCTTAAGACATTTGGTATTGGTATCACAATTGGGGATGAGAATGTTTGTATAATGCTCTATGCTGATGATATTGTGTTAATATCGGAGTCTGTTGATGATTTACAAGTGCTACTGAATGCTTTAAATGATTGGTGTGCTCTAAATGATATGACTGTAAATGCGTCTAAAAGTAATGTTGTGCACTTTCGTCCCAAGTCAGAATTAAGCACACAGTTTAGGTTCACGTGTGGAATAAATCAGATTAATATTGTTGACAGATATACTTACTTAGGTGTTGTTTTGCATGAACATTTAGATAATAATATTACAGTTATATCTGTTTCTCAGAGTGCCAGTCGCGCATTGGGCTTACTTATTGCAAAATGTAAATTAATGGGTGGTGTGCCCTATGATGTTTTTACAAAGTTATACGATTCGGTAGTTTGGCCTGTAATCAGTTATAGTGCTTCTTTGTGGGGGTTTCGATCATATTCGTGTCTCGAAGCCGTCCATAATAGGGCATTAAAGTATTTTCTGGGTGTCGGCAAATATTCACCAAACAATGGTATTTCAGGAGATATGGGTTGGAAACCCCCAATAGTCCGACAATGGAAAGATATCTCGCTTTATTGGTCGAGACTTTCAGGTATGGATACCGCAAGGATCAATAAGCGAGTGGCACTCTGGGCATATAGTAAAGCTAGTCGTTCATGTAGAAATTGGCATTTTAAGGTTAAGAGCTATTATGAGGCTAATGATTTTCCTACGTACACTAGCTTTGCTAATCCCATATCTCGTTCTTTCACACATAGTATAGAGGTCAAAGCATATGATAAGTATATAAACTCTTGGTCAACCAAGATAAACAATGTCATAGGTCCTTCTGGACGCGGGCGGAATAAATTGAGAGTATATAATTTGTTTAAAACTGACTATATTGCAGAGCAATATTGCAAAATTGTATTACCACCCAGACATCGTTCTGCTTTTTGCAAATTTCGACTGGGGATTGCCCCCATTAGGATAGAGACTGGTCGGTATGAAGGTTTGCCAGAGGAATCTAGGATTTGTCCGTTTTGTGATACTGCTACTATTGAAAATGAGATGCATGTAATATTGAATTGTCCAGTTTACAATGATTTAAGACAAGAATTATTCTCAAAGTCATATGCGTGTAATATCAATTTCTACTCAATGTCTGATTATGATAAATATTGTTTCCTGTTTTCAAACCAAGAGATAATTCGTAATTGTGCCAAAACCTGTTTTATTATTCTACAGAGGCGTCAGTTTTTATTATGTAAATAATTTTTTAATTTGTGAATAATGTCATTATTACTTGTATCTCTAACTGCATTTTTTAGTTCGTCTGTAATATCACTGCTAATCATATTCGCTATGATCTGATCAAAGCGAAGTTAGATTTCATATGACCAATTCTTAATCAGTGTGCAATAGTACCTATTTTGTATTTCAGTGTTTTATAATTGTCTTAGAGCATTTTTTAATATCCGATTAGCAGGGATATTGCAGCTTTATCCCTAACATACTGTGATAAATATGAGTATGTATAATTTTGTTCATCTCCTATAACTCCATGTTGGAGTGGCATTGTACTTTTATTATGTAAACTATACATGTAATATTATTGTAAATATTGTACGTACAATGATGAGATGTAAATAAAGATTACTACTACTACTGCTACAAAAGGGAAGCATTCCAAACAGCTAATTGTCAACGATGCTAATGGACCAACCATTCAACAAGTGCCCGTGAAAGATTGAACTATGGCCAATCCATTTCACCCGAAATAAATATGGCATTCAATTGTCATTGTGGAAGTCGTGATAGCGCCGTGGATGCGCGTTCGCTTCAGGTGCGAATGGTCCGGAGTTCGAACCCCGCTGGAGCCGTTACGATTGTGCCCTTAGGCAAGACATTTAAATTCCACATTACCTCTTCTCTCTCTCTCTCGTGGCGATGCATTCCATTAGGAATGAGGTCTCGAGAGTGAAAGAACTAGTTTCGCTATCGAGCTACAATAAAGTTGTAGAAACTAACCGTCATTGTGTATAGAAACACACATTTGTTCCGGAACGAGCAACGAATATGTACTCTCCAAATTGAATCCTATGAAACATGTGATGAATGCAACCTGAAGACAAAGCAAAAGTAACGTTTTGCGACTGTTGCCGTGACCAGGATTCGAACCTGGGTTGTCGCGGCCACAACGCGAAGTACTAACCACTATACGATCACGGCTATCTACGCTGAACTGGAATACATTTTCAATATTTCTTCAGTCACGCCTGTTTCACGGTCGATGACTCTTGAGTTATAATCCATGCTGAGCATTATACGATATGCCATAGCACAAGACACATACTAAGATCTAGCTTAGTCAAGAATAAGACTAGCCTGTGGCTAATCGTGAATATTTATGATTCACTGTACTAATATAACTTGTAAAATCCTGTTTCGCAATCGAACTAAATAAATTTCTATAAACTGTGGCCGCCATTTTTAAATTTATGACGTTCTTTGACCCTGAGCATTGTGGATGTAAAACAACAAATAACTCGCCTATTAAATACATATTAAAAAGTAAAACATACAGTCTGTGCATTTTTATGTCCAATCTTTATTTCTTCTGATACATTTCCACTGTGAAGAGGTATTCAAATCAAACTGAAAAACAGCAAAAACGTGTGCTCACCTGTGAATAACGTCACTGTGTTTACACACTGTATTCTTCCGCCAAATAATACAGTATACAAACCTTCAGTTTACAATGGTCTGAATTCGCATACCACATCTTTTTTACACATCAACTAGTCTGAAGTCTTCTCAAGTCACATAATTTCTCAAAATATCACAAAAACTACACTGTCTGTCATGAAAATGCATTTTTACCAAAAAGAAAAATGAACTATATTAGTTATTGGGACTACATCCGTGTACACAACAAACACATGTCCAAGCTTACAGTGGAATCTAAGACCGAAAATATTACAAAACGAACAATTAGCTGAACTGATATATTTTTGTCTAATTATAATAAAAGCAATATTTTTACAGTCACGTCTGTTTCTCGAGTTCAATGTGACATTGAAGACATGTTTACTGATCTAGTTTAGAAAGAACGATCACAAACTATTAAAAATGAAACGTTCCCGTAGGAACCAGTTGCAGACTCCTAAGTTATCATGCATATCAATTTACGGAATTATGTAAGGATTTTGATGTACAGTAGGTATAACAGAGGTTACTATTTATATATCAAATGCCACGGAAAAAGATCATAAATGGGATTTGGAAACCAAAACATTTGATATACACCCTGAAATCACTAAAATAGAACAGAGATACAATCTACCCGGTGAGTTTAGCAGGTATTTAATATGTCACGTGTTTCATAAAAACTCCAATATCAATATTAGGATACAACTGCAAACTCAATTAAGTGTAATGCAAATAAAATCGTATCACCATATGTAACCCAATGCAACAAATCGTCTTTACTATAGACATTGAATAAAAACCGGAAAAGCAAAACAACATTTCTACAAAACAAACATGTCTGCGATTATGGCATACTTATGTTGCCATGACCAGGATTCGAACATGGGTTGTCGCGGCCACAACGCGAAGTACTAACCATTATATATATGGTTACTGCTATCTCCACCGAACTGTACTAAATATCCAGTATTTCTGCTGTCAAGTCTCTTTCACGGTTAAGGTGTAGTGAGTTGGAACACATTCCGAGCGTTCGCGGCGTACAATCGAGTAAGACACTTTAACTAGGACGACAGGCTTTACTATGTGAGGATGAAACGTCCATGGGGGAACCAGTGTGAGACTGTACTATGAACATTATAATGGAAGATTGAGTAGTAGCATTAATTTATACACATTTATTTTAGCTTGATTGCGAAACAAGTTCTTACAACTTATATTAATCACTCTCGAGACCTCATTCCTTATGGAATCCATCGCCACGAGGGAGAGAGAAGAGGCAACGTGGAATGTCATTGCCTTGCCTAAGGGCACAATCGTAACGGCTCGAGCAGAGCTCGAACTCCGGACCGTTCACACCCAAGCGACTGAGTAGTAGCATTGATACTTGTACGTAATATTTCTGTGTGTGTTTTACGTTTATTTATCGTCGCTACCGGTTACCCATATGAGCGACGCCTCCTGAAGAGATTAGTCACTTTAGAGTTTAGAGGATAGTGCATTGATACAGACAGAGAACCGTTCCAGAATCTCCTCTGGTTCTTTTACGTGCACGGTGTAAAGCACCGACACGAGACCTCGGTTTAACGTCCCATCTGAAAGACTGTTAATTTTATTAGGGTCAGACAGGGGATCGAACCTGCGAACCCTGGATTACCAGTCCAGCGTGTTTACCACTGGACTACAGATCCGTCTGTAATATTTCATATTTTATAATAGTTTTGATTCCATACGATATAGTGTCGCTTTATGACAAAATAATGTTTATGCTAAATAGCAACAGTTATTGATATTGTTGTGACTTACTCGCCCATATGATTGTATCGGCGGCGACTGTAAACAAATTATATTTAGTTTAGTTGTAGATTTGAACAAGTCACCGATCAACGTGTGATTTATGGTATTCAATTGATTTGTATTGCATTAAATTGCTTTTTAACTATTTGAATTACCGATGTTTTTAACACGATCCAAGATCCCATTCAATATCTTAAACAGTATGGGTATTGAAACGTCTACATGATATGGGTAGTATACCTGCGGTCGTACACTTAAACAATATACTAAATGTCTGTGTGTGTTTTACGTTTATTTATCGTCGCTACCGGTTGCCCATATGAGCGACGCCTCCTGAAGAGATTAGTAATTTTAGAGTTTTGGAGGATAGTGCAATGATACAGACAGGGACCATTCAAGAGTCTCCTCTGGTTCTTCTACGTGCACGGTGTAAAGCACCGACACGAGACCTCGGTTTAACGTCCCATCACTAAATGTCTAGTTTAAAACCATGTTTATAGATCTCCAAATGTGCTCATATTCCTTCCCATTTTATTCGAATTTTCGAATATTGTTTAGTGTTTCTCCGATTTCAAAATTAGCTTGATTATTGCTTGTTACAACCGTTATCATTTCTCAGAATTCAAGATGGGTTATATATGGTTAGGAGAGCAAAATTAGCTTGATTGCTGCTTGTACAACCGTTATCATTTCTCAGAATTCAAGATGGGTTATATATGGTTAGGAGAGCAAAATTAGCTTGATTATTGCTTGTTACAACCTTTATACTTTCTCAGAATTCAAGATGGGTTATATATGGTTAGGAGAGCAAAATTAGCTTGATTATTGCTTGTTACAACCTTTATACTTTCTCAGAATTCAAGATGGGTTATATATGGTTAGGAGAGCAAAATTAGCTTGATTATTGCTTGTTACAACCTTTATACTTTCTCAGAATTCAAGATGGGTTATATATGGTTAGGAGAGCAAAATTAGCTTGATTATTGCTTGTTACAACCTTTATACTTTCTCAGAATTCAAGATGGGTTATATATGGTTAGGAGAGCAAAATTAGCTTGATTATTGCTTGTTACAACCTTTATACTTTCTCAGAATTCAAGATGGGTTATATATGGTTAGGAGAGCAAAATTAGCTTGATTATTGCTTGTTACAACCTTTATACTTTCTCAGAATTCAAGATGGGTTATATATGGTTAGGAGAGCACAATTAGCTTGATTGCTGCGTGTACAACCGTTATCATTTCTCAGAATTCAAGAATTCAAGCATTATATATAGTTATGGTTAAGAGAGCAACATTCGCTTGGTTTGCTACATGTACAACCTTCAGAATTTCTCAGAATTCAACCATCTTGAATTTCGGGCAATTTTCAACTTTTCGCCTGGATGAACTAGAATGTCGTGTAATATTAGTACGTCTTTTGAAGTAGATTCTAAGGAAATGAAAACAATATTTCAAAGTAAACGTATACATTTATTTTCAAATTATCACCCAGTAGCAATTAAAACATGATGCACGTGTTAGGTTTTAGTAATTTAATATTTATGCGGCCATATTAAGGACGTATAATCGATACACTCAATACTGCCTACATTTGTGAATAGTAAATATCCACCAGTGGAAGACGTGATAGCGCAGTAGATGCGAAAGGTCCGGAGTTTGAGCCCCGCTGGAGTCGTTACGATTGTGCCCTTGGGCAATGCATTTAAATTCCACGTTGCCTCTTCTCTCTCCCTCGTGGCGATGGATTCCATCAGGAATGAGGTCTCGAGAGTGATTAATATCAGTTGAAAGAACTTATTTCGCAATCGAGCTAAAATGAATTTGTATTAACTAAATATCCACCAATCATATTAGCGCAACTATTGAGGGTGCTTATATATATTAACTAAATACCATAAATTAATATTTAGACTTTTGTCTCAGTAAAGAGTGTAATATTTAGGTCAGCCAGTCTTCACTGAAGTCTGTGTCTGTTCCGCTCGGTTACCAGGCAACATGTGTCTGTTATTTCCATGGAAACCAGAACTACCACAAAGTATTATTGGCGTGCATTTCAACACCTAGCTACACGTATACAGTTATATCGGTTATCGAGGGTAATGGTTAGCACACTCGCTTCTCGACAATGAAATCCGGTTAGATTGGTTCGATCCTCGAATCGGAAAGGTTGCAAGATGGTAATACACGGAGGTCGCCAACTCGTATAGGTGGATTTTCTCCGTGTATTACAGTTTCGTCCCATACGAATTATCACATATATCCGCGACAAGGAAAGTGGTTAAAATAAGTTTTTTTTAAGAAAACTCAAATATGGATAATTTGATGCTACATAATATTATAGTAAATTGCATTTTACTAAAAACATAATAAATCAATCATTTTGTTAAAAACCACAAATTCTTAAGACTGTTTGTCCATTTGACTTTATATACAGTCTACATCCGCTATGTCAAATTATCCGGTTATCTCGAAGTGTACTATCATTGTACATATAACTAGCTCCGTCTATATCGAATTTCGTTAAGTCAAACTTCGGTTATGTCGAAGTATTTTTGTTCGGTCCGGCGGAATTCGACATAACGGATGTAGACTGTATATATATGTATCCTAATCATGATTTTCAGATTTTCAATCGATGGAAAGTACCTGAAAGAATGCTAGGCACGCCACCGGGGAGTGTCAACCCTATGTCGCCAGCCGAACCTATGTTTGAGCCGGAAATTCAAGTTGAAGGTTAGTATAACGGAAGTTGTACTTGCAACTGTCTGAACACAAACGGGTGGTGTCTTCTGTATGATTTGTTGCCATATAAACGTGATTTTGCTACCTCATGCATAATGTTGCTGTAAACTGAGTGTTTTTGTAAATATACGTCACATAGAACAACACATGCATGTAATATTTGATTTAGTGTGTATTAAACTAAAGCGCTAAATAAACAATATGCAATGTTCTAATTTGTAGACTCCGCTCTACACCCCTACCAACAATACATGAATTAATGCTCTCACAGACCTGTACACTCCGCTCTACACCCCTACCAACAATACATGAATTAATGCTCTCACAGACCTGTACACTCCGCCCTAAACCCCTACCAACAATACATGAATCCATGCTCTCACAGACCTGTACACTCCGCCCTACACCGCTACCAACAATACATGAATCCATGCTCTCACAGACCTGTACACTCCGCCCTACACCCCTACCAACCATACATGAATTAATGCTCTCACAGACCTGTACACTCGGCTATACACCCCTACCAACCATACATGAATTAATGCTCTCACAGACCTGTACACTCCGCTCTACACCCCTACCAACCATACATGAATTAATGCTCTCACAGACCTGTACACTCCGCTCTACACCCCTACCAACCATACATGAATTAATGCTCTCACATGCATGTACACTCCGCTCTACACCCCTACCAATCATACATGAATTAATGCTCTCAAAGGTATGTACACTCCGCTCTACACCCCTACCAATCATACATGAATTAATGCTCTCACAGACCTGTACACTCGGCTATACACCCCTACCAACCATACATGAATTAATGCTCTCACAGACCTGTACACTCGGCTATACACCCCTACCAACCATACATGAATTAATGCTCTCACAGACCTGTACACTCGGCTATACACCCCTACCAACAATACATGAATTAATGCTCTCACAGACCTGTACACTCCGCCCTACACCCCTACCAACAATACATGAATCCATGCTCTCACAGGCCTGTACACTCCGCCCTACACCCCTACCAACCATACATGAATCCATGCTCTCACAGGCCTGTACACTCGGCTATACACCCTACCAACAATACATGAATCCATGCTCTCACAGACCTGTACACTCCGCCCTACACCCCTACCAACATACATGAATTAATGCTCTCACAGACCTGTACACTCCGCTCTACACCCCTACCAACAATACATGAATCCATGCTCTCACATGCATGTACACTCCGCCCTACACCCCTACCAACATACATGAATGCATGCTCTCACATGCATGTACACTCCGCCTACACCCCTACCAACAATACATGAATGCATGCTCTCACAGACCTGTACACTCCGCCCTACACCCCTACCAACAATACATGAATGCATGCTCTCACAGACCTGTACACTCCGCCCTACACCCCTACCAACAATACATGAATGCATGCTCTCACAGACCTGTACACTCCGCCCTACACCACTACCAACAATACATGAATGCATGCTCTCACAGACATGTACACTCCGCCCTACACCACTACCAACAATACATGCATGTACACTCCGCCCTACACCACTACCAACAATACATGAATCCATGCTCTCACAGACCTGTACACTCCGCCCTACACCCCTACCAACCATACATGAATCCATGCTCTCACAGACCTGTACACTCCGCTCTACACCACTACCAACCATACATGAATTAATGCTCTCACAGACCTGTACACTCCGCTCTACACCCCTACCAACCATACATGAATCCATGCTCTCACAGACCTGTACACTCCGCCCTACACCCCTACCAATCATACATTAATTAATGCTCTCACAGACATGTACACTCCGCTCTACACCCCTACCAACAATACATGAATGCATGCTCTCACAGACCTGTACACTCCGCCCTACACCCCTACAACAATACATGAATTAATGCTCTCACATACCTGTACACTCCCCCTACACCCCTCCAACATACATGATTAATGCTCTCACAGACCTGTACACTCCGCTCTACACCTACCAACAATACATGAATCCATGCTCTCACAGACTGTACACTCCGCCCTACACCCCTACCAACAATACATGAATTAATGCTCTCACAGACCTGTACACTCTACCAATCATACATTAATTTGACAAGATGAGAACAGGGATACGTCATCGATGACGCTACCAATGACGTTTCGCTACTATGCATGTGTTGTTCACGTGACTACTAAATATTTGAAAGTTGCTTCTGCTTCAAGTTCCGATGTACAGTCAAACCTGTGTTAGTGGTCACATCTATTAAGCAGCCAACCTGTATTAAGCAGTCAGATTCCAGATTACCAATGTGTTGTCTTATTATACATTTTGACCTATATTAAGCAGCCACCGGTGCTAAGCAGCCATATTCTGTAATTCCCATTGCTGGCGGTTTAACTCAGGTTTGACTGTATAAGGATAATTCGTCCTTACGCCAATACAAGCATTAAAACAATGAGCCGTTGCTACCATCTTGCCGTAACAAATACAGTAAGATCAAATCAGTGTGACTGTGTGAAGGACCAAATGTAATGTTGGTAGAACTTGTTGTCCAGGCAACGTATTTGTGTGTGTTATAATATATATGATTATGTTGAATTTTGTTTCATTGTGTTAATAATATGCAATACAATATTATTGTGGCCGTTCTTAGGAACTTGCGTGATGTCCGTAACGCCATTTTAAATACGTTACATAAATACCATGGTATATATATATATTGTTACAAGAATACAGATATTAATTGTTCAATAAATATACAAATAACATGCATACTATATTTGCTACAGTGCCTACGATACACTCTAATTTGTGATTGAGGCATATCGTCTACTTAACAATACAATTGCCAAATACAGAACAAAATTGAAACTATAAAATTAAATAATCGATCTTGATATTTGTCACCATATTATCAGAAATGGTATTGCATGTTGGTCAGTTAGAAGCTATGGACGTAAACATGTGTGTGTTTGTTTGTTAATGTCTCGCATTGTCGCTTTCTAAATGTTGTGTTCGAGTTCGAGGTCTAACTACCGTTTAAACCACGGTAATGTCCGTTATTGCAGACTGCGCATGCGTAGGCATACTATCTTCAGAACGCTCAGTAAATTGGTTATAAACAACTGTTAATCCACACAATGTCATATTAAGTATAACACGCTTAAACAATTTATATCAATCACTCTTGTTGACGTGGCTGAAAGCGCATAATATAATATGATCATTTTTGTGGGATGAAACCGGAGTATGCCCAAAGCCCAAATGTGGCGGCCCACTCTTAGATTCATGGTATGATGTAACAGAGTAGTTACTATAGCTTGATCTCGAACTCACTCATAATATTGTCACCCTATGTAACACGATATAACAACTTATATTGTCTGTGCATCATGGAAACAACGAAGCATGAAAATCGATTGAATCAAATTGCAATGGATTTTCGCGTTCCGTTGTATCAACTTTTCACGGTAACTATGATACATAGGGTTACTGTAAACTTGCTATTAACACGTTTGCTTTCTGCATCATGTAGCGTCCGTACATTCCATTCCGCCGACGCCGACGAGGGTTCCGGCAACACATCTGCCGACGAAACAACTACTGAGTCCCGCAATATCTAGAATGTCTCGGGAAATGTCACGTAAGTTAATGGTTCACTTAACATTGACATTCCATATAGTCCGGTTGTAAAAGAAAATATACATGCATGTATAGTGTGTTTTAACGTTTATTTATCGTCGCTACCGGTTGCCCGTATGAGCGACGCCTCCTGAAGAGATTAGTTATTTTAGATTTTGGAGGATAGTGCATGATACAGACAGAGACCCATTCCAGAATCTCCTCTGGTTCTTTTACGTGCACGGTGTAAAGCACCGACACGAGACCTCGGTTTAACGTCCCATCTGAAAGACTGTTAATTTTATTAGGGTCAGACGGGGGATCGATAGGCATTGTCGAACAAAGTCAATGACGAATCCGAGAGAGAAAGCCGATAATACCACAGACGCTTGGGGTCTGGACAAATGGTTTCCGGTTCAAAGCCTAATGTTAAGAACAGTTTGATACACCATAGGCTTGACACTATACATACATTTTTACGCCATATCCAGGCAAGTTTAATAATGACATCCCGTCACTATCAGAGCACTTATATATGTAAACATGCCTGAATATGGGTGTATCAAAGAAAAGAACATTTTGGTTTTGATCCCGAAACCATGTGTCCATCCCCCAAGCGTCTGTGGATAATACCATACTTATAGTACCTTAAGAATAACACCCGGAGAGATGCAAACCCCCGCGCAGGGCTGACCGCCATTACCACATGCCTTGGTCGATATCTACCATATCGAATCACGTCCTCCTGGACCAACACTCTATATATCCACACGATTTCATCATCAAAATTCATCTACAACATTTTGAGTGATCCAGCAAACAGACAGACAGAAGGACGGGCGGACACACGCAGCCAAACTACAATAATCCCCGTTCCCAAGGCAGGGTTAACTATATATGTGTTTATATTGGTTGTGTCGAAGCTTACATTATTTCAGACACTTTGTCAATAGTCCATTAGCAAATTTCCCATTCAACTTTTTGGAATGTTTATATGTTGTAAATAATTCGACAAACAGCAAATCAAATTGTTTTTGTTTGTAATTTTGTTGTCGGTATCACCATTCAAGTCACATATACTCTGTGAATGGTCCATTAGCATCGTTGCCTTTTACCTCTTTGGAATGCTTTACTTTTGTAGTGTTCGACATACATGAAATCAAATTATGTTTATTGTCGGTAACCGTCATTCAAGTTGTAAACACAGTACATCACTTTTTATACAAACTTTAAATGAAAAAACTTTACCATCCAGACAATAATACTTGTATTATGACTTGGAGAGTAGTGGGGTTAGTGTTTAATGTCGCGGGTTAATCGTTTCAACCGGTGTAACTATATTGGGCGTGGTTAACGTGTGGAGGCCACAGGAATCCACGCTAACTCTCTACACACAATGTAGTTCATACCCCGATGGAAACTGTTAACCCGCGATTCATTCCTTATATGTACATTAATTAATCTATTCAATGACACAGAGAAAAATATAGCACACTTTGCATTTAATATGTGTTTAGTCCAGATTTGTAACTTAGCTTGTCCCGGACATGGTAGATAGAGCATCCGTTGAACAGCGTAAGTCACTCCTTTTATTGTGAAGAACACCGCCCAACACTGCGAATGCGCATGACTGTAACTTCGAGTACGCATGTCAGCTGCATATCATTAGTGATGGAATTCATACGAAAATGAATACGAACAGGGCATATACGCTCACAGAAGGAATTATAATAGCGATGTATATATATATATATATGCATATACAGTACTGTACTGGTACTACTGTGTTCACAACTTGAATGAGGATATCTGTCGAAGATGTCAACTGGCAAATATGCTAATGAAGCATGCATCAACTGCCTGTGGTGAGATATTGTCTGATTCAGCTCTCAGAATCGGATTCGGCTTAGCTGACAATGTTGTGTAGCTCGTTGCGCCTAAATATCTGAATGTACTAATTAAATGTCGACTTGCTTCATATTTTGCAAATTCATTGAGACATGCTGTTTCATTTTATGAAATATAATTATATTGTTTCCATTGGATAGCGGGCATGACATTGTGATTTTAAAAGCTACCCATGTTATTTAGTGCCAAACATAAAGATAAAATCATCCGGTCCGAAGTTAGAGTCTCGCAATGGTCTTCAGCTCCCCAATTCGGGCAAGTGCAAGACTCCTAGGCTCGAGGACAGACGCATGAGAGCCGAGCCTAGTATGGTGCCACAAAGGTCTAAAACGATGTTTGTGGAATCTCCAATGAGGAGTCCTCGAGTAGATGCGGTGAGTATGTTACTGTTTTTTTTAAATTTAAGTTTATTTAACGTCGCTACAGGTTTCCCATTTGAGCGACGGGCAGTTTACCTAGCAACACCTTTCCTGGGCATGCTCCAGCGGTTAACCAGTACTTGGTGCATCAACCTCCGTAAGAAACTGCCAACTTTTTCATATAAATGAGACACGGTCTGAGCATATATGTTACTGTATTTTTTAATTATAATTATATAATACATATACAATGGACATATATTACGAGAGACAGGTGATGGCATTCCTTCATTTCATAGTCTCTACTACACGAATTCACGATTTCAACTTCATGAATTCACGATTTCAACTTCACGAATTCACGATTTTAACTTCATGAGTTCACGATTTCAACTTCACGAATTCACGATTTCAACTTCACGAATTCACGATTTCATCTTCACGAATTCATGATTTCAACTTCACGAATTCACGATTTCAACTTCATGCATTCACGATTTCAACTTCACGAATTCACGATATCAACTTAATGAATTCACGATTTCAACTTCACGAATTCACGATTTCAGTTTACTTCCCACACTACTTATTTTTTTTTTATTTAAGTTTATTTAGCTGTCCGATTAGCGCAGTGGTTAGTGTGCTCGCTTCCCACCAATGAAACCCCGGTACTCCGGTTTCCTCCCACACGAATGGCTGCATTTACGCCAAAAAGAGTGATTAAAATAAGTTGTTGAAACTTGCTTCACAATCGTTGTAAAATAAATAAAGTTTAAATTAAGTGTATTTAACTACCGGTTGCCCATTTGAGCTGTCCGATTAGCGCAGTGGTTAGTGTGCTCGCTTCCCACCAATGCAACCCCGGTACTCCGGTTTGCTCCCACACGAATGGCTGCATTTACGCCAAAAAGAGTGATTAAAATAAGTTGTTGAAACTTGCTTCACAATCGTTGTAAAATAAATAAAGTTTAAATTAAGTGTATTTAACTACCGGTTGCCCATTTGAGCTGTCCGATTAGCGCAGTGGTTAGCGGACTCGCTTCTCGCCAATTCAACCCGGGTTCGATCCGGAAAGTATGTGAGCTTGTACGGTGGCCGCCAGATCGGACACGTGTGTTTTCTCCGGGTACTACGGTTTCCTCCCACACGAATGACCATATATACGCTTTCATCTGCGCCAACGAGAGTGATTAATATAAGTTGTTAAAACTTGCTTCGCAATCGTTGTAAAATAAATAAAGTTTAAACTTTATATCATTAAATTGAACAATTACTATTTTTAGAACGGTGTACGGTTAAGCTCGGCTCTGCTGCCGGAAGCCGTGCCACAGGCGGAGGAATGGATGAAACACGCAGACAAAGCCGACAAGCGTGTGATAGAACGAATATTGAAAATGGCGAGCAAGAAGCATGCACTGGAGAAGAGCTTAAAGAAGTCTCTATTGCCCGATGCTAAAGATACGGTAGAGAAATGGATGAAGGATGCTAATGAGGAAGGTAGGTGCTTCAACAAACTATTCTAGCATTGCACTTAATTGTTTCAACTCTTTGCCTGCTGAGTAAATAAAATCACATTTGCAAACAACATAGTTAGCGCGCTCGCTTCTCACCAATGCGACCCGGGTTCGATCCTCGGACAGGGAAGTATGTGAGATGGTACGATGGTCATCAGATCGGACAGGTGGTTTTTCACCGGGTACTCCGGTTTCCTCCCACATGAATGATCACATATACGCTTTCATCCGAGCCAACGAGAGTGATTAATATAAGTTGTTAAACTTGCTTCGCAATCGTTGTAAAATAAATAAAGTAAAAAAAAAACCCAAAAAAACCCCAACAACATAGATCCAGATCAGACGCGGCGTAACATGTCTCGTGTTTCAGTGGGGGTACTGTTCCAATACAGTGGTGTACTCGTTCACCAAGCCGGACAGGGTTGAGCACTGTGTTATCTTCTGGGATACCAAGAATGGAGAGGTAAATATACATGAGATTTTTATCAACGCCGCGTCTGGTCAGGATCTATGCTGTTTGCTATTCAGTCAAGTGTTTTAACTCCACTATCCGAATAGAAAACAGCATAGAGCCTGATCAGACGGCATGTTCTGTGCTGTCTGATCTGGCTCTATACTGTTTGCAAAAGTGATTGTATCTGTCGCTAGTGTGCAAAGGGATCAAACAAGTATACAGCAGTTGAGATTGATTTTTATACAATACAATACAATACAATAAGTTTATTGCATAAAACAGACACATGTTTATAGCAATTAAACAGTAGAAACAGGCAGTGACATGGAATTTTACAAAAGAGCATAATTATAGGTTATTAGTATTCAAATACATGTATATGATATAAAAAGGTGTTAGGTTCGTTGTCACCAACCCTATTAGATGCTCTCCTTGACAAATTGATGTAGTGATGCAAATGTGACCTGTCTTATAAAGACCTGACTTGTAAACCAATTTGTGGTTTTTAATCCGACTGAGTCACCAACCCTATTAGATGTTCTCCTTGACAAATTGGTGTAGTGGTACACATGTGACCTGGCTTATAAAGACCTGACGTTAACTGTAGGTAACTATGCCAATAGCATGACAATTCTAAGGACGGATCGGACCGAGACAACGTTAGAAAAAACATTACATGGGCAATTTTTGCAATACTTTGCCTTCTCCACATAATTGTCACCACTATTTGTTAATAGTGTGTATGTATATTGTTGTACCTCATGGGTCATATTGACCTACTGGAGTTTGAAAATAAAATTTCATATACATTCATATACATATAATTATGTATAGTTTAGATAATTTTGTTTCTGACATATTTAAGGGTTGGACAATGAAAGAGGTAACTCATACGTATGCATGTTGTAGCGTAGCATTATACATATATCTAAATACTGTAATTAACATAATAACAGTAACTACTGGATACTTATAATGTAATCGAATACCTTCATATACGGCTAATAAATATGCATTCATTTTTACATCATCAAACATCGCCCGGCCGTATCAGATCAAACTGTGGAGAAATATACATCAAACATCGTCCGGCCGGTATCAGATCAAACTGTGGAGAAATATACATCAAACATCGTCCGGCCGGTATCAGATCAAACTCAATGGAGAAATATACATCAAACATCGCACGGCCGTATCAGATCAAACTCAATGGAGAAATATACATCAAACATCGCCCGGCCGTATCAGGTCATCTCAGTGGAGAAATATATAAGACGGATCTGTAGTTCAGTGGTTAACACGTTGAACTGGTAATCCAGGGATCGCAGGTTCGATCTCCCGTCCTACCCTAATAAAATTAACAGTATTTCAGGTGGGACTTTAAACCGAGGTCTCGTGTCGGCGGTGCTTTACACCGTGCACGTAAAAGAACCAGAGGTGACTCTGGAATGGGTCTCTGTCTGTATCATTGCGCTATCCTCCAACAATCTAAAATTACTAATGGCTTCGCAATCGTTGTCAAATAAATATAAAGTAGAATTGGTTAACATTAGCAAATATATTCAGGAATCACCATCCCTACGTGATTCACTTCGTAATTCAATTTTTCAGTTGGAAGCTTCCGACATTCGTAATACAGTCATGGTCATGTTTTACATGTTCTATAATTCATCGCGACATTGTCATTATTTCTCCGTGTATGTTCATCATACTCATTAAGTCATTTATTCATCCTCATCATGATTGAATATCACACTAGTGTTGTACTATATATATATTGTAAATATGTTTAAATTCTATAGAAGAGAAGTTTAAGTTTTACTAACGAATTCATCTTCTTCTTCCTCAAAATGGTACCGGGTACTTGTTCATGTCCGGGTACCATTTTGTTTTATAACAATTCATACATGTATGGACTATTGGCAAAGATAACACATATGTCAGAAGAAAATCTGTTTCACATTTCTTAACACACAGGAGCCGGCCACTAATTTTTCTAAAAGTGTCTATGCAATGTTATAACTAATTATATTATATAGGTCGCATTACGGACTTAGCTATCATTATGTAGGTCCGGATTGCTCAGTCGGTAAGCGAAAGGTCCCGCATTCGAGCCCTGGGTCGGCTGCATATTTTTCTCACCCTGTGACAGTTGGCGCCCAACGCGGGACCGCAACTGAATATATACTTCTAGATCATGTTTAAAGTGTTCTCTATCCCTGGAAATTCGCGGAAGAATTCCAATTTTGTGGGGAAGTATGTCGTGGTACGGACTTATTCACCAGTGGGGCGGTTATATGTAAGCGGCCCGCGCCTAGCTCTTTCTGTATAGAGCGTTCGCCCTGGAAGCATAAGGTCCCAGACTCGAGCCCCGGGTTGGCTGAATGTTGTTCTCACCCTGTCACATATGCATGACCTCCTAACAAGCTAGTGATCGGTTCCTGTGGATTAACGTAAACGTTGACATGTATGTATAATGGTATAAGAGACACTAATTTCAATATATACTAGAGGACATAGAAAACGCACACTTCGGATAAGTGTGTACATGTATACTAGAGGACATAGAAAACGCACACTTCGGATAAGTGTGTTTTTACATGAAAAACAATAACTATATAAATACATAGTTTTAAACAATTTGGAATATTTTTAGTTGTTCAGTTTGTGTTTTGTAATAAAGTTGTGATACATCTTTGATGGAATCCTTCGTATTTCGTTTTCATGTAATAATACTCATATAATGTAGGTGTGCGCTTTCTATGTCCTCTAGTATTGGTTAGGTGACGTTTAGGCTATATGAAATGTTCAACCTTACCCGGTCAGCTAACAAAACGAGTTCTATACCAAAATGTTTGTAAATGTCTGAAGTTTGTCACACATGCGGCATAAATTTTGGCGTTCGGAGAAATCCAAGATGGCGTCCAAAATGGCCGCCATAAATTGATAGTCGACTTAAATGACTATAAATGGTCCTGGCGTTTACATGTTGTTATTTAATTTCATGTTTTTGTATTCATGTGTAAGAATTATGATTTTATGCCATATTGCAAAGAAATTATTGTACCATTTAAGAAAATTATGCAAATTTACCGATTAAAATTGTCAAATTTAAGGGTTAGGGGTGGTATTTTAAATTTTAGCTCCGAGTCTTTGGTGTAAATCATGTGTAAGTATGTCTAAAAAGTGTAGATCAAAACTAATTAAAATAATGGCTTCTTGGTGGAAATCAGATGACAACTATGAATATATAAGCTTTTATATGTGGGTGGGGTAATTTAATATGCATTTAGCTGTAGAAGTATAGCTAGTTTGTACAGTTTATTAACACCATATATTTGTTTATGTATTATATATGTATTCTAAATTAATTACTTATTTATGTTGGGCATGTAACATGTGACGCACAAAATTGGTAAATAAATCAAAGATGGCGTCCAAAATGGCCGTCGTATAGCTTACAATATATGTATACGTGTAAATATAATTCTATTCGTGTAGTGTCTGTTTGTTAGCACAGACACGTCTGATAATTATTGTACCGTCCATACTCGCCTACAAGTCGATCTCGCCTATAAAACGTTCACCCTACTTGTGTCCTGAAATATGTGGGTTTTGGCATGCACTCGCGTATAAGATTGGTTGATAAAATGGGCGGTATAAATTGCATGTTTGACCAGTGCAAGTTAAAGAAATGTTCAGTGCAAAACCTGAGTACGGTAATACTGGCTTTGTATATGATACAAGTACATGATAGCATGATAGATATACATTAGCACAGCACACTATGTAAGTTTATGTAGCATCTATTTGCATCATACATTTGCATACATTTGCATACATTTGCATACATTTGCATACATTTCATACATTTGCATACATTTCATACATTTGCATACATTTGCATACATTTGCATACATTTGCATACATTTGCCCACATTTGCATACGTTTGCAATACATTTGCATACATTTGCATACATTTGCATACGTTTGCATACGTTTGCATACGTTTGCAATACATTTGCATACATTTGCATACATTTGCATACGTTTGCAATACATTTGCATACATTTGCATACATTTGCATACATTTGCATACATTTGCATACATTTGCATACATTTACATACATTTGCATACATTTCATACATTTGCATACGTTTGCAATACATTTGCATACATTTGCATACATTTGCATACATTTGCATACATTTGCATACGTTTGCATACGTTTGCAATACATTTGCATACATTTGCATGCAAAGCATGCATTTGCAATACATTTGCAATACATTTGCATATATTTACTTTCAGAGCGCCAGGTGGCCTACAGTTTCTTCAATTCTCTAGCGGGCGGACAGCTCATGGGAATGACGATAGAGAGTCAAAGGAAACGTCTTAAAGACGTACTCGACACGCTGGAAGAGTAAGTAGTTATATCCATTACATCGTGACGTCATTTATCGACCACCCATTTCGGTTCAACAGAGTACCTTTGGAACAAGAGCAATCCGAGATAGCAAATCATCGCAACGTTGCTAAATGTCCGTGCCATCCGAGATAGCAAACCTCCGCCACGTTGCTAAATGTCCGAGCAATCCGAGATAGCAAACCTCCTTCACACTGCTAAATGGCCCAAGCAATCCGAGATAGCAAACCTCCGTCACACTGCTAAATGTCCGAGCAATCCGAGATAGCAGACCTCCGCCACACTGCTAAATGTCCGAGCAATCCGAGATAGCAAGTCTCCGCCACACTGCTAAATGTCTGAGCAATCCGAGATAACAAACCTCCGTCACACTGCTAAATGTCCGAGCAATCCGAGATAGCAAGTCTCCACCACACTGCTAAATGACCGAGCAATCCGAGATAGCAAGTCTCCACCACACTGCTAAATGACCGAGCAATCCGAGATAGCAAACCTCCGCCACACTGCTAAATGACCGAGCAATCCGAGATAGCAAGTCTCCACCACACTGCTAAATGACCGAGCAATCCGAGATAGCAAACCTCCGTCACACTGCTAAATGTCCGAGCAATCCGAGATAGCAAACCTCCGCAACACTGCTAAATGTCCGAGCAATCCGAGATAGCAAGTCTCCGCCGCGCTGATAAATGTCCAAACAATCGAGTTGGCAAACCTCCGCCACGCTGCTAATTGTCCACATAATCGAGTTGGCAAACCTCCGTCTCGCTGCTAAATGTCCAAACAATCGAGATAGCAAACCTCCGTCACTCTGCTAAATGTCAAGTGTTGCCCTATCTTACAATGATGAAGACTTCTTTAAATACAACTCCTGGATCCATCCAGTCAGATCCGGATCAACTCCAAAATATAATTGGTTCGTCCTTGACCCAAGGCCCACACTTGCACCAAATGTCATAAAAATCTGTTCATAACATTTTGTGTAATCGTGGTAATAGATAAACAGAGTCGAAAACATAACCTCATTGGTGGATGTAAAAATATATATATGTATACAGTTGTACAATGCCGTGTCTATGTTTTACACATACCGTTTAGCTCGATTGCGAGACAGGTTGTTACAACATATATTATATCGCCATGAGGGAGAGAGAAGATGTGGATGTAAGTGTCTTGCCTAAGGACACAACGATTATGGTGGGGCTCGTCCTCAAACTATCTCTGTTACGAGGTGGACTGACCGTATCCATCACGGAATCTCCATCCATATATATATATATATGACCAGAGAGACAACCACAGACAGACATAGCCAGGAAGCCAACCACAGACAGACATAGCCAGAGAGACAACCACAGACAGACTTAGCCAGAGAGACAACCACATACAGACTTAGCCAGAAAGCCAACCACAGACATACATAGCCAGAGAGACAACCACAGACAGACATAGCCAGAGAGACAACCACAGACAGACATAGCCAGAGAGACAACCACAGACATACATAGCCAGAGAGACAACCACAGACAGACATAGCCAGAGAGACAACCACAGACAGACATAGTCAGAAAGCCAACCACAGACAGACATAGCCAGAGAGACAACCACAGACAGACATAGCCAGAGAGACAACCACAGACAGACATAGCCAGAGAGACAACCACAGACAGACATAGCCAGAGAGACAACCACAGACAGACTTAGCCAGAAAGCCAACCACAGACAGGCAACCACAGTGAGACACTGACAGACACAACCGTGTACAGCCAGAGAGACAACCACAGACAGACTTAGCCAGAAAGCCAACCACAGACAGGCAACCACAGTGAGACACTGACAGACACAACCGTGTACAGCCAGAGAGACAACCACAGACAGACATAGCCAGAGAGACAACTACAGACAGACATAGCCAGAAAGCCAACCACAGACAGGCAACCACAGTGAGACACTGACAGACACAACCGTGTACAGCCAGAGAGACAACCACAGACAGACTTAGCCAGAAAGTAAACCACAGACAGGCAACCACAGTGAGACACTGACAGACACAACCGTGTACAGCCAGAGAGACAACCACAGACAGACTTAGCCAGACAGTCAACCACAGACAGGCAACCACAGTGAGACACTGACATACACAACCATGTACAGCCAGAGACAACCACAGACAGACATAGCCAGAGAGACAACCACAGACATACATAGCCAGAGAGACAAACACAGGCAGACATAGTCAGAGAGGCAACCACAGACAGACATAGTCAGAGAGACAACCACAGACAGACTTAGCCAGAAAGCCAACCACAGACAGGCAACCACAGTGAGACACTGACAGACACAACCGTGTACAGCCTGAGAGACAACCACATACAGACTTAGCCAGAAAGCCAACCACAGACAGGCAACCACAGTGAGACACTGACAGACACAACCATGTACAGCCAGAGAGACAACCACAGACAGACTTAGCCAGAAAGCCAACCACAGACAGGCAACCACAGTGAGACACTGACAGACACAACCGTGTACAGCCAGAGAGACAACCACAGACAGACATAGCCAGAGAGACAACTACAGACAGACATAGCCAGAAAGCCAACCACAGACAGGCAACCACAGTGAGACACTGACAGACACAACCGTGTACAGCCAGAGAGACAACCACAGACAGACTTAGCCAGAAAGTAAACCACAGACAGGCAACCACAGTGAGACACTGACAGACACAACCGTGTACAGCCAGAGAGACAACCACAGACAGACTTAGCCAGACAGTCAACCACAGACAGGCAACCACAGTGAGACACTGACATACACAACCATGTACAGCCAGAGACAACCACAGACAGACATAGCCAGAGAGACAACCACAGACATACATAGCCAGAGAGACAAACACAGGCAGACATAGTCAGAGAGGCAACCACAGACAGACATAGTCAGAGAGACAACCACAGACAGACTTAGCCAGAAAGCCAACCACAGACAGGCAACCACAGTGAGACACTGACAGACACAACCGTGTACAGCCTGAGAGACAACCACATACAGACTTAGCCAGAAAGCCAACCACAGACAGGCAACCACAGTGAGACACTGACAGACACAACCATGTACAGCCAGAGAGACAACCACAGACAGACATAGCCAGAGAGACAGGCAA
Organism: Archivesica marissinica; assembly: GCA_014843695.1. Classification (NCBI taxonomy): domain Eukaryota; kingdom Metazoa; phylum Mollusca; class Bivalvia; order Venerida; family Vesicomyidae; genus Archivesica; species Archivesica marissinica. The sequence continues at coordinate 19,194,345 of CM026400.1, read as the reverse complement.
CCACAGTGAGACACTGACAGACACAACCATGTACAGCCAGATAGACAACCACAGTCAGACTTAGCCAGAAAGCCAACCACAGACAGGCAACCACAGTGAGACACTGACAGACACAACCGTGTACAGCCAGAGAGACAGCCACAGACAGACATAGCCAGAGAGACAACCACAGACAGACAGGCGATATATATATATATATATATATATATAGCCTGTGTCTATGCTGTTTAATATTTTTTTATATGAAAATGTTGGCTGTTTCTTACGGAGGGTTGTGCACAAAGTGCGGACCGTGCCCGAGGTTATAACAATTTTCTCAGATCTCAAACTCAAGCTCAAATGATTTGATTGGTTGATTCCGAGTGTTAACTGCCAGCTGAACCAATCAGAAGCTTGAGACTGAGTTTGAGATAGAAGAGTAGTTTTATAACCTCGAGGCCATTAACCGCTGGAGCGCTGGAAGGTGTTGTTAGGTAAACTGCCCGTCGCTCAAATGGGCAACCGGTAGCGATATTATCTCTTTCAGCGCCGAATAAATTCAGAGCATGTGCAAACAACATAGATCCAGATCAGCCGCGTCTGATCAGGATCTATGTTGTTTGCTCTTCGGACAGGTGCTTCAGCTCCACTCTCTGAAGAGCAATCAGCATATAGCCTGATCAGACGGCAGCTTCTATTCTGTCCGATCGGGTTCTCTACTTTTTTACAAAGTCGCTTTTATGCGACATTGGCGCTGAAAGAGTTAAATAAACTGGATTATTATGAAACATTGCAATACCATAGTGCATGTAGTTGCTGGGTAAATGTGGCTAGAACTCAATCTATCTGGATTACGGGTAGTATACACTTGTCAACAGAGCTAAGTACACACCCAGTAACTTGCTATTTATTTCGCAAAATGATGAAAGGAAACTTATATAAATGGATATAGCTTTTTTATTTTACAACTATTTAATCAATTTCTAATTACAAAATGTATCTAATAATAGAAAATTATTCAATAAAATCGCACCTGTCGCGTGGACATGCTGGCGTCTAGCATACCAATGGCACGACCGCGTTCTTGTAGCGTCATCCGCGCCATCTTTCCAACATGTTTTATGTCTTTTTTTTCGAAACCGGTTTCTTAAATATACATGACCTAAATTGAAGAGATTGACACCTGGGAGCGGTGCACGAGAAAATCGGGTGTTTCGGTATTTTCGTTACGGCTCAGTGGGTTTGAGCACATATGTCATGTTTCCAATAGTTGAAGTAAAACTGACTCGAGACTTCGAGATTAAACACTTTTAATTGAATACAGATTGCTATTTCTTCAAATTATTCAATGTCTAAAAGTGTGTACTTAGCTCTGTTGACAAGTGTATGCTCAAAGTTCACACTCATTGTTCCTATACATGCCCGGTGTAGAGCACTGATACAGATACTGATACATCGATTTATAGTCCCATCTAAAAACAAACTGTTAATACTATTACGGTCAGATGGCTGGGATCGAACCTATGATCCAACGATTCGTAGTCCAACCTCTTGACCACTGACACATCTTATAAAAGTTTTAATATAATAAAACACAGTAACGTATTTGAACACGGAGTACTCCAACCAGAAGTTCAACTGTTTTTTCACGCTACCGGTTGCCCATTTGAGCGACGGGCAGTTTACCTAACAACACCTTTCCTGGGCAGACTCCTGAGCTTTCAACTGTTTTGTGTTTTACGTTTATTTATCGTCGCTACCGGTTGCCCATATGAGCGACGCCTCCTGACGAGATTAGTCATTTTAGAGTTTTGGAGGATAGTGCATGATACAGACAGAGACCCATTCCAGAATCTCCTCTAGTTCTTTTACGTGCACGGTGTAAAGCACCGACACGAGACCTCGGTTTAACGTCCCATCTGAAAGACTGTTAATTTTATTATGGTCAGACGGGGGATCGAACCTACGATCCCTGGATTACCAGTCCAGCGTGTTACCACTGGACAACAGATCCGTCTGTTCAACTGTTTTGCTGCATGTTGCACCATATATACTGTTACTTGAATCATTTAAATACGGTTTATCGCATACACAAAACGTTATTTTATGTTCTTTCAGAAACGACGCATTTTGATATATTAAAGTCCCAAACAGGTGACATATTCAGTAGTCATTTTGGACGTGATTTTGCTTGAGGCTTGTTTGGCTTTCATCGTTGTGGAATTAACCCGTGGATAATCCGTTAATATTTCGTGTGTCAGTTTAACAGACGTTTCGAAACTCATTGTCTAACGATGCTATCGTATCCGATTAGCGCAGTGGTTAGCGCGCTCGCTTCTCACCCATGCAAACCCGGGTTCGATCCTCGGAGCGGGAAGTATGTGAGATGGAACTGTGGTCGCTAGATCGGTGAGCTTTCTCCGGGTACTCCGGGTTTCCTCCCACACGAATGACCACATATACGTTTTCATTGGCGCCAACGAGAGTGATTAATATAAGTTGTAAAATATATAAAGTTTAAACTTTAAAAGCTATCGTATCAGATGCGTAGCAAATTAGCGGATGAGTTTCGTTTGTGTTTAGTTAAAAGTTTAAAACACAACAGTTTTAACCCATTCAACACCAAGTACCTGGCATGGACTGTTTAATATAAAAAATAATACAATTGGACAAGTTCATTTATCAAATTGGGTAATTAGGTCTAAAAATAGTAATAGTAATGACAAACAAATGCAGATCTTAATGATACGGCTCATAACGAGCCGGCTCATCTGGATCTACATTTGTGTGTAAGCCTATTTAGGGGTCTATGGTGTTGAACGAGTTTAATAAGATCTACATAACATTTTTGTTTTGCTCTTTTCCGCTGCTCAGCTCAAAGCCGGGTGCACCATCTTCATTCAACTACAGACCGAAGAAGTATAACTCGAGGCGGCGGAAAGAGACGCTCAGTGACGGAAATCTCAAATATGTTCGTCTGCTCACGCCGCAAACGCGGGAAAACCGCTGGATGCATACGACCTGGCACCATCTCCCTGAATACAAGGACGAGAACACCGTTGGAAACTGGAGCTCACATTATATTCGTCCGCACGAGCGAACTCCACGCCATTTTGTAATTCATCCAGATTGGGGATAATTAACAGTACTAATCACTGCATTGTTTCTATGCTTAACTAAGCTGCGTTTTACAGAGTAACAAACGGTTTCATTAATCATTTTTAATAAATTATTAAATTATATAACACATCATTTATGATCACATCATACGATTTTATAAATATAGACACATTTTAATGTAAGGGAGACAACAATTTTAAAATGAATATTCTGTTTACTATAACAGTTGTCTCCCTTACACCTATATACTAATGTATAAAGTAAAATGAGCATGATTGTGTAAGGGAGACAATCGCGATTGCCTGTCTGCGACATAAAATGATATCTTTAAAGGAAAAACTTCGATAGACTGTTTGACCAGCAAGCATCATGTAATTGGAAATTTGAGTCTAATGTAGCAAAATGTATGAACATCTCACTTCATATATAACAGTTTCTGAACAGTAATCTGTCTTTAAGTTGACGATTGTAAAATGTATGTAAGTTTGTTATTTAACCCTTTCCCTTATAGACACACCTCTTGACGCCATTACCAATACGACATATATTGACAATATAGTAGCCAAACCAATGTTCATAATAAAGGCCAGAATCTCATGTAGTCCCAGTAATATATATGGAGGTGGGATAGATATGGCGACTACTTATCCACTGCATGATAGCTAAATGGCTGTCGTTTGTATGGAGATATAATAGTATATCAACGTAAATCTCTATGAAGGAAAGGGTTAAGTTGATGATTCTAAGATGTATGTAAGTTTGTTATTTAATAAATTTATTATTCAGAGTGTTGCTTATCTGCTTTTAAACCAAGCTTTATCGCTATTCGTTCACATGAATTGTACGTATATATTGTTCATGTACTTTAACTCTTTGCCTGCTGAGTAAATAAAATCACATTTACAAACACCATAGATCCAGATCAGCCGGGTCGTAATGTTGCGCCTGATCAAGATCTATGTTGTTTGCTACTCAGACAAGTGTTTTAGCTCCACTATCCGAATAGCAAACACCATAGATCCAGATCAGCCGGGTCGTAATGCTGCGCCTGATCAGGGTCTATGTTGTTTGCTACTCAGACAAGTGTTTTAGCTCCACTATCCGAATAGCAAACACCATAGATCCATATCAGCCGGGTCATAATGTTGCGCCTGATCAGGATCTATGTTGTTTGCTACTCAGACAAGTGTTTTAGCTCCACTATCCGAATAGCAAACAGCATAGATCCAGATCAGCCGTGGCGTAATGCTGCACCTGATCAGGGTCTATGTTGTTTGCTACTCAGACAAGTGTTTTATCTCCACTATCCGAATAGCAAACACCATAGATCTAGATCAGCTGTGGCGTAATGCTGCGCCTGATCAGGGTCTATGTTGTTTGCTACTCAGACAAGTGTTTTAGCTCCACTATCCGAATAGCAAGCACCATAGATCCAGATCAGCAGTGGCGTAATGCTGCGCCTGATCAGGGTCGATGTTGTTTGCAAAAGTGATTTTATCTGTCGCTAGCGTGCAAAGAGTTAAATAGGTCGTTGGGTTTTCCTAGTATTTACCATTTTCCAGAAATATTCATCTTGCTAAATCCGAATATGCTAGTAAAATGTACAACTTTGTTTTGTTGCTGTCATTTTCATATACAGTCAAACCTGTGTTAGTGGTCACCTCTATTAAGCAGCCAACCTATATTAAGCAGCCAATTTCCAGATTCCCAATATGCTGTTTTATTATACATGTGACCTCTATTAAGCAGCCACCTGTGCTAAGCAGCCACTTTCTGTGACTCCCTTGGTTGGCTGCTTAAGACAGGTTTGACTATATGATCACTGGTGCTACAGACAGAGACCCATTCCAGAGTCTCCTCTGGTTGTTTTACGTGCACGGTGTAAAGCACAGACACGAGACCTCGGTTTAAAGTACAATCTGAAAGACTGTTAATTTTATTAGGGTCAGACGGTGGATCGAACCTGCGATCCATGGATTACCAGTCCAGTGTGTTACCATAGACTACAGGTTCGATCCATGGATTACCAGTCCAGTGTGTTACCATAGACTACAGGTTCGATCCATGGATTACCAGTCCAGTGTGTTACCATAGACTACAGGTTTGATCCATGGATTACCAGTCCAGTGTGTTACCATAGACTACAGGTTCGATCCATGGATTACCAGTCCAGTGTGTTACCATAGACTACAGGTTCGATCCGTGGATTACCAGTCCGGTGTGTTACCATAGACTACAGGTTCGATTCGTGGATTACCAGTCCAGTGTGTTACCACTGGACTACAGATCAGTCTGTGATCAAGTTTTCAATGATTTTAATATAACTGACCATTTTTCCATTGGATTATGTTAAATCATTGATGGTACAGTAGCTGAGTAAATCGTTTGTAGCATAGACTGTGATATATATATTAAATCATTGATGGTACAGTAGCTGAGTAAATCGTTTGTAGCATAGACTGTGATATATATATTAAATCATTGATGGTACAGTAGTTGAGTAAATCGTTTGTAGCATAGACTGTGATATATATGTTAAATCATTGATGGTACAGTAGCTGAGTAAATCGTTTGTAGCATAGACTGTGATATATATATTAAATCATTGATGGTACAGTAGTTGAGTAAATCGTTTATAGCATACACTGTGATATATAAATTAAATCATTGATGGTACAGTAGTTGAGTAAATCGTTTGTAGCATAGACTGTGATATATATATTAAATCATTGATGGTACAGTAGTTGAGTAAATCGTTTGTAGCATAGACTGTGATATATATGTTAAATCATTGATGGTACAGTAGTTGAGTAAATCGTTTGTAGCATAGACTGTGATATATATGTTAAATCATTGATGGTACAGTAGCTGAGTAAATCGTTTGTAGCATAGACTGTGATATATATATTAAATCATTGATGGTACAGTAGTTGAGTAAATCGTTTGTAGCATACACTGTGATATATAAATTAAATCATTGATGGTACAGTAGTTGAGTAAATCGTTTGTAGCATAGACTGTGATATATATGTTAAATCATTGATGGTACAGTAGCTGAGTAAATCGTTTGTAGCATAGACTGTGATATATATGTTAAATCATTGATGGTACAGTAGCTGAGTAAATCGTTTGTAGCATAGACTGTGATATATATATTAAATCATTGATGGTACAGTAGCTGAGTAAATCGTTTGTAGCATAGACTGTGATATATATATTAAATCATTGATGGTACAGTAGCTGAGTAAATCGTTTGTAGCATAGACTGTGATATATATTAAATCATTGATGGTACAGTAGCTGAGTAAATCGTTTGTAGCATAGACTGTGATATATATATTAAATCATTGATGGTACAGTAGCTGAGTAAATCGTTTGTAGCATAGACTGTGATATATATATTAAATCATTGATGGTACAGTAGCTGAGTAAATCGTTTGTAGCATAGACTGTGATATATATATTAAATCATTGATGGTACAGTAGCTGAGTAAATCGTTTGTAGCATAGACTGTGATATATATATTAAATCATTGATGGTACAGTAGCTGAGTAAATCGTTTGTAGCATAGACTGTGATATATATATTAAATCATTGATGGTACAGTAGCTGAGTAAATCGTTTGTAGCATAGACTGTGATATATATATTAAATCATTGATGGTACAGTAGTTGAGTAAATCGTTTGTAGCATAGACTGTGATATATATATTAAATCATTGATGGTACAGTAGCTGAGTAAATCGTTTGTAGCATAGACTGTGATATATATATTAAATCATTGATGGTACAGTAGTTGAGTAAATCGTTTGTAGCATACACTGTGATATATAAATTAAATCATTGATGGTACAGTAGTTGAGTAAATCGTTTGTAGCATAGACTGTGATATATATGTTAAATCATTGATGGTACAGTAGTTGGGTAAATCGTTTGTAGCATAGACTGTGATATATATATTAAAACACTGCCATTGTAGTATTTTACACGCAGTTTGTACAAACTTTACTTGCTTTTTTCCCTTTCAGTACTATCCATGTTGCAGATGTATATAGACGTTATAACAGTTGCCGTCGTCCAAACAATAGATTAAATAGATTGATATTTTGTTTTTTAATGATGGTATTTGAAAACTATTCTGATAAGAAATGTTAAGATAGAATTCTTTATTTATAGAGGGTGACCTAATTAGTTCTGAACTAATCTCCCTTAGGGCCCTCAAATCGTTAAACGTGGAAATAATGGTGTAAGGAACACAATAATACCAAATAGGGGTTTACGTTCCTGACATTGTCAAATAGGGGTTTACGTTCTTGACATTGTCAAATAGGGGTTTACGTTCCTGACATTGTCAAATAGGGGTTTACGTTCCTGACATTGTCAAATAGGGGTTTACGTTCCTGACATTGTCAAATAGGGGTTTACGTTCCTGACATTGTCAAATAGGGGTTTACGTTCCTGACATTGTCAAATAGGGGTTTACGTTCCTGACATTGTCAGGTTCATCTCTCGGATTCGTCATTGTGTACCATATATACTCGCCTATGAGACGCTCCCCTCTCCGTTGGTCCTGAAATATGTGGGTTTGGCATGCACTCGTATATAAGACAGATTGGAATAATGGACACCAGACAAAAGTATAAATTGCATGTTTGGCCAGAGAAGACATGTTCAGTGTCAGGTTGGAGACATGTTCAGTGTCAGGTTGGAGACATGTTCAGTGTCAGGTTGGAGACATGTTCAGTGTCAGGTTGGAGACATGTTCAGTGTCAGGTTGGAGACATGTTCAGTGTCAGGTTGGAGACATGTTCAGTGTCAGGTTGGAGAAATGTTCAGTGTCAGGTTGAAGACATGTTCAGTGTCAGGTTGGAGACATGTTCAGTGTCAGGTTGGAGACATGTTCAGTGTCAGGTTGGAGACATGTTCAGTGTCAGGTTGGAGACATGTTCAGTGTCAGGTTGAAGACATGTTCAGTGTCAGGTTGGAGACATGTTCAGTGTCAGGTTGGAGACATATTCAGTGTCAGGTTGGAGACATGTTCAGTGTCAGGTTGCTTTCTTTTCTAAAACATAATTATGGATACCTTTTAACACATTTCAATTAAAAAAAATATATTAAAAAAACATGTTTTTTTAGTACTCGCATATAAGACGGGAAGTCACTTTGTGGCCATAATCTGGTGGTAAAACAACTCGTCTTATAGGCAAGTATGTATGGTAATACCAAAGACAAGTCAAGAGTAAATTAATAGGGACTATATTGAACAGAATTTGCAAACATAGATCCAGATCAGCGTTGGAAGAAACGCTGTGTCTGATCAGGATTTATGCTATTTTCTATTCAGGCAAGTGTTTTACTTCCTCTATCTGAATCACATTGTATACCGTCTGATCTGGCTCTATGCTGTTTGCAAAAATGACTTTCGTCGTGATTGGCAGGTTATGGGTTAAGAGAAAATGTAGCATAATGCGGTTTACAGTAATTTGTTGTCAAGTTATTTTATTGTTACAAATAATATCTGTGATATTCAATCTTGGGTTTATTCTACAGTGGAGGAAAAAGGGGCAGGGTGGGTCAGAAAAGAGGCAGGGTGCATTTTGAGCCGCGATGAGGTGTGTGATGGTGTATATTGGGAATAGCCCCTCAAGAAATTTGGCTAAATTACGGTGATTGATCAAAGAGGCAGTAAGGGAGTACATGTTGGTGAAAAGCTTAGTGAAAGTTCTCAGTTATATGGTCTGCATGCTCGAAGGCGCCTGTTGAGGCTTTAAAAAAAAAAAAAAAATTTTAAAAAAAAATTTAAATTTTTTTTTTTTAAAAGGCAAAAGGGCTAAAAGCCAAAAGGGGGCCAAAAAGGGGGCAGGGTGGTGCGCCATGCCATCCCATTCGACAATAAACCCTTTGACTAGCCAACATTGATGTGTGGACATTTGAATTGGGTATCTTATACCATTAGTAATCTTATTGGAGCATACATACATATATTATATGAATCAAGTTTATAATTATAATAAGTCTGTGCGCATTATCCCAATTACTGTTGTATTATATTCTTAAAGTAATCTGTGATATTTTATGTTTTCGTTACATCATGGTTTGAAATTTCAGAATAAATTTTTTGAATTTTCTTGAATGGTTTTTCTTTACTTGAAACACAAAAATAACACTGCCCCGTCCGTGCCAGACCACCAGAGAGTGTAAGCTTGCACAATGTAGGAGAGGATAGGAAACTGTGTTATGTATAGGATATAAGCTGAAAACCATCCAATATGTAAAATATTGGACTGTGTGAGATGCGTAGCCATTCCAGTCTCCTCTGGTTCTTTTACGTGCACGGTGTAAAGCACCGACACAAGACCTCGGTTTAACGTCCCATCTGAAAGACTGTTAATTTTATTAGGGTCAGACGGGGGATCGAACCTGGGATCCCTGGATTACCAGTCCAACGTGTTACCATAGACTACAGAACCGCCTGTACATGTGCACGCACATCTAAGCAGAATATAAATCAAATGAGCTGTATATTTTAAACATTTAATTTTCCACTCAATATAAAATACCATATCAAATTTCATGTATAGAAATCATATCAGAAGTACTTTCATGAACATATATTAACATACAATATTAGTACCAGTACCACTTGAACACAAGACATTAACCCATTCAACCCCAAGTAACTGACATGGACTGGTGCATGATATTTTCAGACCAATAAATTAATAAGAAAATTACCAATTGGACCAGTTCATTTATCAAAATGGGTAATTTTATCTAAAAATAGTAATAATTATTACTGGCAAAAAAGTGCAGATCCTGATGAGACGGCTCGTCACGAGCCGGCTCATCTGGATCTACACTTTTCATAAGCCTATTTAGAGGCCTGTGGGGTTGAAAGGGTTAATATTAATTATATTATTTAATTCAAGTAATTTAAATGGGGAAGAACTTTGTCTCATCTTCTGACTGCTACGATAATTGGTACATGCAAAACTATTAGCTAATAATTGTCTGCTAATTACGATGGTAATAGTGCGTGTTTTGGCATCGGTACAGAGACTGTGCTTTCAAAAGTGAAAGTAGCTTTGCATATAACGTTCATCCACGCTCCTGAATGTGATACTGTCGTTTAGAGATAGTTTTACTAAGACTATTCTACAAATAAATATGCATAGGCACAAACGTGAGATATAACGGTAAATCTGTACCATAAAGTGTTATTCAGGATACACTCGTATTACGCATGAACGACGACCTATTTTACATTATTTTGTTATGTCAACAAACGACGTTTGTTATTATTATACCATATAATAGGAAATTACATTCTGTAGAAATTTACTTTTTCACTGATGTAGTGTCACTTTAAAATCTCCGAACAAGTTACAAGGTGAACACCATAGTCATGTACACCACGGAGGCCGAAAAATTCAACCGTTAAAGTTTCATGGTGTTGATTTCAAATAACTTCACAGCCGTTGCTTTCAATCCCACCAGGGGTGTACAATGCTTTCACAGCCGTTGCTTTCAACCCCACCAGGGGTGTACAATGCTTTCACAGCCGTTGCTTTCAACCCCACCAGGGGTGTACAATGCTTTCATGTGGTGAAGCTAACTAACTGACTTATGGAAGGACAGTGGTTCTACCCGGGTGCTCATCTGCTCCTAAAATACAATTCTTAAGATGGGCACGCTGGGTTTTCCTCCACCAATGTGGCCTCTTATAGCTAAACTGATTAACCCTTTGCACTCTAGCAGCAGATAAAATATAAAATCACTTTTGCAAACAGTATAGAACCAGATCAGACGGAACTGAACGTGATATTCAGATATTGCAGCTGACTTGGCTAAATAGCAAACAACATAGATCCTGATTAGATGCGGCGTTACACGCCGTGGCTGATATGGATCTAGGGTATTTGCAAAATAGATTTTATTTACTCAGCAGGCAAAGGGTTAAGCCAGTTTAAAGATTTTGATTTATGGACAATTACGAGTAATGTAAACGTCACGGCAACACATTCAATTCTATGACAAAATAGTAGGCACGTTGAACTAACTCAAGGTTACTTTTGAAACAAAATTACTTTTGAAACAAAAATGTATGTCTCCTCTTAGTGGAATACAGTCATATGACCTTTGACCACTAAGTATAACAATGACCTTGGACTGAGCTGGTTTAAATGTGCACAACGTCTCAACAAGGTAAATATTCTGCGCCAAATTATTTTAAATTCCTTGAAGTGCTTCAAATGTTAAGGAGCGGACACAGTTTGTGATGGTCAGACATACAGACAATTATGGGTATTTTGTTCTTTAACCCATTCAACCCAAAGTAACTGACATGGACTGGTGTATGATATTCTTAGACAAATAAATTAATAAGAAAATTACGTTTGGACCAGTTCATTTATCAAAATGGGTAATTTTATCTAAAAATAGTAATAATTATTACTGGCAAAAAGTGCAGATCCTGATGAGACGGCTCGACATCTAAACCAAAAACAGTAATTATCTCCACATATTGAAACAAGTTCATTTCTATTCCCTTCATAGGTTACACTACTTTAGCAAGTAATACAAACAAGTTCATTTCTATTCCATTCATATGTTATACTACTTTAGCAAGTAATACAAAGAAGTTCATTTCTATTCCCTTCATAGGTTACACTACTTTAGCAAGTAATACAAACAAGTTCATTTCTATTCCCTTCATATGTTATACTACTTTAGCAAGTAATACAAACAAGTTCATTTCTATTCCCTTCATATGCTACACTACTTTAGCAAGTAATACAAACAAGTTCATTTCTATTCCCTTCATAGGTTACACTACTTTAGCAAGTAATACAAACAAGTTCATTTCTATTCCCTTCATAGGTTACACTACTTTAGCAAGTAATACAAACAAGTTCATTTCTATTCCCTTCATATGTTATACTACTTTAGCAAGTAATACAAACAAGTTCATTTCTATTCCCTTCATAGGTTACACTACTTTAGCAAGTAATACAAACAAGTTCATTTCTATTCCATTCATACGTTACACTACTTTAGCAAGTAATACCTACAAACTTGTTCATTTATATTCTCTTGATATGTTACACTACTTTAGCAAGTAATACCTACAAACTTGTTCATTTCTATTATCTTGATATGTTACACTACTTTAGCAAGTAATACCTACAAACTTGTTCATTTCTATTCTCTTGATATGTTTCACTACTTTAGCAAGTAATACCTACACACTTGTTCATTTCTATTCTCTTGATATGTTACACTACTTTAGCAAGTAATACCTACAAACTTGTTCATTTCTATTCCCTTCATATGTTATACTACTTTAGCAAGTAATACACACACGTTCACTTCTATTCCCTTCATAGGTTACACTACTTTAGCAAGTAATACCTACAATTTAATGGACTGTGTTATATATTACATGCACATGATTCCTATATGATACAATTAATGCACGTAATCTAAGCGTGTATTTCAAAATCAACTAGAGGATAGCACTCAGAAAGATGCAAACCACCGCGCTGACATTTGACATATAAACAAATGTTCCGATTTAAGATGACCTTGATTTGACCTTGAACGATCAGCTTCAAGGTCACATATATGGCTTAGCAAGTAATACATGCAATTTAATGCATTTTGCTATATATTACAGCCACATGATTGATATACTTGAACGCAATAGAAACGCAACCATATATATAACAATATTCAATAATCAACATTGAATTTCAACGCATATAATTATTAATTTCATTAAGCCAGTCTATGCACTAGACAATCACCTATAATAATCCATTTCTCACAGTTTCATGTAATAATTCGCAGAAGTGTATCGCTAGAAAAATATTTGTAATATAAAAAGTAACATAGAAAATATAATTCTAAAATGTTGCGTTTTTAATGCCGTCCAATATATATGATACAATAAATGCACAACATATGCGTGTATTTCAAAATCTACTACAGAATAACATTCGTAGAGACGCTGACATTCGATACATGAACAAATGTTCCCATTTCATACGACCTTGATTTGACCTTGTTTGTTTGTTCGGGTATATAAACAGACACTGCCTGAGCGGGGTTCGAACCAGTGACAATCAGTGATGATAGGTTACCGTGGTATACAAGTCAGCGACCTCAACTACTCGACCACAGAGGCAGTCGATTTCACCTTGAAAGGTCAGCTTCAAGGTCACAGCTTATTTGAAAGGTCATGCAAGATTTCCTATAGCTGTTCCATTCAAACTATATGCCTGTCTTGCTTCGTTTTCGAGATACAAACATGTATAGTTTATTATAGAAGTCAATGGTAGGTGGACACTTCGCTGACTGTCCTGACCACAGGCCGTGACTGGTATCCTCCCACTTCCTCCCACCCTCTAAATATCCACAAAGTTTCATCAAAATCCAACCACAATTATTTGACTTATCTTCCTCCCGCACCCTCTAAATATCCACAAAGTTTCATCAAAATCCAACCACAATTATTTGACTTATCTCCCTCCCTCACCCTCTAAATATCCACAAAGTTTCTTCAAAATCCAACCACAATTATTTGACTTATCTTCCTCCCCCCACCCTCTATATATCCACAAAATGTCATCAAAATCCAACCACAATTAGTTCACTTATCCTGTCCACAGACAGACACATGCACACACAAACACCACCAAAAACAATAACCCACGTTAATTGAACCAATTATCATCATTTTGTTTACAATAAATAAATAAACTATAAAATATCTATAAATACATTACAGGCAAAAACTACAAAAAACAAACAACTGAGAGCAATACTATCTAATTCTAAACAACATAATGTCTAAACAACATGATGTCTAAATTATATAATGTCTAAAACAGCATTATGTCTAAACTACATAACGTATAAACAATAGTATGTCTATATTATAACAATGTCTAAACAACATTATGTCTAACTACATACTGTCTAAATTGTATAATGTCTAAATTGTATAATGTCTAAATTGTATAATGTCTAAACAACATTATGTACCTCTTGATGCCATTACCAATACGACATACATTGACAATGTAGTAGCCAAACCAATGTTCATAATAAAGGCCAGAATCTCATGTAGTCCCAGTAATATATATGGAGGTGGGATAGATATGGCGACTACTTATCCACTGCATGTTATCGAAATGGCTGTCATTTGTATGGAGATATAATAGTATATTAACCTAAATCTCTATGAAGGAAAGAGTTAATATACAGGGATGCACATGTTTTTAGGCCGTGGTCTACACATAAAAATGCAAAACAATCAAAGGACAATGCTTTTTTGTCAACTGTCTTCTCTAGTTATAAGACATTATATGTTATATTTCGGGTTTTACGCCTGCATCAGCACCATTTTGGGCTATATCGCCGACGGGCAGTTTACCTAACAACACCTTTCCAGGGCAGTCTCCAGTGGTTAACCAGTACTTGGGTGCACCAACCTCTGTAAGAAACTGCCAACTTTTTCATATAAATGAGACACGGCCTGAGTGGGGCTCAAACCCGTGACCATCAATGATGATAGGTTACAGTGGTTTACAAGTCAGCGACCTTAACCACTCGACCACGGAGGTGGACTGAGTTATAAGACATACCAAGGATATTGCTGATCTTGTACATACAAATTATATGTCAAAATGATGATCTACCGGACAGCATATTGGTGTTCTTGTAAACTTAATAACTGGAAATATACGTAAAAATAACAATCAGGGTTGAAAAAGAAATTCAGGGGAGGCATGCCCATGCCCCCCTTCAGTCACGCTACACCCCTGTAATTTGTCATGTTTTGCATTTCTTAGTGTATTTAAATCTTACTACTTATTCGTATTACAAATATATTGTATAATAAATAATATTTTGATCTGAACTTTCAACAAATACCAAATAGTGTCCTCCCCTACTGTGCACTTTCATGCTGCATTCACAGTAGTCTACCATGTATGGATTGCATTGCTGTGCAGCATTCACAGAAGTTTACCATGTATGGATTGCATTGCTGTGCAGTATTCACAGTAGTCTACCATGTATGGATTGCATTGCTGTGCAGCATTCACAGTAGTCTACCATGTATGGATTGCATTGCTGTGCAGCATTCACAGTAGTCTACCATGTATGGATTGCATTGCTGTGCTGCAGTCACAGTAGTCTACCATGTATGGATTGCATTGCTGTGCAGCATTCACAGTAGTCTACCATGTATGGATTGCATTGCTGTGCAGCATTCACAGAAGTATACCATGTATGGATTGCATTGCTCTGCAGCATTCACAGTAGTCTACCATGTATGGATTGCAGTGCAGCATTCACAGTAGTCTACCATGTATGGATTGCATTGCTGTGCTGCATTCACAGAAGTCTACCATGTATGAATTGCATTGCTGTGCTGCATTCACAGAAGTCTACCATGTATGGATTGCATTGCTGTGCAGCATTCACAGAAGCTTACCATGTATGGATTGCATTGCTGTGCTGCATTCACAGTAGTGTATCATGTATGGATTGCATTGCTGTGCAGCATTCACAGAAGCTTACCATGTATGGATTGCATTGCTGTGCTGCATTCACAGAAGTTTACCATGTATGGATTGCATTGCTGTGCTGCATTCACAGAAGTTTACCATGTATGGATTGCATTGCTGTGCTGCATTCACAGTAGTATACCATGTATGGATTGCATTGCTGTGCTGCAGTCACAGTAGCATACCATGTATGGATTGCATTGCTGTGCAGCATTCACAGTAGTCTACCATGTATGGATTGCATTGCTGTGCTGCATTCACAGAAGTTTAACATGTATGTATTGCATTGCTGTGCTGCATTCACAGAAGTCTACCATGTATGGATTGCATTGCTGTGCAGCATTCACAGAAGTTTGCCATGTATGGATTGCATTGCTGTGCTGCATTCACAGTAGTCTACCATGTATGGATTGCATTGCTGTGCTGCATTCACAGTAGTTTACCATGTATGGATTGCATTGCTGTGCTGCAGTCACAGAAGTCTACCATGTATGGATTGCATTGCTGTGCAACATTCACAGAAGTCTACCATGTATGGATTGCATTGCTGTGCAGCATTCACAGAAGTCTACCATGTATGGATTGCATTGCTGTGCAGCATTCACAGAAGTCTACTGTGTATGGATTGCATTGCTGTGCTGCAGTCACAGAGGTTTACCATGTATGGATTGCATTGCTGTGCAGCATTCACAGAAGTCTACCATGTATGGATTGCATTACTGTGCTGCAGTCACAGAAGTTTACCATGTATGGATTGCATTGCTGTGCAGCATTCACAGTAGTCTACCATGTATGGATTGCATTGCTGTGCTGCAGTCACAGAAGTGTACCATGTATGGATTGCATTGCTGTGCTGCATTCACAGTAGTCTACCATGTATGGATTGCATTACTGTGCTGCAGTCACAGAAGTTTGCCATGTATGGATTGCATTGCTGTGCTGCAGTCACCAGATTGCATTACTGTGCTGCAGTCACCAGATTGCATTACTGTGCAGCATTCACAGAAGTTTACCATGTATGGATTGCATTGCTGTGCTGCAGTCACAGAAGTTTACCATGTATGGATTGCATTGCTGTGCTGCATTCACAGAAGTCTACCATGTATGGATTGCATTGCTGTGCTGCAGTCACAGAAGATTACCATGTATGGATTGCATTGCTGTGCTGCAGTCACAGAAGTTTACCATGTATGGATTGCATTGCTGTGCTGCAGTCACAGAAGTCTACCATGTATGGATTGCATTGCTGTGCTGCATTCACAGAAGTCTACCATGTATGGATTGCATTGCTGTGCTGTGCTGCAGTCACAGAAGTTTACCATGTATGGATTGCATTGCTGTGCTGCAGTCACAGAAGTTTACCATGTATGGATTGTATTGCTGTGCTGCAGTCACCAGATTGCATTACTGTGCTGCAGTCACCAGATTGCATTACTGTGCAGCAGTCACAGAAGTTTACCATGTATGGATTGCATTGCTGTGCTGCAGTCACAGAAGTTTACCATGTATGGATTGCATTGCTGTGCTGCAGTCACCAGATTGCATTACTGTGCTGCAGTCACCAGATTGCATTACTGTGCAGCAGTCACAGTAGTTTACCATGTATGGATTGCATTACTGTGCTGCAGTCACAGTAGTTTACCATGTATGGATTGCATTACTGTGCTGCAGTCACAGCAGTTTACCATGTATGGATTGCATTGCTGTGCTGCAGTCACAGAAGTTTACCATGTATGGATTGCATTGCTGCAGTCACAGAAGTCTACCATGTATGGATTGCATTGCTGTGCAGCATTCACAGAAGTTTAACATGTATGGATTGCATTACTGTGCAGCATTCACAGAAGTCTACTGTGTATGGATTGCATTGCTGTGTTGCAGTCACAGAGGTTTACCATGTATGGATTGCATTGCTGTGCAGCATTCACAGAAGTCTACCATGTATGGATTGCATTACTGTGCTGCAGTCACAGAAGTTTACCATGTATGGATTGCATTGCTGTGCAGCATTCACAGAAGTTTACCATGTATGGATTGCACTACTGTGCTGCAGTCACAGAAGTTTACTGTATGGATTGCATTGCTGTGCAGCATTCACAGTAGTTACCATGTATGGATTGCATTGCTGTGCTACATTCACAGAAGTTACCATGTATGGATTGCATTGCTGTGCTGCAGTCACAGAAGTTTACTGTATGGATTGCATTGCTGTGCTGCATTCACAGAAGTTTACATGTTGGATTGCATGTGCTGCAGTCACAGAAGTTTACCATGTATGGATTGCATTGCTGTGCTGCAGTCACAGAAGTTTACCATGTATGGATTGCATTGCTGTGCTGCATTCACAGAAGTTTACCATGTATGGATTGCATTGCTGTGCTGCAGTCACAGAAGTCTACCATGTATGGATTGCATTGCTGTGCTGCATTCACAGAAGTCTACCATGTATGGATTGCATTGCTGTGCTGCATTCACAGAAGTTTAACATGTATGGATTGCATTGCTGTGCTGCAGTCACAGAAGTCTACCATGTATGGATTGTATTGCTGTGCTGCAGTCACAGAAGTTTACCATGTATGGATTGCATTGCTGTGCTGCAGTCACAGAAGTTTACCATGTATGGATTGCATTGCTGTGCTGCAGTCACAGAAGTTTACCATGTATGGATTGCATTGCTGTGCTGCAGTCACAGAAGTCTACCATGTATGGATTGCATTGCTGTGCTGTGCTGCAGTCACAGAAGTTTACCATGTATGGATTGCATTGCTGTGCTGCAGTCACAGAAGTTTACCATGTATGGATTGTATTGCTGTGCTGCAGTCACCAGATTGCATTACTGTGCTGCAGTCACCAGATTGCATTACTGTGCAGCATTCACAGTAGTTTACCATGTATGGATTGCATTACTGTGCTGCAGTCACAGAAGTTTACCATGTATGGATTGCATTGCTGTGCTGCAGTCACAGAAGTTTACCATGTATGGATTGCATTGCTGTGCTGCAGTCACCAGATTGCATTACTGTGCTGCAGTCACCAGATTGCATTACTGTGCAGCAGTCACAGTAGTTTACCATGTATGGATTGCATTGCTGTGCAGCATTCACAGAAGTTTAACATGTATGGATTGCATTACTGTGCAGCATTCACAGAAGTCTACTGTGTATGGATTGCATTACTGTGCTGCAGTCACAGAAGTTTACCATGTATGGATTGCATTGCTGTGCTGCAGTCACAGAGGTTTACCATGTATGGATTGCATTGCTGTGCAGCATTCACAGAAGTCTACCATGTATGGATTGCATTACTGTGCTGCAGTCACAGAAGTTTACCATGTATGGATTGCATTGCTGTGCAGCATTCACAGAAGTTTACCATGTATGGATTGCACTACTGTGCTGCAGTCACAGAAGCATACCATGTATGGATTGCATTGCTGTGCAGCATTCACAGTAGTCTACCATGTATGGATTGCATTGCTGTGCTACATTCACAGAAGTTTAACATGTATGGATTGCATTGCTGTGCTGCAGTCACAGAAGTCTACCATGTATGGATTGCATTGCTGTGCTGCATTCACAGAAGTTTACCATGTATGGATTGCATTACTGTGCTGCAGTCACAGAAGTTTACTATGTATGGATTGCATTGCTGTGCTGCATTCACAGAAGTCTACCATGTATGGATTGCATTGCTGTGCTGCAGTCACAGAAGTTTACCATGTATGGATTGCATTGCTGTGCTGCAGTCACCAGATTGCATTACTGTGCAGCATTCACAGTAGTTTACCATGTATGGATTGCATTACTGTGCTGCAGTCACAGCAGTTTACCATGTATGGATTGCATTGCTGTGCTGCAGTCACCAGATTGCATTACTGTGCTGCAGTCACCAGATTGCATTACTGTGCAGCATTCACAGTAGTTTACCATGTATGGATTGCATTACTATGCTGCAGTCACAGCAGTTTACCATGTATGGATTGCATTGCTGTGCTGCAGTCACAGAAGTTTACCATGTATGGATTGCATTACTGTGCTGCAGTCACAGCAGTTTACCATGTATGGATTGCATTGCTGTGCTGCAGTCACAGAAGTTTAACATGTATGGATTGCATTGCTGTGCTGCATTCACAGAAGTTTAACATGTATGGATTGCATTGCTGTGCAGCATTCACAGTAGTATACCATGTATGGATTGCATTACTGTGCTGCAGTCACCAGATTGCATTACTGTGCTGCAGTCACCAGATTGCATTACTGTGCTGCAGTCACCAGATTGCATTACTGTGCAACATTCACAGAAGTCTACCATGTATGGATTGCATTGCTGTGCTGCAGTCACAGAAGTTTACCATGTATGGATTGCATTACTGTGCTGCAGTCACCAGATTGCATTACTGTGCAGCATTCACAGTAGTTTACCATGTATGGATTGCATTGCTGTACAGGTTCGATCCCCCGTCTGACCCTAATAAAATTAACAGTCTTTCAGATGGGACTTTAAACCAAGGTCTCGTGTCGGTGATTTACACTGTGCACGTAAAAGAACCAGAGGAGACTCTGCAATGCATCTCTGTCTGTATCATTGCACTATCCTCCAAAAATCAAAAATGACTAATCTCTTCAGGAGGCGTCGCACATATGGGCAACCGGTAGCGACGATAAATAAACATAAAACACACAAGGAAAAGAACCAAATTAACGCAACAATCGGGAACAAAGATTGCCCCCAACAACCCTTCATATATAATTTGTAAATAACAAGAAAACAAAAAACAACAATAAATGATCTACAGGTAATCGAACAAAGGTAAATTTTAACATTTAGAATATAATATAAAATACTAGTAATCTAGTAATCTAATGCACTGGAGTGATATAACAGGACTAGCAGTCGCTATAAATTCATGACAAACATACTGTATAAGTAGATTTATTGGCAGATGTATATTGGTCCTTTTAGTTGGAATCCTTTGTTCCCTAACCCGATGTTGCAGTGTGGAAGTCATGGTAGCGCAGTGGTAGCGCGTTCGCTTCATGTGCGAAAGGCCCGGAATTCGAGCCGCGCTGGAGACATTACAATTGTGCCCTTAGGCAAGGCTTTTAAATTCCACATTGCTTCTTCTCTCTCCCTCATGGCAATGGATTCCATCAGGAATGAGGTCTCGAGAGTGATTTATATATAAGTTGTAAGAACTTGTTTCGCAATCAAGCTAAAATAAATTTGTATAAACCAGATAATTGTGAGTTTATCGTAATCGTGTTAATTAATTGATAATACAATACCCATTGCATATTCTTAATTAAGAGATCTGTCGAGATATAGTAATTTAATAATCATAAGAAGCGATAGTGGAATAAAATTG
Source organism: Archivesica marissinica (assembly GCA_014843695.1). Taxonomy (NCBI): domain Eukaryota; kingdom Metazoa; phylum Mollusca; class Bivalvia; order Venerida; family Vesicomyidae; genus Archivesica; species Archivesica marissinica. The sequence goes on along the minus strand of CM026400.1, from coordinate 19,173,306 downwards.
CTAGCATGTTTTGCAAATGAAACAGCGATAAAAACAGAGGAAAACACTTAATAGGACCTATCTACTTTTAGGGAGTATTCAGGGGCAGTAATTGACCGATGTTTCTCAATATGGCCTATATGCAGTTAACAGTAAAATATCTGTTGGATGTGCTGAAGAATATCTGTGATTTAATAATTTAACAATTAGAAGATGAGAAAACAGAGAAATTGGTAGCATGGGATACAAAGGCGACAACGATAAAAACAGAGGAAACCAATTAAGAGGATCAATCTACGTTTAAGAGTATTCAGGGGAGGTAACTGACTAATGTCTCTCACTAACATGATTTTGATAAAAATAAAATCACATTAATTATAACACAGCATCTGGTATGGGAACACCAGCTAACTGCGGATACGATACAGACTCTGCGGATGCGATACGGACCATTACGGATAAATACGGACGGGATATCCGCAGCAGCCAACGAATCCTTGTGTGTGTGTGTGTGTGTGTGTGTGTGCGTGCGTGCGAGTTAGGCATAAGTGTACCAATATACGCTTAGGGATAACAAGAACTTTATCTGCAAAAAAGGAGGTAAAAGGAAGCAATGATAAAAACAGAGGAAACCAATTAAGAGGATCAATCTATGTTTAAGAGTATTCGGGGGAGGTAACTGTCTCTCACTAACATGATTTTGATAAAAATCACATTTATTATAAAGGGAGGTAATAGAAAAAATCTGCAAATTCTCATCCTCACACTTTCTTGCCCCTCCCCCCCCCCCCTCGAAAGCATTTTACAGTTGCTCAAGCATGTGACAGGCCTCAGAACATATACAGTTGCTCAAGCATGTGACAGGCCTCAGAACATATACAGTTGCTCAAGCATGTGACAGGCCTCAGAACATATACAGTTGCTCAAGCATGTGACAGGCCTCAGAACATATACAGTTGCTCAAGCTTGTGACAGGCCTCAGAACATATACAGTTGCTCAAGCTTGTGACAGGCCTCAGTACATATACAGTTGCTCAAGCATGTGACAGGCCTCAGAACATATACAGTTGCTCAAGCTTGTGACAGGCCTCAGAACATATACAGTTGCTCAAGCTTGTGACAGGCCTCAGAACATATACAGTTGCTCAAGCTTGTGACAGGCCTCAGAACATATACAGTTGCTCAAGCATGTGACAGGCCTCAGAACATATACAGTTGCTCAAGCTTGTGACAGGCCTCAGAACATATACAGTTGCTCAAGCTTGTGACAGGCCTCAGAACATATACAGTTGCTCAAGCTTGTGACAGGCCTCAGAGCATATACAGTTGCTCAAGCATGTGATCATGCCAGTCCCTAGTTGTTCTGCGCAGCTGCTTTTAAACTTTCACCACAACTTATTTTCATTACTTTCTTAAATTAGGCTTTTAACTACTCATACTTTTAACTTCTTTGCGGTTTTTGACGGGCAACATGTTTACGTCCCCGCGAGGGGTTTGACATTAAAGGAAGATAGAATACACCACTAATACAGCTTCAGCTATACATAGACACCATGAAGACCTTATAAACATGAAGGTCCTTCTCAAAGATATTGTATCGCAATGAGAGACATCTGTAATTTTCTATTACCTCCCTTGGTAGATAAAGTCTGATTTATTCCAATAAGTGAATAGGTCCTTTTAGTTAGAATCCTTTGTTTTTACTGTTGTGCCCTAACCAGATGTTGCTGTATGATAAATGTGATTTTATCAAAAACGTGTTAATTAAGTGATCACATTATTTTACAAATAAGTACACATTGCATATACTGCAGGAGATCTGTCGAGATATAGTAATTTAATAATCATAAGAAGTAATAGTGGTATAAAATTGTTAGCATGTTGTGCAAAGGAAACAACGATAAAAACAGAGGAAAACATTTAATAGGAACTATCTACTTTTAGAGAGTATTCAGGGGCAGTAACTGACCGATGTCTCTCATTAGTCTATATCCAAGCTTGACGATAGATTTACACCTCAGAACCAGTCACCTCATACTACTCAGCCAAGTCCAAATAGATGACAAAACTCGAACATATATATCTATGCATGTCAACTACGTCCTAGTGTCCTCTCACCTCATACTACTCAGCCATGTCCAAATAGATGACAAAACTCGAACATATATTTCTTTGCATGTCGACTACGTCCGAGTGTCCTCTCACCTCATACTACTCAGCCAAGTCCAAATAGATGACAAAACTCGAACATATATTTCTATGCATGTCGACTACAGCTTCATCCGGTACATTCACTTCAACAAAAACACCGCTATGTGGAAATGATGGTGTATTAATAATGATATTGTGATATCTTTATTTATATACCGATACAATAGTTTCATGACGAACACTTGACATACACATATAAATCAATCTTCCAGTCGATCACAATCCTCACGCTTTGTTCGGCACCTAAAAGTTTGTGTTCTGTTTGCCCCGGCCCATAAATGACTGTAACAGGTCTATCGGTAGCGGGAAAATAATGGTAGAATTCTTCTCCGCTGATATCGTGTTCAAGGTTTGGAGATATCGGAGCTGGATGGCTGCTGGCGATTCGGATATGACGTCAGCCGCTTCTTTCAATGCTCTAGAAGCTTTCTGTTCCCCTTCTGCTGCGATCACCTGCAAACATACCGAATGGCATCTTCAGTTCAACTTTGTTTTAAAACAAGAGATTTTTATAATTGTTTCACTAGAAAAATTAGTTCAGAACTAATTAGGTCACCCTTTATAAATAAAGAAATCTATGTCTACTACAAGAAACGACTCTCAACACCATTTAAATATGTAGCATATCTCGTGTTATTCAGGATAAGCGCATTGTATTACGCATGAATGTGGACCCTATTTACATTATTTTGTTTCGTCAACAAACCGCGTATACGACGCTTATTTATTTGTTGAAATACGCAGTTTTTGAGGAAAATATTATATCATATAATAGCAAATTACATTCTGAAGAAATTTTCACCAATGTAGTGTCGCTTTAAGACGGGTCGAAATAAATTGCATGTTTGGCCAGTGCCAGTGCAAGATGAAGACATTTTAGAAAAGCAAGCACACTGATACTGAAAACATGCAGTTTATTATACATTGTCTGGTGCCCATTATATCAACCCACTGCTTTCATGTAGGGGGGTCTTCTTATAGGCGAGTATTAATTGTGTCCAACCTGTCCAATGTTTGAAGCTACGTACAGGTAAGGTACGCCCCAGGTGGCTGAGTGTTTTATACAATGGAACCTCTCTAAACCAGACATCCTCGGGACTGGATAAAAAGTCCTGTTTACAGAGGTTTCCGGTTTTCAGAGGTTTTTTATTGATGTGTTTTCAAAACTGCATATAACCTTTATAAAGTACATATGCCTTTATAGTTTATACTGTATTATTGCAGAAATATTTTTGAAAAACAGTTCTTTAAATATTATTTTGTGAAACAAATGGTCAAAAGTTGCGAAAATCATAATTATCTTGTGTGACTGGATTATATTGTGCTTTCACAGGTGATCAAACGGTTGCATCAAACAATAAATTACGAGATTCACAAAATCCTTTATTCGTTATCAAACAAGTTTTATAATTGCCTATAGGATAGTAATCTACACGTGATTATAACATAATCCCCCAGTTAGCCGACAAATTAACTGTACATGAGTGCAGTAGTCATCAATCAGCCTGACATCTTATAATCTTGCGCGATTATCACACGTTCATAGATCAAACGTGCAAACGAGATTGGAAAGTGTCAGCAGCGTGTCAATTTATGACGGAATACACAAACAAAATCAACACTTTTTAGTTTATTGATGACGACCTATGTCGCCTAAAAGTTGTTCCGGTTTTGGGAAGTGAAATTACATCAAACTGTACCCAAATTATGCACATTTTTTGTCCGGTTTCCGGAGTTGAGAGGTTCCGGTTTTCAGAGTGATTTTATGTAAGAAATAAAGAAGAAACAATTCGGGACTTTCAAAAACGTCCGGTTTTGGGAGTATTCCGATTTAGAGAGGGTCCGGTTTTGGGAGGTTCCACTGTATTTCACAATGATATAGAGCTTGGGATATATTTCCTCACAGAAAATGGTATTTTAGGCGGGAAACTCAAATCTCGGTTGTTGAATCATTATTGTGGCAGTTATAGTGCTATTATACAGTCAAACCTGTCCTAAGCAGCCAGCCAAGATAATCTCAGAAAGTGGCTGCTTAGCACAGGTTGTCAAATAGAGGTCAAATGTATAATAAAACAACATATTGGGAATCTGGAAACTGGCTGCTTAATACAGGGTGGCTGCTTAATAGAGGACAAATGTATAATAAAACAACATATTGGGAATCTGGAAACTGGCTGCTTAATACAGGTTGGCTGCTTAATAGAGGTCAAATGTATAATAAAATAACATATTGGGAATCTGGAAACTGGCTGCTTAATAGAGGTCAAATGTATAATAAAACAACATATTGGGAATCTGGAAACTGGCTGCTTAATACAGGGTGGCTGCTTAATAGAGATCAAATGTATAATAAAACAACATAGTGGCTACTTATCCACCGGATGATAGCAAAATGGCTGTCGTTTTTATGGAGATATAATAGTATATTAACCTACGGTAAATCTCATGTAGTCCCAGTAATATCTATGGAGGTGGGATAGATATGGCGACTACTTATCCACTGCATGATAGCAAAATGGCTGTCGTTTGTATGGAGATATAATAGTATATTAACCTAAATCTCATGTAGTCCCAGTAATATCTATGGAGGTGGGATAGATATGGCGACTATTTATCCTTTGCATGATAGCTACATGTAAATGGCTGTCGTTTGTATGGCGATATAATAGTATATTAACCTAAATCTCTATGTAGTCCCAGTAATATCTATGGAGTGGGATAGATATGGCGACTACTTATCCTTTGCATGGTAGCTACATGTAAATGGCTGTCGTTTGTATGGCGATATAATAGTATATTAACCTAAATCTCATGTAGTCCCAGTAATATCTATGGAGGTGGGATAGATATGGCGACTACTTATCCACTGCATGATAGCTAAATGGCTGTCGTTTGTATGGCGATATAATAGTATATTAGTGATGAGTGAGTATTTGGCGCATCAGCACAGTTCAGGCTATATCGCGCCAGGTTAAGTATATTGTATACAAGATATCTACAATTAAAAATATTATGTAGATAACATACTGTATGTATTAAAATTGTAATGACGAAAGGTCAATTGCAACAAATTTCATCAAGCTGTAAAAATGATAATAAAACGTCAATTTATGGAAAAGATGTGATTCTTTTAAAAATGCAATAATGTATTTAAAATCGACAGTGTCGAAAAGCTCCTTCATTGTCACAACTGAATAATATTTTCAACGATTGAGTGCTAAATCTACACAGTGAATTAAGATGTGTTCAACATTTATAGGGGAATGGCATGGTATACAATAGTATATTAACCTAAATCTCTATGAAGGAAAGGGTTAAAAGATTCAGTTTCATACACGTTGCTGTTCAGTATACAGGGGTAAGCCACAGATGGAAAGCACACATACATTTTTAAAAAATCAGTTCCGTATTGGGAAAAGAGTGGTTCCGGTCTACAGATGTTTTATCACAACGAACAAAGAAGGGAACCATTCGGGACCAAGACATTTGCTAGGTTTGGAGGGAATTCCAATTTAGAAGAAGGGAACAATTCGGGACCAAGACATTAGCTAGGTTTGGAGGGAATTCCAATTTAGAAGAAGGGACCAAGACATTTGCTAGGTTTGGAGGGAATTCCAATTTAGAAGAAGGGACCAAGACACTTGCTAGGTTTGGAGGGAATTCCAATTTAAAAGAAGGGACCAAGACATTTGCTAGGTTTGGAGGGAATACCAATTTAGAAGAAGGGGGACCAAGACATTTGCTAGGTTTGGAGGGAATTCCAATTTAGAAGAAGGGACCAAGACACTTGCTAGGTTTGGAGGGAATTCCAATTTAGAAGAAGGGGGACCAAGACATTTGCTAGGTTTGGAGGGAATTCCAATTTAGAAGAAGGGACCAAGACACTTGCTAGGTTTGGAGGGAATTCCAATTTAAAAGAAGGGACCAAGACATTTGCTAGGTTTGGAGGGAATTCCAATTTAGAAGAAGGGGGACCAAGACACTTGCTAGGTTTGGAGGGAATTCCAATTTAGAAGAAGGGACCAAGACACTTGCTAGGTTTGGAGGGAATTCCAATTTAGAAGAAGGGACCAAGACATTTGCTAGGTTTGGAGGGAATTCCAATTTAGAAGAAGGGACCAAGACACTTGCTAGGTTTGGAGGGAATTCCAATTTAAAAGAAGGGACCAAGACATTTGCTAGGTTTGGAGGGAATTCCAATTTAGAAGAGGGGGACCAAGACACTTGCTAGGTTTGGAGGGAATTCCAATTTAGAAGAAGGGACCAAGACACTTGCTATGTTTGGAGGGAATTCCAATTTAGAAGAAGGGAACAATTCGGAACCAAGACATAGGTTTGGAGGGAATTCCAATTTAGAAGAAGGGACCAAGACACTTGCTAGGTTTGGAGGGAATTCCAATTTAGAAGAAGGGAACAATTCGGAACCAAGACATAGGTTTGGAGGGAATTCCAATTTAGAAGAAGGGACCAAGACACTTGCTAGGTTTGGAGGGAATTCCAATTTAGAAGAAGGGAACAATTCGGAACCAAGACATAGGTTTGGAGGGAATCCCAATTTAGAAGAAGGGAACAATTCGGAACCAAGACATAGGTTTGGAGGGAATTCCAATTTAGAAGAAGGGACCAAGACACTTGCTAGGTTTGGAGGGAATTCCAATTTAGAAGAAGGGAACAATTCGGAACCAAGACATAGGTTTGGAGGGAATCCCAATTTAGAAGAAGGGAACAATTCGGAACCAAGACATAGGTTTGGAGGGAATTCCAATTTAGAAGAAGGGACCAAGACACTTGCTAGGTTTGGAGGGAATTCCAATTTAGAAGAAGGGAACAATTCGGAACCAAGACATAGGTTTGGAGGGAATTCCAATTTAGAAGAAGGGACCAAGACACTTGCTAGGTTTGGAGGGAATTCCAATTTAGAAGAAGGGAACAATTCGGAACCAAGACATAGGTTTGGAGGGAATCCCAATTTAGAAGAAGGGAACAATTCAGAACCAAGACATAGGTTTGGAGGGAATTCCAATTTAGAAGAAGGGACCAAGACACTTGCTAGGTTTGGAGGGAATTCCAATTTAGAAGAAGGGAACAATTCGGAACCAAGACATAGGTTTGGAGGGAATCCCAATTTAGAAGAAGGGAACAATTCGGAACCAAGACATAGGTTTGGAGGGAATTCCAATTTAGAAGAAGGGACCAAGACACTTGCTAGGTTTGGAGGGAATTCCAATTTAGAAGGGAACAATTCGGAACCAATACATAGGTTTGGAGGGAATTCCAATTTAGAAGAAGGGACCAAGACACTTGCTAGGTTTGGAGGGAATTCCAATTTAGAAGAAGGGAACAATTCGGAACCAAGACATAGGTTTGGAGGGAATTCCAATTTAGAAGAGTTTCACTGTATATCTAATCAGAATTTAAAATCATTAAATCCCGACAGATGCCCTACAGTGTCTCCCATGGATATGTTATTGTTCATGTTTTATTATCAATTAATAAATATAATTTTCATTCATTCATTTTCATATCGCAACATCTTTCGAAATTATTCCGAGATTTTTTCAATGAAATAAAATGATTTTGCACTTTTCATTAAAATTCAGTATTTTGCTAGATTTAATATTCTTAACCCTTATGACGCTATAATATAGGACAAGTGCTCCCAGCTGAATATATTCAAGGAAATTCCAGGAATAAGGGTGTGTGATGGAATCAGGCAATAACAAACTTATATACTGAAAGGATAAAGAAACGCAGGGTAAACATTTGAGGTGATTTAAAGTGATGTGTTTCATGGAATATACAATATTTTTATATGAGCATAAAAAACAATCTTTAATCAACAAAATACCAAGATTCATTAGATTTTGAATTATAATTCATTAGTAATTGTAACACATTTGACGGTAACCCCCAATATCGCAAAGTGAAATCGATTGACTCAGTCAGTATCTCGTATGCCCCCCTCATGCATCTGACACAGCCCTGATTCTCCTGTGCATGGAGTTCATCAGTGCATTTATCCTTCTCATGGGGATATTGTCCCACTCTTGCAACAAGGCAGTCCTTTAGTTGGTTGAGAGCAACAGGGCTATTTTGACTCCCCCTTACCCTCCTGTCAAGTTTGTCCCAAAGATGTTCGATTGGGGACAAATCTGGACTGTATGGCGGCCAGTCGAGTGGATTAATGTTATGGTTTGCAAGAAAGTCTTGACAAACTCTAGCTACTTGGGGCTGGGCATTATCATGCTGGAAAAATAGGTGTTGACTTCACCCTGTGAGATATCCCTCCCCCAGACAATAACCGAGCCACCCCTAAACCTATCCCTCTCAAGAACGCAAGCGTCGTAAAGCATTCCCCACGACGTTGGTATACACGACGTCGATCGTCTGGACGAAAAAGAGTGAACCGGGACTCATCTGTAAAAAAGACCCATCTCCATTGCCTCATTGGAAATCTGTCACCACGAGGGAGAGAGAAGAGGCAACGTGGAATTTAAATGCCTTGCCTAAGGGCACAATCGTAACGGCTCCAGGGGGGCTTGAATTCCAGACCTTTCGCACCTGAAACGAACGTGCATCCACTGCGCTAGCACGACTTCCACAATCTTGCTAGTATTATTATTGTGTACCTTAGCCCGAGCTTCCCGTGCAGCCTCTGCTTCAGCAGCCATGGCTCTCTGTAACTGTACAGGCAGTCTCACGTCCTTACTGAAAAATAAACATTAGTATCGTAATAATCAATGTACCATATATACCCGACCATAAGTCAATCAATGTACCGTATATACCCGACCATAAGTCAATCAATGTACCGTATATACTCGACCATAAGTCAATCAATGTACCGTATATACCCGACCATAAGTCAATCAATGTACCGTATATACCCGACCATAAGTCAATCAATGTACCGTATATACTCGACCATAAGTCAATCAATGTACCGTATATACCCGACCATAAGTCAATCAATGTACCGTATATACCCGACCATAAGTCAATCAATGTACCGTATATACTCGACCATAAGTCAATCAATGTACCGTATATACCCGACCATAAGTCAATCAATGTACCGTATATACCCGACCATAAGTCAATCAATGTACCGTATATACTCGACCATAAGTCAATCAATGTACCGTATATACCCGACCATAAGTCAATCAATGTACCGTATATACCCGACCATAAGTCAATCAATGTACCGTATATACCAGACCATAAGTCAATGTACCGTATATACCAGACCATAAGTCAATCAATGTACCGTATATACCCGACCATAAGTCAATCAATGTACCGTATATACCAGACCATAAATCAATCAATGTACCATATATACCAGACCATAAGTCAATCAATGTACCGTATATACCGATCATAAGTCAATCAATGTACCATATATACCCGACCATAAGTCAATCAATGTACCGTATATACCCGACCATAAGTCAATCAATGTACCATATATACCAGACCATAAGTCAATCAATGTACCGTATATACCAGACCATAAGTCAATCAATGTACCGTATATACTCGACCATAAGTCAATCATTGTACCGTATATACCAGACCATAAGTCAATCAATGTACCGTATATACCAGACCATAAGTCAATCAATGTACCGTATATACCAGACCATAAGTCAATCAATGTACCATATATACCCGACCATAAGTCAATCAATGTACCGTATATACTCGACCATAAGTCAATCAATGTACCGTATATACCCGACCATAAGCCAATCAATGTACCGTATATACTCGACCATAAGCCAATCAATGTACCGTATATACCCGACCATAAGCCAATCAATGTACCGTATATACCCGACCATAAGTCAATCAATGTACCATATATACCAGACCATAAGTCAATCAATGTACCATATATACCAGACCATAAGTCAATCAATGTACCGTATATACCAGACCATAAGTCAAGGGTCAAGTTTTGGTTTGAAAAAGTTGATTTTAAGCTAGATCCTTCTGTAAGTCGAGGGTACTTTGGGTAAGTCGAGGGTACTTTGGGTAAGTCTAGGGTACTTTGGGTAAGTCGAGGGTACTTTGGGTACTTATCATATTCATTATGACAATGGTTTTATCTCTCAAGATATATATAAAGATATCTGGTTGATTTTATTCCATCACAAATCATAATGATTTATGAAGTGATTTATGCATATCAGCCGTTTCTATGATCTATAATGTCTAATATTTGTATAAGCACGTTATGTATGGGGTGCCGTTTTGTTATTTATTCAGTATTTATGAATATCCATAATTCAATTATTGGATATCCATAATTCGATTTATTTTTGGATATGCATAATCCCTTTTGATTATTGGATATGCATAATTCCTTTTGAATATTGGATATCCATAATTAGATTTTTGGATAAATGCTGAATAAATAGCAAAACGGTGTGCCTGAAATTATGGATATCCAAAAAATTGAATTATGGATATCCAAATAATAGAATTATGGATATCCAAAAATCCATAAATAGTTTGGAATTATGGCTATCCATATATCAAATGATGGATATCCAATAATTGAATAATAGATATCCAAAAATGGAATTATGGATATCCATAAATCAAATTATGAATATCTATAAATACTGAATAAATAGCAAATTGGCGCCCCCTAGTTATGCATCATTTATCAAATAAATTGACTAATAAATTTATTGAATTACCACAATTTGTCTTCCCTGAATACATGTTCACACTATTCTGTAAAATTTACAACTCGAAGTACAGATTAACTAAGTACACATGATTAAATTAATCAATTTTTTTTTTAAAGGTATATCGTTTTCTGGTTTGATATCACGTTTTCTGGTTTGATATAACATTTTCTGGTTTGATATCATGTTTTCTGGTTTGATATCATGTTTTCTGGGTTTGATATCATGTTTTCTGGTTTGATATCATGTTTTCTGGTTTGATACGGCTCATGCCCGTGCTTAACCAGCTCCTGAGAAAACAAACGCATGCACACTCAGTGCTAGTTTGTTTATTTCCCTTAGCATCTCTGTGTGTCAAATTTGACAGAAAACAAATGTTTAGAGTTTCATGGTAATATCAATCGTTTTCGTGTATCTAATTCAGTAATTGAGATTTATTCCTGATAAATGGATATCGGAGAGCAGGATTTCCATTCAGTAATTGAGATTTATTCCTGATAAATGGATAACAGAGAGCATGATTTCCATTCAGTAATTGAGATTTATTCCTGATAAATGGATAACAGAGAGCATGATTTCCATTCAGTAATTGAGATTTATTCCTGATAAATGGATAACAGAGAGCATGATTTCCATTCAGTAGTTGAGATTTATTCCTGATAAATGGATAACGGAGAGCAGGATTTCGATCATATAGGCTAAAATTCATACCAAGGTAATAAAACATGCAGGACCAAAGACATAGTTTCATATCAGCCTAGGTATCGACCCTAGGTAACTTGATATCAGGCCTGAGACCAAATGTCTCAGGCTGATATCGCACGTCTCAGGTTGATATCAAATGTCTGATTGTTATCAAATATATCAGGCCGATATCAAATGGTGCAGGCTGATATCAAATGTATAAGGCTGATATCAAAACATATTGGGATGATATCAAATGTATCAGGCTGATATCAACCATCTCAGACTGATATCAAAACAGCTCAGGCTGATATCAACTGTCTCAGACTGATATCATAACATCTCAAGGTGATATCATGTTACCGAGGGTCGATATGGTTGACCGCTCCATGTAGAAACGTGCACAGCATTGCATGTAAGACACAGCAAGTAAGTTAATGTTACTCACACTTCAACACGTTCAACCTTCACACCCCAGGGTTCTGTGGCTTCATCTAGGGATGTCTGACAGAGAAAACAAACATGTAACATTCACAATGTTAGACACAGAACATCAAGGATGTTAATACAGCAACTTAACCACAGGTATTTGAAGTCTCAACAAAACATAGAAAACATGTTTACAATAAAGTGAAAAAGAAAAGAATTTCTTTAAATATATATAAACATGGGATATTTCTTAAACATATTTTATTAGTTTAAACTTTATTTATTTGGAGGAAACCGGAGTACCCGGAGAAAACGAAAGCAATATTGCTTATAGAATAAATCTCCTTTCAACATTTCAAGCAATATTGCTTATAGAATAAATCTCCTTTCAACATTGCAGGCAATATTGCTTATAGAATAAATCTCCTTTCAACATTGCAAGCAATATTGCTTATAGAATAAATCTCCTTTCAACATTGCAAGCAATATTGCTTATAGAATAAATCTCCATTCAACATTGCAAGCAATATTGCTTATAGAATAAATCTCCATTCAACATTGCAAGCAATATTGCTTATAGAATAAATCTCCTTTCAACATTGCAGGCAATATTGCTTATAGAATAAATCTCCTTTCAACATTGCAAGCAATATTGCTTATGGAATAAATCTCCTTTCAACATTGCAGGCAATATTGCTTATAGAATAAATCTCCTTTCAACATTGCAGGCAATATTGCTTATAGAATAAATCTCCTTTCAACATTGCAAGCAATATTGCTTATAGAATAAATCTCCTTTCAACATTGCAAGCAATATTGCTTATAGAATAAATCTCCATTCAACATTGCAAGCAATATTGCTTATAGAATAAATCTCCTTTCAACATTGCAAGCAATATTGCTTATAGAATAAATCTCCATTCAACATTGCAAGCAATATTGCTTATAGAATAAATCTCCTTTCAACATTGCAAGCAATATTGCTTATAGAATAAATCTCCTTTCAACATTGCAAGCAATATTGCTTATAGAATAAATCTCCATTCAACATTGCAAGCAATATTGCTTATAGAATAAATCTCCTTTCAACATTGCAAGCAATATTGCTTATAGAATAAATCTCCATTCAACATTGCAAGCAATATTGCTTATAGAATAAATCTCCTTTCAACATTGCAGGCAATATTGCTTATAGAATAAATCTCCTTTCCACATTGCAAGCAATATTGCTTATGGAATAAATCTCCTTTCAACATTGCAAGCAATATTGCTTATAGAATAAATCTCCTTTCAACATTTCAAGCAATATTGCTTATGGAATAAATCTCCTTTCAACATTGCAGGCAATATTGCTTATGGAATAAATCTCCTTTCAACATTGCAGGCAATATTGCTTATAGAATAAATCTCCTTTCAACATTTCAAGCAATATTGCTTATGGAATAAATCTCCTTTCAACATTGCAAGCAATATTGCTTATGGAATAAATCTCCTTTCAACATTGCAAGCAATATTGCTTATGGAATAAATCTCCTTTCAACATTGCAAGCAATATTGCTTATGGAATAAATCTCCTTTCAACATTGCAAGCAATATTGCTTATAGAATAAATCTCCTTTCAACATTGCAGGCAATATTGCTTATGGAATAAATCTCCTTTCAACATTTCAAGCAATATTGCTTATGGAATAAATCTCCTTTCAACATTGCAAGCAATATTGCTTATGGAATAAATCTCCTTTCAACATTGCAAGCAATATTGCTTATGGAATAAATCTCCTTTCAACATTGCAAGCAATATTGCTTATGGAATAAATCTCCTTTCAACATTGGAAGCAATATTGCTTATAGAATAAATCTCCTTTCAACATTGCAGGCAATATTGCTTATGGAATAAATCTCCTTTCAACATTGCAAGCAATATTTTCATGATAGCTAGCTAACTACTAGTGATAATAATGCCTTTCTAAGTTAACTCACTGTATCAAACAAATTTTCTTTTTATTTTAAACAGTCATAAATGACGTTACTCGAGCCCGAGAATGTTCACATTAACAATATTTCAATCAGTGATTGCTGGAAACCGTAAGTGTAAGGCAGTGAGAGCAAAATATTTCACCGATACATTTAAATATTTCATTATCATTGGAAAGCATAAAATAAAAGGATTATTTTCCAAGAGTCGATACACAAATCTGCCGCCATCTTGAATTTAAAGTTTAATCGAGGAAAAATACATGAAAATATTTATTGGATATATTGTTACAGTTTGCAGTGACAAAATTCGAGACATTGTCAGTTGTATTTCACTTTTGATTTGTTTCATAATAAAAACAATAATACAGGTAAATAGGGTCATTGAAGCCAGGTAAACGGTGAAAATTAAATGACATGTGTGACAAGTTGGTGTATTGGGAAGGGAGATAATAAAAAAAGTAGTCCGGCAAAATACAGTGAGGGATATGCAGTGAGTGATATGGATTATATCTCACTGATAGAACACTGTATTTCATCAATTAGCATAAAATAAATTTAAATATTTCATTATCATTTGGAAAGCATAAAATAAAAGGATTATTTTCCAAAAGATCTACAATAACTGCATTCTGTTTTTCATAAAACTGTTGAAGCTTCAAACTGCTGTGGTTCAGCATACCATACTCACACTTCAAACGCTCAACCGTTAGCCCACAAACGACTACAGCTTCGTCAAGTGACATCTATACAGGGCAAACAGACAAACATGCAACCTTGAGCCCACAAGTGACATCTATACAGGGCAAACAGACAAACATGCAACCTTGAGCCCACAAGTGACATCTATACAGGGCAAACAGACAAACATGCAACCTTGAGCCCACAAGTGACATCTATACAGGGCAAACAGACAAACATGCAACCTTGAGCCCACAAGTGACATCTATACAGGGCAAACAGACAAACATGCAACCTTGAGCCCACAAGTGACATCTATACAGGGCAAACAGACAAACATGCAACCTTGAGCCCACAAGTGACATCTATACAGGGCAAACAGACAAACATGCAACCTTGAGCCCACAAGTGACATCTATACAGGGCAAACAGACAAACATGCAACCTTGAGCCCACAAGTGACATCTATACAGGGCAAACAGACAAACATGCAACCTTGAGCCCACAAACGACATCTATACAGGGCAAACAGACAAACATGCAACCTTGAGCCCACAAACGACATCTATACAGGGCAAACAGACAAACATGCAACCTTGAGCCCACAAACGACATCTATACAGGGCAAACAGACAAACATGAAACCTTCCCAAGCATAACTATGACATACACAGAGGTTATTGTGTCAAGACTTCTTTTAAATCGGAGTTTGTCTTACCATTAACGTTATGCACCAAATCAAATAGAAATATGCATAGTTTAAAGTTCAATTTACAAATTATAAGGCTTATTCTCTCAACCAATCAGAATCCTTCCAGGTGTTATTACACGTGTGTACATATAAGAAATTATGAGATGATGTTATTACACTGAATACATGCAAAGCTACCGTAATTTGCTATGTATAACGCGCACTTTTATTACCGAAATCCTTGAGAAATTTGTCTAGTGCGCATTATACACGGGTACAGCCGTCACAACATTTTTTTCCAGGCGAAATTTCGACCCACATCGCCCCAACCACTTTTCAATAAGTAGGTACGTTTGGCAAACGTTATAAAATAACTGTTCTAACAATGTACCGATGATATATATATATAATGGCATTGATTTAGACCAACTATGAACTTAGATAGCATTTATTTGCTTTGAATTTGGGAAATTTCATCAAAAACGTAAATGCCAAACAACAATGGCGGATGTTGAATGATTTTATCGATTGTCTATTTCCCGTACATTTTCGTACTATCGATTGTCTATTTCCCGTACATTTTCGTACTATATCGTATATTTGAAAGCGATTCTTCGGTGGTATTGAGCTCTAGGTCTAGGTAGGTAAGATAACAGAACATTGGAATTTATAGTTTATCTGAGATATTGAGATCATTATATCATATGTTTTAAATATTTTTATTTGTTTCTTTATTAGAAATATTAAAATGTAATTCTTATAAACGAATACAAATAATGTGTTAGCTCTTAACAAATTGTTTGTAACACTGTTTATGAACCCAATACAATGGGGCCCCTGTTAATTAGTTTGACACGTTTTGAAGTTTGCATGGACATATTTGAGGTGTTAAGAAATATAAGCAGGTGTAGAGAATTTTGAGAAAATAATTATTGCTTGATGCATATTTAATTCAATGTCATAGAAGCTGTCATTAGACAAGCAGTACACTCCGTTGATTGATATCTATCACTCAAAATACAACTAAGAATTGTCAAATCTCAGTTATTGTCACAGTACTTAAAATTCAGAAACCCCTACACTGCTAGAGATAAGCTCTCCATTATCAAGTATGCAGAGGCTCATGGCAATCGGAAGGCACGAACACAGTACGGCGTCGGGGATTTATCAAAACCATGCACTTCCGGACGTAGGCACATGCACTTCCGGACACAGTTTTTTCTTTTTGTACGGGAATATAAAAATCATAAGAGTATGATTATATTTCAGAACCATGCACTTACTTTTGTACGTAAGGCCCCACAATTTCATCTTTTTTTTTATCGAAATATATCGTATCTTGAGAAATGTTGGCTTGTGAAAATGATATTTTACTGTGCGCGGTATACACCAGAACTACGTTTTTTCCCCGATTTTCGTGCCAAAAAGTGGGTGCGCGTTATACATGATAGCGCGTTATACATAGCAAATTATGGTATGTGATAAAATGCATTAACCCATTTCATTCTGGATACATTTAAAGGCTTTTGCAAAGAACATAGATCCAGATCAGCCGCAGCGTGACGCTGGTTACATAGCCAAGTGTCTTAGCAAGATCATCTGAATAGCAAACAGCATTGAGCCTGATCAGATGGCGCGTTCTGTGGCGGCCGATCTGACTATTACATTCTTTGCAAATACTGTTTATCCAGAATCAAATGGGTTAAACGACAATATGAAAATATTTATAATGTATGATTATCAGCCGACTACATATTTTATAAAACACCAGGTGACTGATTATGAATGTTAACACCAGGTGACTGGTTAAGAATGTTAACACCAGGTGACTGATTAAGAATGTTAACACCAGGTGACTGATTAGGAATGTTAACACCAGGTGACTGATTATGAATGTTAACACCAGGTGACTGATTAAGAATGTTAACACCAGGTGACCAATTAGGAATGTTAACACCAGGTGACCGATTATGAATGTTAACACCAGGTGACTGATTAAGAATGTTAACACTAGGTGACTGATTAGGAATGTTAACACCAGGTGACTGATTAAGAATGTTAACACCAGGTGACTGATTAAGAATGTTAACACCAGGTGAATGATTAGGAATGTTAACACCAGGTGACCGATTATGAATGTTAACACCAGGTGACTGATTAAGAATGTTAACACCAGGTGACTGATTAGGAATGTTAACACCAGGTGACTGATTAAGAATGTTAAGACCAGGTGAATGATTAGGAATGTTAACACCAGGTGACTGATTAGGAATGTTAACACCAGGTGACCGATTAGGAATGTTAACACCAGGTGACTGATTAGGAATGTTAACACCAGGTGACTGATTAGGAATGTTAACACCAGGTGACCAATTAGGAATGTTAACACCAGGTGACTGATTAGGAATGTTAACACCAGGTGACCGATTATGAATGTTGACACCAGGTGACCGATTAGGAATGTTAACACCAGGTGACTGATTAAGAATGTTAACACCAGGTGACCAATTAGGAATGTTAACACCGGGTGACCAATTAGGAATGTTGTTGAGTGTAAATATTTTTTGTCTGCAAATATTTAAGGTTTTAGATAAAAATGACTGGAATTCAAATATTACATCAATGAAGCGGACAGGAGAGACAATAATAGATGGGGGCTATATGCTACTAATATAGCACAAGTTCAGGTCACATGCTCTATGAACATCCACGAGACTACCAAACACCTGCTCACCATGCAATAACATGCTTAACCCATTCAACACCAAGTAAGTGACATGGACTGATGCATGATATTAACCCATTCAACACCAAGTAACTGACATGGACTAATGCATGATATTTTTAGACGAATAAATTAAATAAGAACATTACATTCGGACCAGTTCATTTATCAAAACGGGTAATTTTGTCTAAAAATAGTAATATTACTGGCAAAAAGTGCAGATCCTGATGAGGTGGCTCGATACGAGCCGGCTCATCTGGATCTACACTTTTTGCAAGCCTATTTATAGGTCTGTAGTGTTGAAAGGGTTAACCCTTTGCATGCTAGCGGCAGATAAAAATCACTTTCGCAAACAGCATAGAGCCAGATCAGACAACACAGAATGTGCCGTTTGATCAGGCTCTATACTGTTTGCTATTCGGATAGTGTCGATAAAACACTTGTCTGAGTAGCAAACATAGATCCATATCAGACGCAGCAATACGCCGCGGCTGATCTGGATCTACGTTGTTTGCAAATGTGATTTTGATTTACTCAGCAGGCAAAGGGTTTAATATCACATCAATAAATAAATACTAATCGTGCACAATTATTGAACAAATTATATAACAGGATAGTGGTGCAACTCATTTTGGTTATAAAAATTAATTAACCCATTCAACACCAAGTAACTCACATGGACTGGTCCATGATATTCATAAACCAATAAATGAATCAGAAAATCACATTTGGACAAGTTCATTTATCAAAATGGGTAACTATGTCTAAAAATAGTCATATCACTGGCAAAAAGTGCAGATCCTGATGAGACGGCTCGTCACGAGCCGGCTCATCTGGATCTACACTTTTTGTAAGCCTATTCAGAGGTCTGTGGTGTTGAAAGGGTTAATTACAATGATTACGAAGGCAATAAAGGCAAATCATTTTTCTAAACTAACATTTTTATAACTCACAATTTCATTTCTCGACATAATCAAGTATTGTTTTCGGGTTTTGGGTTTGACTGGGCTCAGTCTAGATCAGAATTTTTGGGGAGAAGTGAGAAAGCACGCGATTGCTTCCTTAAATGGTATTATTTAATAAATTTCAACAAGATGGGGTTGTTAATATACATAATACAACCATTAAATAGAACAGATGAATAATAGAAGCAGTGCTTTATAATGGGCCAGTGTATCTTACTGGACAACATTTTGTATGAAAATTGCAACAAATATTTTTTGTTTGTTTTTAATTTTGGGAGAAGTGGGACACCAAAGGGTGAAGTCAGGGTCCTAGGACGACTATATCACCCAAGTCGCCCTCTAGAATGAGTCCTGCTTTGAGCAGTATTTCAGGCAAGGTTGGTCACCTGGGTCTGAACCAACAACATTTACTAACTTCCTCATACGAAACACAATTGGATTGACAATGATTTGTATGCTTTATACCGGTATAACATTTTCAACAGAAAACGATACGACTACTAAAAATAAGAAAAATAATATCATTAACTATTAAAACCTCATCTATTCTCCTATGATCTATGAAACAGTTACTTTAATTGTAACCATTGAAACACCATTCTGACATTTATAAACTCATTTAATCTATGACAATGTTCCATTAAATGTAACCATAGAAACCACCATTGTGACATTTTTTATTCTTATTTAATTAACACAAAGTTCCTCTATATTGTACAATTGAAACCCAATTTCTGACATTTTAAAACTTATTCAATCTATGAGAAAGTCCCTTTAATTGCAACCATAAACCATTGTAATGGGGTTTTTGCTTCTTTCACACAACAGTTAATTATTAAAAGACATCATTCACATCCAATTAATATCATGTCAAACTCAATCTCAAACAAACAAGGCACATATCCATAAATCCTACATTTCTGTGTTCTCCACTCGTATTCCCCAAGGATGCGTTGTTTCCAAAAGAGCTGCCTATACAAAATTAGGTGAAGAGCATAATAAAACTGCAATACAACGATGGCAAGAAAGAACAAAATCAAATTTAACATTTTTCGTCAACTGCATCAAAATCCTGATATTCAGCAAACCATCAAGTCTTTATTAGATTTTCACGCTGTAATTAAATTGTTGATTTTAATTTGAATTTCAAGAGAGACAAAAAAATCTGCGGATGTGTCTGAAGACATGTGCTTGACAGAAAAATTGTACAATTTCTAGAACACAATAGTTACTAGGGACAGTATATCTTTCATTCCAACGAAGGACATACACCTTTCATTCCAACAAAGGACATACATCTTTCATTTCACGGAATAATGATGTACAATGAAGGAGATTCACCTTTCATTTCACAGAATAATGATGTACAACAAAGGACATACAGCTTTCATTTCACGGAATAATGATGTACAACAAAGGACATACAGCTTTCATTTCACGGAATAATGATGTACAGTGAAGGAGATTCACCTTTCATTTCACAGAATAATGATGTACAATGAAGGAGATTCACCTTTCATTTCACGGAATAGTGATGTACAATGAAGGAGATTCACCTTTCATTTCACGGAATAATGATGTCAATGAAGGAGATTCACCTTTCATTTCACGGAATAATGATGTACAATGAAGGAGATTCACCTTTCATTTCACGGAATAATGATGTACAATGAAGGAGATTCACCTTTCATTTCACGGAATAATGATGTATAACGAAGAAACATACACCTTTCATCCCAACGAAAGATATTCACATTTCATTTCTGTCCTACAAGGAATGTACACCTTTCTGTCCTACAAGGAATGTACACCTTTCTGTCCTACAAGGAATGTACACCTTTCTGTCCTACAAGGAATGTACACCTTTCTGTCCTAGAAGGAATGTACACCTTTCTGTCCTACAAGGGATGTACACCTTTCTGTCCTACAAGGAATATACACCTTTCTGTCCTACAAGGGATGTACACCTTTCTGTCCTACAAGGAATGTACACCTTTCTGTCCTACAAGGGATGTACACCTTTCTGTCCTACAAGGAATGTACACCTTTCTGTCCTACAAGGAATGTACACCTTTCCTTCCTACAAGGAATGTACACCTTTCTGTCCTAGAAGGAATGTACACCTTTCTGTACTACAAGGAATGTAATTTCTGTCCTACAAGGAATGTACACCTTTCTGTCCTACAAGGGATGTACACCTTTCTGTCCTACAAGGGATGTACACCTTTCTGTCCTACAAGGGATGTACACCTTTCTGTCCTACAAGGGATGTACACCTTTCTGTCCTACAAGGGATGTACACCTTTCTGTCCTACAAGGGATGTACACCTTTCTGTCCTACAAGGGATGTACACCTTTCTGTCCTACAAGGAATGTACACCTTTCTGTCCTACAAGGAATATACACCTTTCTGTCCTACAAGGAATGTACACCTTTCTGTCCTACAAGGAATGTACACCTTTCTGTCCTACAAGGAATGTACACCTTTCTGTCCTACAAGGAATATACACCTTTCTGTCCTACAAGGGATGTACACCTTTCTGTCCTACAAGGAATGTACACCTTTCTGTCCTACAAGGAATGTACACCTTTCTGTCCTACAAGGAATGTACACCTTTCTGTCCTACAAGGAATGTACACCTTTCTGTCCTACAAGGAATATACACCTTTCTGTCCTACAAGGAATATACACCTTTCTGTCCTACAAGGAATGTACACCTTTCTGTCCTACAAGGAATGTACACCTTTCTGTCCTACAAGGGATGTACACCTTTCTGTCCTACAAGGAATGTAATTTCTGTCCTACAAGGAATGTACACCTTTCTGTCCTACAAGGAATGTACACCTTTCTGTCCTACAAGGGATGTACACCTTTCTGTCCTACAAGGAATGTACACCTTTCTATCCTACAAGGAATGTACACCTTTCTGTCCTACAAGGAATGTACACCTTTCTGTCCTACAAGGAATGTACACCTTTCTGTACTACAAGGAATGTACACCTTTCTGTCCTACAAGGAATGTACACCTTTCTGTCCTACAAGGAATGTACACCTTTCTGTACTACAAGGAATGTAATTTCTGTCCTACAAGGAATATACACCTTTCTGTCCTACAAGGGATGTACACCTTTCTGTCCTACAAGGAATGTACACCTTTCTGTCCTACAAGGGATGTACACCTTTCTGTCCTACAAGGAATGTACACCTTTCATTCCAATGAGAAACAAATCAGTTATAAGCATTGAAATTAAGAGGTCATAAAATTATGTAATTGCCATAATTACGAATAATTGATACAACAAAACACGAAAACCACACGAAACAATAGCAACTCAACAGTTATTTCAATTGCTTATTGTTTGCCTGTGTCTGTTACCTGCATCTGATGACTTATAGCCTCCCTGTCGGCCAAGATCTCGCTCAGATTCTTGGTACCCAGTACGTTACGTAACGTGGTAGCGGCCAGCAGGCGTGTCGAGCGATTCGCATCCTCCACGTTAGTTATAGAGGTAGTGGCATTGTGTACTCTGTAGTAAACCACGGCATCCACGGCTACCGTCACGGAATCCTTCGTCAAAACCTGCAATCAAAATACCGTTGGTTAGTCATAACTTAAAGTCACTTAATGAATTGTCGTTTCTCCAATGGAAAAATAAAATATTTGATTCTTACGCAAATTTATAATATTGTTATTATTTTACGGTATCCATGGCAACCGTCACAGAATCCTTTCGTCAACATCTGCAATTAACATACTGTTGGTTCGGCATAATTATTTAAAGTTTTAAAAGTCACGTAGTGCAATTTTCGTTTCTTCAATGGAAAATAATCTGTTTGTTTGTTAGTTCGGTCTTTACGCCTGCATCAGCACCATTTTTGGCTATATCGCCGGCTGGCAGTTTTCTTAACAGCACCTTTCCTGGGCAGGCTACAGCGGTTAACCAGTACGTGGGTGCACCAACCTCTGTAAGAAACTGCCAACTTTTCATATAAATGAGACCCGGCCTGAGCGGGGCTCGAACCATGACCATCAGTGACGATAGGTTACAGTGGTATACAAGTCAGTGACCGTAACCACTCGACCACGGAGGCGGACTCAATGGAAAATAAATATATTGATTCATATGCAAATTGATCATACAGTTGGCTTAAACATATTTATTCCACTATATACATTCACAAAACAATACATGTACACAAAATCAAAGAATAGGAAAGGATCTTTTTTTTTTTACGTTTATTTATCGTCGCTACCGGTTGCCCATATGAGCGACGCCTCCTGAAGAGATTAGTTATTTTGGAGGATAGTGCAATGATACAGACAGAGACCCATTCCAGAATCTCCTCTGGTTCTTTTACGTGTACGGTGTAAAGCACCGACACGAGACCTCGGTTTAACGTCCCATCTGAAAGACTGTTAATTTTATTAGGGTCAGACGGGGGATCGAACCTGCGATCCCTGGATTACCAGTCCAGCGTGTTACCACTGGACTACATATCCGTCTGTAAGGAAAGGATCAAAACGGAAGCAGAGCTTATATAGTTTCTCTCCTCATACAGTTAACTTACTTAAACAACGGAATACAACATCCGCATCCAAATAATGTCGCTTTGGAGTAATTTAATTAGACACCGAGTGCAAATAAGTCCTTTAGTATACCACTATTTACAAAGTAATCGATGATTTGGTAAATAAATATCAATAAAGGGAGATAATTTACTAATATTAATTTCACAAAATCATTTTCAATTGTGAGCAGATTTTCACATTTTACTCCAAAATCTTAATAAATTATTTTTGAAATATGGAGCTAATAATATGGTTGTCACAACTTTAACCCTTTCCTTCATAGAGATTCTTTTGATGCCAAAGTGGGTTCTCGTATTTTCTGTAAATGTTGATGTTAAAGCTATGTTTTAATATATTTTCTCTAAATTTTGGTATTAAATTGCAATTCTGTATTATAAATGGGTGAGAAACATACGGTTTGCATGGCAAAACAGGTTTTCCATATTTTTAACCGATCACTACCCAGGTCGGCGAAACTAATTTCATGACGTGTGCAAAATTATATAATTTATACAAACCTCTTGTGGTGGTACATCAAAGGATACTGTTCTCAAATCCACCTTCGTGTAGGAATCAATACATGGCACAATGAAAAACAAACCTGCAAAAATTATATACCGTATTTAGCTATGTATAGTGCGCTATCATGTATAATGCGCACCCACGATTTGGCACGAAAATCAGGGGGAAAACTGAGTTCCAATGTATACTGCGCACGTGAAAAACGCAATTTTCCAAGTCAAAATTTAATATTTCTCAAGAATCGCTAAAAATTGTGCTCCGTGATTTTTACAACTTATATTAATCACTCGAGATACCTCATCGAGTAACGGTAACTCACTCAGGCACACCTGCTCAAATTTCTCGACACGTTCTCAAACATCTCAACACGTTCTCAAACATGTCAGCAGATGCTCAAACTTCTCAACACGTGTAGCCTACCTAATTAACTGGGACCCATTGTGAAAGGTTTGTCGAAATTAATTATCGCTACAAACAATTGAAATACTGCAGCCAAAACATTTTTTTTTATGCAATGCATTGTACATTGTACAGCGAAGTACGCAAAAAGTACGGGAAATATTACATACGATAAATCCACATTCGTGTAGGAATCAATACATGGCACAATGAAAAACAGACCTGCAAAAATTATATAAATACTATAAAAACATATACATAACAGTCAAAGCTGTCCTCCAGTACCACCAACAGGCAAACTGTTAACCCATTTCATTCTGGATACATTTAAAAGCTTTTGCAAACAACATAGATCCCGCGTGACGCTGCGTGCTGATCAGGATCATTGTTGTTTGCTACATAGCCAAGTGTCTTAGCAAGATCATCTGAATAGCGAACAGCATAGAACCTGATCAGACGGCAAGTTCCATTGCGGCTGATCTGGCTCTATGTCGGCTGATCTGGCTCTATGTTCTTTGCAAATACTGTTTGAACGATATCCAGAATCAAATGGCTTAATATAACAGGTTATTTCTCATAACACCTTAATCCTTAACCTGCCAAATAAATTGGACGGAATGTGCAAACAACATAGATCCAGATCAGCCGCGGCGTAACACCACATTTGATCAGGATCTATTTTGTTTGCTATTCAAACATGTGTTTTAGCCCACTATAGGAATAGCAAACCGCATAGAGCCAGATCAGACGGCACGGCACAGAATTCGGCACGGCACATTCTGTTATGTCTGATCTGGCTCTATGCTGTTTGCCAAAGCGACTTTAGTTGTGATTGGCAGGTTAAGGGTTAAAATGTAGCGATTGGTTGATTGGATATCCAAATGGTAGTCTTCAGAGACAGGTTTTTACTAGGTGGAAATGTTAAGGTATACAAGGGAGAAATTTAAGGTGTACAAGGGAGAAGTTTAAGGTATACAAGGGATAAGCTAAAGGTAAACAAGGGAGAAGTCTAAGGTACATAAAGGAGAAGTAATGGGTATACAAGGGATAAGTCTAAGATATACAAGGGATAAGTCTAAGGTACACAAAGGAGAAGTAATGGGTAGACAAGAGATAAGTCTAAGGTACACAAAGGAGAAGTAATGGGTATACAAGGGATAAGTCTAAGGTACACAAGGGAGAAGTAATGGGTATACAAGGGATAAGTCTAAGGTACACAAGGGAAAAGTAATGGGTATACAAGGGATAAGTCTAAGGTACACAAAGGACAAGTAATGGGTATACAAGGGATAAGTCTAAGGTACACAAGGGATAAGTCTAAGGTACACAAGGGATAAGTCTAAGGTACACAGAGGAGAAGCAATGGATATACAAGGGATAAGTCTAAGGTACACACAGGAGAAGTAATGGGTATACAAGGGATAAGTCTAAGGTACACACAGGAGAAGTAATGGATATACAAGGGATAAGTCTAAGGTACATAAAGGAGAAGTAATGGGTACACAAGGGATAAGTCTAAGGTACACAAAGGAGAAGTAATGGGTAAACAAGGGATAAGTCTAAGGTACACAAAGGACAAGTAATGGGTATACAAGGGATAAGTCTAAGGTACACAAAGGAGAAGTAATGGGTACACAAGGGATAAGTCTAAGTTACACAAAGGAGAAGTAATGGGTATACAAGGGATAAGTCTAAGGTACACAAAGGAGAAGTAATGGGTATACAAGGGATAAGTCTAAGTTACACAAAGGAGAAGTAATGGGTATACAAGGGATAAGTCTAAGGTACACAAAGGAGAAGTAATGGGTATACAAGGGATAAGTCTAAGGTACACAAAGGAGAAGCAATGGGTATACAAGGGATAAGTCTAAGGTACACAAAGGAGAAGTAATGGGTATACAAGGGATAAGTCTAAGGTACACAAAGGAGAAGTAATGGGTATACAAGGGATAAGTCTAAGGTACACAAAGGAGAAGTAATGGGTATACAAGGGATAAGTCTAAGGTATACAAAGGAGAAGTAATGGGTATACAAGGGATAAGTCTAAGGTACACAAAGGAGAAGTAATGGGTATACAAGGGATAAGTCTAAGGTACACAAAGGAGAAGTAATGGGTATACAAGGGATAAGTCTAAGGTACAAAGGAGAAGTGTGTTCATTCAGCCAGGTGTCCGTAATATATTCTACACGATACAAACTTCTCCCCAAGCCCAAAATAGGGAGAAACGAGGGCAACTAATGGATACTACTTCTCCGAAATCACCCTCTACCTTAACTCTTTGCATGCTGGGTACAATAAAGGCTATAAATAATTGTAGCAGACGACAATTCCTTAATGTGTTTTTCTTATTTGATCTAATATACTCGTTATAACACAATTCTAATGAACTTCCATGACATATTGGACTAGCGTGCACAGAGAGCACTGTACCAATTAATAATTCCCAATCATTAATTTATACCAACAAAACAAGTTTGCTCTCAATTATGATGATTGTGGATGTGAAATCTGGTGTCATTATAACTCTCATATCAATTGTAACTCACTGTCGTGGGAATAAAACAACAATTATCATTACAAAATAATACCCCCCCCCCCCCGGCAGGAATTGAATTAATCATAATTATCACAGGGACACAAATAACAATACATTAATATATCACAACAACCAGGATGATATATTTGGAGGCACTAATTATTTTCAATATAACGTGTGCTTCGAAAATGACGAGTAATGTGATCGTCAACAAAATACGACCAATCAAACAAGTGTGATTTTCCGAGAATGATAAGCTTTAGATCGTTTTAAAGATATTTATTGTTACTGATTTCCCCAACTTTCGATTTAAAAACCAAAATAAATCATGACTTATCATATTTCTGCAACAAGATTTTAGTACCTTTTCTTCTACTCAATTTCAGTTATGTCTTATCAAACTTTCACCATAATGATCCATTACCAAGATTCGATCGAACCAAGTTCACTGAAAATTGACAAGCCTTAATGATTCGATCGAACCAAGTTCCATGAAAATTGACAAGCCTTAATGATTCGATCGAACCAAGTTCACTGAAAATTGACAAGCCTTAATGATTCGATCGAACCAAGTTCCATGAAAATTGACAAGCCTTAATGATTCGATCGAACCAAGTTCACTGAAAATTGACAAGCCTTAATGATTCGATCGAACCAAGTTCCATGAAAATTGACAAGCCTTAATGATTCGATCGAACCAAGTTCACTGAAAATTGACAAGCCTTAATGATTCGATCGAACCAAGTTCCATGAAAATTGACAAGCCTTAATGATTCGATCGAACAAAGTTCCCTGAAAATTGACAAGCCTTAATGATTCGATCGAACCAAGTTCCTTGAAAATTGACAAGCCTTAATGATTCGATCGAACTCAGTTCCATCAAAATTGACCAAGTGGTTTCGTAGGAGAAGTTAAAAATAGATTTTCAATATGGCCATTTTCAGGTGCGAAAGGTCCGGAGTTCGAGCCCCGCTGGAGCCGTTACGATTGTGCCCTTAGGCAAGGCATTTAATTTCCACATTGCCTCTTCTCTCTCCCTCGTGGCGATGGATTCCATCAGGAATGAGGTCTCGAGAGTGATTAATATAAGTTATAAGAACTTGTTTCACAATCGAGCTAAAATAAATTTGTATAATAAAAAAAATGGCCATTTTGAATATTGGATTGGAATGATTTGAGCGAGTTTTAGCAGGTGCATTCTTTGGCAACCGCTAGACAGGGCAACATTTGGCTTCTGGTAGCCTGGGTTCCAGTTTCCCGATTTTTCACTAATTTACTTCTGGCAAAATGTTGATATTGTCAGAAACTAAATACGGCCCAATTTATGGTCTCAGTGTTAAAATATATTTATATGACTGACCAGGCAAAATATATCAACGCCTGTTTTACGTTTATTTATCGTCGCTACCGTTTGCCCATATGAGCGACGCCTCCTGAAGAGATTAGTCATTTTAGAGTTTTGGAGGATAGTGCAATGATACAGACAGAGATCCATTCCAGAGTCTCCTCTGGTTCTTCTACGTGCACGGTGTAAAGCACCGACACGAGACCTCGGTTTAATGTCCCATCTGAAAGATTGTTAATTTGATTAGGGTCAGACGGGGGATCAATCCTGCGATCCCTGGATTACCAGTCCAGCGTGTTACCACTGGACTACAGATCAGTCTGTAGGCTTCTGGCTGCACCTACGGTATTTCTTATTTCCCCGGTTATGATGAGCCACTGCTCTAGGTAGAGATATAATGCTATTGTCAACAATAGAATACTGAATTATGCTGATTTTTAAGTGTTTTGTAAATAGGCAATAGTTTTGTTGCCTTGACAACATATTGTCTGAATTATTTATTTACTGAACAAACCTGATATTTTGAGCAATATATTCAGGGCTCAAGCTAGAGGGTGATCAGCGCAGTGGTTAGAGCGCTTGTTTCTGACCGATGCAACCCGGGTTCGATCCTCGGACCGGGAAGTATGTGAGATGGTACGGTGGTCGCCAGATCAGACAGGTGGGTTTTCTCCGGGTACTCCGGTTTCCTCTTACACGAATGACCACATATACGCTTTCCTCCGCGCCAACGAGTGATTAATAAAAGTTGTTAAAACTTGCTTCGTTTAAAGTTTAAACGTTAAAAATTATTCAGTCTCCCTGGGCTGTTGTACTTCTCCCTTCACGCTATAACCATTTCCTCCATAGAGATTTAGGTTAATATACTATTATATCTTCATACAAACGACAGCCATTTAGCTATCATGCAGTGGATAAGTAGTCACCATATCTATCCCACCTCCATAGATATTACTGGGACTTCATAGAGATTTAGGTTAATATACTATTATATCTTCATACAAACGACAGCCATTTAGCTATCATGCAGTGGATAAGTAGTCACCATATCTATCCCACCTCCATAGATATTACTGGGACTTCATAGAGATTTAGGTTAATATACTATTATATCTCCATACAAACGACAGCCATTTAGCTATCATGCAGTGTATAAGTAGTCGCCATATCTATCCCACCTCCATATATATTACTGGGACTACATGAGATTTAGGTTAATATAATATTATATCTCCATACAAACGACAGCCATTTAGCTATCATGCAGTGGATAAGTAGTCGCCAGATCTATCCCACTTCCATAGATATTACTGGGACTACATGAAATTCTAGCCTTTATTATGAACATTGGTTTGGCTACTACATTGTCAATGTATGTCGTAATGGTGTCAAGAGGTGCTTCTATGAGGGAAAGGGTTAAAGATGTTTGTTCTAAGATTGAATGGGGCAATTTTGCATGATTAGTAAATGTCTATATTTGGTGAATTAATGTTTTTGAATTACAGTCTAAGGCAAGTAAAGCAGCCAGGCAAGGGAGTCACAGAAAGTGGCTGCTTAGCACAGGTGGCTGCTTAATAGAGATGAAATGTATACTAAAACAACATATTGGGAATCTGGAAACTTGCTGCTTAATACAGGTTGGTTGCTTAATGGAGGTGACCACTAACACAGGTTTGACTGTATAATGGAGGTGACCACTAACACAGGTTTGACTGTATAATAGAGGTGACCACTAACACAGGTTTGACTGTATAATGGAGGTGACCACTAACACAGGTTTGACTGTATAATGGATGGAGGTGACCACTAACACAGGTTTGACTGTATAATGGAGGTGACCACTAACACAGGTTTGACTGTATAATGGAAGTGACCACTAACACAGGTTTGACTGTATAATGGAGGTGACCACTAACACAGGTTTGACTGTATAATGGAGGTGACCACTAACACAGGTTTGACTGTATAATGGAGGTGACCACTAACACAGGTTTGACTGTATAATGGAGGTGAACACTAACACAGGTTTGACTGTATAATGGAGGTGACCACTAACACAGGTTTGACTGTATGATGATTGTAACTTTGGTTAAGGAAATCACGTAGGTTGTGCTTCGAGCATGGGCAGCCAGTAGGAACCACTGACCTTCCACAACCCAGATGGATAGCTTCCCGACATGTGGGATCAGAATAGAATCTAGAGCAGTAAGGGTTAAGTGACTTGAAATCGACAAACCGTAACCACTTGGGCCCCTTCTATTTTACAAGTGTATATTTCTATTCAATCTGGGAACTTATTTTTAATAAGTAAAACAGTGAGTTAGTTTTGCTAGACAGATTTGGTTAGAAAAACTCATGCATAAATGTTTCTAGGACTCCTTAGCAGGACACCTGTCATTCCAATGAAGGGACACCTGTCATTCCAATGAGGGGACACCTGTCATTCCAATGAGGGGACACCTGTCATTCCAATGAGGGGACACCTGTCATTCCAATGAGGGGACACATGTCATTCCAACGAGGGGACACCTGTCATTCCAATGAGGGGACACCTGTCATTCCAATGAGGGGACACCTGTCATTCCAATGAGGGGACACCTGTCATTCCAATGAGGGGACACCTGTCATTCCAATGAGGGGACACCTGTCATTCCAATGAGGGGACACCTATCATTCCAATGAGGGGACACCTGTCATTCCAATGAAGGGACACCTGTCATTCCAATGAAGGGACACCTGTCATTCCAATGAGGGGACACCTGTCATTCCAATGAGGGGACACCTGTCATTCCAATGAGGGGACACCTGTCATTCCAATGAGGGACACCTGTCATTCCAATGAAGAGGGGACACCTGTCATTCCAATGAGGGGACACCTGTCATTCCAATGAGGGGACACCTGTCATTCCAATGAGGGGACACCTGTCATTCCAATGAGGGGACACCTGTCATTCCAATGAAGGGACACCTGTCATTCCAATGAGGGGACACCTGTTATTCCAATGAGGGGACACCTGTTATTCCAACGACGGGAACCTGTCATTCCAACGAGGGGACACATGTCATTCCAATGAGGGGACACCTGTCATTCCAACGAGGGGACACCTGTCATTCCAATGAGGGGACACCTGTCATTCCAATGAGGGGACACCTGTCATTCCAACGAGGGGACATTTAAAATATTTATGAAGAACAAAGATGGAATGGTAACAGTCTCACGAGACATTTTGTATTTTTGTGAATCATTTTAATAGAAATCTAGAGACTATCTCAAAAGGGACTGTCCCCATAAGTAGGTTACTTCACATGTAAGAGAAACTTGTAGAAAATGTATTTCTATATTACAATATATATTTTCGCTACACAAATAAAATAGTTTAAATAACTAATAATTTAGTAATAAACAAATATCGCATATCATTTGTTGACATAACCAATTATTTCAGACTGAAATCGACAGTTAGGACTTGCCCTCCGCCATGTCATTCTAATATTTTTGTCAAGTAGGTGCGCACTGTGTTGCAAATGAAACAAACACGGAAATTCCATATCTATTCTTAGACACAAACCTGTTGTAATTTTTAAAAGCTCCGTATTGGTTACTTCCCTTTGCCTCGGGAGAAAACATCTGTCTCGGATTAATTATAGCTTTGGGATTATCGGACAATAGGGGCTATCAACATGGATCAGTCAAGCAGGTGCATATCTTAGGCAGGTTTGATTATACACTTTTTTGAGAGATTATATTTACCAATTTAGGTTTTTTAGAAAAATGTATTTGACCGATTTCATGACTTTGTCAACAATGTTTCTGGACCGATTTTTCATGACTTTTTGGTTGCTACAATCGGTCCACCAGTCCACAGGGAGACCGGCGATTTTAGAAGCCCTGGTATGTATCCTGAATAATGAAATATGTGGTACGTATTTACCATTATATCCCACACTTGTGCCTGTGCAATTCTATTTTTAGACTCATTAGATTTCAACTATCACTAAACTACAGTATCACGCGTTTATCATAGACTCCAATAATAAACAATGGTCAATTCAGGAGCGTGGCTAACTGCTCTATGAAATCCTACTTTCACTTTTGAGAGTTTGTTAACATTGTTTATTGATTGAAAATTATTATTCTAATTATTTCGGAAGAATTTGTAGTAGCATTGTAAATTTATACGTGAACGATATTTATTTTCTTTGTGTGATGCTATGGCGTATTAATACGACAAACTGGTGCCAAAACCAATATAGGCATCATTGTAAATCTCAGGAATTCTAGATGTATTCTCACTTGTATGGTTTGATTGAGTTGAAATCTGCTACAGACATAATGGTTTTCTTGCTATTATAAAGTTGCCACGTCAAAGAAATAAGACATTTTAGCGAATAATTTATTAGTATATCTCGATCACTGTGGAAATATCTCAAATGTTCTAGACGGGTTTTATTGTTCTCCAAGTTTATGTTATTATTTTAGTGTGTTATGGAACAGATCAACCGATGCTGCAACAGGACAATACAAGTCTATACTGTTAACCATTCCCTCATAGAGACCTAGACTTATACACTGTGTTATGGAACAGATCAACCGATGCTGCAACAGGACAATACAAGTCTATACTGTTAACGTGGGATGACAACGAATAGCGATTATACTATTCGAATATTCTGTCAGGAAGGTATTCGAATATTCGATAGGATTCTATCAAAAACTCAAAATCACTCAAACTCTTATAAAAATTGCCAAACTAACCTAATTTCTGTTTTACGCGTAAATGTCATCTTCTTCAAATGATTATTCAGATTGATAGTGTACCCGAAAATATTAAATTCAATTTGCATATATTACACCTAGCAGTTTTCTTATTCACAGATCGATTCATGCATTTCCAAACGTGTGACTGAGCGGGTGGCATTTTTGAGGACAATATAATATTGGACCGGACTGAATGAGGGGTCAGTGTGAGAGAGTGGAATGGATTGAATAAGGGGTCAGTCTGATACAGTGAACCGGACTGAATCATGGGTCAGTGTGACTGGTGGATCAGACAGAATCAGGCGTTTATATGACTGGTGGATCGGACAGAATCTGGGATTATTGTGACTGGTGGATCAGACAGAATCAGGCATTTATATGACTGGTGGATCGGACAGAATCTGGGATTATTGTGACTGGTGGATCAGACATAATCGGGGATTATTGTGACTGGTGGATCGGACAGAATCTGGGATTATTGTGACTGGTGGATCAGACAGAATCGGGGATTATTGTGACTGGTGGATCGGACAGAATCTGGGATTATTGTGACTGGTGGATCGGACAGAATCGGGGATTATTGTGACTGGTGATCGGACAGAATCGGGGATTATTGTGACTGGTGATCGGACAGAATCGGGATTATTGTGACTGGTGGATCAGACAGAATCGGGGATTATTGTGACTGGTGGATCAGACAGAATCGGGGATTATTGTGACTGGTGGATCAGACAGAATCGGGGATTATTGTGACTGGTGGATCGGACAGAATCTGGGATTATTATGACTGGTGGATCAGACAGAATCTGGGATTATTGTGACTGGTGGATCGGACAGAATCTGGGATTATTGTGACTGGTGGATCAGACAGAATCTGGGATTATTGTGACTGGTGGATCAGACAGAATCTGGGATTATTGTGACTGGTGGATCAGACAGAATCTGGGATTAGTGGTTGTGATGTTTGGGGAGTCCGTCTTAAATGCTAATCAGACTTACCTGGTCCCTTGGCCCCACCGGACAACAGCCTACCAAGACGGAAAATAACAGCCCGTTCATATTCTTGAACCACCTGCAAATACAAGATTACAATATTGTTACGGATTGAGGAAATTTATGTATATAAATTGATTGCTGAAGGTTATATAATACAATACAATACAATATTATAAAAAGTAAAAAGTAAAGTGTTTGTTTATTATAGTGTCACCCCTATTTAAAGGGCCAGCCATTTCTGACTTATGAGACACCTCTTTTTTTATGAACATCAGTACTTCCCGAATCCTATGCTTGTGTGCCAGATGCCAGGCTGGTAGGCAATCGGTGACCATTATTTAACTAGCTGGCGGCTAACCAACCGGCCATATCAGAACGAACCCCTGACGAGATTCGAACCTTCGACCTCCCGCTCTGTAGACCACTATATGCTACAATACTGCTCACACATTGCTTATATGCTTTTCGAATGCAGAAATAAAGGTGCAAGCATGTTCTCTTAGATAATATTAATCTATGTAGTGCAGTTTCTCAGGGCAAAGGCCTCGGTACCTCAAGTGGTACAGTGATGGCGTGGTTGGGTCATCTGGCTTTGAATCCCAACCGTAACAACTGCAGTTTGTCCATCCACGACAAATTACCAGACATTAATTGTTTGTGGATCACAATGTCATAATGATACCAAAGTATGTGGACAACATGGACCACTTCACCCCATGGCCAAACATGTTATCCTCCATAAACAAGGCATTCACCTAGGACAAAGTAGAAGCCTACCACATGGCTAACTCATTGTCTATAAACAAGGCATTCACAGAGGACAAAGTAGAAGCCTACCGCATGGCTAACTCATTGTCTATAAACAAGGCATTCACCTAGGACAAAGTAGAAGCCTACCGCATGGCTAACTCATTGTCTATAAACAAGGCATTCACCGAGGACAAAGTAGAAGCCTACCACATGGCTAACTCATTGTCTATAAACAAGGCATTCACCTAGGACAAAGTAGAAGCCTACCACATGGCTAACTCATTGTCTATAAACAAGGCATTCACCTAGGACAAAGTAGAAGACTACCGCATGGCTAACTCATTGTCTATAAACAAGGCATTCACCTAGGACAAAGTAGAAGCCTACCACATGGCTAACTCATTGTCTATAAACAAGGCATTCACAGAGGACCATGGCTAACTCATTGTCTATAAACAAGGCATTCACCTAGGACAAAGTAGAAAACTACCACATGGCTAACTCATTGTCTATAAACAAGGCATTCACCTAGGACAAAGTAGAAGCCTACCACATGGCTAACTCATTGTCTATAAACAAGGCATTCACCTAGGACAAAGTAGAAGCCTACCACATGGCTAACTCATCCTCTATAAACAAGGCATTCACAGAGGACCATGTGAAAGATAACGTCATGGCTAAGCGGGTCATCCTCTATAAACAAGGCATTCACAGAGGACCATGTGAAAGACAACGTCATGGCTAAGTGGGTCATCCTCTATAAACAAGGCATTCACAGAGGACCATGTGAAAGATAACGTCATGGCTAAGCGGGTCATCCTCAATAAACAAGGCATTCACAGAGGACCTTGTGAAAGATAACGTCATGG
Source organism: Archivesica marissinica (assembly GCA_014843695.1). NCBI lineage: Eukaryota > Metazoa > Mollusca > Bivalvia > Venerida > Vesicomyidae > Archivesica > Archivesica marissinica. The sequence goes on along the minus strand of CM026400.1, from coordinate 19,137,517 downwards.
CTAAGCGGGTCATCCTCTATAAACAAGGCATTCACAGAGGACCTTGTGGAAGACAACGCTATGGCTAAGTGGGTCATCCTCTATAAACAAGGCATTCACCACCTTGTGGATGACGTGGAAGACTAGCCAATGGCAAAATCAGTCATCCGCAATTAACAACAACAAAAAATAAGCAAATTCGGTGATTTGATATCCGCAGCCGTACTGGCACGGTTAGCTGGACGGACAAATTTGTGGATTTTCAGTCATAACTTATTATTAACCAGCATTACTGGTTCGATCCTGCCGACAGTTCACATACACAAGCATATAGTATAAATTTATTACAATTCCATCAATTAGTTACTGAGATATGGCTGTGGACGGACAAATGTGCGGCCTTTTTAGTCAATGAAAAGCGATAAAAGTGCATGTTCACCACGGTACCGCACTATGATGATACATATTTACTTTTAAGCTTCACAAAATTCCACCCATTAGTTAATACAAATTTATTTTAGCTCGATTGCAAAACAAGTTCTTACAACTAATATTAATCACTCTTGAGACCTCATTCCTGATGGAATCCATCGCCACGAGGGAGAGAGGAGGCAATGTGGAATTTAAATGCCTTGCCTAAGGGCATAATCATAATGGCTCCAGCAGCGCTCGGACTCCGGACCTTTAGCACCTGAAGCGAACGAGCAATGCCACTGCGCTATCACGACGTCCACCCATTGGTTAATGAGAACAAAATAATATCCCTCGCAGAAATGGCGCTGCATAAAAAGAGCACTTACCTTAATACAGAGGCACAGTGAAAAAGGGACAGTAAGCAGGATAACCAACAGAGACAAGAACCACAAGATGTTTCCGCAGCAACCGAGTCCTACACCATTACTATTGTGGTCATTGCCACCTGCAATACAAAATACACATTGTCATGGCAACAAAGGTAGGAGCCAAGAGATGTATCCGCAGCAACCAAGTCCTACACCATTACTATCGTGGTCATTGCCACCTGCAATACAAAATACACATTGTCATGGCAACAAAGGTAGGAGCCAAAAGATGTATCCATAGCAACCGAGTCCTACACCGTTACTATCGTGGTCATCGCCACCTGCAATACAATATACAAATTGTCATGGCAACAAAGGCAGGAGCCAACATACAGATGTATCCGTAGCAACCGAGATCTGCAAACCAGTAATATATAATACAGGTTGTCACGGCAACAGAGAAAGGAGAAAAATAATGCATTAGCACGGCAACAGAGATCCCAGCAAATGTCAACCTGCAGTACCGGGTGTGTATATAACACAGTACCGGGTGTGTATATAACACAGTACCGGGTGTGTATATAACACAGTACCGGGTGTGTATATAACACAGTACCGGGTGTGTATATAACACAGTACCGGGTGTGTATATAACACAGTACCGGGTGGTATATAACACAGTACCGGGTGTGTATATAACACAGTACCGGGTGTGTATATAACACAGTACCGGGTGTGTATATAACACAGTACCGGGTGTGTATATAACACAGTACCGGGTGTGTATATAACACAGTACCGGGTGTGTATATAACACAGTACCGGGTGTGTATATAACACAGTACCGGGTGTGTATATAACACAGTACCGGGTGTATATAACACAGTACCGGGTGTGTATAACACAGTACCGGGTGTGTATATAACACAGTACCGGGTGTGTATATAACACAGTACCGGGTGTGTATATAACACAGTACCGGGTGTGTATATAACACAGTACCGGGTGTGTATATAACACAGTACCGGGTGTGTATATAACACAGTACCGGGTGTGTATATAACACAGTACCGGGTGTGTATATAACACAGTACCGGGTATGTATATAACACACATCATGACAGTAATAGGATATATGAATACATGACGGTTGTCATACTGGGAGCTGGAGACAATCTGGGAGCTGGAGACAATCTGGGAGCTGGAGACAATCTGGGAGCCGGAGACAATCTGGGAGCTGGAGACAATCTGTGAGCTGGAGACAATCTGGGAGCTGGAGACAATCTGGGAGCTGGAGACAATCTGGGAGCTGGAGACAATCTGGGAGCTGGAGACAATCAATTTGAACGTCCGATTTGGAATTAGTTTAAACAAATTTATTTTAGCTCGATTACGAAACAAGTTCTAACAACTTATATTAATCACTCCCGAGACCTCATTCCTGATGGGATCCATCGCAACGAGGGAGAGATTTGGAGTTGCTAGGATCGTACTGGGATGTCGTCACTGCTATGGGGATCTTGGTGAAATCTTATGATGAGAACGAGAACTATCCAAATCCATCTAAGGTTACCCATAATTCCCTAGTTTCCAATGTTTTATTGCATTTTATTCAGCGAAATGTACAAGTACTTTGCTACATGCCAGAAAAGGGCCAAAAAATTATACTAATTTCAAAATTGAAACAAGTTTAAATTCAGAGACTTTGTACACGAGGTCCGTCCCAACTGATAAACAACCATACCACTTTGCATGTTAGAGGCAGATAAAATCACTTTTACAAACAGCATAGAGCCAACAGCAACGTTCCGTCTGATCAGGCTCTATGCTGTTTGCTATTCGGATAGTGGAGGTAAAACACTTGGCTTAAATAGCAAACAACATAGATCCTGATCAGATGTGGCGTTACGCCGTGCCTGATCTGGATCTATGTTGCTTGCAAAAGGTTTTATTTACTCAGCAGGCAAAGAGCAAAGAAAAAATACAGAAAAACAGAAAATAAATTAACACACCCTTCGTTAAATCATCCATTATTATTTGTTATTTGAATTTTCCGCTTTAATTCTCAGAAATAACAACAATACAGGCAGACTGTAGGCAGTCACACAGCAAAATTTCATCAAACAAAACTTTTCTCCAGACAAAAACCAATTTCCAATATACACAGCTGATTATTGTTCCATCTTATCATCTGGTATCCAAAACCACAGGAGCTGGAAATGTTATCACAAATGCCACCAAATATCTTTTATGGATTAGATTCCAAGCTCCTGTGCAGAAAATCCATTAAAATGTTACACCAAACTCCTGTGCAGAAAATCCATTAAAATGTTACACCAAACTCCTGTGGAGAAAATCCATTAAAATGTTACACCAAACTCCTGTGGAGAAAATCCATTAAAATGTTACACCAAACTCCTGTGCAGAAAATCCATTAAAATGTTACACCAAACTCCTGTGCAGAAAATCCATTAAAATGTTACACCAAATTATTTCCTAGTAAGCAGAATCCACCATTAACCCATTAAGTAACTGACATGGACTGGTGCATGATATTAACCCATTCAACACCAAGTAACTGACATGGACTGGTGCATGATATTAACCCATTCAACACCAAGTAACTGACATGGACTGGTGCATGATATTAACCCATTCAACACCAAGTAACTGACATGGATGTGCATGATATTAACCCATTCAACACCAAGAACTGACATGGACTGGTGCATGATATTAACCCTTCAACACCAAGTAACTGACATGGACTGGTGCATGATATTAACCCATTCAACACCAAGTAACTGACATGGACTGGTGCATGATATAACCCATTCAACACCAAGTAACTGACATGGACTGGTGCATGATATTAACCCATTCAACACCAAGTAACTGACATGGACTGGTGCATGATATTAACCCATTCAACACCAAGTAACTGACATGGACTGGTGCATGATATTAACCCATTCAACACCAGTAACTGACATGGACTGGTGCATGATATTAACCCATTCAACACCAAGTAACTGACATGGACTGGTGCATGATATTACCCATTCAACACCAGTAACTGACATGGACTGGTGCATGATATTAACCCATTCAACACCAAGTAACTGACATGGACTGGTGCATGATATTAACCCATTCAACACCAAGTAACTGACATGGACTGGTGCATGATATTAACCCATTCAACACCAAGTAACTGACATGGACTGGTGCATGATATTAACTCATTCAACACCAAGTAACTGACATGGACTGGTGCATGATATTTTTAGACCAATAAATTAATAAGAAAATTATATTTGGACCAGTTCAATTATCATAATGGGCAATTTTGTCTAAAAATAGTAAATATTACTGGCAAAATGTGCAGATCCTGATGAAACAGCTTGTCACGAGCCGGCTCATCTGGATCTACACTTTTTATAAGCCCATTTAGGTATGTAGTGTTGAAAGTGTTAAATTATAAAATTTCTAAATAATTCCTCGCACATTTACTAAAACTGTTAGGTTCGGACCGGGAAGTATGTGAGATGGTACGGTGGTCGCCAGATCGTATAGGTGGGTTTTATCCGGGTACTCCATTTTCCTCCCACATTTGTGTCATGAACCTGTAGCTGCCCCACTGACTGACAATCCAACATCAGAAGTGGTTTGTGACACCTGTAGTAAACCTAATATGTAGTTTAAAAGTTTAAACTTTATTTATTTGAGAACGATTGCGAAGCCAGTTTTAACAACTTATACTAATCACTCTCGTTGGCGCGGATGAAAGCATAAATGTGGTAATTAATATAAGTTGTTAAAACTTGTTTCTCAATCGTTGGGTCGGATGAAAGCGTATACCTATGTGGTAATTAATATAAGTTGTTAAAACTTGCTTTGCAATCGTTGTAAAATAAATATATATAAAAATTTAAAAAAGCTATGGAGGTTATAAAGCTTTTTCTCCAATCTCAATCTCATTCTCAAGCGTCTGATTGGTTCACTCGAGCTAAGATATTAGAATCAACCAATCAAATCACTAGAGCTCGAGTTTGAGATCTGAGAAAAGTTTTATAACCTCGGAGCAGAGGGATTTTCATTGTCCCAAAGCTTGTTTATAAAACTGTTCAAGTTGTTTGCTTCTACAACATCGTATGGTAAGTTATTCCATTCATATATTATTCCCTGAGAAAAGCTTCAGAGACAGAAACTGGTTTCAGACCTTGGTTTGGCTAATTATGTGTGTTTTACGTTTATTTATCGTCGCTACCGGTTGCCCATATGAGCGACGCCTCCTGAAGAGATTAGTCATTTTAGATTTTGGAGGAGTGCAATGATACAGACAGAGACCCATTACAGAGTCTCCTCTGGTTCTTTTACGTGCACGGTGTAAAGCACCGACACGAGATCTCGGTTTAACGTACCATCTGAAAGACTGTTAATTTTATTAGGGTCAGACGGGGGATCGAACCTGCGATCCCTGGATTACCAATCCAGCGTGTTACCGCTGGACTACAGATCAGTCTGGCTAATTTGTAACAAGACTTCTATATATACATGTATACAGGCATATAGCACCTATAAGGCCATGAAGGCCTGTGCCTGCAGATTGTCCCAGAAAATAAAAAATCTAAAAACCCCAAAATGCAATAAAAACTGTAGGGTGTGTGTGGGGGGGGGGGGGGCGAAGAGTTGGGTGGTTGTCAACTTGGAGGTCACATTTGCAATTTGAATATCCAAGGCGTAAATTGAAATGCATGCACAATTGACATTATATGATTATAGGAATCAATTATTTTATGAGGGAGTGTCCAGACCTCTAGCTAAATCGCATCCTTTAATGATCAATTCATTAGTCGGTCCTACAGATTCCAAATCGCTAGCTACGCCCCCGGCATAGTATTATATACGGCATGAGAGATTCATGACATTGTGCCTATCATGGACCTGTGGGGAAAGCAGTATTTTCCTCGCAAATTGATTCAGCAGATTATCTGTTTGGATCAAAGAACTGCACAATTGGGTGCAGCCATCTGTATCAGATGAGCTTGGCACGGTAACTGCATATTGTTACTGAAGGCAGATGGTACATTTTTGCCCCAAGCCCGCAGACTATGCGAATTATGCAATAGCTCAGTAAAGAGGTTTAGGCAAGTAGTAAGAGAAAATCGGGGTAAATTAAGCGGGCAATTAACTGTTCATTTACTGGGTTATGCTCAAGCTTTTGATTGGCTCAGACAAATGTAAATCTCAGAATTAACGCGTTTATGCGTTTGAGATCTGAGAAAAATTATATAACCGCGAGCTTGGGTCATGAACTTCTGTGGCTGAGTGGTCGAGCATGCCATTATTAGAACTCTCCATTCACCGCTATCATCAGAGTTTGCTCCGTATCGGTAACAAGTGATAAAATGATGATATGTGAGAAACTTGTCAGAGGTTGGGGATTTGAGTAGTTCTTTTTACATAAATGCTAGTGGTCTTCTCTACCACAACAGATTAAATTTGTAAGATAATGCTCCAGATTGGCCCTGTATAAAAATATCTAAGGGTGGGGGAGGTGGGGGCGTTTCTGGCATTGTAAATCACAATTAACCCTTTCACTCATAGAAGCACCTCTTATTACCGATACAAAATACATTGACAATGTAGTAGCCAAACCAATGTTCATAATAAAGGCAAGAATCCTATGTAGTCCCAGTAATATCTATGGAGATGGGACAGATATGGCGACTACTTATCCACTGCATTATAGCTAAATGGCTGTCGTTTGTATGGAGATATAATAGTACATTAACCTAAATCTCATGTAGTCCCAGTAATATCTATGGAGGTGGGATAGGTATGGCGACTACTTATCCACTGCATGATAGCTAAATGGCTGTCATTTGTATGGAGATATAATAGTATATTAACCTAAATCTCTATGTAGTCCCAGTAATATCTATGGAGGTGGGATAGGTATGGCGACTACTTATCCACTGCATGATAGCTAAATGGCTGTCATTTGTATGGAGATATAATAGTATATTAACCTAAATCTCTATGAAGGAAAGGGTTAAATGGCTGTCGTTTGTATGGAGATATAATAGTATATTAACCTAAATCTCTATGAAGGAAAGGGCTAAATGGCTGTAGTTTGTATGGAGATATTATAGTATATTAACCTAAATCTCTATGAAGGAAAGGGTTAAATGGCTGTAGTTTGTATGGAGATATAATAGTATATTAACCTAAATCTCTATGAAGGAAAGGGTTAAATGACTGTTGTTTGTATGGAGATATAATAGTATATTAACCTAAATCTCTATGAAGGAAAGGGTTAAATGGCTGTAGTTTGTATGGAGATATAATAGTATATTAACCTAAATCTCTATGAAGGAAAGGGTAAAATGACTGTTGTTTGTTTGGAGATATAATAGTATATTAACCTAAATCTAACCTAAATCTCTATGAAGGAAATGGTTAAATGGCTGTTGTTTGTATGGAGATATAATAGTATATTAACCTAAACCTCTATGAAGGAAAGAGTTAATTAGTTTCACAATAATTAGCAATAGATCATAGAATATGTTGTAGTTTTAATCTGTAATTTCTTATTTTGTGTATCTAATGTACAATCCATATTTTAAGTAGGTTCCTCATCAGTTTAAGTGTACATTTGTATTTAAAACATGTATAAATAGAAATTATATAATTTATATAATTTTTTCCGTACTTTTATCTCATGCTTTTTTAACCCTGCATTCTACATTTTGTAATCTTTTGATTTTTATTGTTATATGTGTGTTATGTTACATGTTTATATGTGTGTTATGTTACATGTTTATGTAGACTGTGTGTGTTATGTTACATGTTTATGTAAAGCACTTTGTGTGTTATGTTACATGTTTATGTAAAGCACTTTGTGTGTTATGTTACATGTTTATGTAAAGCACTTTGTGTGTTATGTTACATGTTTATGTAAAGCACTTTGTGTGTTATGTTACATGTTTATGTAAAGCGCTTTGTGTGTTATGTTACATGTTTATGTAAAGCACTTTGTGTGTTATGTTACATGTTTATGTAAAGCGCTTTGTGTGTTATGTTACATGTTTATGTAAAGCGCTTTGTGTGTTATGTTACATGTTTATGTAAAGCACTTTGTGTGTTATGTTACATGTTTATGTAAAGCACTTTGTGTGTTATGTTACATGTTTATGTAAAGCGCTGTGTGTGTTATGTTACATGTTTATGTAAAGCTCATTGTGTTTTATGTTACATGTTTATGTAAAGCACTGTGTGTGTTATGTTACATGTTTATGTAAAGCTCATTGTGTTTTATGTTACATGTTTATGTAAAGCACTGTGTGTGTTATGTTACATGTTTATGTAAAGCACTGTGTGTGTTATGTTACATGTTTATGTAAAGCTCATTGTGTTTTATGTTACATGTTTATGTAAAGTGATTTGTGTGTTATGTTACATGTCTATGTAAAGCACTTTGTGTGTTATGTAAACTTATGTTACATGTTTATGTAAAGTGCTTTGTGTGTTATGTTACATGTCTATGTAAAGCACTTTGTGTGTTATGTAAACTTATGTTACATGTTTATGTAAAGCGCTTTTGAACATGTAATTTTTATATGATAAGGGCTCGCAGGTTCGATTCCCCATCTGACCCTAATAAAATTAACAGTCTTTCATATGGGACGTTAAACCGAGGTCTCGTGTCGGTGGTTTACACCGTGCACGTAAAAGAACCAGAGGAGATTCTGGAATGGGTCTCTGTCTGTATCATTGCACTATCCTCCAAAACTCTAAAATGAACTAATCTCTTCAGGAGGCGTCGCTCATATGGGCAACCGGTAGCGACGATAAATAAACGTAAAACACACACACAAATTCGAGATTCCTGCTAAAATATAATTGCGATTGTTAATTTAAGATTTCGCGAAAATGATTTGACGAAAATCACTAAAGACAGTATTGAACTAGTTTTTAAGTTTTTAAAAAAAATCGTATTCTGTTGGTTCAGTGGAGTATAAACCTGATAATGGCAAACAGCATAGGCCAGATCAGATGGCTAAATAGCAAACAGCATAGCGCCAGATCAGATGGCTAAATAGCAAACAGCATAGCGCCAGATCAGATGGCTAAATAGCAAACAGCATAGCGCCAGATCAGATGGCTAAATAGCAAACAGCATAGCGCCAGATCAGATGGCTAAATAGCAAACAGCACAGAGCCAGATCAGATGGCATATAGAATGTCTGCTCTGTGCTGTTTGCACTTCAGATAGTGGAGCTAAAACACTTGGCTGAATAACAAACCACATAGATCGTGATCAGACGCTTTACGCCGTGGCTGATCTGAATCTATGTGGTTTGCATATGTTATTCAGCATATTAAGGGCTGTCCGTTTAGCGCAGTGGTTAGCGCGCTCGCTTCTCACAAATGCAACCCGGGTTCGATCCTCGGACTGGAAAGTATGTGAGATGGTACGGTGGTCGCCAGATCAGACAGGTGGGTTTTCTCTGGGTACTCCGGTTTTCTCCCACATGAATGACCACATATACGCTTTCATCTAAATAAAGTTTAATGGGCTAAAAGCATGGAGTAGGACCTCATCGTCTTCCATTACAATCTTTCAGGAGATAATTAAAACAAGCCGTGGAAGTCGTGATAGCGCAGTGGTAGCGAGAGGCCTCGAGTTTGAGCCCCGTTAGATTGTGGCCTTAGGCAAGAAATTCCTGGGCAGGCTCCAGCAGTTAACCAGTACTTGGTGCACCAACCTCCATAAGAAACTGCCAACTTTTTCATATAAATAGACACGACCCGAACGGGGCTCGAACCCACGACCATCAGTGATAATAGGTTACAGTGGACACAAGGACAGACAAAAATATTGGGAGGGCAGTACATTGTATATCTGCACTGTACCTCTGTAATTGCAGTCCATTAATATTGGACTGGTGTCAAAAGGCCAGAGTATTATATTAAATACTATGTGTACATGAACGAAATTAACAATTTTTAATAATTAGTTATATGTTATGTTATATTTCGGGTTTTACCATTTTGGGTTATATCGCCGGCAGCCAGTTTACTTAACAACACCTTTCCTGGGCAGGCTCCAGCGGTTAACCAGTACTTGGGTGACATAAGAAACTGCCAACTTTTTCATATAAATGAGACACGGCCTGAGCGGGGCTCGAACCCGTGACCATCAGTGATGATAGGTTACAGTGGTATACACGTCAGCGACCTTAACCACTCGACCACGGAGGCGGACCCAATTTTAATTAGTAGGAACTTGTTATATAAGTGTGTGTGTTTTAAGTAAGATATAAGCCTCAAACGGATCCAATATGTAAAATATTGGACTGTGTGAGGCGCATAACGCCGAAGACAGTATCAATCTTTACATAAAAACCCAACCAGAAAGAATGGTATTACAATATGAACAAGTGAACATAACACCGATACAGAATGCCAATATTGGTGTAAAAACCAACATGTGGTGTTGGAGAAATCATTGTCTTATAAAAATGTTCAAAGGGCCATAAATCTGCAAACAAATCATGTTACATCCTGATCTGCCCTGTATGTCTAGTTATCTGAATCAATGATATAAGAATAACAAGCTTAATACGATACTAATGGAGATCACAGCAGTATATAACAATGCTCAACAGCTGTTAGTCAATCAATTATACCATCCCAATTCAGAGACATTGCTGCTATTTCCATTACCTCCCTTTGGCACCTATTCTAATATATGTATCTTGTCCATTTAGTTGGAACCCTTTTGTTTTTACTGTTGTTCCCAGTAACCAGATATTGTGGTATTTTTACAGCAACATTTCCATTGCACATGTAGATACTGTAGGACAGCTATCGGGATTACCTAAAATTAACCTGTAACCTGTCAATCACAACAAAAGTCGCTTTTGCAAACAGCATAGAGCCTGGTATATTCGGATAGTGGAGCTAAAACACTTGTCTGAGTAGCAAACAACATAGATCCTGATCAGGCGCAGCATTACGCCGTGGCTGATCTGGATCTATGCTGTTTGCTATTCAGATAGTGGAGCTAAAACACTTGTCTGAGTAGCAAACAACATAGATCCTGATCAGGCGCAGCATTACGCCGTGGCTGATCTGGATCTATGCTGTTTGCTATTCAGATAGTGGAGCTAAAACACTTGTCTGAGTAGCAAACAACATAGATCCTGATCAGGCGCAGCATTACGCCGTGGCTGATCTGGATCTATGCTGTTTGCTATTCAGATAGTGGAGCTAAAACACTTGTCTGAGTAGCAAACAACATAGATCCTGATCAGGCGCAGCATTACGCCGTGGCTGATCTGGATCTATGCTGTTTGCTATTCAGATAGTGGAGCTAAAACACTTGTCTGAGTAGCAAACAACATAGATCCTGATCAGGCGCAGCATTACGACCCGGCTGATCTGGATCTATGCTGTTTGCTATTCGGATAGTGGAGCTAAAACACTTGTCTGAGTAGCAAACAACATAGATCCTGATCAGGCGCAGTATTACGACCCGGCTGATCTGGATCTATGCTGTTTGCTATTCGGATAGCTAAAACACTTGTCTGAGTAGCAAACAACATAGATCCTGATCAGGCGCAGCATTACGACCCGGCTGATCTGGATCTATGCTGTTTGCTATTCGGATAGTGGAGCTAAAACACTTGTCTGAGTAGCAAACAACATAGACCCTGATCAGGTGCAGCACTACGACCCGGCTGATCTGGATCTATGGTGTTTGCTATTCGGATAGTGGAGCTAAAACACTTGTCTGAGTAGCAAACAACATAGATTCTGATCAGGCGCAGCAATACGACCCGGCTGATCTGGATCTATGATGTTTGCTATTCGGATAGTGGAGCTAAAACACTTGTCTGAGTAGCAAACAACATAGATTCTGATCAGGCATAGCAATACGACCCGGCTGATCTGGATCTATGCTGTTTGCTATTCGGATAGTGGCGCTAAAACACTTGTCTGAATAGCAAACAACATAGATCTATGTTGTTTGCACATTTAGTCGAATTTATTCGGCAGGTTAAGGGTGAGTAACATCTTCCAATTAGCTCATTACTCTGCTAATGTGTCCAACCTTCCAATAAAATCTCCCTGCCACACTCACATAATCAGTATCAATAGAGATACTCTCAGCATGCCAGGTTACAAATAATCAATCCTCTTTTCCCAATACCATCATCTCATTCAATCAGGCAGGCAGGAATCTAGTCTATTCATCATAATCTGTCACAAATATACACTACTTTGAATTCTGAGAATAAACAACAATTGTCGATTGTCTTACATATATGATATACGGACTTGCTGCAGAAATGGACTTGCTAGCAGAAATGGACTTGCTGCAGAAATGGACTAGCTGGCAGAAAAGGGCTTGCTGTAGAAACTGAATTGCTGCAGAAACTGACATGTTGCAGAAATAGACTTGCTGCAGAAACTGACATGTTGCAGAAATAGACTTGCTGCAGAAACTGACATGCTGCAGAAATGGACATGCTGCAGAAATGGACTTGCTGCAGAAATGGACTTGCTGCAGAAATGGACTTGCTGCAGAAAAGGAGAAACATACCTGCTGCAGAAATGGACTTACTGCATAAACAGACTTGCTGCATAAACAGACTTGCTGCAGAAATGGACTAGCTGGCAGAAATGGGCTTGCTGGCAGAAATGGGCTTGCTGTAGAAACTGAATTGCTGCAGAAACTGACATGCTGCAGAAATAGACTTGCTGCAGAAACTGACTTGCTGCAGAAACTGACTTGCTGCAGAAACTGACTTGCTGTGGGAACCTTGTGAATTTGCTACAGAAACTGATTAGCTGAATCAACTGACTTGCTAAGAAAGCGACATGCTGCAGAAATGGACTTGCTGCAGAAATGGACTTGCTGCAGAAATGGACTTGCTGCAGAAATGGACGTGCTGCAGATATGGACTTGCTGCAGAAAAGGAGAAACATACCTGCTGCAGAAATGGACTTATTGCAGAAATGGACTTGCTGCAGAAACGGACTTGCTGCAGAAACAGATTTGCTGCAGCAACAGACTTACTGCATAAACAGACTTGCTGCATAAACGGACTTGCTGCAGAAATGGACTAGCTGGCAGAAATGGGCTTGCTGTAGAAACTGAATTGCTGCAGAAACTGACATGCTGCAGAAATAGACTTGCTGCAGAAACTGACTTGCTGCAGAAACTGACATGCTGCAGAAATAGACTTGCTGCAGAAACTGACTTGCTGTAGAAACTGACTTGCTGTGGGAACCTTGTGAATTTGCTACAGAAACTGATTAGCTGAATCAACTGACTTGCTAAGAAAGCGACTTGCTAAGAAAATGACTTGCTACATAAAACGATTTACTACAGAAAGCAACTTGCTGCAGAAACTGACATGCTGCAGAAATAGATTTGCTGCAGAGACTGACTTGCTGCAGAGACTAACATTCTGCAGAAACTGACCTGACCCGTTTATTTATCGTCGCTACCGGTTGTCCATATGAGCGACGCCTCCTGAAGAGATTAGTCATTTTAGATTTTTGGAGGATAGTGCAATGATACAGACAGTGACCCATTCCAGAATCTCTTCTGGTTCTTTTACGTGCATGGTGTAAAGCACCGATACGAGACCATCGGTTTAAAGTCCCTGAAAGACTGTTAATTTTATTAGGGTCAGATGGGCGATCGATTCTGAAATGGTATAAATGTTGAAGATAGACACTAATATTATGTTCTGGTTCAAATTTGTTGAGTTTTACATATTAAATGAATTTCTACTTCCAAGACGCTATCATTAATGAAAACAGCAATATCACACTACACCACTTGAGAGTTAAAGACAAGTGTCACGTGGAGTTGAGGACAATCACATTCTGGATGGGCGGAACTAGCTGAAATTGGCTGTCCGATTAGCGCAGTGGTTAGCGCGCTCGCTTCTCATCAATGCAACGCGGGTTCGATCCTCGGACCGGGAAGTATGTGAGATGGTACGGTGGTCGCCAGATCGGACAGGTGGGTTTTCTCCGGGTACTCCGGTTTCCTCCCACATGAATGACCACATTTACGCTTTTATCAGCGCCAACGAGAGTGATTAATATAAGTTGCTAAAACTTGCTTCGCAATCGTTGTAAAATAAATAAAGTATAAACGTTAGCTGAAATAATGTGTTCTGGTCTGTAGGTGTGCAAGAAATTGGCATACAGTCCAACCTACATGTACCTTAGGTATATATTGAGATATTAGGTTATTAATAATTTATTGCCCCTTCATATTTATATACAGTCAAACCTGTCATAAGCAGCCAGCCAAGGGAATCATTCAAAGCGGCTGCTTAGCACAGGAGGCTGCTTAACCCATTTCATTCTGGATATATTTAAAGGCTTTTGCAAACAACATAGATCCAGATCAGCCGCAGCGTGACGCTGCATGCTGATCAGGATCTATGTTGTTTGCTGCATAGCCAAGTGTCTTAGCAAGATCATCTGAACAGCAAACAGCATAGAGCCTGATCAGACAGAACATTCCATGGCGGTTGATCTGGCTCTCTATGTTCTTTGCAAATACCGTTTGAACGGTATCCAGAATGAAATGGGTTAATAGAGGTCAACTGTATAATAATACAGCATATTGGGAATCTGGAAACTGGCTGCTTAATACAGGTTGGTTGCTTAATTGAGGTGACCATTAACACAGGTTTTACTGTACTTATAATACAGCAGAAATAGACACTGATTTACCACATATTAAATCGGATATTGTCTTATTATAAATGGGAGTGATTTATATAATATGGCAAAATAGTAGCATGACAGATGTTGGTTTTCGGCTAATTTAATTTTAAAAAATGCAATAAAAATGAATGGTAAGGGGTGGAGCTGTATGGTAAGGTGGTGGATGCGCGTTCGTGCCCGTAAGCAAGGCATTTAAATTCCACGTTGCCTCTTCTCTCTCCCTCGTGGCGATGGATTCCATCAGGAATAAGGTCTCGAGAGTGATTAATATAAGTTGAAAGAACTTGTTTCGCAATCGAGCTAAAATAAATTTGTATAAACTAAGGGGGTGTCAGCGAACCCATCAAATAGGAAACTGAATTGAGTTCGGTATTTCATTACTTTTTAATTGATAAAAGAAGGTATTTCAGAACTGTACCAATATTTCCTTATATCTTATACCTTACAATTTTCCGAATTACGAACTTTCAAAATCCTCCGAGGGGGGAATACCCCCGCACCGCCTGTTCTAATGGTGCCTACATATATATCTAGCCGATGCTAAGCCCAAGATATATCATACACTGGTGAAACCCATCAGTGTTCTGTTTCATGTCGAATCATGTAAAACTTCTAGTTTTATCGGAAACTTAACCAAATCACTGGACATAAATGTCTCTACCCTTAAATACACTTCCTGTTACAAGTCTGAGAGAAAATACCCATAGGAAAAATGCTCTAAAATATAAAGTGAATCCAAGAACCTCCAAGGAAATCGGGTAGTATTTCCTTATCTGCAGCTCTAGGGAGGTGGTAGATTTATTTCCCCACCTTTCTTAGGCTTTTGATGCACTTATCTGCAGCTCTAGGAAGGTGGTAGATTTATTTTCTCACCTTTCTTAGGCTTTTGATGCACTTATCTGCTGCTCTAGGGAGGTGTTAGATTTATTTTCTCACCTTTCTTAGGCTTTTGATGCACTTATCTGCAGCTCTAGGGAGGTGGCAGATTTATTTTCCCACCTTTCTTAGGCTTTTGATGCACTTTACAAATTACATCGGTGGCGCATGTATATACTATTAGTTAGGTGATGAGGTCATTGGAATGTGACAATTTACTCACATTGAAGTTGCTTGTCACTTAAAAGTAAACACCACGTTTAACGATGCTCTGTTAACAGACATACAAGCAATTTGAAATTTGATCAAATTGATGTACAAAGGGGGATAATTTTGTAATACCGTATTTACTCGCGTATAAGACGATCTTAACTACAAAACGACCCACCAACTTTAGTCTTAGATCAGTGCTAATTTGCATAGATCCGCACATATAAGACGGGTTGAGAAATGGAAACCACTCAGAAGTAAAGATCAAACAAATTGTACTGTAAAAGCACTGTAAATTATGTCAACTCATAAAAAAAATGCACTGTTGCACAACAATAAATTTGATTTGCGAAAATGCTACAGACAAGTTCAGTTTACAGATAGAACTGTGCAAGTCTATGCTTTTGTTACACTCTCAGTTATTTCAAAGGTAACGTTTCTCACTCGCTTATTTGACGGGAAGAAACCTTGAGACAATAAACTGGCTGTCCGCGCTCGCTTCTCACCAATGCACTGCATGTGAGATGGTACGGTGGTAGCCAGATTAGACAGGTGGGTTTTCTCCAGGTACTCCGGTTTCCTCCCACGCGAATGACAACATTTACGCTTTCATCCGCGCCAACGAAAGTGATTTAACATAAGTTGTTAAAACTGGCTTCGCAATCGTTGTAAAATAAATAAAGTTTAAAATAAGTAGTCCGTTGTTCAACATTCAGAATTTGCAATTGTTAAAATAAAGCCTAAACTGTTACACCTTTTCAGTTATTTCAAAGGTAAGGTTTATCACTCGCTTATTTCATGGGAAGCAACCTTGAGACAATAATCTGGTGATAATAATCGTGTCCATAGGAGAGTAAGTACGGTACCTAAAAATAGAATTTTGGTTATTGCATAAAGTTTCATTCCAGACAACATGAATAATGCCATGCCATTAAATAGAAGCATAAGTGAACATGATTTGAGTGTGCAAATTATCAGTAAATTCTGTAAAACAAACAAAAAATAAAGAGGCTATGAAATGAACATTGTTGAGCTGGATAAATGGATATCGTATATTACCTGCAGACGGATCTGTAGTCCAGTGGTAACACGCTGGACTGGTAATCTAGGGATCGCAGGTTAAATCCCCCGTCTGACCCTAATAAAATTAACAGTCTTTCAGATGGGACGTTAAACCGAGGTCTCGTGTCGGTGCTTTACACTGTGCATGTAAAAGAACCAGAGGAGATTCTGGAATGGGTCTCTGTCTGTATCATTGCACTATCCTCCAAAATCTAAAATGACTAATCTCTTCAGGAGGCGTCGCTCATATGGGCAACCGGTAGCGACGATAAATAAACGTAAAAACACACCTGCAAAATTTCGACATTTTGCTCATCTAGAAATGTGAAGAAAGTACTAGATCGACTTATGGATGTGAAACAAGCAAAAAAAATGTTGAAAACAAAAGTTGGATTTTTTTTTTTTACTTTATTTTTGTATGTTTGTTATATTTGATTTAATATAACAAATTGCTTAGACAATTATTTACCTTATAAACCATAAAAAAGCTGATAAACAAACTTCCTAAACTATTGTTGTGCATCAGTGCATTTTTGTACGATTTTTAATAGAATAAAGTCAACCAGATATCTCAAAGTCAACCAGATATCTCAAAGTCAACCAGATATCTCAAAGACAACCAGATATCTCAAATTGAGCTCAGTTTCAGTCAAAAATGAGATAAAAGACAATTGCCTCAACAAATGTCATAAGTCCTAAGTACCCTCGAAAATCAGCATTTTGAATACAAAATTTGACCCTCGACTTATGGCCTAGATTGACTTATGACCGGGTGGTATATACAGTACCCGAGACACAAACCAGGTCCCGATGAACTTTGGGGCGACTATAAATAAACATTTCCGGGGAAAACAAAATGGATCCATACATTGCAGAATGGTATACTCCTGTTTATAGACCTATTTTCCATTTTTTACCGTGATACAGATCAGGAAGTTCAAAAAACTAAATGTCAATTATAGTTCCAAATGAACAATATCTCAATTATGCCATTTATCTCCGCATGTCACAAGCTCTATTATTCACAATTCTGTAGTAATTATGCTCCGACACAACCCAAGAGCATTTTGCAACAACCACCAATCTATCGATCAATGTACCACAGGAGATTGACACTATCAGAATTAAATAAATAGCTCACTCGCTCACCAATTAATGCAACACAGGTTCGATCCTTGGACCGGGAAAAATGGCGAAATGGCACGCTGGTCGCCAGAATGGACAGGAAGGTTTTCTAGGAGTGCATACATTGGTTTGCTCCCACACGAAGGATCATGTATATCATCAAGATTAATGTCAAACCCCTTGCGTGGGGGGGGGGGGCATACCTAGACATGTTTTAATGGGCATGCTTAACCAGCACTAAGCGTGTGAGGTGCCTTGCTCAACGACACCACATACGTGGCCTTACCGAGTATCAAACAAGGGACAATTCGTTTCCAAATCCGACGCTCCGCCATTGGACAATGGATGATTTTTAAATATAAGTTGCTAACGTCTTGTTCCGTGATCGTAAAATAAATAGTTAAAATTTTTTATATAAATAGCCACCAAACATTTTGTATCTCTGACCTAAAACATTCCCCTCCCCCATAATATGTAATATATATACCGGTATGTCTTTATAATTATGTTGTGGGTATTTCACCCTTTGCCTGCTGAGTAAATAAAATCACATTTGCAAACAAAATAGATCCAGATCCACCACATCTGATCAGGATCTATGTTGTTTGCTATTCAGCCAAGTGTTTCAGCTCCACTATCCGAATAGCAAACAGCAATAGGGCCTGATCAGACAGCACATTCTATGCCGTCTGATCTGGCTCTATACTGTTTGCAAACGTGATTTTATCTGCCGTTAGTTAACCCTTTCACCACTACAGCCCTCTAAATAGGCTTACAAAATGTGTAGATCTAGATGAGCTGACTTGTGACAAGCCGTCTCATCAGGATCTGCACTTTTTGCCAGTAGTATTACTATTATTAGACAAAATTACCCATTTTGATAAATGAAACTGAATGGAATTTTCTTATTAATTTATTGATCTAAAAATATCATGCACCAGTCCATATCAGTTACCTGGTGTTGAATGGGTTAATATCATGCACCAGTCCATATCAGTTACCTGGTGTTGAATGGGTTAATATCATGCACCAGTCCATATCAGTTACCTGGTGTTGAATGGGTTAATATCATGCACCAGTCCATATCAGTTACTTGGTGTTGAATGGGTTAATATCATGCACCAGTCCATATCAGTTACTTGGTGTTGAATGGGTTAATATCATGCACCAGTCCATATCAGTTACTTGGTGTTGAATGGGTTAATATCATGCACCAGTCCATATCAGTTACTTGGTGTTGAATGGGTTAATATCATGCACCAGTCCATGTCAGTTACTTGGTGTTGAATGGGTTAATGGTAGATTCTGCTTACTAGGAAATACTTTGGTGTAACATTTTAATGGATTTTCTACACAGGAGCATGGAATCAAATCCATACAAGATACAAAAATAGAGTGGTTGAATATGGATACAATTTCAAGCTCCTGTGGATCTATATTTGCATTCCAAACTATAAGCAAAATCGATAATTAACGTTTGAACGTTCGAATAACACAAGCATGTAACAGCAATGTTAATTGTCACTTAACGCTTTCAACACCTAGAAACTGACAGGTGCAGCATGCATGTTCGGAGGGGAACCCGGGATATTCCTCGACCAATAGTAGCTTTATTTGACAGGTGCCTGCCCGTGCATGTTCGGAGGGGAACCCGGGGTATTCCTCGACCAATAGTAGCTTTATTTGACAGGTGCCTGCCCGTGCATGTTCAGAGGGGAACCCGTGGTGTTCCTCGACCAATAGTAGCTTTATTTGACAGGTGCCTGCCCGTGCATGTTCGGAGTGGAACCCGAGGTATTCCTCGACCAATAGTAGCTTTATTTGACAGGTGCCTGCCAGTGCATGTTCGGAGGGGAACACAGGGTATTCCTCGACCAATAGTAGCTTTATTTGACAGGTGCCTGCCCGTGCATGTTCGGAGGGGAACACAGGGTATTCCTCGACCAATAGTAGCTTTATTTGACAGGTGCCTGCCCGTGCATGTTCGGAGTGGAACCCAGGTATTCCTCGACCAATAGTAGCTTTATTTGACAGGTGCCTGCCCGTGCATGTTCAGAGGGGAACCCGTGGTATTCCTCGACCAATAGTAGCTTTATTTGACAGGTGCCTGCCCGTGCATGTTCGGAGGGGAACACAGGGTATTCCTCGACCAATAGTAGCTTTATTTGACAGGTGCCTGCCCGTGCATGTTCGGAGGGGAACACAGGGTATTCCTCAACAATAGTAGCTTTATTTGACAGGTGCCTGCCCGTGCATGTTCGGAGGGGAACCAGGGGTATTCCTCGACCAATAGTAGCTTTATTTGACAGGTGCCTGCCGTGCATGTTCGGAGTGGAACCCGGGGGTTCCTCGACCAATAGTAGCTTTATTTGACAGGTGCCTGCCCGTGCATGTTCGGAGTGGAACCCGGGGTGTTCCTCGACCAATAGTAGCTTTATTTGACAGGTGCCTGCCCGTGCATGTTCGGAGTGGAACCCGGGGTATTCCTCGACCAATAGTAGCTTTATTTGACAGGTGCCTGCCCGTGCATGTTCGGAGTGGAACCCGGGGTATTCCTTGACCAATAGTGGCTTTATTTGACAGGTGCCTGCCTGTGCATGTTCCTCCACCAATTGTAGCTTTATTTTTTTAATTTTGCTTTTTATTTTTTCTATCTATCTATCTTCCTCTAATGTCAAACCTCTTGCGGGGATGTAGAAATGTTGCGTGTCAAAAACCGCACAGAAGTTAAAAGTATGAGTAGTTAAAAGCACAAATATAAGAAAGTAATGACAAAATAAGTTGGGTTAACCCTTTCCTTCATAAAGATTTAAGTTAATATACTATTATATCTCCATATAAACGACAGCCATTTAGCTATCATGCAGTGGATAAGTAGTCGCCTTATCTATCCCACCTCAATAGATATTACTGGGACTACATGAGATTTAGGTTAATATACTATTATATCTCCATATAAAAGGCAGCCATTTAGCTATCATGCAGTGGATAAGTAGTCGCCATATCTATCCCACCTCCATAGATATTACTGGAACTACATGAGATTTAAGTTAATATACTATTATATCTCCATATAAACGACAGCCATTTAGCTATCATGCAGTGGATAAGTAGTCGCCTTATCTATCCCACCTCCATATATATTACTGGAACTATATGAGATTCTGGCCTTTATTATGAACATTAGTTTGGCTACTACATTAAAATGTATGTCGTATTGGTAATGGTGTTGAGAGGTGATTCTATGTGTTTAAAAGAAGCTGGGCAGATCAACTAGGGGCTGGCAAACTGCCATATTGGATTACTCTATGGTAGAGAGATGTCAGGAGGGAGATGGTCAATGTCAGGAGGGAGATGGACAATGTCAGGAGGGAGATGGACAATGTCAGGAGGGAGATGGACAATGTCAGGAGGGAGATGGACAATGTCAGGAGGGAGGATGGACAATGTCAGGAGGGAGATGGACAATGTCAGGAGGGTGTCAGGAGGGAGATGGATAATGTCAGGAGGGAGATGGACAATGTCAGGAGGGAGATGGACAATGTCAGGAGGGAGATGGACAATGTCAGGAGGGAGATGGACAATGTCAGGAGGGTGTCAGGAGGGAGATGGACAATGTCAGGAGGGAGATGGACAATGTCAGGAGGGAGATGGACAATGTCAGGAGGGAGATGGACAATGTCAGGAGGGAGGATGGACAATGTCAGGAGGGAGATGGACAATGTCAGAGGGTGTCAGGAGGGAGATGGACAATGTCAGGAGGGAGATGGACAATGTCAGGAGGGAGATGGACAATGTCAGGAGGGAGATGGACAATGTCAGGAGGGAGATGGACAATGTCAGGAGGGTGTCAGGAGGGAGATGGACAATGTCAGGAGGGAGATGGACAATGTCAGGAGGGAGATGGACAATGTCAGGAGGGAGATGGACAATGTCAGGAGGGAGATGGACAATGTCAGGAGGGAGATGGACAATGTCAGGAGGGAGGATGGACAATGTCAGGAGGGAGATGGTTCCAATGGTTGATTGTTCTTAACATGTAGTAGTAGTCTGTAGTTGCTGTAATTAACCTATTGTTTGAGGAATGGCAGTGGCGTGCGGGACGGGAGAGGGGAACTAGGTAATTTTCAATGGGGATAGCAACCAGATCATTATGAATGTTTTACCTTAGGGATTACCTACTGTCAATACGCCGTTGATCTTGTCTGCATAGATTTTTTAATAGTAGCTAAAGAATACATGTTGTTTTCATCAAAATTTAAGACTTGAAGGGGTACATGCCCCCCCCCCCCCCCCGGGTGAGCAATCATTGGTCCCTTACAGTGCCATCTGACAGGCCGAACTATATAAACTCATACAGACAGCACAGTTAACACGTTGGACTGGTAATCCAGGGACCGCAGGTTCGATCCTAGGTCTGACCCTAGTAAAATGAACAGTCTTTCCAATGGGACTTTAAACCAAGGTCTTGTGTCGGTGCTTTACACTGTGCACGTAAAAGAACCAGATAGATTATTATTATAGACTATAAATTGAGGAAGATAGATAGTTATAATAGAGTATAAATTGAGGAAGTAGATAGTTATAATAGAGTATAAATTGAGGAAGTAGATAGTTATAATAGAGTATAAATTGAGGAAGTAGATAGTTATAATAGAGTATAAATTGAGGAAGTAGATAGTTATAATAGACTATAAATTGAGGAAGATAGATAGTTATAATAGAGTATAAATTGAGGAAGTAGATAGTTATAATAAGAGTATAAATTGAGGAAGTAGATAGTTATAATAGACTATAAATTGAGGAAGATAGATAGTTATAATAGACTATAAATTGAAAGATAGTTATTATAGACTATAAATTGAGGAAGATAGATAGTTATTATAGAGTATCAATTGAGGAAGATAGATAGTTATAATAGACTATAAATTGAGGAAGATAGATAGTTATAATAGAGTATAAATTGAGGAAGTAGATAGTTATAATAAGAGTATAAATTGAGGAAGTAGATAGTTATAATAGACTATAAATTGAGGAAGATAGATAGTTATAATAGACTATAAATTGAAAGATAGTTATTATAGACTATAAATTGAGGAAGATAGATAGTTATTATAGAGTATCAATTGAGGAAGATAGATAGTTATAATAGACTATAAATTGAGGAAGATAGATAGTTATAATAGAGTATAAATTGAGGAAGTAGA
>CM026400.1:18877006-19112006 GCA_014843695.1 Archivesica marissinica | reverse complement strand
GTGTATTATAAATGCAAATTAATCTTTCCTATCACAATTTCACTGTGAGAACTTGTCAGAGAATACAATGGGAAATGAATACATTTATCTCTAATCAAGCTTTATGTTTATTTATCTCCTCCTGAAGAGGTTAGTCATTTTAGATTTTTGGAAGATAGTGCAATGATACAGACAGAGACCCATTCCAGAGTCTCCTCTGGTTCTTTTACGTGCAAGGTGTAAAGCACCGACACGAGACCTCGGTTTAATGTCCCATATGGAACTGTTAATTTTACTAGGGTCAGATGAAAACTAATCTGTCTTATGACATGTTCTGCATCTCGCGTTCAAAGGATCGCCTATTCAGAGTACAGTCTGGTTTTATTTCCACACACCACAGTTTTTAACAAAGCTTAACCCATTCAACACCAAGTAACTGACTTGGACTGGTCCATGATATTTTTAGACCAATAAATTAATACGAAAATTACATTTGGACCAGTTCATTTATCAAAATGGGTAATTTTGTCTAAATATAGTAATATTACTGGCAAATAGTGCAGATCCTGATGAGACCCTGGCTTATCTTGATCTACATTTTTTGTAAGCCTATTTAGAGGTCTGTGGTGTTGAAAGGGTTAAAGCGACATTACATCGCAAAATGCAAAAATAATATCATAAAAAGTGTTATACGAGTTTGTTTATTAGTTGAAATACTCAGTTTTTGAGACAAATATGTGGTAAAAAAATATACCGTATTTAGCTGTGTATAGTGCGCTACCGTGCATAGTGCGCACCCACGATCTGGCACGAAAATCGGCGGAAAAACTGAGTTCCTATGTATACTGCGCACGTGAAAAACGCAATTTTCCAAGTCAAAATTAAACATTTATCAAGATTCGCTAAATATTGTGCTCCGTGATTTTTACAACTTATATTAATCACTCGAGATACCTCATCGAAAAACGGTAACGCACCCATAATTTCATGAAAAAAGAGAATGTTTACTGCTTGTCTGATGACAGCTTCGATGACATGGCATTAAATTGACAAGTTGAGTGATAATTAATTTCTCAAACTTAACACCTGCTCAAACATCTCAACACGTTCTCAAACATGTCAGCAGATGCTCAAACTTCTCAACACGTGTAGCCTACCTAATTAACTGGGACCCATTGTGAAAGGTTTGTCGAAATTAATTATAGCTACAAACAATTGAAATACTGCACCCAAAAAAAAGTGTGTCGCTTTATGCGGCGAAGTACGCGAAAAGTACGGGAAATATTACATACGATAAAACCACGTGATGTTATCAAATCGCCATTTTTTATGCATTTACTATTTTTAACTTTCAATTAAATTCTTCAAAGTTTGCCAAAATAAACGCAATATATGCTAAATTTGTGGTCTTATTCATTTCATTTATTTATATAGACTATCGGCAACTGGTTTTCATAGCTAGTTTATAACGTTTGTCGATTGTAACAAATTATAGAATGACTGCGGGGCCGTTCGGGTCGAATTTCATGAAATATTGGCCAATTTTGGTCCGGAAAAAAATGTCCTGGTGTCTGTACTGGTGTATAATGCGCAGTAGATAAAATGGATGAGGATTTCAGTAAGAAATGTGCGCACTATACACAGCTAAATACGGTACCCATAATTGTATTAGGAAATTACATTCTGCAGAAATTTGAGTTTTCACCGATGTAGTGTCGCTTTAATAAACTAAATAACAATTTATATTTACGAACACACACAATTCATATTTTAGTGCACTTCTTACCTAAATAGGGCTTACGCCCAAGTATTCGTAAATATTTATGTTTTTCAGTCAAGAATTTAGTGCTTGGATTGGCTATCACAATATACTATCCAATAAAAGTCGAGTTGCTTTTGGCTAATATGTAAATAACGTAAATAGCTTTCTCTAAGTCGAGAATTTAGTGCTTGAAGTGCTTTTCTGGAAATCCTATCCAAAATAGAATATTCGAAAACTTTTGGCTGAATTTGTTCCAGCGGTTGATGATTACAAACTTTGTTTAATAATCTAATATTTTCAATACCGGTAATAACCTATTAATATGAAGTAATACTATGAATTACCGTATGCTCACAAATAAAGTTGTTTTTGTGATAATGATAAAAAAAAATTTTTAATTTATCTCCTTTTATTGGATATAGGCATTAAAATCAACTGAAAAGGAATTAAACCTTTCAACACTACATAACTCTAAATAGGCTTTGCAAAAAGTGCAGATCCAAATGAGCCGGGCGGCTTGTGACGAGCCATCTCATCAGGATCTGCACTTTTTGCCAGTAATATTACTATTTTTAGACAAATTTACCCATTTTGATAAATGAACTGGTCGAAATGTAATTTTCTTATTAATTTATTGGTCTAAAGATATCACCAGTCCATGTCAGTTAATTAGTGTTGAATGGGTTAATGTAACTTGCTTACACTTGTTTTCCAATCCAATAATTACATTATGTAATGTATGTATATTATATATACTTATTTGTAAAATTTATAATTGAATACAGACGGATCTGTAATCCAGTGGTTAACACGCTAGACTGGTAATCCAGGGGTCGCAGGTTCGATCCCCCCTGACTGCCTGACCCTAATAAAATTAGTCTTTCAGATGGGACTTTCAACCGAGGTCTCGTGTCGGTGCTTTACACCGTGCACCAGAGGAGACTCTGGAATGGGTCTCTCTCTGTATCATTACACTATCCTCCAAAAATCTAAAATGACTAATCTCTTCAGGAGGCGTCGCTCATATGGGCAACAGGTAGCGATGATAAATAAACGTAAAACACACACTTAAAATTGAATAAATGCTGTTTAAACTAACTGGTGGTTTAGACTAGGATAAATTTACATTTGAATAATAATTTATAATTGAGTAAATACAGTTTATACTAACTGGTGCTTACCTTAGGTTAAATATACATTTGAATTATAGTCTTATTTTTAATATGAAGAAAGGGGATTTTAGGGACTTTTATTGTCTACCGGCACATTCATTTTAAATATTATGTAAAGTTTCTAACATTATGATGTATGATAAATTTCACAAAAATCAGTGGTACAGGTGTTATAACACGCTGGACTTGTAATCCAGGGGTCGCAGGTTTAATCCCCGGTCTGACTCTTAATAATATTAACTCTCCAAAAAATCTACGTAACTAATCTCTTCAGGGGGGTGTCGATCATATGGGCAACCGGTAGCGATGACAAATAAAGGCAAATAACACACGCTTTGAGTCATTTTACGGCAAAATTGTTTTAGCGAGAAATAAATTAATTTTTGCTGTTTTTGAAATGAAAGTGTACCATGGGATGTTATGCAAATGATAAATATGATATTCATATTAAAACAACTTAGATTTTCTCTGTGAGCAGTACAGTAGTGCACTCTATATTAGCTACCTCATGTTTTCGCCCTGGTTTGTTGTTACAGATGGATGGATGTTCATGAAATTGGGGGGAGGGGAGAGGTCAGCCATAGCCATTAGGACCAATCCATTAACTTTGTGGGGAAGGAGGTCAGCCATAGCTCTTAGGACCGATCCATTAACTTTGTGGGGAAGGAGGTCTGTCATGGCCCGAGGACCAATCCATTAACTTTGTGGGGAAGGAGGTCAGCCATAGCCCTTAGGACCAATCCATTAACTTTGTGGGGAAGGAGGTCTGTCATGGCCCTAGGACCAGTCCACTAACTTTGGGGAGGAGATAGGCCTGTCATGACCCTTAGGACCGATCCATTAACTTTGTGGGGAAGGAGGTCTGTCATGGCCCGAGGACCAATCCATTAACTTTGTGGGGAAGGAGGTCAGCCATAGCCCTTAGGACCAATCCATTAACTTTGTGGGGAAGGAGGTCTGTCATGGCCCTAGGACCAGTCCACTAACTTTGGGGAGGGGATAGGCCAGTCATGACCCTTAGGACCGATCCATTAACTTTGTGGGGAAGGAGGTCTGTCATGGCCCTAGGACCAGTACACTAACTTTGGAGGTAGGGGGGTCTGGGTGATCAGGGTTTGGATCCATGATTTTTTTGAAAGGATTCTTCATCGTTAGCGGTGGAGCGTGGTAGAGGTATGCTCTCTACCGAGGGCACTCAGCATGACATTTAGCAAGGTATCTGCTAGCGATTGAAGAGCTAATGAAACTTTGGTCAAAAGCTATACATAGATTCATTGATTGTGAGCAGTACACTCTTAAGCAGTACATGAGACTACAATAAACAACATGAGACTACAATAAATGTAGCCTGGGTTACAGTCTGTCGATTTTTCACAAATTTTGTAACGGCTCCAGAGGGGCTCGAACTCCGGACATTTCGCACCTGAAGCGAACGAGCATCCACTGCGCTATCACGACTTCCGCAGGATTGCCATGATTGCGCCCTTAGGCAAGGCATTGAATTTCCACGTTACCTCCCTCGTGGCGATGGATTCCATCAGCAATGAAGTCTCAATAGTGATTAATAAAAGATGCGCCCCGCTGGAGCCGTTACGGTTGTGCCCTTAGGCAAGGCATTTAAATTCCATGTTGACTCTTCTCTCTCCCTCGTGGCGATGGATTCCATCAGGAATGAGGTCTTGAGAGGGATTACTTGCAAGAACTTGTTTCGCAATCGAGCTAAAATAAATGTGTGTAAACTAAGGTGAGCTGCAGTTGTTTCACCCGATTTTTGTGCGTCATAATGGCATTCTATCAAATATTACAATAGTCGATTTTTGTGCGTCATAATGGCATTCTATCAAATATTACAATACTGTCGATTTTTGTGCGTCATAATGGCATTCTATCAAATATTACAATACAGTTTATTTTTGTGCGTCATAATGGCATTCTATCAAATATTACAATACAGTCTATTTTTGTGCGTCATAATGGCATTCTATCAAATATTACAATACAGTCTATTTTTGTGCGTCATAATGGCATTCCATCAAATATTACAATACAGTCGATTTTTGTGCGTCATAATGGCATTCTATCAAATATTACAATACAGTCGATTTTTGTGCGTCATAATGGCATTCTATCAAATATTACAATACAGTCGATTTTTGTGCGTCATAATGGCATTCTATCAAATATTACAATACAGACGATTTCTTGAATCAGGTTGCACAAATCGAGATTATAAAATATTAACCTTTTCAGAACCGTTGTACAAACTTGTTTCACAATCGAGCTAAAATAAAAACAGTAAACTGATGATTTTCATTATGATTCTGCCAACAGATCTACATGTTTTGCATTCAATAAATTTAATACTTACATTTAGGATTAAGATAAAAACTTCTTACTGCAACGAACACTTTTTTGTTTCAAACTATTCAATAAACTCTACACATTCTACATCCAGTAAACACTTTATTTTTAGATTGAGTAAATAAGTTTTTTTAATATATTTTTGCAAAAACCAGAACTATAACAACGATCTAGCACATCTGACCACGCCCTGAAATACTTTCCAATACAGTTACTACCACTAACACTGTAACGTAAGTATTGTAACCAGTTACTATCTGACTGTCATAAACTTTCATAGATCAATAAGAAAACTCTTCATGCATCCATCTTATATTCCAAGCAGAATTGGAGAAAACAGAAATTCCAGCCTCCTTGGAAACCGTTATGCGAATAGATGGTAGATTGCTTCCATGCCAGCTACAATAAATCCGCATGAATATTGGCAGGGATATATATATAGGATGGTTTGTGGAGAAAATATTCACATATTCTTATAGGGTATAATTTAATCAGTTTTTCATACTGTAACAGAAAATAGGTCAGTAATCTATCACTCAATATTCACTCTCTATTGAGAGAGTCCGCCTCCGTGGTCGAGTGGTTACGGTCGCTGACTTGTATACCACTGCAACCTATCATCACTGATGAGCCCCGCTCAGGCCGTGTCTCATTTATATGAAAAAGTTGGCAGTTTCTTACGGAGGTTGGTTGGTGCACCCAAGTACTGGTTAACCGCTGGAGCCTGCCCAGGAAAGGTGTTAGGTAAACTGCCCGCCGGCGCTATAGCCCAAAATGGTGCTGATGCAGGCATAAAACCCGAAATATAACATAACATAATAATAAATAATGAATGTGTTAAGTTCAATAATTGTGAAACGAAGGCGTATATGTGGTCATTCGTACTAGACGATCAATCTAAATTTTGTCTGGCTGTTACACTACTATTCCCAGTATAATACTTATACGGTTTAACCCTTTCAACACCACAGACCTCTAAATAGGCTTACAAAAAGTGTAGATCCAGATAAGTCGGGGTGGGGTTACCCATAAAATTACCCATTTTGATAAATGAACTGGTCCAAATGTAATTTTCTTATTAATTTATTGGTCTGAAAATTTCATGGACCAGTCCATGTTAGTTACTTGGGGTTGAATGGGTTAAAGATGCTGCATTAGTGAAGTAAACTGCGTTAATGTTAAAGCAACACTACATCTGTGAAAAAAGCAAATTTCTACAGAAAGTAATTACTTACTATATGGTATCATTTTCCCCCAAATATTTGCCACATATTCTGAGTATTTCAACCAATAAACAAACGTCGTATACGACGTTTCTTGACATAACAAAACAATGTAAACAGTGTCAACATTCATGCGTAATACAAAGTGTGTATCCTGAATAACAACATTTTATGGTACTGGTACACATTTACTGTTATATGTCTCACATGTGGGCCCATGCATATTTATTTTTAGACTAATCTGATTTAACCCTTTCAACACCACAGGCCTCTCAATAGACTTACAAAAAGTGTAGATCCAGACGAGCCGTCTCATCAGGATCTGCCATTTTTTTAGACAAAAATTACCCATTTTGATAAATGAACTGGTCCAAATGTAATTTTCTTATTAATTTATTGGTCTGAAAATATCATGCACCAGTCCATGTCAGTTACTTGGTGTTGAATGGGTTAAATGATCTCCAAACAACAGTAGCACGTGCTTAGTATAGACTCCAATAATAATTGTCAGAGGGTTGCTGACTGCTATATAAAATCCTACTTTCACTTTATGATAGATTCCTGATCATAAAAAGACTGTTTATTGATTGAATGTTAATGTTCAAATTATTTCCGAAGAATTTGTAGCAGAAATGCTACTTGTATATTGTTTTGACTGTTTGCGGTGTAATGTCGCTTTAATGTAAACTTTGGCTGTTTGCAATGTAATGTCGCTTTAATACAAATTGATTGTCACAATTTATAAAAAAATAAGTTGCTGTCATACAATTGTAATTGTTACAAAATCATGTTGAAAAATATATAATCTTCTCCTTGGTATAAAAGTATATAAACTGTAACTTTGTGAAACATTATAAACTTTAACTTTGTGAAACATTGTACAACTGTAACTTTGTGAAACATTATAAACTGTAACTTTGTGAAACATTGTACAACTGTAACTTTGTGAAACATTATAAACTGTAACTTTGTGAAACATTATAAACTGTAACTTTGTGAAACATTGTACAACTGTAACTTTGTGAAACATTATAAACTGTAACTTTGTGAAACATTATTAAACTGTAACTTTGTGAAACATTATAAACTGTAACTTTGTGAAACATTATTAAACTGTAACTTTGTGAAACATCATTAAACTGTAACTTTGTGAAACATTGTACAACTGTAACTTTGTGAAACATTGTACAACTGTAAACTGTAACTTTGTGAAACATCATTAAACCGTAACTTTGTGAAACATTATAAACTGTAACTTTGTGAAACATTATAAACTGTAACTTTGTGAAACATTGTACAACTGTAACTTTGTGAAACATTGTACAACTGTAACTTTGTGAAACATTGTACAACTGTAACTTTGTGAAACATTATAAACTGTAACTTTGTGAAACATTGTACAACTGTAACTTTGTGAAACATTGTACAACTGTAACTTTGTGAAACATAATAAACTGTAACTTTGTGAAACATTATAAACTTTAACTTTGCGAAACATTATAAACTGTAACTTTGTGAAACATCATTAAACAGTAACTTTGTGAAACATCATTAAACAGTAACTTTGTGAAACATCATTAAACAGTAACTTTGTGAAACATCATTAAACAGTAACTTTGTGAAACATCATTAAACAGTAACTTTGTGAAACATCATTATTGATTAAACCGTAACTTTGTGAAACATCATTAACCGTAACTTTGTGAAACATCATTAACCGTAACTTTGTGAAACATTGTAAAACTGTAACTTTGTGAAACATCATTAAACCGTAACTTTGTGAAACATTGTAAAACTGTAACTTTGTGAAAGATTATTAAACCGTAACTTTGTGAAACATTGTAAAACTGTAACTTTGTGAAAGATTATTAAACCGTAACTTTGTGAAACGTTGTACAACTGCAACTTTGTGAAACATAATAAACTGTAACTTTATAAAACTTTGTGAAACAGTAAAAACTATTGATAAAATAACATTATATCGAATACTGCCGCATCTATGCTGTATGCTATTTGGATAGGGGAGCTAAACACGTGTCTGAATAGCAAACAGCATAGATCCTGATCCGATGCAGCGTTACGCCACAGCTGATCTGGATCTATATTGTTTGCACATTCTGTCCAATTTATTCGGCAGATTACGGGTTAAATGATGTAGAATAGCATGTGACATAACTAAACCTTCATACTGTTATACTGTTATACTGTTATACTGTTATACAGTTATACTGTTATACTGTTATACAGTTATACTGTTATACTGTTATACAGTTATACTGTTATACTGTTATACAGTTATACAGTTATACTGTTATACTGTTATACTGTTATACAGTTATACTGTTATACTGTTATACTGTTATACAGTTATACAGTTATACTGTTATACTGTTATACAGTTATACAGTTATACTGTTATACTGTTATACTGTTATACAGTTATACTGTTATACTGTTATACAGTTATACTGTTATACTGTTATACTGTTATACAGTTATACTGTTATACAGTTATACTGTTATACTGTTATACTGTTTCTACTGTTTCTACTGTTATACTGTTATACTGTTATACTGTTTCTACTGTTATACTGTTATACTGTTATACTGTTTCTACTGTTTCTACTGTTTCTACTGTTTCACTTATACTGTTTCTACTGTTTCTACTGTTGCAAAGTTTCTACTGTTTCTACTGTTTCTACTGTTTCTACTGTTGCAAAGTTTCTACTGTTTCTACTGTTTCTACTGTTACAAAGTTTCTACTGTTTCTACTGTTTCTACTGTTATTCTACTGTTTCTACTGTTTCTACTGTTTCACGTTTCTACTGTTTCTACTGTTTCTACTGTTTCTACTGTTGCAAAGTTTCTACTGTTTCTACTGTTGCAAAGTTTCTACTGTTTCTACTGTTGCAAAGTTTCTACTGTTTCTACTGTTTCTACTGTTGCAAAGTTTCTACTGTTTCTACTGTTTCTACTGTTGCAAAGTTTCTACTGTTTCTACTGTTTCTACTGTTATACTGTTTCTACTGTTTCTACTGTTTCTACTGTTATACTGTTTCTACTGTTTCTACTGTTATACTGTTATACTGTTTCTACTGTTTCTACTGTTTCTACTGTTTCTACTGTTTCTACTGTTTCTACTGTTTCACTTATACTGTTTCTACTGTTTCTACTGTTTCTACTGTTATACTGTTATACTGTTTCTACTGTTTCTACTGTTTCACTTATACTGTTTCTACTGTTTCTACTGTTTCTACTGTTGCAAAGTTTCTACTGTTTCTACTGTTGCAAAGTTTCTACTGTTTCTACTGTTTCTACTGTTGCAAAGTTTCTACTGTTTCTACTGTTGCAAAGTTTCTACTGTTTCTACTGTTTCTACTGTTGCAAAGTTTCTACTGTTTCTACTGTTTCTACTGTTGCAAAGTTTCTACTGTTTCTACTGTTTCTACTGTTGCAAAGTTTCTACTGTTTCTACTGTTGCAAAGTTTCTACTGTTTCTACTGTTTCTACTGTTGCAAAGTTTCTACTGTTTCTACTGTTGCAAAGTTTCTACTGTTTCTACTGTTTCTACTGTTGCAAAGTTTCTACTGTTTCTACTGTTTCTACTGTTATACTGTTTCTACTGTTTCTACTGTTTCTACTGTTATACTGTTTCTACTGTTTCTACTGTTTCTACTGTTATACTGTTATACTGTTTCTACTGTTTCTACTGTTTCTACTGTTTCTACTGTTTCTACTGTTTCACTTATACTGTTTCTACTGTTTCTACTGTTTCTACTGTTATACTGTTTCTACTGTTTCTACTGTTTCTACTGTTTCTACTGTTTCACTTATACTGTTTCTACTGTTTCTACTGTTTCTACTGTTTCTACTGTTGCAAAAATGGATTCACCAGACTAGAATCCTAGAATTTTATATTTGCCTGGAGCAATTCAAACATATTTCTCTGTCATTTCTAACGTATTTCCCTGTAATTTCTAACACATTTCCCTGTCATTTCTAACGTATTTCCCTGTAATTTCTAACGTATTTCCCTGTAATTTCTAACATATTTCTCTGTCATTTCTAACATATTTCTCTGTCATTTCAAACATATTTCCCTGTAATTTCTAACGTATTTCCCTGTAATTTCTAACGTATTTCCCTGTAATTTCTAACGTATTTCCCTGTAATTTCTAACGTATTTCCCTGTAATTTCTAATGTATTTCCCTGTAATAGTTCAACATTTACAAGCCCACCAATGCTTATCCTGTATCACAGGGGAGAATCCCAATGGGAGACGCTGAGCATGGCATTAGTAGATCATTATCGTCCAATCAAATTACTCCTAAAGCCATATACCGGTATTCTCATAGTAGTCAATTTAGTCATCGTGAATAATTTATCTAACCACCCGTGCCCATACGGCTAGGACCAGGGCCACCCGGGACCTTCCGCCACCAGTAACAGAAACACAAGCTAACTTGCTTAATTATAATCAAAATTTACCCATTTCTAGCTAACAAACTATCTATAAGATCTGAAGGGTGCCACAATGATAACACAGCCTGGTTGCATTGCACTGTGGTAAGAAGCAGGCGTGCTGCACTGTGGTAAGAAGCTAACGACTGCGCTAATCGAGATAGCCATGTACAATAATACCGTACTTACTCGCCTATAAGACGGGATTTTTATCACCAGATTATGATCCTCAAAAGTGGCTTCCCTGCGTATAAATAAGCGAGTGACACAAAATTATTGTTCAAAAATTATTTAGTTCCAACTCAATAATTGATGACCGCACATTGAAATAACTGAAAAATGTGCAACAAAAGCAAAACTTTCATAGCTCTCTGTCTGTAAATTTTTAGCAAAATCAAATTTATTGTGCATCAGTGCATTTTTTTTATGATTTGACATAATTTACAGTGCTTAATTATTACTTTTATCTTTACTTCTTAGTGGTTTTCCATTTTATCAACCTGATTTAAGATCTCAGTGGGGGGGGCGTCTTATAGTCGAGGGCGTCTTATAGGTGGGTAAATACGGTATATATCATTTACTTGGACATGGTAACTGTCATTTACATGTGAACCATTCATGTGGCTCAACGGGATCATCTCTCATTCCAAAGGGAATTCAATAATATTTATAAAATTGAACAAAAACAACAGAACAGTCAAGTATTCTCAGGCAGGCGAGAGTTTGTGTGCTTTTCATCATTTCAAACAATTTCGGACACTGGCCTCTGTGGAGTATTTAATGAACTCATTCTGTGATATCAGGAGACAATTATTGTCAGCAAGGACGTTGGTGTAAAAGAAAGAAACGATCTCTAATTACATCATACGTCAGACACTCCGGAAGGATTAGTGGCGTCCATAGGTTCCTGAGCTAGAGAAATCTAATTAGTACATTATTTTGCACATTCACTAAAAGGTTGCAGAGCAGCAGAATTTAAGACGTGTGGTTGCACTGCAATTGCACAACAAAGTTGTGTGGTTTACGTTTATTTATCGTCGCTACCGGTTACTGGACCTATCTACTTTTAGGGAGTATTCAGGGGCCTATTCATAGTTCCCACGGCCTGTGAAAATGGTCAAAAACACTGTTAAGATCTTATCTTGGCAGCCATTTTGACGGGCAAGTTTTATTAATGGCAATTTCAAGATTTTACTAGTAATTCTTTAATTGCAATAACTTTATTAAATTTGGTTTCTTAATATAAAATGTGGTATCATTTTAAAGGTATTGAAATGTACTTTTTAAATATTAATTTATTTTTTGACAATGATGTATGGATTATAAATTATAAGAACTTAACTTGCACCTATTTTTGAAAGTCTATTTTCACAGTTGAAATATTAATATACAGGTAAATTATTATTTATTCGTTATTGATACGAAATTTGTGAAATGATACAAAAAATATGCCCAGTGAGAGCTTTCCAACAATGTATGAACCATGGAGATGGGATGAAAAATAAATATGTTATGAAAAAAACAAAATTACGCTACTATATATTATATATAATATTTGATCAACTTTGCCAATCAAAATGGCAGCCACAGTAGGAATGATGACGTCACATGGGAACTATGTATTGTCGCTACCAGTTACTGGACCTATCTACTTTTAGGGAGTATTCAGGGGCCTATCGTCGCTACCGGTTACTGGACATATCTACTTTTAGGGAGTATTCAGGGGCCTATCGTCGCTACTGGTTACTGGACCTATCTACTTTTAGGGAGTATTCAGGGGCCTATCGTCACTACCGGTTACTGGACCTATCTACTTTTAGGGAGTATTCAGGGGCCTATCGTCGCTACTGGTTACTGGACGTATCTACTTTTAGGGAGTATTCAGGGGCCTATCGTCGCTACTGGTTACTGGACCTATCTACTTTTAGGGAGTATTCAGGGGCCGTAACTGACCGATATCTCAGAGCTTTCAAGAGCAGTAACTCACCAATGTCTCTCATTCTGCGAGACAATGACCTGCCAGGAAGCTACGTAGTACACTATATTGATAGGAACATCACCATTGTCAGTTCCGGGGCTAATCAGGTACAAACTATCTGGTCAAATGAATAACAACAAGAAATGGTTGCCAGACATGGTTGGCTGTGACATAACACATCAAAGCAGATGATTATATCCCACAATCTATGATGGATGGTCAGTCTCCACCCATTGTTAATAAATGAAAATCTGATGTACTGTCATATTGTTTCTATCTACTGTCTAATAATTAGCCAAGAGTCCAGGTAGGTATTTGAGGAATTTGTGATTGAGGTTTCTGCCAGCTGCCAGCTGTAGTTGTTTACTTTCAAACTATAGTTCTATTGTGAGCTGCGGCCATTAACCCTTTCAACACCAAGTAACTGACATGGACTGGTCCATGATACTTTCAGACCAATAAATTAATAAGAAAATTACATTTGGACGAGTTCATTTATGAAAATGGGTAATTTTTGTCTAAAAATAGTAATATTACTTGAAAAAAGTGCAGATCCTGATGAGACGGCTCGTCACGAGACGGCTCATCTGGATCTACACTTTTTTGTAAGCCAATTTAGAGGTCTGTGGTGTTGAAAGGGTTAAGAAAAGTCTCTTCAATGTGGCTATTAACACTTTGCATGCTATTAGCAGATAAAAATCACTTTTGAGGAATTTGTGACCAGCTGCCATCAATAATATATTAGAACCGTGTGGCTTCTGCCAGCTGCCAGCTGTAGTTGTTTACTTTCAAACTATAGTTCTATTGTGAGCTGCGGCCATTAAGAAAAGTCTCTCCAATGTGGCTATTAACACTTTGCATGCTATTAGCAGATAAAATCACTTTTGCAAACAGCATGGAGCCAGAATGTGCCATCTTATCAGGCTCTATGACGTTTGCTATTCGGATAGTGGAGCTAAAACACTTGGCTAAGTAGCAAACAACATAGATCCTGATAAGACGCGGCATTACACTACGGCTGATCTGGATCTATCTTGTTTGCAAATGTGATTTTATTTACTCAGCAGGCAAAGTATTAATATCATAGGATAATCGCACAGAACGGTTTCAAAAGTGACTACAAAAATTTGCAAATTTATTTCAGCTTGATTGTGAAACAAGTTCTTACAACTTATATTCGTCACTCTCGAGATCTCATTCTTGATGGAATCCATCACCACGAGGGAGAGAGACGAGACAACGTGGAATTTAAATGCCTTGAATAAGGGCACAATTGTAATGGCTCCAGCGGGGCTCGAACTCCTGGCCTTTCGCACCTGAAGCAAATGCACAACCACTGCGTTATCACGACTTCCACATCAATAGTGTATGAGAACCGTGTGAGTTCTGACAGATGTCAGCTGTAGTTTTTATTATCAAACTATACAGTGAAACCTGTATGTATGTTCCATTAATGTCAAACCCCTCTCAGGGATCTAGACATTTTTCCTGGGCAGGCTTAGCCGACCTAAGCGATTAACCAGTACTAAGTAATGTGTGTGAGGTGCCTTGCTCAATGACACTACATACGTGGCCTTTCCGAGTATCGAACCCGGGACCGTTCGATTCCAAATCCAACGCTCTACCACTGGACCACGGACGCCAAACCTGTGTTAGTAGTCCAAGCAAACAAGCTCATTTATAAGATCAACTTGGGGGAAATATTAGCAACAAAAATGATTTTGCCACAGTGCATTTCTATGATGTCTCAAACAAACTACCGGTATACAAAAAGTCCCAAAGAATCCCATCATGCAAATTTGCATAAATCCAAGATGGCTGCCAAACTTTGTGTGTTTTACGTTTATTTATCGTCGCTACCATTTGCCATGCCCATATGAGCGACTCCTCCTGAAGAGAGTTGTCATTTTATATTTTGGAGGATAGTGCAATGATACAGACAGAGACCCATTCCAGAGTCTCCTCTGGTTCTTTTACGTGCACGGTGTAAAGCACCGACACGAGACCTCAGTATAACGTCCCATCTGAAACTGTTCATTTTATTAGGGTCAGACGGGGGATCGAACCTGCGATCCCTGGATTACCAGTCCAACGTGTTACCACTGGACTACAGACCCGTCTATGCTGCCAAACTGAAATATTTTCGTTTTATCACCTTTCACAGTTGACATGTCAGAGAGGATTAGAATCCATTTTATATCTAATTTGTCATTACTATACCCATGTTATGCACTATTACTGACTAGGAAACTATTTGGTGTGATACATGTTAAATTATGGTGAGTAAATGATATATTTTCATAGTTTTCAATGCAAATAAAAGATAGACGTTAAAAATATCATGAGCATGGCTTCTCGTGTTCATATGCTGAAGTGAAGAAGAAATATGGAGTGTTTCACAAGACAATTAAGTGTTTACAATATATAACTGATATCATGAACATGGCTTCTAGTGTTCATATGCTAAAATGAAGAAGAAATATGGAGTGTTTCACAAGACAATTAAGTGTTTACAATATATAACTGATATCATGAGCAGGCTTCTAGTGTTCATATGCTAAAATGAAGAAGAAATATGGAGTGTTTCACAAGACAATTAAGTGTTTACAATATATAACTGATATCATGAGCAGGCTTCTAGTGTTCATATGCTAAAATGAAGAAGAAATATGGAGTGTTTCACAAGACAATTAAGTGTTTACAATATATAACTGATATCATGAGCAGGCTTCTAGTGTTCATATGCTAAAATGAAGAAGAAATATGGAGTGTTTCACAAGACAATTAAGTGTTTACAATATATAACTGATATCATGAGCAGGCTTCTAGTGTTCATATGCTAAAATGAAGAAGAAATATGGAGTGTTTCACAAGACAATTAAGTGTTTACAATATATAACTGATATCATGAGCAGGCTTCTAGT
Organism: Archivesica marissinica; assembly: GCA_014843695.1. NCBI lineage: Eukaryota > Metazoa > Mollusca > Bivalvia > Venerida > Vesicomyidae > Archivesica > Archivesica marissinica. Next base: position 19,096,145 of record CM026400.1, on the reverse strand, counting down.
GTTCATATGCTAAAATGAAGAAGAAATATGGAGTGTTTCACAAGACAATTAAGTGTTTACAATATATAACTGATATCATGAACATGGCTTCTAGTGTTCATATGCTAAAATGAAGAAGAAATATGGAGTGTTTCACAGACAATTAAGTGTTTACAATATATAACTGATATCATGAGCATGTTTTCTAGTGTTCATATGCTAAAATGAAGAAGAAATATGGAGTGCTTCACAAGACAATTTCATATGCTGAAGTGAAGAAGAAATATGGAGTGCTTCACAAGACACTTAACCCTTTCAACACCAAGTAACTGACATGGACTGGTCCATGATATTTTTAGACCAATAAATTAATAACAAAATTACATTTGGATCAGTTCATTTATCAAAATGGGTAATTATGTCTAAAAATAGTCATATCACTTGAAAAAAGTGCAGATCCTGATGAGACGGCTCGTCACGAGCCGGCTCATCTGGATCTACACTTTTTTGTAAGCCAATTTAGAGGTCTGTGGTGTTGAAAGGGTTAAGTGTTTAAAATATATAACTGATATCATCGCAGCACTTGATTGAAGACGAACTTTTCATGTGATTGTAATAATCTCCATTGACAAGACAACCTGTATTACGCAGCAAGTTTCCCGATTCCCAATACAATACAATACAATAAATTAGGGAGTATTCAGGGGCCTAATTAAACAGTAGAAACAGGCAGTGACATGGAATTTTACAAAAGAGCATAATTATAGGTTATTAGTATTCAAATACATGTGATATGATATAAAAAGGTGTTAGGTTCGTTGTTTATTTCCAAAATATATAAATTTGGAAAGATCGATAGTGATTTTTTGGGATTTGCATGACAAGAGATTAATAAATTTCTGTATAGTCGGCCAGGTATGGTAATATCTTTTAATAAATTTCGATCTTAAAGTTGCATAATGTGGGCAGATTAGTATGAAATGATATTCATTTTCCAAAATTCTCGAATTACAATAAATACATAATCTTTCGTTTCGTGGCAGGTGTAGGTAACGACCATGCTCAATAGCTAAATCATGCGATGATGTTTTAAATCGTGTAAGGGCAATTCTGTATTTGTTTTCTTTAATAAAATCAAGGTAAGTTTCAAAGATAAATTCATATATACATGTATGTTGTTTTATTATACATTTGACATCTATTTTTTTAAAGCAACCACCTGTGCTAAGCAGCCACTTTCTGCGATTTGCTTGGCTTGCTGCTTAAGACAGGTTTGACTACAGTGCGATTTTGACATGTGAACTGCGACCATTAAGCCAGTCTCTCCAATATGTTTATACAAATTTATTTTAGCTCGATTGCGAAACAAGTTATTTCAACTTATAATAATTAATCACTCTCGAGACCTCATTCCTGATGGAATCCATCGCCACGAGGGAGAGAGAAGAGGCAACGTGGAATTTAAATGCCTTAAGGGCACAATCGTAATGGCTCCAGTGGGGCTCGAACTCCGGACCTTTCGCACCTGAAGTGAACGCGCATCCACTGCGCTATCACAACTTCCACAATAGCTATTAATAGTATAGGGGTAAACACAAAGAACGGTTTCAAAAGTGCCAACATAGACTATACAGGTACCGGTAGTTAGATTACTCATAGAAAATAAAATGGTCATAAATGACAAGTCGATCATAGTGCAGTAGGGTGAGCATATGCAGGCCCGTAGCCACACTGAGGCACATTGAGGCAGTTGCCTCGGCTAGAACTTCCAAAGCAAAAAAAATAAAATGAAAAATAAAATAAATAAAATGTAAAAAACATCCCTTTGCTGTATAAAATGTTGACTGCTAGAGAGTTGAAAGGTCAGTACATAATTATACGTCTACACTCATTAAATCAGAAAATGCAGGAAATCGCTTCTATACCCCAACATTTATAAGGGGGTACATGCCCTAGATTGCCTTGGTTGAAATTTGCCTCTGGCTACGGTACTGATATGAAATGCTATAACGAAGGTCTCAGGTAGAAATGCTATAATGAAGGTCTCAGGTAGTAATGCTATAACGAAGGTAGAAATGCTATAACGAAGGTCTCAGGTAGAAATGCTATAACGAAGGTCTCAGGTAGAAATGCTATAACGAAGGTCTCAGGTAGAAATGCTATAACGATGGTCTCAGGTAGAAATGCTATAATGAAGGTCTCAGGTAGAAATGCTATAACAAAGGTCTCAGATAGAAATGCTATGATGAAGGTCTCAGGTAGAAATGCTATAACGAAGGTTTCAGGTAGAAATGCTATAACGATGGTCTCAGGTAGAAATGCTATAATGAAGGTATCAGGTAGAAATGCTATAATGAAGATCTCAGGTAGAAATGCTATAACAAAGGTCTCAGGTAGAAATGCTATAATGAAGGTCACAGGTAGAAATGCTATAAAGAAGGTCTCAGGTAGAAATGCTATACGAAGGTTTCAGGTAGAAATGCTATAACGAAGGTCTCAGGTAGAAATGCTATAATGAAAGTCTCAGGTAGAAATGCTATAACAAAGGTCTCAGGTAGAAATGCTATAATGAAGGTCTCAGGTAGAAATGCTATAATGAAGGTCTCAGGTAGAAGAAATGCTATAATGAAGGTCTCAGGTAGAAATGCTATAACGAAGGTCTCAGGTAGAAATGCTATAATGAAGGTCTCAGGTAGAAATGCTATAACGAAGGTCTCAGGTAGAAACGCTATAACGAAGGTCTCAAGTAGAAATGCTATAACGAAGGTCTCAGGTAGAAATGCTATAACGAAGGTCTCAAGTAGAAATGCTATAACGAAGGTCTCAGGTAGAAACGCATAACGAAGGTCTCAAGTAGAAATGCTATAACGAAGGTCTCAGGTAGAAATGCTATAATGAAGGTCTCAGGTAGAAATGCTATAACGAAGGTCTCAGGTTCGGATTCTATGCTTGTTTTTTTATTTGGTAGCATACCGTCCATACTCACCTATAAGACATGTTTTTTACCACCAGATTATGGCTTCAAAGTGGCCTCTTGTCTTATGAGTGCTAAAAAAAAACAAATATAAAAAATATATTTCTCTTATAGAATTTATGGAATCCATACTTAAGTTTTGAAAAGAAAGCACTGACACTGAAAATGTCTTCAACTTGCAGTATTGCACTGGACTGGCCAAAAATGCAATTTATACATGGTCTGGTGTCCAATTTATCAACCTGTCTTATATGCGGGTGCATAACAAAACCCACATATTTCATGACCCAAGTAGGGGTCGTCTTATAGTCAAGTATAGATGATAACCTATTTATTTTTCATTCTTTTTTCAAATTATTTCTGATAACTTCTTTTTCCTGCTCTGTATTTTAACTTAACCCACTTGATTCTGGTATTTGCAAAGAACATAGAGCCAGATCAGCAGTGCCATCTGATCAGGCTCTATGCTGTTTGCTATTCAGATGATCTTGCTAAGACACTTGGCTATGTAGCAAACAACATAGATCCTGATCAGCATGCATCGTTACGCGATCTGGATTATGGTGTTTGCAAAAGCCTTTAAATGTATCCAGAATGAAATGGGTTAATGTGTTTTTTCTCTCATTTAATAACTTTGAAAATTAATGTATTTAATATGTCAAGAAAATATATTATGTTACACATTTCAAATTTCTTCGGTGGCAGCTTCTGTAGTTGTTGAATCGTCGGATTCTGAATAAAAATTTGCATAATTTCGTGTGCAATGTCGATCACTGAACACACAAGACATATATTTTTCACCATTCACCATAGACCAATCAATATGGCTGTCCGATTAGCGCAGTGGTTAGCGCGCTCACTTCTCACCAATGCAACCCGATCGAGCGAGCTAACCACTGCGCTAATCGGACAGCCAAATCGTTCACTCCTCGAACCGGGAAATATGTGAGATGGTACAGTGATCACCAGATCAGACAGGTGGCTTTTCTCCGGGTACAACGGTTTCCTCCCACACGAATGACCACATATACGCTTTCATCCGCGCCAACAAGAGTAATTAATATAAGTTGTTAAATAAATAAAGTTTAAAAAAAATATATATAACAAATTAACGCATTTTTTTGCTATTTCATCTTGACTGATGAACAAAATTGAATCGCTATGAACTTGAGTACAATCAAACCTGTGTTAATAGTCACCTTCATTGACCCTAGCGGCAGATAAAATCACTTTTGCAAAGAGCATAGAACCCAATCAGATGGCCAAGAATCAGTCTGATCAGGCTGTTTGCTATTCGGATAATGGAGATAAAACACTTGGCTGAGTAGGAAACATACTAGATCCTGACCAGACACGGCGCTATGCCGTGGCTAATCTGGATCTATGTTGTTTGCAAATGTGATCTTATTTACTCAGCAGGCAAAGAGTTGAAGGAAAGATGCCAACAAGGGCAACAATGTTTTGTTTTTAACCCATTTCATTCTGGATACATTTAAAGGCTTTTGCAAACAACATAGATCCAGATCAGCCGCTGTATGATGCTGCATGCTGATCAGGATCTATCTTGTTTGCTACATAGCCAAGTGTTTTAGCAAGATCATCTGAATAGCAAACAGCATAGAGCCTGATCAGACGGCACATTCCGAGGCGGCTGATCTAGCTCTATGTTCTTTGCAAATACTGTTTGAACGGTATCCAGAATCAAATGGGTTAGGTATCTAAGAATTAAATCAATACCACATGCATGAGAAACACAACAACGTCCCAAATACCATGCATCACAATATCAAGGTCACACAACATGTTGCATCTATATTTAGTAACATGCCCTTTGACCTAGGAAGACTGCAAGGTCAATCAGAGGGCGGTTAATTTAAAGGTATCTATCTACATGTTCAATATTTCTGGCCATAAAAAATAATAAAACAACTTGTAGGATGGAGTTTATATCCCTTAAAATTCACAGGTATTGCGCAATAATCAGATCATTAGCATATTAGCAGTGAAAATAAAATTCAAATATGTCATGGAATTTCATTAGAATTGTGCTGTGCCGTAATGAACACAATTCTGATGAAATTCCATGACATATTTCCAGAATTTTCAGTTACAATATGAAGACTACCGTCCATACTCGCCTATAAGACGGGGATATTTCCCGCTGATTTAAGGCTCAAAGTCAGGGTCCCGTCTTATAAGCGGGTCACAAAACATGACCTAAAAGTTTTCAGTCATTATCAGTTGGTTTGGCATTTTCTAAATGTCAGCCAGCTATATTATATTTGGCCAATTTGATCCATTTTTATACCGACTTTTTGACGGGTATTAAATGTAATAATAACTGACATTAAATATATACATATTTGTTAATTCATATATTCATGCAATATTAATATTATTTTCATTAAATGAACAAAACACTAAAGTGTATAGTAAATTAATTCGAAATATGTGGAAAAGTTAGCAATGACACCAGTTGGTCACAGTTTTCAAAAAGTCAGTCATACAGAAGTGTTTATCTGGGTTTATTGTTTGGCAACATTAAACTGAGACAAATTAATCTCCGTCAACGCCTTCATAACTTTTCGTGCAAATCACAATAATTACCGAACCGTTTATAATCGCCGGGTGCACCAAATACAAAATTTGTATATGTGTATATAATTTGTTTTGACCAATTTGATCCCTTTTTATACATTTTATCACCGACTTTGGGTATTAAATGAACACCTTGGTAAATTAAAAACTGCGAAAGATTCTAGCCCTGGACAATTCTTATTTCAATAATTACTATATACCCCCGTTTAAACAAATTATATGCAAAGTATATCTGGGACTCCTTTAAACGCCCCCCTTTTTTCATACCTCTTGAAACAGTCCCTATTATCCACTAGTATAGCGTATCCATAGCAACGAACCAACACCTGTGTAGTGTGAGTACCTGGAGAGCAGTTTAACCTTACATCGATTTCCATATATGGACATGGGCTGAAGCAGGGAAAAACTTCAAAGTCATTCACTGATGGGCAGATGGGCAATGTCATAAAAATGGAAGCTAGGGAACTAATTATCTTTGGTGTAACTTACATATGTCTTTGATCTGTGCTGACAGCTCTGATACTGTGGGAACTAATGACATTTTGACATGTGCAGGCCAAGTAAATTTTAATTTTTTCTGAATTATGTACCAAACCTATACGGAATACAGGTTGAAAATATATTTTCCCTCGCTTTGATAACCCTACCATAACTATAAAATATTTCAATTCGCCAATGTCAGTTTGCAATATTTGTTTTAAAACTCACTTTGAATATATATGTGTCACTTTCAAAAAAAACTACCCAACGCAGTAACCAAAAGTAATCATATCAATTATCCCGGCCTAACTGGACAAAACATCATATTGTGTTGATAATTTCACAAGTTTGTGTGACATTTCTAATTGTTTTTGTTTTTTTAATTTATGTTTATTTACTCTCGCCACCGGATTCCCATTTGAGCGATGGGCAGTTTACCTAACAACACCTGTGTATTGTCCCATGCCACTACTCAATTATAAATGTGGCATGCATGGGTCAATATGCAAATTGGTCGTGTCTAAGGTGATCTTATGCGGGCTAACCGTTTAATGATCGATCTGATTGGCTGTGTCTGTAAGAAAGGTTGTCCTTGTATAATTATGCCGTGGATTAATTTACATATGTCGGATTTTTTGAGTAATTAGCAATAAAACATTGTTATTGTTCACAAAAGTCTTATGAATCAATTATTGAAAAATTTCTTCAACTCCTGATGTCAATTTTATCAACCCGTCTTATATGCGAGTGCATGCCAAAATCCACAGATTTCAGGACCAAAGTAGGGGGGTCGTCTTATAGGCGAGGTCGCCTTATAGTCGAGTATGTACGGTATATATACTTAGTACATTTGAAAACGCATCATTTTTGATGTCACGTAATTTTTTAACGGAAAAATTGTAACTCAATGCAACCATGGTATTTTAGGTAAGTATACATCATATTGCGTGTACATTGCTAAAATGTCATGATTTGGAAAACAGCGAGAGTTGCGGCATGAAAAGCCAAAAAATACGTTTTTCACAAAAATTTCATGAATCACGATGAAAGCAAATTTCTTTCGACTTATATTGAAAGCTGGAACCCTGGTACAGTATAAAAACACGATGAAACTAAATTCTATTCACAAACCATAATGCCACGTCTATCGGAACAAGCGCGAAACCAGGGCATCGGAATGATGGCTGCCGGTATGGCGAAACGAGAAGTAGCGAGGCAACTTGGCTGCCATATTTCTACCATATGTAAGCTAGAAAGGCGATACCAACAAACAGGCACTGTCATTGACCGTCGAAGACCCAGCAGGCAACGTGTGACTACCCCCAGACAGGATGTCAGAATAAGGGTGTCCCACCTTCGAAACAGGTTTCAAACTGCTACTGAAACACCCGGAAATACCGTCGGTATTCATGGGTACGTTTGAACACTCGTAACTACCATCATCATTTTTCCAGACAGATACAAATAAAAAACGCCTAAATGTGAGATCTTAAATTGTGGTACGTCACTTTCTTGGCTCACTATACATTTAGTTCCTTCCACCCGATGTGTATAACCGGTCAATAAACCCAATACCATAACCGAAAATTCGATATCACTAATAAAAAATAATTATCATAAAATAAATGAAAATTGATTGTTTTTGTTATTATTGTTCGTTTCTTTTCAGGCGCAGGATACATCCAAATACTGTTCGATCTAGACTGCGATCTGTTGGGTTGAAGGTCAGAGACCACTTAATGCAGCTACCCTTACTGCTCGACATAGACTGGAACGATTACGTTGGTCGAGGGCCCATCTACGATTTACAAGGCGTCAGTGGGGAACTGTGCTATTTTCAGATGAATCTCGTATTCAACTATCATGCGCGGATGGTCGGAAGCGAATATGGAGACGTTGTAATGAGCGATATACGGATCCATGCGTTATGGAGTACAACAGGTGGGGTGGGGGATCGCTTCATTTCTGGGCAGGGATTACTCAGTTTGGAAAGACTAGGTTGGTGATTTTTAATCGCAACGTTACTGCCCAGTCTTACGTCGATGATGTCATTCGACCAGTTGTGCTACCGTTCTTTCAACAGCATGGCAGGAGAGGTCAACACATTTTAAAACACGATAATGCCAGACCGCATACAGCATTGTTGACCAGAAACTTTCTTGCTGCAATAACGTCGATGTCCTTGAGTGGCCAGCGTTATCTCCTGACATGTCTCCTATAGAACATGTTTGGGACCACTTGAAGCAGCTTGTGTACAATCGTGATAATCCTCCCACTACGCTAGCAGAACTTCGCGTGGCACTTCTGGAGGAATGGCAACGTATGCCACAGCATTGCATAGCTTCGAACATTCTGTCTATGCGCCATAGATGCCAGGCACTAATAGACGCTCGCGGTGGTCACACGAGGTATTGAGTGTGTTTATTTGTTTTGGGAGTAGTGGTGACTGAACTCCTGTTTTAGATAACAAAACGTACTCTGTTTAAACTGATTTTTTACAACTGATTTTGGGAATCATTAAAAATATTACTTAAAAAAATTCATTGCAATCGCTTGTTTACTTTTACGGCAATTAGAAAACAAAAAAGGTTGCGTTTTCAAATGTACTAAGTATATATAGTTCAAATAATTGTAGCAGATGACAATTCATTAATGTGTTTTTCTTATTTGTAACTAAAAACTTGTCTACCTCGCCTTGTTCACATGGGAAAAATGAAAAATAAAAAAAAAATAAAAAAAAATTCTGCGATTTGACCTACATGCCCATGTTACTATAGAATGGGTACCGGCGCAGTTTTGCGTCATCTACCGTATTCTTCCTATTTAGAGCGCCACCTCTAATATAGGCGCCCCCTCGTAAAAAATGCAACATGAAAAATTAATGGCGCCCTTAAAAGGAAACAATTGGCTTACCTGTCGGTACTACTGTTGTGTAACGTAATCCATATATATATATAAACTACAAGCTCATGAATCACTGTGGCACTAAGTATGCATGAATAATATGCGCATCATTTGTTGAACGTGTATCGCTATAAAAAGTATTTATTTTTACAGAAAAATTCACACAATAACTACAATTGCCTTGCGCTATTCAAACCGAAAGTATAAGGATAGTTATTTAAATAGACACCGTATAACAGTTTATAACGCAGACCAATCAACAGAAACACGGGACTAATAGCTACTCGCAATGTTTACCATTCCTACATAGTACCGCATGTACAGAACATATCAATCAATTTAGGTAACAAACGATGACGTAGTAGGCGTCGCATTATGACAACTTGACAAGGCATGGTCACTGAGCAGTTTCTTCCAATTAGTTGGACACGGAGATTTTTCACACATATACTACAGAAATTAATTACTCTAATTAGCGCGCCCCATTTATGTTTTGCATCGCGCCCGGGCGCTATAAATAGGAACAATACGGTATTCGGCTATGCAGAGGCAGAAGTAGCCTGGGAACAAGCATCGATATATTTTGCCTGGTCAGTCAAATAAATATATTTTAACACCGAGACTATTAATTGGGCCGTATTGAGTTTCTGATGATATCAACGCTTGGGGAAACTGGACGGATTGTCTGTGTAATTATTGACTAACATTAATCCTATTAATAGGCCTATTAGCACGTAACTTAATTAATGACGTACTTGAATCGAAAACGAGGCTCTGCAATGTTATAATTGGCCGCCATTGTTTACGGGTCAACGGAATGATAGTTTTAAAAAGTACAATGTGCGTCTGATTTGACATATTTACTCAATATTTAAGTCGTCCTTACTTCAATTACGCCGAATCGACCCATTACCACTTATAATAGTTGAAATCCGCCATCTCGTCGATATAACACAGAAACGGGAAATTATATGTTTGTGATGTAAATGATGCTACGGGAGCATTTGTGTATATTCGGAAATGATCGTGTATAATCGTGCCTGTTCGGCGATTTCCGATAGAATTCCGTTTCTATATTTAGCGATAGTATTTTGTAGAGAAGAGTTGTCATTCTTCAAATCTACACCCTCATAAAAGTAGATGGCACAACGATCGGAAATCAAGTTTCCCCAGACTGTCATTTTGCCAGAAGTTAAAAAGTGAAAAATCGACAAGCTGGAACCCAGGCTAAGGCAGAAGTAATTTACGCTTGTAAACAAGGCGAGGATAATGTCCAGACCATGATCGTTTGATAGAGAAATGATTTACGCTTGTAAACAAGGTGAGGATAATGTCCAGACCATGATCGTTTGATAGAGAAATGATTTATGCTTGTAAACAAGGGGAGGATAATGTCCAGACCACGATCGTTTGATAGAGAAATGATTTACGCTTGTAAACAAGGCGAGGATAATGTCCAGACCATGATCGTTTGATAGAGAAATGATTTATGCTTGTAAACAAGGGGAGGATAATTCCAGACCATGATCGTTTGATAGAGAAATGATTTACGCTTGTAAACAAGGCGAGGATAATGTCCAGACCACGATCGTTTGCGTAAAACAGTGGCTTTACAAGTAAATTTACATACTGGCAAATTATGGCTGTTGAATTGTTGACATTTCTCACATTGTTGTCTTTCAATGGGTTAAGGAGGCAGTAATCCGACAAAAACAGGTGGCAGTAAACTAAAGCTGAAAAGTAGAATACTCTTCAATTGAAGATCAAAGTTAACCCTAACCCTAATGTCCAGATTACTGCCAATTGTCCCAAGATTACTGCCAATTGTATATTTCGTTACTGCCTCTATCATTAACGCTTTCAGTGTATGGTTTTGATAGTGACGGGTGTCATTTTTTAAACTTGCTTGGATATGGGCTAAGCAATTTGCATATATAGTGTCAAGACTATGGTATGTTCTTAAAAAAAAAAGTAAAAAATCAAAATCAGTTTTTGCATCTGCCAAGTGTCTTAGTCCAAATATCTAGACTTGAAAAATGTGACATTTTACTATCAAGGCATTTTTCAACGTCTAAACCTCAATTATGCGTAGCATATTTCATTTTCTAAAGTCGCTTTATGAATTAAAATTGTTAGCAAGATGAACACACATACCATTGCTTGAATTCTGCACAGTCTATAATGTCTCTTGACACAATATTATACAAGAAATCAATGTTTAAATTTCATGGGAGAGTTTAACCATTGCATTTCGTCTATTTTGGATATTTTGGTTATTACGAAAAGTCAAAAATGAAATCATAAGACGAAATTGTTTTGAAGATTTATCTCCCATGCCATTACGGTGAACGTAATAAAATTTTGTTCATACGCATGAAATGTACTAACAAATAATTCATTTCTTTTGTGAAGACGCCCGGCCATTGCACAGAAACGGTGGGAGAATCACACCTTCCGATTTCAAACGGCAAAATCGAATGCATAAAGGGAAGACAATATATTTTAAACGGTGTTTATAATGATATACAGTCAAACTTGTATTAAGAGACCGCCCAAGGGAATGGACAAAAGCGGTCTCTTAATGAAACGGTCTCTTAATACAAAGTGACTGAACGGACAATTTCCCAGAGTCGGAGACATGTACTAGACTTTTGTTTGGGTGGACACTAGTGTCTATATTGATATCAACATCATATACATGTATATATGTTACATATATGTCATGTATATATGTCATCATAAAATAAAGAAAACTTTTTATAGTAATATTTGCTTGTATTTTTCTTGTTGAAACACCTTGTTGATTGCTGCGAATTGTGACACCTGCCCGGTATGAATACTGTAGATCAAACACCTTATCGATTGCTACAAAAAATGGCATTTTTATGTTGCCTGTACTCAAAAGGTCAGAATTGACATCATCTTATTTATGTTATTACGAGTATGAAACATTTTGAGGACGAATCAATTTTCGAGTACGAAACATTGAGGACGAACCTATTGCGTATTTAGATTCAAAATATATGATAAGTCGTGACAATGGTGTGATATCCCGAGATAATTATCTAAGCAAAAATGTAATCCAGAAAATTACAACAATAATGCATTTACATTCATTTAAATCAAAACGTACATATAAAATTGACATCCGTTGGCTGAATTTCCGACCGGTGCAATGGGACATATGCTGTGACCCAATAAAACTAAAAATGCGACACTATAAGAACAAATTGTCGACTATTTGAATCAATTAGCGCCCAATTATGAGATTAACACACATGGGACAATATGTCTGTGACTTCACTATAAAGAACTCGTAACTGGACATTGCGCGCCGATACTCCCCTACATTTGTTTTTACAACAATGACTCAAACGGAAATTGGGGCATAAATGTGCGAAAATTGACTGATTGGCATGATTACTTGTCAAATGTATTGCCTCTTCAATATACATAACTAGCAGACGACACATTTAATAGTCTCTTGATTTATGGTATGTTTTGAATTTCTAATTTCAACACTACTTATGGTCGCTTAATGAAAAACTTTAGGTAATTACGGCCGAAAATAGGTGGTCGTTGGTCGCGTAAGACAAAAGTCGCTTAATACAATAGATTTATAGTGTGAAATCGCTCGGGGGGATTTCAAAATGGTCGCATAAGACAAAGGTCGCTTAATACACGTGGTCGCTTGAGCAATTTTGACTGTATCTATATTTATTTAACACCAATGCACAAATTTATAACCGTTCATGTCCGGAAAGCTTCAAAATCTTAGTCAGAAATCCCGCCATCGAATCATGGCGGAAAGTGCTATGTGAAAATGAGCTTCTAAGATAAGACCTCGAAATAACAAATAAAAATTTTTTATGTAGAGGTCTTATATATGGTCAGACACCGCTATTGCAATTTCCATAGGCCACCATTATAACATACAGTGCCATTATATGTTCCCCCAAAATAGTTTGGCACAAAAGACAGTAGTTTTCAACAGATTGGCCTTTGAGCCACAGGAAAATGTCAAATTTCAATGGGGTTGACCAATTGCGGTTTTTTATATTTCCCACTAATCGGCACCCACCCCCTACTCTGAAGGTATTTTAGTGGTGAAGGTTGCACTGACACCTTCATTTAAAATATGCTGTTTATTTGTCACAATATTATCTGTAAATATTTTTAAATATTCCAAAATGCAGCTCATATATTGTATTTTAATATTTAGAAGTCAGTTTTACTATTTGTGACAATACCTACTCAGCCAATCAGTTCATGTATCAATAACTCTGAAGGGCTTCCCTACACTTTTTCAACCAATCCCAGACCACTATATCAATAACACCGTCTGACCATATAGGACTAGCAAGTGTCTGTGATATTCCATTTCAAATTTATAAGCCATTGCTTGTGACATTGATGATGTAACCTCAGCTGTTTTCTATAACAAAACATTTTACCTCGAGAATATGAAACCCTCGAGAATATGAGAAACCACTAAACAGTAGACATCGCTAATGTTATTCGGACAACAGTACATATCCGAGTACCATTACTGTTTATCCAAAATTATGGCAACTTCCGCCTAATAATAAGATGTATTTCCATCAATAACAAAGAGGACAATATAAACACCAATTAATAACATGCCTTCAGTGTCTGTAACTGGAGAAAAGTGACCTCTATGTGCTGCCATTTCCTGGAATGCATCGATTCTGTTGATTTGTTTTTGGTTTCAGTCTAAAAATAGACCAGTCAGCTTCAGCAACATATTTGGTTATAAGAACTGATCCTGAACGAACTTTTATTTTCACTAGGGGTTCTATTTGTAAAAAGTGGATCTGATACACTAATAGCTGTGATTATTGCCATGGGCGTATCGGTCGGTATTCGGTCACCTACGGTTTGAATGTAAATAACTTCTAGTTAGTCGATTTTATTGCAGACGAAAATAATAGTTCTATGTAAAATGATGATTCTTGCATTTAATATGCTTCACTAATCTCATATAAACATTTTTTAAATAAAACCACAATTTCACACACATGTGAATTCAAACATTCCCATTCTCGGCTGTGCATGCTTGGTGTATAGATATGAGAAAAGGATTGGGGAAATTCCAAACAACAATTTCTATGTGTCTATATCTAGATGATTACAAATGTAGTGTTGCCTGTGGACACACATACATAGGCCTACGGACAGATGACTAGCAGAAAATATGAGCTTTCATCTGAGAGTAGACAATGGTCAATTATGTATGTTGGCGATAAACATTGTCTGTGAAATAAATCGAATTGAATGTGATTGCACAAATACATTTATTTGAGCAGAAACAAAAGAACTTGTACAACTTGACGTCCGTGGTCCAGTGGTAGGGCGTCGGATTTGGAATCGAACGATCCCGGGTTCGATACTCGGTCAGGCCACGTATGTGGTGTCATTGAGCAAGGCACCTCACACACATTGCTTAGTACTGGTTAACCACTTAGGTCGGCTAAGCCTGCCCAGGAAATCATGTCTAGGTCCCCGCAAGGGGTTTGACATTAATGGAACATACATACATACTTCAAAACATACAACGACGTCGCAATCCCATCAGTAACTGTATCTATGCAGGCTCCGGAACCTCACTAACCTGAAATTCCCTTAAGTCGAAATCTAGGATTGCTCCACGAATTTCCTCTGCTTTGTTCGTCGTATAGAAACTTCTGTAAACCGGAACTCCTCCTTTCTGAATACCAAACAGAATTATTAAATGATTTAATATATGCATTTTGAACTGTATTTTACCAATGAAAACCGAACAGCAACTTGTCTAGATCAAATATATAACTGACTCTTCTTTTAAACAAATAATGTTCGGCTATTATGTTTCAAAATACTGTATTGTACACGTAAAATTAAACCGCTCTTTACTAACTGCCAAACTATAAACATGTCTTAGTCTCCTTCTAAACATTGCAGAGTTGAATTGTTCATTTAAGAGAAATCTACCTTATTTAAAAAAAACCTCCTAACCAAAGCGTTACCTCTTCGGTGGCCTTTCGGTTTAGATGGGTTTCACTGTGATTTTATTATTATTTTTTTATTTAAGTTTATTTAACGTCGCTACCGGTTTCCCATTTGAGCGACGGGCAGTTTACCTAACAACACCTTTCCTGGGCAATCTCCAGCGGTTAACTAGTACTTGGTGCACCAACCTCCGTAAGAAACTGCCAACTTGTTCATATAAATGAGACACGGTCTGAGCGGGGCTCGAACCCGTGACCATCAGAGATGATAGGTTACAGTGGTATACAAGTCAGCGACCTTAACCACTCGACCACGGAGGCGGACACTGTGATCTTATTCCCACTTACACCAATTGTGCATTACCCACACGCATAGTCGGTTCAAAAGCTTACTCAGAGCTTGTGTTGTACTGTTAATAACTTGTTGATTCAAAATAAAATTTATCTTATCTCTACAAACATTTACTGGCTCGTTATTAGCCTGGGAACAGGCGTCGGTATAGTTTGCCTGGTCAGTCAAATAAATAATTATATTTTAACACCGAGACTATTAATTGGGCCGTATTGAGTTTCTGATCATATCATTTTGCTAGAAGTTAATAATCGACAGACTGGCACCCAGATGAACAGCTTGATGGTGACTATGGAAATAAAGGGTCTTCATCACTATGCGATGAGTAGAAGACAGGCTGAAATTCATCCTCAAATTCAAGACGTAGCCAATAAATCATGTTCAACTATTCTTCAGGAAGAAGTTGAGTGTAGTGGGTATGTAAAGTCATACAATTATATTTATGTTATTCCACAGGCGACAAAGTAACTATACATGTAGTCTCAAATGGCTTCATATTTGGCATAGAGAGTCGCCTTGATATGTAGTTGATGACCTGGTTTGGAATGTGGCTTGGATAATTTTCTGCAGAGTTATGGCCCATTAGTCATTATATATAATACCCTGCATTAGATACAATCTTGTTTGTCCAAATTCTCATTCACGTCGGAGCCAAATGGCTTCCATGTAGCATGGTGAACATTCTCAACAAACAGTGAATATCTGTATCAATTTATACATGTATATTTACAATTCCGGTGGTTTTGACCGTGCATGTATTTACTTCGAACTGACCAAATGTTGCGCATCCATGTATTAATGATGCTCATGTGGACGGCTGTCCTTCTGTCAACATAAACCCCAATAAGTGGAGCTTAGGTTATAAATACAAATTTATTTTAGCTTGATTGCGAAACAAGAACCCCTAATGTTGAAAATAACAGGCTGCTGGGGGTGCAAAGAACCACTAGTTGAATAAGTGAGTGAGAACACTGAGTCTGACTTCATAAACAGGTACCGTAGGTTAAGATTTTGCTGGGCACCACATTATATGAAGCAATTTGGTAGCAAATTCTTGTAAAATTCCACAACTTTTAGGATAAATACTTTGCCAGCCCCATCAATAAAGAATAAGCTACAACAATGTAAATAACAAAAATAACATATCTGAATTTCAGCTCTACAGTATCCACAAGTTGTTACAAAGAAGGAACGTTTAAGTACGATATGGGGTGGCAGAAACGGGGTAGCGGAAGATCATATGACAGTAAATCAGGTGTCGGGACTCTCATAGGGAACAACACAGGGAAAATATGTGCTTTTGGGGTGAGGCAGTCAGATTGTAGGATTTGCAACCGTGTTGCGGATGGAAACAACGAGAACATTCTCCCTCATAGTTGTACTAAGAACTGGTCAGGTAGTGCTAAGGCAATGGAACCTGATGTGGGTATTAACCTCATCAAGTCAGTGGAAAACCAAGGTGTCAAAGTTTCAACCATAATTATGGATGATGACACAACAACCATGGCAAGGATTCGACAAGATCTTGATCATCCTGTGACCAAGTGGAGTGATGTTAACCACACAACTAAACATTTGACCAATAGTCTCTTCCTTCTCCAGAAAAAGCACAAAGCTCTAACTAACAATGTCATAGCATATTTGAAAAAGTGTTTCAACTATGCTCTTGCTCAAACAAAAGGAAATGAAGAGTTGTGCAAATCACAGATTGAGCAGATCGTTCCACATTCAATTGGTGAACACTCTATGTGTGGTGAGTGGTGTGGTTTCCAAAGTAATCCAGACAACTACAAGCATAATTCACTCTCCAAGGATCTAGCTGGTGAGGACCTTCGAAAATATTTAGAATCTGTGTTTAAATCGTTTAGCCTGAATTCAGCGAAAATCGCCCCGAGAGGTTCAACCAAAGAAGTAGAATCATTTAACAACATGGTCGCTGCTAAAGCGCCAAAGAGGTGTCATTTTTCTGCCAGCAGTAACCTTCTGTCTAGGGTTGGGTGCGCTGTTGCGCAGAAAAACATTGGGAACACTTATTTGAGTAAAATTCATGAGAATTTAGGATTATCGCCTGGAAGAATATATTTGAAAGAAGCAACAGCAAGAGATACCGAGAGAAAACGACAAAAACTGTACAGCAACAAAAAAGAAACCAAGCTAAGGAAACTGCATAGGAAATTTAAGAAAAGGCTGGACCTAAATAAGAAAGAGAACAAAGAGGGCACAACCTACAAAACAGCCGTTGCCATGTCGACCGATGTTGATGACAACATCCCTACTTTCAGTCAACCTCCAAAATTAACCCACATCAGTTCTGTAGAAAATATTGTATACTTCGACATTGAAACAGGATCACTTGCTCGGGACACGGATATATTACAAATTGCAGCCAGTTGTAACGATAAAACATTTAACCAGTATGTATTACCAAGGAAACCCATTTCACCGGCATCATCAAGAGTAACGGGCCTTACGGCAAATGGAGGTGTTCTCTTTTTACATGGATCACCTGTTTCTGCCATACTGCTGAAAGAAGCTGTGTTACTATTTCTCAGTTGGCTTCAAGGCATCGGACGTGTAGTGCTTGTTGGACACAACATGAAACGTTTCGATTTTCCAAGACTATTGATAGCAATCCGTGCAGTGCATTTAGAGGAAGACTTTATGACTTCACGTGTAGGCGGTATCGATTCGCTGCCTATTTTCAAGAAAATTCACCCGAATATGGAAAACTATAAACAACAATATTTATTTGAAACACTGATGAAGGAAAACTACATTGCTCATAATGCCCTAGGTGATGTGATCAGCTTGCAGAAGTTGTTTGAATTTTCAAACGTGTCAGAAGAAGTGATGGTTGAAAACAGTTTTTCTACCAAGTGGGAATTTGAAGACATAACGTTCAGGGGCATCACCGCATCAAATGTACGAACAATGGAATGTTTGAGAAGAAGAAAGGTTATGTCTACACAGATGCTCAACAAAGTTGCAAGCTCTGGACTTGAATACAAACAGTTGTGCTTAGCCTTTCGTAGAGATGGAAAGAATGGATTAATTCAGCTTCTGAGTGAAAAGAACTGTGGTGTAACCCGTGTCACGTCTTCTAAGAAAGTGTTAGATTCTTTGTCAGATTACTTTCAATCAGAACTGAATTGAGTACTGGAGAGTGTATATATCACCAGATACCATTAGCTAGTTGCATAGAACATGTAGTAATGATTGTGATTGATTGACTGAATAATGCTCTGTAATCGGACTATTTTCGGGGGGAAATGAAGGAGGGCCATATGTACAATAATTGTAAAAATAATATGGTGACATAAGTGTTTTATACCATATTATTGCTGCAGATAGGACTAACTAACTTATGTTAAAGTTTGATGGCTTTCTTATTAGTAGATTTTTTGAAATTTGTCAATTTCTTAAATTTTCTCTTACAATATAGTGGTAATTCCGGCTGCATAAATCAAGAAATTTGTTCATATTATTTTAATAAAATACTAACCAGTCCAATTTTTTTCTTTCACTCACTTTGTAACATTTGTTTTAGTTGAAATGAAATGTTTTACAATGAAAACATGGTTAAGTTAGTTTTTATCAGCTTTTGATGACACTATACAAGAAATCCTAAATAACCATGCGAAATTGTCCGTGAATCATCAAGATACCCTATCTTGAAAAGAGTGTGACGTAATATGGTGACATATGAATATTTTTGCACCAAGTTGTTTATTAAGGTTTAAAGTTAATCTGTGCAAATTTCCATGCATTTCTTATGAAATATTCATTTAAGTGTGTATGTCTTTAACTGAGTAAGCGAAAAATAATTCGTCTAAGAGACTTCGAGCACATTCGTGTAATGGTTACAGCCAATTAGGAACTTGGGGATACATCGTTGTACAAATAAAAAAATTCAAAAAATTCTTTGTAATCTGTCATTTCAGTTGACAATTGAAGGTCTATGTGCATGTTTATTTATAGGTTATATAAGCATTGTGGCAGCAGAAAACGAATATGTCACATTTATGAAATATGTCTTCAGATTTGTGATGATCTCAGATGCTTCGCAAACTGAGACTGCTCCCTTCAATTAAATAGCAGACAGCTTATCTCGTATGTTATTCATTCATGGACTTCATGATTTTCTTGTGTTTTGGAAGTAGACCAGGCGCCACTTGTTGGTCGTATTTTCCGGGTATGTAAATCACGTCTGTAAGTTGACCAAATACCAGTATACGGTTATTTTCATAATTAATAATAAACTTACCGTCGTTGCTCATAGTCGTTGCAGACAAGACCTAAGTTAGCCCACAGACGCTTGAGTTCTGGATAAATGTGTGCGGGTTCAAAACCACAAAACTAAAAAACACTATGCATAAAATGTTGACACCCCGTCACTATCATAAAATGTTGACACCCCGTCACTATCACAGGGATTCGGCACGTTTGGGGGTACTAGTATATATATTTAAGTACAGGGATTCTACTCTGTGGAATGTCAGATTTCGCATCAATCAGTAAAATGGCCCTATCTGAAACAATTTTGTACAAATCTGTCCAAATATAACGCCTATCCCGAGTCTTTATATTGTTCTTCAAATAAAACACAACTTTAAGTTGCATGCAGAAAAAACAGATTATGGATCAATGCAAGTGATTCGAATATGCGCATATAGTAAAATGAGGTGAAACTGAACCAATTAATCGGGAATAGGTTAGAGTGAACCAAATTATAGAGCTCTACTACAGTATAGGTATTATAATCGCATCGGCTCGTGTGTACCTTATTCCTAGACCTACAATACAGCGTTAAATATTCTTTTCAGGTGCGTAGCTACTATAAGGCCATGAATGTGCCAGAAAATGAAAACTCAAAAACCCAACACTGCAATAAAGTGGGGAAGGGGAGGTATATGGGTATGAAGAACAGTATAGGATGTCCAGCTTGGATGTGGCATATTGCCATACATACATAATTATTTTTACTCCAAACTACGAAACTAGGTAACTATAGGGGTGTACAATTGGGGTAAAATATCACCATCACCATTTACAATGCCACAGTTCGTTTTTTCTCGGGGGAAGAGGGGAACAAACACCCCGAGCCCCCTCCAGCATCATATAAATAATCTACTCGAACACTGAATTAAAGAGTTGATGTTCATGACCAGTGTCTCACTTTCAAGAATTTCAACAAGTCGTGCATATATTTTCATAGCCCCAAACAGCTAGGCATTAATATGCAGGTAACATATCCATCCTAATGTGGCTTCAAATGTCAGGAAATCGCGTGCACAATCTAAACAAATCACGGGGGAACATGCCCCCGGACCCCCTAGACAAGTCGCACTTTCTGCTGGTTAGGCTGAAGAGGTCGCATGCTCTAGAGAAGAGGTTCGTCAGTAATTGGAGTTGTTCCTCTGAGTGGGCGGCAAGTGCAGCATCATCGCCAAAGAGCATGTGTCTGATGAGGACTTCTCTTGTCTTGGATTTTGCCTTCAGGCGAGTGATGTTGAAGAGCTTGCCGTCAGATCTGGAGTGAAGCTAGTCTCCTTCTGTAGCTCTCTTGAATTGCATGCCTGAATAGCATGGCGAAGAAGATGCCGAAAAGTGTCAGGGCGAGTACACAGCCTTGCTTGACACCGCTTTTGACCTCGATTTATGTAGAGGTTTCGCCATCATACTGCACAGTACTCTGCATGCCATGATGAAATGACTTTACGATGCTGAGGAGCTTGGATGGACAGCCAATCAGTGGTAGGATCTGAAATAGCCCTTCGTGGCTCAGCAGGTCGAACGCTTTGGTGAGGTTTATGATTAAGGCGATGTAACTGTTGCTCTCGACATTTTTCTTGTAACTGCCTTAGTGAGAAGACCATGTCGGTTGTAGACCTCTTGGAGCGAAAGCCGCACTGCGATTCTGAATATACTTGGTCAGCTACGGCCCTGCTTTTAATACTTATATAATTATTATTCCAACCGTGTAGCCTGACGTTGTACCAATATCGGGTGTCCGACGTTGGCTAGACGTTCAATAATGGTTACCGAAGTGTCATGACCAAATTCCAACGTTGATAGAACGTTATGACAACGCTTTAGCCTGACGTTGTGTGGATGTCGGGGATCCGACGTTAAATAATGGTCACCGATGTCGCGAACAACAACGTACGATGTACTACATAGCCTGCTGTTGTATGAATGCCGGGTGCCCGACGTTGGATAGACGTTGTATAATGGTCAACAACGTCGCGACCAAATTCCAACTTTGATCCAACGTCCATCAAAGTACGTTCTAGTCTGACGTTGTATGGATGTCGGGAGTCCGACGTTGGATAGACGTTGGATAATGGTCACCAAAATCACGACCAAATCCCAACGTTGATCCAACGTCGTAACAACGTTGTAACCTGACGTTGTATGGATGTCGGGGGTCCGACGTTGGATAGACGTTGGATAATGGTCACCGACGTCGCGGCCAAATTCCAACGTTGATCCAACGTTGGTATGACGTCAGGTGTTTGCTGGGAAGGAACCAATGAAAACAGTCATCTCTAAATATTATCCAATGACTGAATGACACCAATATGACTGTTGCCTGACTGTAAAGATTAAGGTGCTGACGACTTAACATGAGCAGCGCTTCAGTCTTAATTAAATATTTTAATGGAACTAAAATCTACCATGGATCTGTAGTCCAGTGGTTAACACGTTGGACTGGTAATCCAGGGATCCCAAGTGCGATCCCCTGTCTGACCATAATAAAATTAACAGTCTTTCAGTTGGGATTTTAAACCAAGGTCTTGTGTCAGTGCTTTACACTGTACACATAAAAGAGAACCAGAGGAGACTGCAATATACGCCAAACAACTAAAATGTGTTGTATTATTATCATTTGAATATGTAAATACAGTCTAACCTGTCTTAAGCAGTCAACTAAGCGGACCACACTGGAGGTTGCTTATTAGAGGGCATAATTATATACATATAGAGTGGTGGAACCTATGCTCGGCGTATTCCTATGCTCGGCATATTTTCAATTTTCATCCGTATTTAAAATATTAATATAGTTCTAGGCTGAGACAGAGCTGAAGCATGGTTCAATAGCATTCCGTTGATTGACATGATTGTATCGGTAGGCTGATGCAACTGTCACGTGACTGGCCCAGCAGACAAATATAAACAAGCAAATCATTGGGAGTATATTTCCACCGAAACTGATACAGTGTATGATCAATTCAGGTAGCTATCCGAAATTAAAAAATCTACACCTAACCTGAAAAATAGTTTCTATACCATTTCTGATTAAGACCAATAAGTGTTTTTATTCAATGATGTACTATATCAAAATAAGATATTCAACAAGTTATGGTGGATAAATAAAAAGACCTGAAGTCTTCAGTTCCCCATATAAACGGGTGCCGACCGACACCGTTGTGATAGCTGTATTGAGCAGCAAGGTCAAGTGATGAAGCTAACACTGTCAACAATAGTGTTTTGAAAGTTGTTTTCACAACTTAGGAAAATAATAATATACGGCAAGTGCAATTAACATTTTATTCTGGTCATTATATGTGGGATTTACGCCGAGCATAGGTGCCACCACTCTATAATAAAAGAACATATTGGGAATCAGGAAATTGACTGCTTAATACATGTTGGCTGCTTAATGCAGGTGACCATTAACACAGGTGTGACTGTATATGTAATTGCAAAATAAAATATGTTTAACCCTTTCAACCCCACAGGCCTCTAAATAGGCTTATGAAAAGTGTAGATCCAGATGAGCCGGCTCGTGACGAGCCGTCTCATCAGGATCTGCACTTTTTGCCAGTGATATGACTATTTTTAGACATAATTACCCATTTTGATAAATGAACTTGTCCAAATGTGATTTTCTTATTAATTTATTGGTCTGAAAATAAACTAATCAAAATCTCTTTAAACATTGTACATAATACTGGTAAGCCACATTGAATATTCCAGCACTTTCAAATTATACAGTCAAACCTGAGTTAGTGGTGACCGCCATTAAGCAGCCATACCTGTATTAAGCTGCCAGTTTCCAGATTCCCAATATGTTGTTTTATTATATATTTGACCATTAGTAAGCAACCACCTGTGTGTTAAGCAGCTACTTTCTATGATTACATTGGCTGGCTGCTTAGCACAGGTTTGACAGTAGGTGCAAACTAATAAAAAAAATAGTGGATTGCAATTCAAGCTATAAATAAGTCTTAGTGCATATTATATGCACAATTTTGAACAGGTATCTATATACATTGATTTGAGTTCTATATAACGGTAAATGATTGAATTAAAGTTTAATTCAATCAATTTACCGTTATATAGAACTCAAATCAATTTATATAGATACCTGTTCAAAATTAAACCCTTACATATTCAGTGAAACATACATTAGATGTAAGGTACAGTACCTGGATTATAAATTGTTGCATAAAAAAATATTATGAATTAATCAATAATCAATATTTAACCAAATTTCACCTGTATCTCAAGTCTGAAACAACTTTTAGGAGTCAAAATGTGTGTCTCGTCAATCTCTATCTAGTCATATGATTTGTTTCATTGTGGATTAAACACAAAGATATATAGATCACTAAAATGTGGAATTAACCTATAATAGTGGAAGTTGTGATAGCGCAGTGGTAGCCCGGAGTTTCATACATGTGCGAATGGACCGGAGTTCGAGCTCCGCTGGAGCTGTTACGATTGTGCCTTTAGGCAAGGCATTTAAATTCCACATTGCCTCTTCATTCTCCTTCGTGGCGATGGATTTCATCAGGAATGAGGTTTCGACAGTGATTAATATAAGTTGTAAGAACTTGTTTCGTAATCCAGCTCAAATAAATTTGTATAAACTAAGGGCACACTATAATAGAGCTTCGAAAAGAGCCAAACGGAATTCTGATTAGTTTATATGTCGACTTCAAAATGAATATTAAAAACGTAGCATTTCATTGTTACAAAACTTGAGTAATGCATGTTTTGTATCAAATTCAATGAGAGACATTACTGGTTTTTCTATTACCTCCCTTGATGGATAAAGTCAGTTTTTATCTCTAAATGTACATTGGTCCTTTTAGTTGGAATATCTTTGTTTTTACTGTTGTCGTCTAACTTAATAAATGTAATTTTATCAAAATTGTGTTTGATGAACTTCATACTAAGCTGTAATTTATATTATGCTATTATCATTAAATTTAAAATCATAGAACAGTCCAATTAAGCCTAATTTGGTACAAGTGTATTTTAGTCTATGCAAATTTATTTTAGCTCGATTGCGAAACAAGATTTTACTACAATAGACTATTCACTCTTGAGACCTAATTCCTGATAGAATCCATCACCATGAGGCAGAGAAAACAAGTGTCTTGCCCTAAGGATACCACCACCACTGACAGGGTTCAAACTCCCAACCTCTCACTTACAGGGCTATCTAGCTAAAATAAATTATATAAACAAATAAACAAAAAGTAGCACTTTCAATACCTTATAGTCATCAAATATATCATACATTGGTCTTTTCATTCTTTCCACAGCTGCTACCTGAGTGATGATGTCCCCTGGGTAAATATATACAAACAAATATACGTTCCTCTAATAGGATGTTTCCAGTAATTGGATTTAGCTAATTGTCAGCGTTCGGATGACAGCTGAGTTACGATGAACAGAGGATTATGGTGTGAGAAATAATGTCAAGATTGAACAATGTGAGCCTGTCTCCGGAACCCGATCGAGATACGCACCTGTTACAGCGTATTGGAGGCACCGACTTGACTACAGAGTCATATGGAGATAGTCAGAAGGGGATAATTGGAGGTAAGTTTGTTCTAGAATTAAAAATAAAACGTTTAGTTTATACAAATTTATTTTAGCTCGATTGCGAAACAAGTTATTTCAACTTATAAAAATCACTCTCGAGACCTCATTCCTGATGGAATGCATCGCCACGAGGGAGAGAGAAGAGGCAACGTGGAATTTAAATGCCTTGCCTAAGGGCACAATCATAACGGCTCCAGTGGGGCTCGAACTCCGGACCTTTCGTGCCTGAAGCGAACGCGCATCCACTGCGCTATCACGACTTCCACAATGTTTAACATCCACCTCTGTGGTCAACAAAATGGAAGACATACAATGTATATGTCAGTATGTTGCCAAATGTTGTCTGTAGCATCCTTACACCATCCTCTGCTAAATTCATAAAAAAGGGGTCACCGGGATCAAACAGTAGGTCACTTGGGAATTTAAGGGAAGACCATAAAGTGATGTATTTGCATGAAGGAATGGAGGGAATAGTGTAAAATACATTGCAAACACTGTTTAATGGAAGCATTAACTAATGTCTGATCAGAAAGTAATATCATTTGTCATTGGATGTCAAGGCAATCATGGGCCGTCAGGGACTCATGTGAGTGATCCAGGGTTATACAGTCAAACCTGTAATAAGCAGCTAGCCAAGGACTTCACAGAACGTGGCTGCTTAGCACAGGTGGCTGCTTAATAGAGGGCTGTCTGATTAGCACAGTGGTTAGCGCACTCGCTTCTCACCAATGCAACCAGGGTTCGATCCTCGGACCGGGAAGTATGTGAGATGGTACGGTGGTCGCCAGATCGGACAGGTGGGTTTTCTCTGGGTACGCCGGTTTCCTCCCACACGAATGACCACATATACTTTTTCATCTGCTCCAACGAGAGTGATTAAAATAAGGTATTAAAGCTTGTTTTCACAATTGTTGTAAAATAAATATAGTTTACAATTAATAGAGGTCAAATGTATAATAAAACAACATACTGGGAATCGGGGAAACAGGCTGCTTAATACAGGTTGGCTGCTTAATTTTGATTACAGATTTGACTGTATTGGCTTTCTTGGTTGTTGTAAAACCTGCATGGTGGTATTTGTTGTATCAGGTCTGTTGTATATCATGCATGGTGTTGTTATAATGCTTTTGTTGTATCAGATCTGTTGTATAACATGCATGGTGGCGTTTGTTGTATCAGATCTGTTGTATAACATGCATGGTGGCGTTTGTTGTATCAGATCTGTTGTATAACATGCATGGTGGCGTTTGTTGTATCAGATCTGTTGTATAACATGCATGGTGGCGTTTGTTGTATCAGATCTGTTGTATAACATGCATGGTGGCGTTTGTTGTATCAGATCTGTTGTATAACATGCATGGTGGCGTTTGTTGTATCAGATCTGTTGTATAACATGCATGGTGGCGTTTGTTGTATCAGATCTGTTGTATAACATGCATGGTGGCGTTTGTTGTATCAGATCTGTTGTATAACATGCATGGTGGCGTTTGTTGTATCAGATCTGTTGTATAACATGCATGGTGGCGTTTGTTGTATCAGATCTGTTGTATAACATGCATGGTGGCGTTTGTTGTATCAGATCTGTTGTATAACATGCATGGTGGCGTTTGTTGTATCAGATCTGTTGTATAACATGCATGGTGGCGTTTGTTGTATCAGGTCTGTTGTATAACATGCATGGTGGCGTTTGTGGTATCAGATCTGTTGTATAACATGCATGGTGGCGTTTGTTATATCAGATCTGTTGTATAACATGCATGGTGGCGTTTGTGGTATCAGATCTGTTGTATAACATGCATGGTGGCGTTTGTTATATCAGATCTGTTGTATAATATGCATGGTGTTTGTTGTATCAGGTCTGTTGTATAACATGCATGGTGGCGTTTGTGGTATCAGATCTGTTGTATAACATGCATGGTGGCGTTTGTGGTATCAGATCTGTTGTATAACATGCATGGTGGCGTTTGTTGTATCAGATCTGTTGTATAACATGCATGGTGTTTGTTGTATCAGATCTGTTGTATAACATGCATGGTGGCGTTTGTTGTATCAGATATGTTGTATAACATGCATGGTGTTGTTATAATGCTTTTCTTGTATCAGGTCTTCCATCAAATTGGAATCTAGATCCAACTCCACAGCCCATAGAGAACCACCCACTTACTAGCGGTAGAAACGATTCCGTAGCAAACCTGGAAATAGGATCAGGAAACAATTCCGAAATCGGAAGTGACAGTATTGAGAGCATTAGTTTGGATGTAGATGATCTAGAGAAATTCAGGTTTGATGAAGTTAAGAATGACAGAGCCTATATACCAGCTCTACCCAGAGCTGAAATAATTGAGGATTTGCAATATGACAGTCCAAGTACATCTACATTAGAATTATCACCACCGATAAACACCGAATCTACAAATGCTACAAAGGACAAAGCATTCCCTGAACCTAAGCTGCAAGCATTCTCACAACATTCATCATTCTCACCTAGTAGTGACAAGGATTTGATACTGATAGATAAACCAAGTCACAAAGACTTCTCAGAAAGGAGGGCTGAGACATATCCAATACAGGATGGATCACGGGTGTCACTGCAGGCGCACAATTCTGCAGCATCTCATACAGTGCCACCGCATCGTGCAAAGCTTACAAACCGTGTCAGTCCAACAGTCGAAGAATATGTTCAAAGGTCAAGACCACCAGCAAGGACACCGGGTGATTTACGGAAGCAGAAATCTTTCATTCTTGGAGGTATAGTGTATTAATTATATAGCATAATATAATGTAAATAGGGTCGACATTCATGCGTAATACAACACGTATATCCTGAATAGCACAAGCTATGGTACAGATTTACCGTGATATCTCACATGTGTGCCTATGCATATTTATATTGTAGACTAATCTTAGTTTAATTATCTCTAATTATCGCGTATTTAGTATTGACTCCAATGACAAACAAACGTCAATTCAGGAGCGCGGATGACCGTTATATGAAATCCTACTTTCACTTTTGAAAGTTTGTATACCACAAAAACACTTTTAATTGTTTCAATGTTAGTGTTCGAATGTATTCAGAAGAATATGTAGTAGCTATGCATTTTATTTGCTTTTTGCAATGTATCACATAATGTCGCTTTAACTGTTTTTTTATATTTTGTTCCATTTTGGCTAGTATTAGAGTGATCAGATTTGTAATTGCTACAGATCTTTCCCTGCTCACCCTTGAAATCCTCTTCCTCTAAGGCTCAGGTGAGGTTTAGGTAAGTACACTGTGATGTTTCTATCTACAGTATGAAATCCTCTTCCTCTAAGGCTCAGGTGAGGTTTAGGTAAGTACAATGTGATGTTTCGATCTACAGTATGAAATCCTCTTCCTCTAAGGCTCAGGTGAGGTTTAGGTAAGTACAATGTGATGTTTCGATCTACAGTATGAAATCTCTCCTCTAAGGATCAAGTGAGGTTTAGGTAAGTACAATGTGATGTTTCGATCTACAGTAGGAAATCCTCTTCCTCTAAGGCTCAGGTGAGGTTTAGGTAAGTACAATGTGATGTTTCGATCTACAGTATGAAATCCTCTTCCTCTAAGAATCAGGTGAGGTTTAGGTAAGTACAATGTGATGTTTCGATCTACAGTATGAAATCCTCTTCCTCTAAGAATCAGGTGAGGTTTAGGTAAGTACAATGTGATGTTTTGATCTACAGTATGAAATCCTCTTCCTCTAAGGCTCAGGTGAGGTTTAGGTAAGTACAATGTGATGTTTCGATCTACAGTATGAAATCCTCTTCCTCTAAGGCTCAGGTGAGCTTTAGGTAAGTACAATGTGATGTTTCGATCTACAGTATGAAATCCTCTTCCTCTAAGGCTCAGGTGAGGTTTAGGTAAGTACAATGTGATGTTTCGATCTACAGTATGAAATCCTCTTCCTCTAAGGCTCAGGTGAGGTTTAGGTAAGTACAATGTGATGTTTCGCTCTACAGTATGAAATCCTCTTCCTCTAAGGCTCAGGTGAGGTTTAGGTAAGTACAATGTGATGTTTCTATCTACAGTATGAAATCCTCTTCCTCTAAGGCTCAGGTGAGCTTTAGGTAAGTACAATGTGATGTTTCGATCTACAGTATGAAATCCTCTTCCTCTAAGAATCAGGTGAGGTTTAGGTAAGTACAATGTGATGTTTCGATCTACAGTATGAAATGCTCTTCCTCAAAGAATCAGGTGAGTTTTAGGCAAGTACAATGTGATGTTTCGATCTACAGTATGAAATCCTCTTCCTCTAAGGCTCAGGTGAGGTTTAGGTAAGTACAATGTGATGTTTCGATCTACAATATGAAATCTTCTTCCTCTAAGGCTCAGGTGAGGTTTAGGTAAGTACAATGTGATGTTTCGATCTACAGTATGAAATCCTCTTCCTCTAAGGCTCAGGTGAGGTTTAGGTAAGTACAATGTGATGTTTCGATCTACAGTATGAAATCTTCTTCCTCTAAGGCTCAGGTGAGGTTTAGGTAAGTACAATGTGATGTTTCGATCCACAGTATGAAATCCTCTTCCTCTAAGGCTCAGGTGAGGTTTAGGTAAGTACAATGTGATGTTTCGCTCTACAGTATGAAATCCTCTTCCTCTAAGGCTCAGGTGAGGTTTAGGTAAGTACAATGTGATGTTTTGATCTACAGTATGAAATCCTCTTCCTCTAAGGCTCAGGTGAGGTTTAGGTAAGTACAATGTGATGTTTCGCTCTACAGTATGAAATCCTCTTCCTCTAAGGCTCAGGTGAGGTTTAGGTAAGTACAATGTGATGTTTCGATCTACAGTATGAAATCTTCTTCCTCTAAGGCTCAGGTGAGGTTTAGGTAAGTACACTGTGATGTTTCGATCTACAGTATGAAATTTTCTTCCTCAAAGAATCAGGTGAGGTTTAGGTAAGTACAATGTGATGTTTCGATCTACAGTATGAAATCTTCTTCCTCTAAGGATCAAGTGAGGTTTAGGTAAGTACAATGTGATGTTTCGATCTACAGTAGGAAATCCTCTTCCTCTAAGGCTCAGGTGAGGTTTAGGTAAGTACAATGTGATGTTTCGATCTACAGTATGAAATCCTCTTCCTCTAAGAATCAGGTGAGGTTTAGGTAAGTACGATGTGATGTTTTTCTTTAACATTACACTTCTCGAAGCACCTCTCGACGCCATTACCAATACGACATCCATTGACAATGTTGTACCCAAACCAATGTTCATAATAAAGGCAAGAATCTCATGTAGTCCAAGTAATATCTATGGAGGTGGGATAGATATGGCGACTACTTATTCACTGAATGATAGGTAAATGGCTGTCGTTTGTATGGAGATATAATAGTATATTAACCTAAATCTCTATGAAGGAAAGGGTTAATTTATGCGAATATGATGTTACGTGTATGAAATTTGCATCTTGGCTATGGTATTATAGTTCTGTTTAACGCATAAAAAGGAAATCACAGGGTACAAGTTTGTCCGGTAGCCTTAGTGGTCTGTTCTTTAGAAATTTCACAAAGTTTCACAGGACCGCAATGAATGTTGGCATGTATGTTCAGAAAAAAGTATCACTGCAAATTTTATTTAAGTTGATTTTTATTGGCAAGTGGTCGATATTCCCAAGTTGAAATGATTTTTATTGGCAAGTGGTCGATATTCCCAAGTTGAAATGATTTTTATTGGCAAGTGGTCGATATTCCCAAGTTGAAATGATTTTTATTGGCAAGTGGTCGATATTCCCAAGTTGAAATGATTTTTATTGGCAAGTGGTCGATATTCCCAAGTTGAAATGATTTTTATTGGCAAGTGGTCGATATTCCCAAGTTGAAATGATTTTTAATGGCAAGTGGTCGATATTCCCAAGTTGAGATGATTTTTATTGGGTGGTATTTTTACCAAGGTTGGTCATTGTCTGCACATGGCATATGGCATTTGTGTGCATGTTGTTTTTATTCCCAAGTTGGTCTTTGTTCCCAGATTGGTTTTTGTTCCCAGGTTGGGCTTTGTTCCCAGGTTGGTCATTGTTCCCGGGTTGGTCTTTGTTCCCAGGTTGGTCTTTGTTCCCAGGTTGGTCTTTGTTCCCAGGTTGGTCATTGTTCCCAGGTTGATCATTGTTCCCAGGTTGGTCATTGTTCCCAGGTTGGTCATTGTTCCCGGGTTGGTCTTTGTTCCCAAGGTTGGTCTTTGTTCCCAGGTTGGTCTTTGTTCCCAGGTTGGTCTTTGTTCCCAGGTTGGTCATTGTTCCCAGGTTGATCATTGTTCCCAGGTTGGTCATTGTTCCCAGGTTGGTCTTGTTCCCATGGTCTGTGTTCCCAGGTTGGTCCCAGGTTGGTCTTTGTTCCAGGTTGGTTTTTTCCCAGGTTGGTCATTGTTCCCAGGTTGGTCTTTGTTCCGAGGTTGGTCTTTTTCCCCAGGTTGGTCATTGTTCCCAGGTTGGTCTTTGTTCCCAGGTTGGTCTTTTTCCCCAGGTTGGTCATTTTTCCCAGGTTGGTCATTGTTCCCAGGTTGGTCTTGTTCCCAGGTTGGTCATTGTTCCCAGGTTGGTCTTTGTTCCCAGGTTGGTCTTTGTTCCCAGGTTGGTCATTGTTCCCAGGTTGGTCATTGTTCCCAGGTTGGTCTTTGTTCCCAGGTTGGTCTTTGTTCCCAGGTTGGTCTTTGTTCCCAGGTTGGTACCATGTTGGCCTTTGTTCCCATGTTGGCCTTTGTTCCCATGTTGGCCTTTGTTCCCATGTTGGCCTTTGTTCCCATGTTGGCCTTTGTTCCCATGTTGGCCTTTGTTCCCATGTTGGCCTTTGTTCCCAGGTTGGCCTTTGTTCCCAGGTTGGTCATTGTTCCCAGGTTGGTCATTGTTCCCAGGTTGGTCTTTGTTCCCAGGTTGGTCATTGTTCCCAGGTTGGTCTTTGTTCCCAGGTTGGTCTTTGTTCCCAGGTTGGTCATTGTTCCCAGGTTGGTCTTTATCCAAGTTTTGTCTTTGTTCCCTGGATGGTCTTTGCTCCCAGGTTGGTCTTTATTCCCACGTTGGTTATTGTTTCCAGGTTGGTCATTGTCCCAGATTTATCTTTATTCCCAGGTTGGTGTTTATTCCCACATTGGTCAGTTGTCCACAGGTGGTATTTAGCACAGGTTTGACTGTATACGATTTGGGAAATCATTTTCCACCAAGTTCCGAAATATTTTTTTTTTATGAAACTTGAGAATCGATGGATGTACAGTGAGATTCATTGATTATCTTATTCTCATTAATCTGTCTCTATGTAAGCATGATTCCCAGGTGCTGAGCAATCCATAGATCAATCAATCAAAACTGTTTTACACTGTCTCAATTCAATATTCCATACACTGTACTTGAAGTTCCATATCCCAACATAATCATCAAATATTCATGTTTTCAGTTTTCGCATGATTGGTTTTTGTGTAGATTTTGTGTAGGATTTGTGTAGGTTTTGTGTAGGATTTGTGTAGATTTTGTGTAGGATTTGTGTAGGTTTATGGTGGTTTTGTGTAGGATTTGTGTAGGTTTTGTGTAGGATTTGTGTAGGTTTTGTGTAGGTTGTGTGTAGGTTTTGTCTAGGATTTGTGTAGGTTTTGTGTAGGATTTGTGTAGGTCTGTCTATTTTTAATTATGTATAAACATGTGCCATACACCACAGTATTACATTGTTATAGTGTCACAATCCAATGCTCTTCATGCAAAAATGGGCGTAAAATACTTACGTAATATTTCAAAGTATGGCAAATAATTATATGTTAAAATTAGATATCCTTGCATCACAAGTATTTATTTTGAGCGAAATTTACTGATTTCTTAATCTTTATATACATGAAGAATGGAGACCCTGTTGTGTATAGTGGCATCAGTTAATGCAGTTTACCTTGAACAACGCTATTTATAGGAGACCCTGTTGTGTATAGTGGCATCAGTTAATGCAGTTTACCTTGAACAACGCTATTTATAGGAGACCCTGTTGTGTATAGTGGCATCAGTTAATGCAGTTTACCTTGAACAACGCTATTTATAGGAGACCCTGTTGTGTATAGTGGCATCAGTTAATGCAGTTTACCTTGAACAACGCTATTTATAGGAGACCCTGTTGTGTATAGTGGCATCAGTTAATGCAGTTTACCTTGAACAACGCTATTTATAGGAGACCCTGTTGTGTATAGTGGCATCAGTTAATGCAGTTTACCTTGAACAACGCTATTTATAGGAGACCCTGTTGTGTATAGTGGCATCAGTTAATGCAGTTTACCTTGAACAACGCTATTTATAGGAGACCCTGTTGTGTATAGTGGCATCAGTTAATGCAGTTTACCTTGAACAACGCTATTTATAGGAGACCCTGTTGTGTATAGTGGCATCAGTTAATGCAGTTTACCTTGAACAACGCTATTTATAGGAGACGTTGCGTATAGTGGCATCAGTTAATGCAGTTTACCGTGAACAACGCTATTTATAGGAGACGTTGCGTATAGTGGCATCAGTTAATGCAGTTTACCTTGAACAACGTTATTTATAGGAGACGTTGCGTTTAGTGGCATCAGTTAATGCAGTTTACCGTGAACAACGCTATTTATAGGAGACGTTGCGTATAGTGGCATCAGTTAATGCAGTTTACCTTGAACAACGTTATTTATAGGAGACGTTGCGTTTAGTGGCATCAGTTAATGCAGTTTACCGTGAACAACGCTATTTATAGGAGACGTTGCGTATAGTGGCATCAGTTAATGCAGTTTACCTTGAACAACGTTATTTATAGGAGACGTTGCGTTTAGTGGCATCAGTTAATGCAGTTTACCGTGAACAACGCTATTTATAGGAGACGTTGCGTATAGTGGCATCAGTTAATGCAGTTTACCTTGAACAATGCTATTTATAGGAGACCCTGTTGTGTATAATGGCATCAGTTAATGCAGTTTACCTTGAACTGTTAAATTATTCGTCAGATATCACAGGGCAATGGTCAAAGGGAAGTAACTCCCATGTGTATGTGTTGATATAATGTAGTCTTATTCTGTTTTTATTCCGAGTTTCAATTTTTAATAAATAACATACATTACAGTCATATCTGTCTTAAGCGGCCTTACAAGTGAGTGATGAAAATTGGCTGCTTAGCACAGGTGGCTGTTTAAAAGAGATTATATGCTGAATCAAATAGCACCCTGGGAGATTGGTTAGTGGCCGTTTAATGCGGGTTGTTCTTGAACAGTTCAGGGATAATTCTTAGACCGTTCTTGAAAATTTCACTGGGGTATGCATAGAATAATTATAAATATATTATTTTAGCTCACTAGTTTAGGTATTGTGTGTAGGCTTATGTTCAGCAACATTGACCTTGGCTGCTTAATACAGGTTGGCTGCTTAGTGGAGGTGACCACTAGCACAGGTTTCATGGTACCGTTTCGATTAGTTGATGGAAATTTATTTTAGCTTGATTGAGAAACAAGTTCTTTCAACTGATATTAATCACTCTCGAGACCTTATTCCTGATGGAATTCATCGCCACGATGGAGAGAGAAGAGGCAATGTGGAATTTAAATGCCTTGCCTAAGGGCACAATCGTAACGGCTACAGCTGGGATCGATGTCTGTGCCTTTCGCACCTGAAGCGAACGCACTACTGCTGCGCTATCACAACTTCAACAAGTTCACTGTTTCGATGAAACACCTGTAGGAAGTTAGCCATAACCCATGGCCTTGATGTTGACCTTTCACAGGGATCATTTTAGAGGGCGATGTGGGCGAAATAGTTGCCCTAGGGACCCTGATTTCGCCCTCTTGGAACCCCACTTCTCCTTTTTTTCATACAAAATTTTGGCCAGTAAGATACATGTACACTGGCTCATTATAAATCACTCCTTCTATTCAAATGTTGTATTTAATGGTCATACTGTGCATTTTAACCATATTTTGTTGACATTTATTAAATGACAACATTTAACCCATTCAACACCCAAGTAACTCACATGGACTGGTCCATGATATTCATAAACCAATAAATGAATCAGAAAATCACATTTGGACAAGTTCATTTATCATAATGGGTAATTATGTCTAAAAATAGTCATATCACTGGCAAAAAGTGCAGATCCTGATGAGACGGCTCATCACGAGCCGGCTCATCTGGATCTACACTTTTTGTAAGCCTATTTAGAGGTATGTGGTGTTGAAAGGGTTAAGGACGCGATCGCATGCTTTCTGACTTCTCCCAAATATTCTGACATAGAATGAACCCTGCTTTCAAAGCAGGGGGGGAGGGCAGGGGTGGTCAGGGGGTGCATCTCTCCAAGTGCAATCCTCTTGTTTATGTTGTTAATAGTTTCACAGCTCTAATGTTTAGTTGGAGAGAAATTTAAATAGACTATATAAAAACTATTTAACCAACCCATTTAAGACAACAAAGCTGATTATTATCTGTACCGATTTATGATAGCTTGAATTGATGTACCCCATTAGGAGTGATCGCTAAATCAATATTTGCCACAGCAGCCATTGTTCCAAAGCCATTAGCTATTCTGTTTGCTTCTGTTAATGTAAATAATTGTGTCACTCCTGATAATTCTGGTAATGAGATCAAATATATTTAAATTTTCCACAAAAAAAATAATATATAAATAATTCATATGAACCATCAATTTTCTGGGTCATTTGAAGAAGATGACGTTTACGCGTAAAACAGAAATTAGGTTTGGCAATTTTTTATATATAAGAGTTTGAGTGATTTTGAGTTTTTGCTAGAATTCTATCGAATATTCGAAAACCTTCCCAGCTGAATATTCGAATAGTATAATCACTATTCGTTGCCATCAATACTGTTAACCCTTTCCCTCATAGAAACACCTGTTGGGGTAGATTGCGCACAGGATTTTATTGGCGGTAAATTGAAGGGGGAATTATTCAAGGTTTACTACTAGAGCCAACGAGACGAAATATTGTACAGTAAATATTTCAATTGAGGAAAGGATACATCATGTATATTGCATGTGGTTTAATACAACTGTTACATAAAGGCAATTGTTTCAATTTATTCCATGCAGATATGTATCCACAATTACAACGTACGAGTATTAGAATGAATTAACCCTTTGTCTCAGCATGTCGATAACATTAAGATCCGGTGACTTTGAAGGCCAAGGCAGCTGCCGGACGGTCTGTTGCTGAAGTAATGTATGTGTCGTACGCGCTGTGTGGGCTGGTGCCACGTCCTGCATAAATACCATGCCACGTCCACCGGCTCGCAGGTGCGGAATTGCAACTGGGATCAAAATCTCCTGCTGATACCTAGCAGCGTTAAGCACCTCTTGAAGCCATTACCAGTACAAGATTAGTCATTTTAGATTTTTGGATGATAGTGCAATGATACAGACAGAGACCCATTCCAGAGTCCAATCAGGTCCTCTTACGTGCACGATGTACAGCACCGACACGAGACCTCGGTTTAAAGTCCGATCTGAAAGACTGTTCATTTTATTATGGTCAGACGGGGGATCGAACCAGCGATCCCTGGATTACCAGTCCAACGTGTTACCACTGGACTACAGATCCGTCTGTGACGTTTGCATTTATAAATCACTACCCGTGTGTCCCGTGTTTCCCGAGCTAAACTACACTACGCAACATAAGTACAATCACATTGCTCCTAAAACATAACCTAACAAAATAGAGTCAAACCTGTCTTAAGCAGCCAGCCAAGGGAATCACAAAAAGTGGCTGCTTAGCACAGGTGGCTGCTTAATAGAGGTCAAAACTTAATGTATAATAAAACAACATATTGGGAATCTGTAAACTGGCTGCTTAATACAGGTTGGCTGCTTAATAGAGGTGACCACTAACACATGTTTGACTGTACCTGAATATCTAACCAAAAATAATTTTATTTCCTTACTAGAGCTTAAGTGGGAAAAAAATTTGTGAAAATATACCAAATATATTAAATTAATGTTATCCTCTCAGCAGTGCAAGGAAATCATCCAATATCCTTTACTTCGAAGCTGCTGGTTCTCATAATTTTATCTTCAAAACATGGTGTACAGCAGTATATTTATATTGAATGTTTCTATTCAACACAGTGCATTAACGACACAACACAAAATGCATGCAAACTACAAAATGCAATGCAAACTAGAAATGCAATGCAAACTACAATATTCAGTGCAAACTACAAAATGCAATGCAAACTACAAAATGCAATGCAAATTACAAAATGCAATGCAAACTACAAAATGCAATGCAAACTACAACATTCAGTGCAAACTACAAATTTGGTGCAAATTACAAAATTCAGGACAGTGCAAATTACAAAATTATGTGCAAGCTACAACATTCAGTGTAAATTACAAATTCGGTGCAAATTACATTCAGGGCAGTGCAAATTACAAAGTTATGTGCAAATTACTGCAAATTACAATATTATGTGCAAAATTACAAAATTCAGTGCAAAATTCAATGCAAATTACAAAATTCAGTGCAAATTACAAAATTCAGTGCAAAATTCAGTGCAAATTACAAAATTCAGTGCAAATTCAGTGCAAATTACAAAATTCAGTACAAACTATAAAATGCCTCGTACATTCTTCCCAATGAAATTACACTAGAGGTATTTTTCTTTATTCTGCCCAAATGAGACTCAGTGGAAATAGGAAAAGATTTCTTCCTCTTTTCATTACTAACTGAACGATTAATGTGCGACTTTGAGTACCAGTAATTGCCAACCATGGCTAATTACATTATTTAAATTGCTGTGTTTCATTAACTTTAAACTTTATTTATTTGACGATTTGGAAGCAAGTTATACTAATCACTCTCGTTGGCGCGGATGAAAGCGTATAGATGTGGTCATTCGTGTGGGAGGAAACCGGAGTGCCCGGTGAAAACCTACCTGTCCGATCTGGCGACCACCGTAGCATCTCACATACTTCCCGGTCCGAGGATCGAACTCGGGTTACATTGGTGAGAAGCAACTTTGTAATGTTGAAGTGGAGATTAAATTTACGTACAAAATACTATTTCTGTATTTTAATACTAGTAGCTATTACAGCAATAGTCCTGTTCAATAAGTTGTTAACTCCCCTTCGCGAGTTATCGTTATTGATTAAAATCTACTTCCGGAGTGGAAATTTCTGTACAAAATGTCGTCTAACAAAGCAATCGTTGAACCGTGCGACTTTGAAAAGCAAACTGTGCGTGAATTAAGGTCGTTTTTAAGAGACAGAGGTGCACATGTGTCAGGAAATAGGCCAGAATTAATCAAGCGTGCTAAAGGAATAGTTAAATTGAGGACACGTACTCTGAGTGAAATACAAACCGAGGACAATAAACAACATAAACAGCGTCAGGCGGAACTTTTCTGTACACCACTTGGAGAGAAATTACCGAACCCCAAGGATTTGAAAGGCGTTTGGGACAGTAATTGAAACAGTAGTTTATAAATGCCACTCCAGACAATGCTTCTGGCATCTGGGTAGAACCACTGACCCACCAATTGAAACAGTAGTTTATAAATGCCACTCCAGACATTGTTTCTGGCATCCGGGTAGAACCACTGACCCACCAATTAAAACAGTAGTTTATAAATGCCACTCCAGACATTGTTTCTGGCATCCGGGTAGAACCACTGACCCACCAATTAAAACAGTAGTTTATAAATGCCACTCCTGACAATGCTTCTTGCATCCGGGTTGAACTACTGACCCACCAATTGAAACAGTAGTTTATAAATGCCACTCCTGACATTGCTTCTTGCATCCGGGTTGAACTACTGACCCACCAATTGAAACAGTAGTTTATAAATGCCACTCAAGACATTGTTTCTGGCATCCGGGTAGAACCACTGACCCACCAATTGAAACAGTAGTTTATAAATGCCACTCCAGACATTGTTTCTGGCATCCGGGTAGAACCACTGACCCACCAATTGAAACAGTAGTTTATAAATGCCACTCCGGACATTGCTTCTTGCATCCGGGTTGAACTACTGACCCACCAATTGAAACAGTAGTTTATAAATGCCACTCAAGACATTGTTTCTGGCATCCGGGTAGAACCACTGACCCACCAATTGAAACAGTAGTTTATAAATGCCACTCCAGACATTGTTTCTGGCATCCGGGTAGAACCACTGACCCACCAATTGAAACAGTAGTTTATAAATGCCACTCCAGACATTGTTTCTGGCATCCGGGTAGAACCACTGACCCACCAATTGAAACAGTAGTTTATAAATGCCACTCCTGACATTGCATCCGGGTAGAACCACAGACCCACCAATTGAAACAGTAGCTGATACATGACCCTCCAGACATTGTTTTGGGTATCCAAGTAGAACCACCAACCCACTGAATGCTAAACGGATAACTTCCTCACTTGAAAGAACTGACAGCGGTGAGGGTTAAGTGATTTAACCAAACTTAAGAAAATAATAAAACATGATGAATAAAATACATGTATATACTTTAATATAATACATGTACACAGTAACACACTTTGACCTAACAATAAAAACAGTCTTATTTTTTACATCGCTGAAAACTACATAATTTGTTGGATTATGGTCCTGCAAATTAATCATCACCATTTTTCCTCTCCAAAGATTTTAACAGTATGCTAATTTTATCTTTACCTGTGGAGAGCGCGCAGGGGAAGTAATTAATCAGGGGCAGATAACAACTTATTGAACAGGACTATACACTCATAATGAATCCTATATCTGCATGGGAAATGTGGGGTTGCGAAAATGAGTACAAATAATACACTGTCTGTCCTTATAACTTATAGCTTGATTGAAAACCTTTACTAATTTTGTTCATTTGGGTAACCGATACTTGGCTCAATTAACCCTTTCCCTCATAGAAGCACCTCTTGATGCCATTACCAATACCACATACATTGACAATGTAGTAGCCAAACCAATGTTCATAATAAAAGCCAGAATCTCATGTCGTCCCAGTAATATCTATGGATGTAGGATAGATATGGCGACTACTTATCCACTGCATGATAGCTAAATGGCTGTCGTTTGTATGGAGATATAAATAGTATATTAACCTAAATCTCTATGTAGTCCCAGTAACATCTATGGAGGTGGGATAGATATGGCGACTACTTATCCACTGCATGATAGCTAAATGGCTGTCGTTTGTATGGAGATATAATAGTAGTATATTAACCTAAATCTCTATGTAGTCCCAGTAATATCTATGGAGGTGGGATAGATATGGCGACTACTTATCCACTGCATGATAGCTAAATGGCTGTCGTTTGTATGGAGATATAATAGTATATTAACCTAAATCTCTATAAAGGAAAGGGCTAAATGGCAGTCGTTTGTATGGAGATATAATAGTATATTAACCTAAATCTCTATGAAGGAAAGGGCTAAATGGCAGTCGTTTGTATGGAGATATAGTAGTATATTAACCTAAATCTCTATGAAGGAAAGGGTTAAAACCAACAACAATTTACCTGAATGATAATAACCATTGAAGCTTGTAGAACCTTGTGACCTTAATGTGGTAGATGGTGCCACCTCATTACATTTGGCATCATCCAAATACAGCGCTACATGTGACTTTGATGTCGTCGATGCATATTATTTCATACCAAACATGTTTACTTATAGGTTATTACATGCATGTATGTGGCTAGCTTCATATCAAGCATTGGTTTCGACCCCGAGGTAACTTAATATCAGCCTGAGACCGAACGTCTTTATTACTTTGATATGAATTTTAACATTTAACCCTTTCAACACCACAGACCTCTAAATAGGCTTACAAAAAGTGTAGATCCAGATGAGCCGGCTCGTGACGAGCCGTCTCATCAGGATCTGCACTTTTTGTCAGTGATATGACTATTTTTAGACATAATTACCCATTTTGATAAATGAACTTGTCCAAATGTGATTTTCTGATTCATTTATTGGTTTATGAATATCATGGACCAGTCCATGTGAGTTACTTGGTGTTGAAAGGGTTAATAATGGAAAATCATGCTCTCCGTTATCCATTTATCATGAATAAATCGTAATTACTGAATTAGATACACGAAAACGATTGAAATATTACCACGAAACTACAAGCAATTTGTTATCTGTCAAATTTGACACACTGGGAGGCTACAGGAAGTAAACAAACTAGCACCGAGTGCGCATGCGTCATTTTTCTCAGGAACTAGTTATGATACGTTTTTTTCTGGTTTGATACAGGCTCATTTAAATAGTTCACCAGTGGCGATAGTGATGAAATAAATATCTGCATGTCAGCAGATGACAATAAAGTTAAATTGAATTTTCTGTTTATTACATACATGTAGTATAATTTGAAAACATACCTTTAATAGTCTTTAATTTGGGGAAGTCGTGATAGCACAGTGGTAGCACGTTCGCTTCAGGTGTGAAAAGTCAGAGTTTGAGCCCAGCTGTAGCTGTTATGATTGTGCCCTTAGGCAAGCAAGGCATTTAAATTTCACATTGCCTCTTCTCTCTCCCTCGTGGCGATGGATTCCATCAGGAATGAGGTCTCAAGAGTGATTAATATAAGTTCTAAGAATTTGTTTCGCAATCAAGCTAAAATATATTTGAATAAACTAAACTAATTTCAGTCTCACAAAGTTTTAGACTTCCAGTAGGCAAGAAGTGTAGTATGGGAATAATGCAGTGAATAGTCGGATTTTTTTTTTTTCATTGCCATGAAATGTGGTCCAGTGGTTAACATGTTGGCCTGCAGCTCCAGGGATTGCAGGGTGGATCCCGCATCTGACCCTAATAATATTTAAAGTCTATACATTGAGCATGTAAAAGAACCAGGGATACTTCTGGGATTGGAATGCCCTCTGTATCACTATCCTCCATAATATACGCCCCGATTAACCAGAGGGTTACGATAGATAAACGTATAGATTCATAAAATATGTGATATTTCTCTGATATTTCTCAGTACACTTCATCATAAACCAATAAATATTTTGTTGTTTTTCTGCAGGCAGTTTGTTATGGATTTCTAGTTCTAGACTGTCCATTCTAACATAAAGCAAGATAATAGCTGTGGTTTCGTTTGGAAGTTTGTCGAGTTTCTCCGAGAGATGAAAACTGCATTACTGTGTGCTTTTATTCGTTGTTAACAGTGTTAGGATGTAACGTGAGATTATTGGGTCTTGTTAAATTGTAGGAAGAATATATTACGGTTGTATTGAGCTCTGAACTAGTGTATCTAGTGTGTCTGTACGTCTGTTGCTAATTATAATCGGTATTAAGATTAAGAACCGTAGCTGTGATTTTTCACATATTGTTACAATATATTTTGGTGCATAGGAATTAACATTTTTTGGAATTTTTCTAGGAAATTTTTTATTTTAACGAATTGGAAGTACCATATTTGTATAAACTAT
Organism: Archivesica marissinica; assembly: GCA_014843695.1. Classification (NCBI taxonomy): domain Eukaryota; kingdom Metazoa; phylum Mollusca; class Bivalvia; order Venerida; family Vesicomyidae; genus Archivesica; species Archivesica marissinica. The sequence continues at coordinate 19,053,624 of CM026400.1, read as the reverse complement.
GAATTCATTGGAACTTTGATATATATCTGGTATATTATTATTTCTTGGAATTATTGATACATATCTGGTATATTATTATTTCTTGGAATTATTGATACATATCTGGGATATTATTATTTCTTGGAATTATTGAGACATATCTGGTATATTATTATTTCTTGAAATTATTGATACATATCTGGTATATTATTATTTCTTGGAATTATTGATACATATCTGGGATATTATTATTTCTTGGAATTATTGATATATATCTGGTATATTATTATTTCTTGGAATTATTGATACATATCTGGTATATTATTATTTCTTGAAATTATTGATATATATCTGGTATATTATTATTTCTTGGAATTATTGATATATATCTGGTATATTATTATTTCTTGGAATTATTGAGACATATCTGGTATATTATTATTTCTTGGAATTATTTAGATATATCTGGGATATTATTATTTCTTGGAATTATTTAGATATATCTGAGATATTATTATTTCTTGGAATTATTGATATATATCTGGGATATTATTATTTCTTGGAATTATTGAGATATATCTGGGATATTATTATTTCTTGGAATTATTGAGATATATATATGGGATATTATTATTTCTTGGAATTATTGATATATATATATCTGGGATATTATTATTTCTTGGAATTATTGAGATATATCTGGTATGTTATTATTTCTTGGAATTATAAATGTTTTTGCAGACAAATTGGAAATTCTATATCTGTACTAGAACGTAGGTAGATGTGCTTTTCCACATAATTATATATAATAATTATAAATATATTTGGTGTATAGGAACTACAATTGTTTTTGTATATTACTTATTTCTAAGGAATATATGTTTTGCGTCAAATTGGAAGTGCGATATTGTTATTTGGTTTATTGTGAAATGTTATATTTGTTGTACAGATTTGATATAGTTGGTATATTATTCTTGAAAATACACTTTTTTTGTGAACAAATTGGATGTTTTGATATATTAAGTATATTATTAATTTCTAAGAATTACATTTTTGTGTGGACAAAGTGGATGTACCATATTAGTATTTGGTTTATTATAAACATTTATATATGTGGAACTGCTTTGATGTAGAATTATGGTATATTATTTATTTCTTGGAATTTTAATTTTTTTGCAGAAAAATATGAAATTCCATATCGGTATTTGGCTTAATATAAACTATTAATTTTTATATTATGCAATATATAATTAAAACCACGTGATGTTATCAAATCGCCATTTTTTATGCATTTACTAATTTCAATTAAATTCTTCAAAGTTTGCCAAAATAAACGAAATATATGCTAATTTTGTGGTCTTATTCATTTGATTTATTTATATAGACTATCGGCAACTGGTGTTAATAGCTAGTTTATAACGATTGTCGAATGTAACAACTTATAGAATGACTGTGGGCCGTTCGGGTCGAATTTCAGTTTTTTCATGAAATTTTGGTCCGGAAAAAAATGTCCTGATGTGTGTACTGGTGTATAATGCGCAGTAGATAAAATGGATGAGGATTTCAGTAAGAAATGTGCGCACTATACACAGCTAAATACAGTATATACCGGTTGTGACAACTCGACAATATATATATATATGGACATTTTAATTTAGTGAGGTTAATTTGGATGTATTCATTTGGACCGGTACGTTTATTTGGAACTAAGGTAGTCGTGGACCATTTGACATGTATTTAGTATATGTATAGACATATTTCTATATATATAGACACTAATATTTTATGAAGCTAGTTTTGGAATTTTGCTATTAACCCTTTCAACCCCAAGTAACTGACATGGACTGGTGCATGCTATTTTTAGACCAATAAATTAATAAGAAAATTACATTTGGACCAGATCATTTATCAAAATGGGTAATTTTATCTAAAAATAGTAATAATTATTACTGGCAAAAAAGTGCAGATCCTGATGAGACGGCTCGTTACGAGCCGGCTCATCTGGATCTACACTTTTCATAAGCCTATTTAGAGGCCTGTGGGGTTGAAAGGGTTAAGGGAAAGGGAAAGCCGTTACGATTGTGCCCTTAGGCAAGGCATTTAAATTCCACGTTGCCTCTTCTCTCTCCCTCGTGGCGATGGATTCCATCAGGAATGAGGTCTCGAGAGTGATTTATATAAGTTGAAATAACTTGTTTCGCAATCGAGCTAAAATAAATTTGTATAAACTAAAGGGTTAATCCTTAACCCACCAATCATTTTTGCAAACAGCATTTATTTTGTGGATGTATTGCGTTGATATGTAGCATTTATTTTGTGGATATATTGTGTTGATATGTAGCATTTATTTTGTGGATATATTGCGTTGATATGTAGCATTTATTTTGTGGATATGCGTTGATATGTAGCATTTATTTTGTGGATATATTGCGTTGATATTTGATACGTAGCATTTATTTTGTGGATGTATTGCGTTGATATTTGATATGTAGCATTTATTTTATGGATGTATTGCGTTGATATGTAGCATTTATTTTGTGGATATATTGCGTTGATATGTAGCATTTATTTTGTGGATATATTGTGTTGATATGTAGCATTTATTTTGTGGATATATTGCGTTGATACGTAGCATTTATTTTGTGGATATATTGCGTTGATATTTGATACGTAGCATTTATTTTGTGGATATATTGCGTTGATATGTAGTATTTATTTTGTGGATGTATTGCGTTGATATGTAGCATTTATTTTGTGGATATATTGCATTGATATGTAGCATTTATTTTGTGGATGTATTGCGTTGATATTTAATATGTAGCATTTATTTTGTGGATGTATTGCGTTGATATTTGATATGTAGCATTTATTTTATGGATGTATTGCGTTGATATGTAGCATTTATTTTATGGATATATTGCGTTGATATGTAGCATTTATTTTGTGGATATATTGCGTTGATATGTAGCATTTATTTTGTGGATATATTGCGTTGATATGTAGCATTTATTTTGTGGATATATTGCGTTGATATGTAGCATCTATTTTGTGGATATATTGTGTTGATATGTAGCATTTATTTTGTGGATATATTGCGTTGATATGTAGCATTTATTTTGTGGATATATTGCGTTGATATGTAGCATTTATTTTGTGGATATGCGTTGATACGTAGCATTTATTTTGTGGATATATTGCGTTGATATGTAGCATTTATTTTATGGATGCAAGATGATATTTATTTGGTATACAATTTATGGAGACAGTATGATATATTTGTATCCACAAGTATTTAGAGTGATTTGTATCCACAATTATTTAGAGCGATTTGTATCCACAATTATTTAGAGTGATTTGTATCCACAAGTATTTAGAGCGATTTGTATCCACAAGTATTTAGAGCAATTTGTATCCACACTTATTTAGAGCGATTTGTATCCACAAGTATTTAGAGCGATTTGTATCCACAAGTATTTAGAGCGATTTGTATCCACAAGTATTTAGAGCAATTTGTATCCACAAGTATTTAGAGTGATTGTGTCCTAAATGATTGATTCGATTCCTTCAATGAATGATAGGATATGAATATTCATGAGAATTAGTCTTCTGAGAATATGACATAAAATTGTTTTAAGATGAGAAATATGGCTGCAATATTGAAGAGGTTTCAGATTGGAGTAAATGTTTTTCATTATTGTAACATTGGTCTAAAAAAAAAAAAAAATATTCAGGGTGGGGAACGGCCTCCGTGGTCGAGTGGTTACGGTCACTGACTTGTATACCACTGTAACCTATCATGACTGATGGTCACTGGTTCCAGCTCCGCTCTGGCCATGTCGGTTTCTATGAAAATGTTGGCAGTATTTTATGGAGGTTGGTGCATTAAGTACTGGTTATGGTTAACCGCTGGAGCGTGCCCAGGAATGGCATTGTGATATACTGCCCGTCGGCGATATAGCCCAAAATAGTGCTGATGAAGGCGTAAAAACCGAACAAACAAACAATTCAGGGTGGGTGTGTGTGTGTTTTACGTTCATTTATCGTCTCTACCGGTTGCCCATATGAGCGATGCCTCCTGATTAGTGATTTTAGATTTTTGGAGGATAGTGCAATGATACAAACATTCCAGTCTCCTCTGGTTCTTTTACATACACAGTGTACATCACGAGACCTCAGTTTAAAGTCCCGCCTGAAAGACTGTTAATTTTATTAGGGTCAGATGGGGGTTCGAAACTGCGATCCCTGGATTACCAGTACAGCGTGTTACCACTGGATGTTCAGGGTGGGAGGTTGTGGTGGAGCTTATATACCCAGCATGATCCCCACACTATCATTGCCATACTAAAAGGTGGGAGTTGGATGTGCCTTAACGCCCCATTTCCAACATGATATTTGAGTGTTGACAAAATTAAATCCTTGGAATTTAAAATGGGTTTTCTTGGAATATTGCCAAATGAAATCCCAAGAATTGTCTTCACGTCTATTCTGACGTATTCTTTAAATAAACAATTTTTACATTGACATTTTTATTTTTAAATTGTACTCTCATTGCAATTAATATCCATGTATTTAGCATTTTTGTGCATGTGCAGGTTCAAAGTTGCAGATGATATACGATGGTGTGACTGTTAAATCGATGGAAATTAAAGAGGCACATTATGTGATTATTGCATAGACTTGGAAAATTCCAAGAAAATTTGCTAAACGTCATAAAAAAATCAGTGAGATGTTGTACTAGAGAGATCTCGCAGATATTCAGAATTGTGATTTAGATTTTGGTTAGCTGTTTGTTACCAAGGTTAAATTGGAGGATTTGATCTTTGGTTAGCTGTTTGTTGACAAGGTGAAATTGGAGGATTTGATCTGTTACCAAGGTTAAATTGGAGGATTTGATCTTTGGTTAGCTGTTTGTTGACAAGGTGAAATTGGAGGATTTGATCTGTTACCAAGGTTAAATTGGAGGATTTTATCTGTTACCAAGGTTAAATTGGAGGATTTGATCTGTTACCAAGGTGAAATTGGAGGATTTGATCTGTTACCAAGGTGAAATTGGAGGATTTGATCTGTTGACAAGGTGAAATTGGAGGATTTGATCTTTGGTTAGCTGTTTGTTGACACGGCTAAATTGGAGGAACTTCAAACAATGGACAAGAACAATAGCAGTCATTCTCGACCACATTCGCAAGCTGCCCTGCGAGACCAGGAACAAAACCATGTGATTGGAGGTACCAGTATATTAAACTTATTATTAGATCTTCAAAAGGGCAGAAAATTGCACCAATCAAAATTATTTTATAGTCTATACTAATTTATTTTAGCTCGATTGCGAAACAAGTTCTTAGAACTTATATTAATCACTCTCGAGACCTCATTCCTGATGGAATCCATCGCCACGAGGGAGAGAGAAGAGGCATGTGGAATTTAAATGCCTTGCCTAAGGGCACAATCGTAATGGCTCCAGCGGGGTTCGGACCCCGGGCCATTCCCACCTGAAGCGAACGTGCTACCACTGCGCTATCACAACTTCCACAAATTATATAAATAGCTAGCATAGCCATGGCATAATTTGACCAGTTATTTTCAATCAATAAAATGGTATTTTTGCGATCTACAGACACGCAAAAGTGAAAGTAGGATTTTCCGAGAAATAGTTAACCACAGTCCGGAAACAACATTTGTTTATTGTTGGATTCTACTCTTCAGGGGAGGTAATCATGTGAAATAGTCATTTAAGGTTAATTTAATTCTGATTATAGTTATTAAAAATAATAATTATGCGCAGGTGATCGATAACACAGCATTATTTAACATTTTCCCCACATAGAATAACCTCTTGATCCGCCTCTGTGGTCGAGTGGTTACGGTCGCTAACGTGTATACCACTGTAACCTATCATCACTGATGGTCACTGGTTCGAGCCCGCTCAGGCCGTGTCTCTTTATATGAAAAGATTTGGCAGTTTCTTACGGAGGTTTGTGCACCAAGTACTGATTAACCGCTGGAGCCTGCCCAGGAAAGGTGTTGTTAGGTAAGCTGCCCGTAGCTCAAATGGGCAACCGACAGCGACGTTAAATAAACTTCAATTAAAAAAAACAGAACAGAACAGAATCTTTATTTACGGGACACAGATTACAAACATGACATTTTGCAATAACATGTGCACTATAATCATTTCAAAATAACATACATGGGTAATGGAAATGTGAGATGATGAACATTATAAAATGGGATTATCAAACAATTAAAGAATACTTTTATAGCCTGGGGGAAGGTGGTTTATTACCTAATGTATTTATTGTATGGTCTAGATTATTGACTACATAATGAATTTATTGTACTGGCAGTGTGGTCAAACAACATATTTATTATGCCGGGAAGGTAAAATTCAAATCAACGCGGTAAGTATTGGCTTTACGGTGGTAAATAAGAATATCACACACATTGACAATGAAGTAGTCAAACCGACAAACGTAATAAAGGTCAGAGTTAAAGAAGTCCTAGTTATATCTATGGTAGATAGGTAGATATGCTGACTGCTTATCCACTGATTGATGATAGCTAAATGGCTGTCATATGTATGGAGATTGGTAGTATAATAGCTGAAATCTCTATAGAGGTGAGAGTTATGTACCATGTCAGCAAGTGTATACTGTGAATCCAGGGATTGCATGTTTGATCCCCCGTCTGACCATAATAATCCATAATAATATTAGCAGTCTTTCAGATGGAACAATAATCCAAGGTGTCATGTATCTTGGCTTATACACTGGGCGTGTAAAAAACCAAGCATGCTTATCTCAGTGTGCAGAACATTCTAGTCATCCACTTCTTAGAATATCTCAAGTGTGCAGCACATTCTAGGCATCCATTTCTTAGAATATCTCAGTGTGCAGAACATTCTAGGCATCCATTTCTTAGAATATCTCAGTGTGCAGAACATTCTAGGCATCCATTTCTTAGAATATCTCAGTCTGCAGCACATTCTAGTCATCCACTTCTTAGAATATCTCAGTCTGCAGCACATTATAGTCATCCACTTCTTAGACTATCTCAGTGTGCAGAACATTCTAGTCATCCACTTCTTAGAATATCTCAGTCTGCAGAACATTCTAGGCATCCACTTCTTAGAATATCTCAGTGTGCAGAACATTCTAGTCATCCACTTCTTAGAATATCTCAGTCTGCAGAACATTCTAGGCATCCACTTCTTAGAATATCTCAGTGTGCAGAACATTCTAGTCATCCACTTCTTAGAATATCTCAGTCTGCAGCACATTCTAGGCATCCACTTCTTAGAATATCTCAGTGTGCAGAACATTCTAGTCATCCACTTCTTAGAATATCTCAGTGTGCAGAACATTCTAGGCATCCACTTCTTAGAATATCTCAGTGTGCAGAACATTCTAGGCATCCATTTCTTAGAATATCTCAGTCTGCAGCACATTATAGGCATCCATTTCTTAGAATATCTCAGTCTGCAGAACATTCTAGTCATCCACTTCTTAGAATATCTCAGTCTGCAGAACATTCTAGGCATCCACTTCTTAGAATATCTCAGTGTGCAGAACATTCTAGGCATCCATTTCTTAGAATATCTCAGTCTGCAGCACATTATAGGCATCCATTTCTTAGAATATCTCAGTCTGCAGCACATTCTAGGCATCCATTTCTTAGAATAACTTGGTTAGCAGCACAATCTATTCATCCAATTCTTAGAATACCTTGGTGTGCAGCACATTCTAGTAATTCACTTCTTAGAATATCTAAGTCTGCAGCACATTCTAATCATCCACGTCTATGCAGCACACTCTAAGTATAAGTAAACCACAGTCTAGACATCCAATTCTTAGAATGACGTTGTGTGCAGTACATTCTAGTCATCCAATTCTTAGAATATCTCAGTGTGCAGCACATTGTAGGCATCCACTTCTGAGAATGACGTTGTGTGCGGCACATTCTAATCATCCAATTCTGAGAATGATGTTGTGTGCAGCACATTGTAGGCATCCACTTCTGAGAATGACGTTGTGTGCAGCACATTCTAGTCATTCAATTCTGAGAATGACGTTGTGTGCGGCACATTCTAGTCATCCAATTCTGAGAATGACGTTGTGTGCGGCACATTGTAGGCATCCACTTCTGAGAATGACGTTGTGTGCGTATATTCTAGTCATCCAATTCTGAGAATGACGTTGTGTGCGGCACATTCTAGGCATCCATTTCTTAGAATATCTCAGTGTGCGGCACATTCTAGTCATCAAATTCTGAGAATGACGTTGTGTGCAGCACATTCTAGTCATCCAATTCTGAGAATGACGTTGTGTGCGGCACATTCTAGGCATCCAATTCTGAGAATGACGTTGTGTGCAGCACATTCTAGTCATCCAATTCTGAGAACGACGTGTGTGGCACATTCTAGTCATCCAATTCTGAGAATGACGTTGTGTGTGGCACATTCTAGGCATCCAATTATTAGAATATCTGTCTGCAGCACATTCTAGGTAAAAACGCATACGGTAATAAGGCTTTAGACGTCTGGCATGAAAACTGCAAAGTAGAGCATCAGTCTGTGCAAAAGGAAAGTAAATTGTAGCGGGCATTCTTTGTGATTCTCTGTATGAATAATGCCTTTTGTGTTCTTATTGTCTTCTACAAGAATCGATAGACTCAGAAATAGACAAGAAGTAAGTTAAGCATTGACATGTTTATTATGATGTCTATGCTATCCTTGGGGGGATGAGCATGAATAATCTCAAGAAATGGTGATGAAACGTGTTCATGTTAACTCAAATTCTCTCAAACTGATGTTTGCTTAATATGAATCTTTATATTGCTGTCATTTCCCAATTTCATGAAAAATCTAATTAAATGCAGATCAGCTAAAAAAATGTATTTTGCATAAAACATTTTTATTGGTTTGCCAAGGCTAATCTGGATGCAGGACCTCAGAAGGCTCATGTTGAAATCAACTACCCTTGCTCATTTGGTGACCTTTGGAACTGGGATACAATGTAGAACTATGCAAGTTGTATGTATGTATGACTACATTTATGTCAAATCACTTGAGTGGTTAACCCATTCAACACCAAGTAACTCACATGGACTGGTCCATGATATTTTCAGACCAATAAATTAATAAGAAAATTACCTTTGGACCAGTTCATTTATCAAAATGGGTAATTTTATCTAAAAATAGTAATAATTATTACTGGCAAAAAAGTGCAGATCCTGATGAGACGGCTCGTCACGAGCCGGCTCATCTGGATTTACACTTTTCATAAGCCTATTTAGAGGCCTGTGGGGTTGAAAGGGTTAAACATATTGTATTTTGCATAATCGACATTTCTATTGGTTTGTCAAGGATGCAGGACCCCAGAAGGCTCATGTTGAAATCAACTACCCTTGCTCATTTGGTGACCTTTGGAACTGGGATACAACGTAGAACTATGCAAGTTGTATGTATGTATGACTACATTTATGTGAAATCACTTGCGGGGACCTAGACATGCTTTCATGTGCAGAATTAGTCGACCTGAGTGGTTAACCAGTACTAAGGATTATGTGTGAGGTATCAAACCCGGACTGTTCTATTCCAAATCTGATGCTCTACATGTACCACAAAGTAACATGAAACTTAAATATTTGTAAGGTTGAACCGTTCTAAACCCAGATGCAAAGCTCAGCAAACTAGTCAATGTTTTCTTTAATTATGATAGCAAAATTACTGGTTGCACCCAAGACACACCTTGGTCCAGAGGTTATTATATGGTCGGGAAAAAGTTATCTGTACGGAAAGTACCAACATGCATATTGACTCTTGAAAAATCGAGTTTGACTCTTGAAAAATCCAGCTTGACTCTTGAGATTTTGACCTCAAGGGTCATTGACTCTTGACTTTCAAAGTCTAGTGAACAGGGCCTGTCTACACTACTGAAGCGACCCTGCTGCCCTGTCCGAAAAATGCCCATAAAATACTACTGCCCTTATTTTCAAACTTAGCCAAATTTTATTCATTTTAACTGCCCTGTCTGGGAGCCTCATTGCACTACATAACACAATCTTACAACCACTTCTGTTAGTGCGAACATCCGTAATAAGAAATAGTTCCTATATCATTTTCAAGTTAGTTGCTGTTTGCTGTCAAAATTAAAAACTACAGACTGAACAAATTCATTGGAATATATTACTTAATAAATTTAACTGTTCATGATACGTCAGAAAATAGGTAAAATACAAAATACATCTAATGGCGGAGGAATACGAAAAACTGTAGCAGTGACAGGGAAAATTCCATCTTTCACTGTTTCAAAGTGGTGTAAGATTGATTTTTCTTTCGCTGAGAAAACTCTTTATCATTCATTGGAAAGCATAAAATACCAAATCTTTATGAAATTCACCAGGATGTTTCAGAGTAACTATGGAAGCATAATCCAATTATTATATTGTGTTACATATAGTGCATGAAATCGGATAATCCAGGTATCACAGGTTCGATCCCCCGTCTGACCCTAATAAAATTAACAGTCTTTCAGATGGAACTTTAAACAGATCTCGAGGTCTCGTGTCGGTGCTTTACATCGTGCACGTAAAAGAACCAGAGGAGATTCTGGAATGGGTCTCTGTCTGTATCATTGCACTATCCTCCAAAAATCTAAAATGACTAATCTCTTTAGGAGACGTCGCTCATATGGGCAACCGGTAGCGACGATAAATAAACGTAAAACACACACATGATGTCGGACGTATTGTATATAATATTGTGTGTGTGTCTAAAATAGATTCACATAAATTATCTTCATGAATTTCATCATTGTACTTTGAAAACGGTTAGGCACACACATCAAGGTTACAATAACTACCGTATACATTTTACTTCATGTTTTCCAGTGGAATATAGAAATTTATCAGTGAAATATAAAATGTGTTAGACAACGACTAACTCACATGGTCCAATGAAAAAGCCACATTTCTCGCTTCTAAATCGTATAGACGCGACCTACTTATGTACGTTGTCTAAGTCAGATGGATCAACTCATTGGCCCGTTTTAACGAAATATACACCTTGCTTCGCTCGGTCTGACGGGCCATGGTCGTGATCTATCCTATGCTTATTCCACTGGTTGAAAGTAGTGGAATAACACATTTCAATTCTCACTGCTTTGCTCTTGTGGTTAGCTTGGGTTCCAGTCTGTTGATTTTTCTCTTTTTTATATCTGGCAAAACGATATTATCAGAAACTCAATATGGCTAAATTAATTTGGGTGTTGAATAAATATGTATATATGACGGACATGGTAAAATAATTATATGAACGCCTGTTCCCAGGCTACGTGTGGTATGCAGCCGTTGCAAGCTGAAATGTTGTCAACGCGAGCGATTTCGTACATAAGCTGTCAGTGACGTCATTAACCCATTTCATTCTGGATACCGTTCAAACAGTATTTGCAAAGAACATAGAGCCAGATCAACCACCACAGAACATTCCGTCTGATCAGGCTCTATGCTGTTTGCTATTCAGATGATCTTGCTAAGACACTTGGCTATGCAGCAAACAACATAGATCCTGATCAGCACGCAGCGTCACGCTGCGGCTGATCTGGCTCTATGTTGTTTGCAAAAGCCTTCAAATATATCCAGAATGAAATGGGTTAATGGTTGTCTAATGTGGAAGTAGTGATAGCGCGTTTGCTTTAGGTGCGAAAGGCTCGGAGGTCGAGCCTCTGCTGGAGCCTTTGCGATTGTGCCTTTAGGCAAGGCATTTAAATTCCACGTTGCCTCCTATCTCTCTCATGGCAATGGATTCCATCAGGAATGAGGTCTCGAGAGTGATTAATATAAGTTTTTAAGAACTTGTTTCGCAGCTAAAATAAATTTGTATAAACTAATGGTTGTCTAAACAATACGTTCTTTAGCAGCATTTGGTGCGCAGTTGTATCGATTCCTATTATTAAAACACTCAACATCAAGCGCATAAAATAAATAAAATGTTTGTTTGTTTAAGTGAATGGTCGGATAGTATTTCACTCATGCATATAGAAAGCTTTTATTATCAATAAATTTATTATATTATATACCGATTATAATGCTTTCAGTGTTCACCCGATGAAATATAATTTAATACTTCACTGAAACAAATAAATATTCCCTTAATTAAACGATGCTATTAGAATAATAATCTAGAATACATCAAATATATTATAGTGTATTGACGTTTAAGCAATTTAGAAAACCACCATCAAATATATTATAGTGTATTGACGTTTCTAAGCAATTATATTATAGTGTATTGAGGTTTCTAAACAATCTAGAAAACGAAAACTACCATCAAAAATATATTATTGTGTATTGAAGTTTCTAAGCAATCTAGAAAACGAAAACCACCATCAAAAATATATTATTGTGTATTGAGGTTTTTAAACAATCTAGAAAATCACCATCAAAAATATATTATAATGTATTGAGGTTTCTAAGCAACTATATTATAGTGTATTGACGTTTCTAAACATCAGGGGCAGATTAAATATATTTTTTGGAAAATCAGGAATTTGTTTTTTAACAAATTAGGATTCATTAAAACATGTTCATAAAAGTGTTTGTTTATTAGAGTGTCGCCCCTATTTAAAGAGCCAGCCATTTCTGACTTATGAGACACCTCTTTTTATGAACATCAGTACTTCCCGAATCCTATGCTTGTATACCAGACGCCAGGCTCGTAGGCAATCGGTAGCCATTATTTAACTAGCTTGTGGCTCACCAACATGCCATATCAGAACGAACCCCTGACGATGTTCGAACTTTCGCCCTCCCGCTCCGTAGGCGGATGTCTTAACCAATAGGCCACGGAGACAGTATGTGATCAAAAATCCACATTGAGCATTGTAGAACTGATAAATATTTAAACTCTTTGTTAATACAAATTTATTTTAGCTCGATTGCGAAACAAGTTCTTACAACTTATATTAACCACTCTCGTGACCTCATTCCTGATGGTATCCATCGCCATGAGTGAGAGAGATGAGGCAACGTGGAATGTATGCCTTGCCTAAGGGCACAATCGTAACGGCTCCAGCGGGGCACAAACTCTGGGTATTTCGCACCTGAAGCGAACGCTCTACCACTACGCTATCCCGACTTAAACATGGATATCACGAGTTCGAAATAATCTACACCATAGAATATCTCGATGTTCCGCACACATCCAAAGTAAAGTGAAATTAGGAATAATACAACCTGTTTGAAAATGTATGTGAATTAATGAAGCAATAGATTAGTTTATATAACCCATATCGACAGTCTCTACGCTATCACAACTTGTACATTTAAACTCTAGCTTCACAAAAACTATTAGAAACTGGAACAAATGCCAAATCAACTGAGAAGTTCAGGACTGTTACTTCGGTAAAATCATTATAATACCTCTCCCTCCCTATCCCACCCTACCTCCCTCCCTCTCCCTACCTCCCTCACTCCTGATAACAATCTACTTACTATGCATAAATGAAACTTGCTACAATGAAAGGTGTACTACAATTAATGAAACTTGCTACAACAAAAAGGTGCTACAATGCATGAAACTTGCTACAATGAAAGGTGCTACAATGAATGAAACTTGCTACAATGAAAGGTGCTACAATGAAATATGTTACAATGAAATATGTTACAAGGAAATATGTTACAAGGAAAGGTGTTACAATGAAATATGTTACAAGGAAAGGTGTTACAAGGAAATATGTTACAATGAAATATGTTACAATGCAATATGTTACAAGGAAAGGTGTTACAATGAAATGTGTTACAAGGAAAGGTGTTACAATGAAATATGTGACCCGCCATATCAAAATCAGTCGTAAGTCGGGATTATCGTAAGGCAGATAATTACATTATAAGTCAACAAAATGGTATTTTAACATTTTTCAGATTATTGTTTAATGGCATTTTATAATCATTTATCTTTATAATAAATGTGATAGAAGCACGTATTTGTGTAATTTAAGGCATTAAAAACACATTTTAATTAGCTTGGTGTTAATTGCCATTGTTATTAATCGCAGTGAAACAAAAGATCTAAGCCGGGTAGGCGGTGTTTTCCGATGGCCTTCAATGATACTGTCCCGCGGTTTTGCCCCATGTATTTGGTATCGAAATAAACTAGAGATGACGTATTTTCAGCTGATGCTATTTTTGAAGTAAGATCTTATGTGCTTCCGACTAATCAACGGCTTTAAATCAATCGAATATTTTCAAAAATCTCTTCGGTTGCGACGTAAACATGATTCCCGCTCATCCATTGGCCGATAAACACCACGTGATCTGCAAATGCGCACCTGTTCCTATGTTCACGATTTTCGGTGTGATTTCATGACGATTATTCATTATATAGCTTAATATTTAGATTTATTTCGATGCAAATCAGTCATATATAGGTAAATGGTAAACCTAGACAAGTGTAGAACCTTTATCTGCTGATTTGTTGTGTGAAATTTTAACACACCGTTATCTGCACATGTGTTCAATGTAGCCCAGTATTTCGGACGTACATGTATTTAATATAAATTCTAAAATAATACTTCACCTGAATCAGTTCATTCATTTTTTAATAACTATGACTTAATTCAGCTTTTATGTTTCATAATATTACAAAATAATTGTTTACTTTTCACTGTGAACCAGCTTTTGACCACTTTTCTAATTCACAGCTGCACAATTATACAAGGTTACTTTACTTCCCACAAAAAGCCATAAATTACCCCCTAATCCTTTCCTAAAACAAGACAACTGATAAGGGGAATTGTGCATTTTAATTGATCAATGAAAAAATGCTACTTTGTACTATGATCCAATTAACAGGATTATATAACAGCAGGTGTCCACTTATGCCCTAGGCACTGTCAGATCAAAGGAGTCAATATACAGGGGCCATAAAACTAGAATATCTACAAAGACATGGAGATATGGTTCGCTGGCAGCGAGGGTAAATAAGCTCAATCATCATCAGACATGGAGATTGCTACATGTACTCTGAAAAGTCAGAATAATCCTTTCAGGATATAAAAATTATTGGTTTAAGACTTTAAGTAAATAAAATTTAAATCAATAAAAAATATTTTTAAATTAATTTTTATTATTATTATTTTTATTAATTATTATTATTGTATTTATACTAGAACAGCTGAACCACTATGGATACTACTAAGTTCAGCGTGCATTTTAAAGAATGGACATTTACCTTTAATTTGATATCAAACATGACTAGTTGTGTCATGTGGAACATATTGGTTGCTATGGTGTTTTGATTTCACTGCGTCTCCAAATTTTGTTAAAATAAGTCAGAATTTCTGAAAATCTTTGACAGCCGTTTTCTCGGAATATTAATCGCGCGAAGTCCATTATTCAAATGGTCATAACTTTGGATTGAAACGAGCTACATGAATGATACTGATATCACTAGAAAGCTTATACCTATATGATGGTATAGTTAACTCATTATTTATTTTTTCCGACTTAAGACTGATTTTGTCATGGTGGGTCACATATGTTACAAGGAAAGGTGTTACAAGGAAAGGTGTTACAATGAAATATGTTACAAGGAAAGGTGTTACAAGGAAAGGTGTTACAATGAAATATGTTACAAGGAAAGGTGTTACAATGAAATATGTTACAAGGAAAGGTGTTACAATGAAATATGTTACAAGGAAAGGTGTTACAATGAAATATGTTACAAGGAAAGGTGCTACAATGAAATATGTTACAAGGAAAGGTGTTACAATGAAATATGGTACACGGAAAGGTGTTACAAGGAAAGGTGTTACAATGAAATATGTTACAAGGAAAGGTGTTACAATGAAATATGGTACACGGAAAGGTGTTACAAGGAAAGGTGTTACAATGAAATATGTTACAAGGAAAGGTGTTACAATGAAATATGTTACAAGGAAAGGTGTTACAATGAAATATCTTACAAGGAAAGGTGTTACAATGAAATATGTTACAAGGAAAGGTGCTACAATGAAATATGTTACAATGAAATTTGTTACAACGAAAGGTGTTACAAATAACAATGCATGAAACTTGGTACAAGGAAAGGCATTACTGAGGAAATGATCAGACAATCTAGTTGTAGCTGGAGATGCAAGTAATCCTGTCAGCCAACAGTACTTTTTAAGATTAGTTCATGTCATTTTCAATTTATGTAGCAATTAATCTGGTTTTAGAATGTAATACTAGTCCTGTTCTAGCCTCCCCTGGGTCTCATTTTAATCGTGTTTCCTGTCTCATTGCCTTGCTTTATTATGTGCTTGGTTGGATAATGCTGGAATGGCTTGAAATTTGATAGCTGTGTTATAATTTTCCTAGAAATACTGACTATGAATCATGACTCCCCCCTTCAGACAGTTAGGTTTAACCTTTAAATTCCTGTTCTGCAAGTTTGCGGTTAGGTTTAACCTTTAAATTCCTGTTCTGCAAGTTTGCGGTTAGGTTTAACCTTTAAATTCCTGTTCTGCAAGTTTGCGGTTAGGTTTAACCTTTAAATTCCTGTTCTGCAAGTTTGCGGTTAGGTTTAACCTTTAAATTCCTGTTCTGCAAGTTTGCGGTTAGGTTTAACCTTTAAATTCCTGTTCTGCAAGTTTGCGGTTAGGTTTAACCTTTAAATTCCTGTTCTGCAAGTTTGCGGTTAGGTTTAACCTTTAAATTCCTGTTCTGCAAGTTTGCGGTTAGGTTTAACCTTTAAATTCCTGTTCTGCAAGTTTGCGGTTAGGTTTAACCTTTAAATTCCTGTTCTGCAAGTTTGCGGTTAGGTTTAACCTTTAAATTCCTGTTCTGCAAGTTTGCGGTTAGGTTTAACCTTTAAATATTCCTGTTCTTCAAGTTTGCAGATAGATTTAACCGTTAAATATTCCTGTTCTGCAAGTTTGCAGTTAGGTTTAACCGTTAAATATTCCTGTTCTGCAAGTTTGCAGTTAGGTTTAACCGTTAAATATTCCTGTTCTGCAAGTTTGCGGTTAGGTTTAACCGTTAAATATTCCTGTTCTGCAAGTTTGCAGCTAGGTTTAACCGTTAAATATTCCTGTTCTGCAAGTTTGCAGTTAGGTTTAACCGTTAAATATTCCTGTTCTGCAAGTTTGCAGCTAGGTTTAACCGTTAAATATTCCTGTTCTGCAAGTTTGCAGTTAGGTTTAACCGTTAAATATTCCCGTTCTGCAAGTTTGCAGCTAGGTTTAACTGTTAAATATTCCTGTTCTGCAAGTTTGCAGCTAGGTTTAACTGTTAAATATTCCTGTTCTGCAAGTTTGCAGCTAGGTTTAATTGTTAAATATTCCTGTTCTCCATGTTTGCAGTTTGCAGGTTTAACCTTTAAATATTCCTGTTCTGTAAGTGTTGCAGTTAGGTTTAGCCTTTAAATATTCCTGTTCTGCAAGTTTGCAGTTAGGTTTAACCATTAAATATTCCTGCAGTTAGGTTTAAGAACTTGTTTCACAATTATGTAAAAATAATTGTCTATAGACTATAATGTATATATTTACAGCTGGTGACAACACAGACAGAGTGTTGTGGTTGGTTGCTAAGAACTTGTTTCACAATTGAGTAAAAATAAATTTCTATAGACTAAAATGTGTATATTTACAGCTGGTGACAACACAGACAGTGCTGGGTGTTGCGGTTGGTTGCTGTATGGTATTTCTATCCTGCTTATTATTGTGACCATGCCATTCTCTCTTATCTTCTGTATCAAGGTAAGTCATTGTGGAAGTCGTGGTAGCACGTTCGCTTCAGGTGCGAAAGGCCCGGAGTTCGAACCCCACTAGAGCCATTACGATTGTGCCCTTAAGCAAGCATTTAAATTCCACGTTGCCTCTTCTCTCTCCCTCATGGCGATGGATTCCATCAGGAATGAGGTCTCGAGAGTGATTTAATAGAAGATGTTAGAACTTGTGACTCTATCAAATTAAATTTTTAAAAAGTTAATTTTAACCCTTTCAACACCACAGACCTCTATATAGGCTTACAAAAAGTGTTGATCCAGATGAGCCGGCTCGTGATGAGCCGTCTCATCAGGATCTGCACTTTTTGCCAGTAGTATTACTAATTTTAGACAAAATTACCCATCTTGATAAATGAACTGGTCCGAATGTAATTTTCTTATTCATTTATTGGTCTAAGAATATCATGGACCATTCCATGTCAGTTACTTGGTGTTGAAAGAGTTAATTAAGCACAAAGGATCGGACAACATTTTGTGGAATGGTGGCTATCCTATATCTGTCACCAATGAACGCCATCGCTTGTGTTTCTAGTACCTCCCGTGGCAGATAAAGTTTGATATATCCCGAAATGGATATCGGTCCTTTTAGTTGGAAGTCGTGATAACGCAGTGGATGCGCGTTCGCTTCAGGTGCGAAAGTCCCGGAGTTCGAACCCCAGAATTTTTGGGAGAAGTGAGAAAGCGCGTGATCGCTTCCTAAATGGTGTTCTTTAATATACTTCTGCAAAATAGGGTTAAAATCATTAGTCATTAAATACAACATTTGAATAGAAGGAGTGCTTTATAATGGGCCAGTGTATCTTACTAGACAAAATTTTGTTTGAAAATCGTAAAAACCAAAATAATATTTATAATATAATAATATTAGTCAGGGTGTCTAGGGTGACTATTTCGCCCACATCACCCTCTAGAATGATCCCTGATTACATTGCAAAAAGCAAATAAAATGCCCTTTTTTTTCACGTATAAATGCATTGCTACTACATATTCTTCTGAATACATTCGAATACTAACGGTCATCCTCGCTCCTGAATTGACATTTGTTTGTCATTGGAGTCAATACTAAACACGCGATACTTTCGATTAGAGATAATTTAACTAAGATTAGTCTAGAAATTAGTCTAGAAATAAATATGCATAGGCACACATGTGAGATATCATGGTAAATATGTACCATGCATCTTGTTATTAATGATACACGCATTGTATTACGCATGAATGTCGACCCTATTTACATTATTTTGTTATGTCAACAAACCGCGTATACGACGTTTGATTATTTGTTGAAATACTCAGTTTTTGAGGCAAATATTTGGAAAAAAATTAATAATAGCAAATTACATTCTGCAGACATTTGCATTTTCACCGATGTAGTGTCGCTTTAAGGTATATAAAGGAGTAGTATATTTACTTAGCCAAGTGTCTTATATATAGAACAAGCTTTTCCCATAGCTTGAAATAGGGAGAAATGATGCAGCTAAGGGAGATTATTTCTCCCAACTCCCTCTAGCTACAGCCCTGTAAGGAGAAATGAGGCAGCTAAGGGAGATTATTTCTCCCAACTCTCCCTCTAGCTCCAGCCCTGCAGGGAGAAATGAGCCAGCTAAGGGAGATTATTTCTCCCAACTCTCCCTCTAGCTCCAGCCCTGCAGGGAGAAATGAGGCAGCTAAGGGAGATTATTTCTCCCTCTAGCTCCAGCCCTGCAGGGAGAAATGAGGCAGCTAAGGGAGATTATTTCTCCCTCTCGCTCCAGCCCTGTATGGAGAAATGAGGAAGCTAAAATAGACTATTTATCCCAAACCTCCCTCTCGCTCCAGCCCTGCAGGGAGAAATGGGACAGCTAAGATAGACTATTTATCCCAAATCTCCCTCTAGCTCCAGCCCTGCAGGGAGAAATGGGACAGCTAAGATAGATTATTTATCCCAAACCTCCCTCTCGCTCCAGCCCTGCAGGGAGAAATGGGACAGCTAAGATAGACTATTTATCCCAAATCTCCCTCTAGCTACAGCCCTGCAGGGAGAAGTGAGGCAGCTAAGATAGACTATTTATCCCAAACCTCCCTCTCGCTCCAGCCCTGCAGGGAGAAATGGGACAGCTAAGATATACTATTTCTCCCATATCTCCCTCTAGCAACAGCCCTGCAGGGAGAAGTGAGGCAGCTAAGATATACTATTTCTCCCATATCTCCCTCTAGCTACAGCCCTGCAGGGAGAAGTGAGGCAGCTAAGATATACTATTTCTCCCAACTCTCCCTCTAGCTCCAGCCCTGCAGGGAGAAGTGAATAAGCTAAGATAGACTATTTCTCCACACTCTCCCTCTAGCTACAGCCTTGTAGGGAGAATTAAGCCAGCAGCTAAGGGAGAACATTTATCCCAAACCTTCCTCTAGCTCTGGCTCTGTGTTACCATAGTAGTCGTCTGGCATACACATTACTATATCTTTATTACACTTCATTGTATCTCTGGCTGGTGCCATTTTGTCTGGTTTATAATAACGTTTCATATGCAATTGATGTGTAATCCTCCTTCCTTATCGATGATTAATACTGAATTGGTTGAGATTCTGACAAGGAAATGACTTAACCCTTTCAACCCCACAGGCCTCTAAATAGGCTTATGAAAAGTGTAGATCCAGATGAGCCGGCTCGTAACGAGCCGTCTCATCAGGATCTGCACTTTTTTGCCAGTAATAATTATTACTATTTTTAGATAAAATTACCCATTTTGATAAATGAACTGATCCAAATGTAATTTTGTTATTAATTTATTGGTCTAAAAATATCATGGACCAGACCATGTCAGTTACTTGGGGTTGAAAGGGTTAAAGCTTCTATTATTCGATATCAAAAGAAATAACTTTATTTTCTCCCTCACTCAGTTTGTCCGAAAATAAATTTTGTTATTTTCTAAACTATGCGAAACTCTACCACCCTACCCCTAATAACAACTGAAACACAAATAAAGTTTCCGTTGTTTGAATGAAATGAATTAGGCGGAAAATAATTTCCGTTGATTGGTTTAAGATCTAGTGGTAATTCAACGAAATTGGTTAAACTGGTTCTGACCAATGACAAACTTGTTATGAATTAAATGTCCAATCAATGGGCATTTCGATGGGAAGTTGTTGTTTTAGACCTAAGCATGGGGTCTCTTGTTCATTCAGCTTTGAACGCTTACACGGTACACATGGGCGCTTACACGGTACACATGGGTGCTTACACGGTACACATGGGTACTTACACGGTACACATGGGCACTTACACAGTACACATGGGTACTTACACGGTACACATGGGTACTTACATGGTACACATGGGTGCTTACACGGTACACATGGGTGCATACACGGTACACATGGGTGCTTACATGGTACACATGGGCGCTAACACAGTACACATGGGCGCTTACACAGTAATGGACGCTTACACGGTACACATGGGTGCTTACACGGTACACATGGGCGCTTACACGGTACACATGGGCGCTTACACGGTACACATGGGCGCTTACACAGTAATGGACGCTTACACGGTACACATGGGCGCTTACACGGTACACATGGGTGCATACACGGTACACATGGGCGCTTACACGGTACACATGGGCGCTTACACAGTAATGGACGCTTACACGGTACACATGGGCGCTTACACGGTACACATGGGCACTTACATGGTACACATGGGCGCTTACACGGTACACATGGGCGCTTACACGGTACACATGGGTGCTTACACAGTACACATGGGTGCTTACACGGTACACATGGGTACTTACACGGTACACATGGGCACTTACACAGTACACATGGGTACTTACACGGTACACATGGGTGCTTACACGGTACACATGGGTACTTACATGGTACACATGGGTGCTTACATGGTACACATGGGCGCTTACACAGTACACATGGGCGCTTACACAGTAATGGACGCTTACACGGTACACATGGGCGCTTACACGGTACACATGGGTGCATACACGGTACACATGGGTGCTTACACGGTACACATGGGCGCTTACACAGTAATGGGCGCTTACACGGTACACATGGGCGCTTACACGGTACACATGGGCGCTTACACGGTACACATGGGCACTTACACGGTACACATGGGCGCTTACACGGTACACACGGGCGCTTACACGGTACACATGGGTGCATACACGGTACACATGGGCGCTTACATGGTACACACGGGTGCATACACGGTACACACGGGCGCTTACACGGTACACATGGGTGCTTACATGGTACACATGGGTGCTTACACGGTACACATGGGTGCTTATCATATGGGTGCTTACACAGTACACATGGGTGCTTACATGGTACACATGGGCGCTTATACAGTACACATGGGCGCTTATACAGTACACATGGGTGCTTACACGGTACACATGGGCGCTTACACAGTAATGGACGATTACACGGTACACATGGGCGCTTACACGGTACACATGGGTGCATACACGGTACACATGGGTGCTTACACGGTACACATGGGCGCTTACACAGTAATGGACGCTTACACGGTACACATGGGCGCTTACACGGTACACATGGGCGCTTACATGGTACACATGGGCACTTACACAGTACACATGGGCACTTACACAGTAATGGATGCTTACACGGTACACATGGGTGCTTACACGGTACACACGGGTGCATACACGGTACACATGGGCGCTTACACGGTACACATGGGCGCTTACATGGTACACATGGGTGCTTACACGGTACACATGGGCGCTTACACAGTACATATGGGTGCTTACACAGTACACATGGGTGCTTACATGGTACACATGGGCGCTTATACAGTACACATGGGCGCT
Organism: Archivesica marissinica; assembly: GCA_014843695.1. Lineage (NCBI taxonomy): Eukaryota > Metazoa > Mollusca > Bivalvia > Venerida > Vesicomyidae > Archivesica > Archivesica marissinica. The sequence goes on along the minus strand of CM026400.1, from coordinate 19,031,037 downwards.
TATACAGTACACATGGGTGCTTACACGGTACACATGGGCGCTTACACAGTAATGGACGCTTACACGGTATACATGGGCGCTTAGACGGTACACATGGGTGCATACACGGTACACATGGGCGCTTACACGGTACACATGGGCGCTTACACAGTAATGGACGCTTACACGGTACACATGGGTGCTTACACGGTACACATGGGCGCTTACATGGTACACATGGTCGCTTACACGGTACACATGGGCGCTTACACGGTACACATGGGTGCTTACACAGTACACATGGGTGCTTACACGGTACACATGGGTACTTACACGGTACACATGGGCACTTACACAGTACACATGGGTACTTACACGGTACACATGGGTGCTTACACGGTACACATGGGTACTTACATGGTACACATGGGTGCTTACACGGTACACATGGGTGCATACACGGTACACATGGGTGCTTACATGGTACACATGGGCGCTTACACAGTACACATGGGCGCTTACACAGTAATGGACGCTTACACGGTACACATGGGCGCTTACACGGTACACATGGGTGCATACACGGTACACATGGGCGCTTACACGGTACACATGGGCGCTTACACGGTACACATGGGCGCTTACACGGTACACATGGGCGCTTACACGGTACACATGGGCACTTACACAGTAATGGACGCTTACACGGTACACATGGGCGCTTACACGGTACACACGGGCGCTTACACGGTACACATGGGTGCATACACGGTACACATGGGCGCTTACACGGTACACATGGGCGCTTACACGGTACACACGGGTGCATACACGGTACACATGGGCGCTTACACGGTACACATGGGTGCTTACATGGTACACATGGGTGCTTACACGGTACACATGGGCGCTTACACAGTACATATGGGTGCTTACACAGTACACATGGGTGCTTACATGGTACACATGGGCGCTTATACAGTACACATGGGTGCTTATACAGTACACATGGGTGCTTACACGGTACACATGGGCGCTTACACAGTAATGGACGCTTACACGGTACACATGGGCGCTTACACGGTACACATGGGCGCTTACATGGTACACATGGGCACTTACACAGTACACATGGGCACTTACACAGTAATGGACGCTTACACGGTACACATGGGCGCTTACACGGTACACACGGGTGCATACACGGTACACATGGGCGCTTACACAGTACACATGGGCGCTTACATGGTACACATGGGTGCTTACACGGTACACATGGGCGCTTACACAGTAATGGACGATTACACGGTACACATGGGCGCTTACACGGTACACATGGGTGCATACACGGTACACATGGGCGCTTACACGGTACACATGGGCGCTTACACAGTAATGGACGCTTACACGGTACACATGGGCGCTTACACGGTACACATGGGCGCTTACATGGTACACATGGGCACTTACACAGTACACATGGGCACTTACACAGTAATGGATGCTTACACGGTACACATGGGTGCTTACACGGTACACACGGGTGCATACACGGTACACATGGGCGCTTACACGGTACACATGGGCGCTTACATGGTACACATGGGTGCTTACACGGTACACATGGGCGCTTACACAGTACATATGGGTGCTTACACAGTACACATGGGTGCTTACATGGTACACATGGGCGCTTATACAGTACACATGGGCGCTTATACAGTACACATGGGTGCTTACACGGTACACATGGGCGCTTACACAGTAATGGACGCTTACACGGTATACATGGGCGCTTAGACGGTACACATGGGTGCATACACGGTACACATGGGCGCTTACACGGTACACATGGGCGCTTACACAGTAATGGACGCTTACACGGTACACATGGGTGCTTACACGGTACACATGGGCGCTTACATGGTACACATGGTCGCTTACACGGTACACATGGGCGCTTACACGGTACACATGGGTGCTTACACAGTACACATGGGTGCTTACACGGTACACATGGGTACTTACACGGTACACATGGGCACTTACACAGTACACATGGGTACTTACACGGTACACATGGGTGCTTACACGGTACACATGGGTACTTACATGGTACACATGGGTGCTTACACGGTACACATGGGTGCATACACGGTACACATGGGTGCTTACATGGTACACATGGGCGCTTACACAGTACACATGGGCGCTTACACAGTAATGGACGCTTACACGGTACACATGGGCGCTTACACGGTACACATGGGTGCATACACGGTACACATGGGCGCTTACACGGTACACATGGGCGCTTACACGGTACACATGGGCGCTTACACGGTACACATGGGCGCTTACACGGTACACATGGGCACTTACACAAATGGACGCTTACACGGTACACATGGGCGCTTACACAGTACACATGGGCACTTACACAGTACACATGGGCGCTTACACGGTACACATGGGCGCTTACACGGTACACATGGGCGCTTACACAGTAATGGACGCTTACACGGTACACATGGGCGCTTACACGGTACACATGGGTGCTTACACGGTACACATGGGCGCTTACACGGTACACATGGGCACTTACACGGTACACATGGGTGCTTACACGGTACACATGGGCACTTACACGGTACACATGGGTACCTACGCGGTACACATGGGCGCTTACACGGTACACATGGGCACTTACACGGTACACATGGGTGCTTACATGGTACACATGGGCGCTTACACGGTACACATGGGTACCTACGCGGTACACATGGGCGCTTACACGGTACACATGGGCGCTTACACAGTAATGGACGCTTACACGGTACATATGGGCGAAACGTTTAATTTTATTTTAAAATGGAGTGGGAATGATGGATACTGTTGCTGTAATATAGAATATTAACGATGCATGTATGATGTGTTTATAAGAAGTCATGGTGGAATACTGTTATACAAATATACTGTTCTAACTGGCGAATCAGTTGAAACAACCAAAAAGTCATAAAATATTGTTCCAGAAGACTGTTGAAAAAGCCATGAAATCGGTCAAATACATTTTTCTAAAAAACCTATATTGGTAATAAGGTGTATACATTTATTCACACCCGTTTCCGGTCTAAGATCGATATGCGACCTGCTTGACTGATCCATGTTGATTGCACATATTGTCCGATAATCCCAAAGCCATAATTAATCCGAGAAAGCTGTTCCGCCCACAGCCACTAAATTGTCAAACCATGATTTATATAAGGGATATTTAATACAAGTAACTGCTATAGAAATAGATATGGAATTTCCGTGTTTTGTTTCTAGAAAGTAATTTTGCATACAGTGCGCACTTACTTGATGAGTTGATGTCATAGGCAGCCGATTGCATAGATACGCCCTTGCAGCTCTGACATATATACATGTACGCTGTCAATCCGTACCATAGTCAACTCGACCCTCGGCCTTGTCTTACCCTGGCCATTTTTAATGAATGACCCGCACTTCACTGTTCAAATATCAACAAACTTTACAATAAAAGCCTCGTTTTAAAAAATGATAAAACACCGATTATACATATTTCTAGGGGGGGGGGGGGGTGTCGTAAAAATATTAGAATGGCATGGGGGGGGGGAGTCCCGACTGTCGACATTTTTGAAGCCCTGGGTCGAAGGTTATAAAACCTTTCTCAAATTCAGGCTGAGGTGATATGATTGGTTGAGGCTGAAGTGATATGATTGGTTGAGGCTGAAGTGATATGATTGGTTGAGGCTGTAGTGATATGATTGGTTGAGGCTGAAGTGTTATGATTGGTTGAGGCTGAAGTGATATGATTGTTGTGTGTGTGTGTGTGTGTGTGTGTGTGTGTGTGTGTGTGTGTGTGTGTGTGTGTGTGTGTGTGTGTGTGTGTGTGTGTGTGTGTGTGTGTGTGTGTGTGTGTGTGTGTGTGTGTGTGTGTGTGTGTGTGTGTGTGTGTGTGTGTGTGTGTGTGTGTGTGTGTGTGTGTGTGTGTGTGTGTGTGTGTGTGTGTGTGTGTGTGTGTGTGTGTGTGTGTGTGTGTGTGTGTGTGTGTGTGTGTGTGTGTGTGTGTGTGTGTGTGTGTGTGTGTGTGTGTGTGTGTGTGTGTGTGTGTGTGTGTGTGTGTGTGTGTGTGTGTGTGTGTGTGTGTGTGTGTGTGTGTGTGTGTGTGTGTGTGTGTGTGTGTGTGTGTGTGTGTGTGTGTGTGTGTGTGTGTGTGTGTGTGTGTGTGTGTGTGTGTGTGTGTGTGTGTGTGTGTGTGTGTGTGTGTGTGTGTGTGTGTGTGTGTGTGTGTGTGTGTGTGTGTGTGTGTGTGTGTGTGTGTGTGTGTGTGTGTGTGTGTGTGTGTGTGTGTGTGTGTGTGTGTGTGTGTGTGTGTGTGTGTGTGTGTGTGTGTGTGTGTGTGTGTGTGTGTGTGTGTGTGTGTGTGTGTGTGTGTGTGTGTGTGTGTGTGTGTGTGTGTGTGTGTGTGTGTGTGTGTGTGTGTGTGTGTGTGTGTGTGTGTGTGTGTGTGTGTGTGTGTGTGTGTGTGTGTGTGTGTGTGTGTGTGTGTGTGTGTGTGTGTGTGTGTGTGTGTGTGTGTGTGTGTGTGTGTGTGTGTGTGTGTGTGTGTGTGTGTGTGTGTGTGTGTGTGTGTGTGTGTGTGTGTGTGTGTGTGTGTGTGTGTGTGTGTGTGTGTGTGTGTGTGTGTGTGTGTGTGTGTGTGTGTGTGTGTGTGTGTGTGTGTGTGTGTGTGTGTGTGTGTGTGTGTGTGTGTGTGTGTGTGTGTGTGTGTGTGTGTGTGTGTGTGTGTGTGTGTGTGTGTGTGTGTGTGTGTGTGTGTGTGTGTGTGTGTGTGTGTGTGTGTGTGTGTGTGTGTGTGTGTGTGTGTGTGTGTGTGTGTGTGTGTGTGTGTGTGTGTGTGTGTGTGTGTGTGTGTGTGTGTGTGTGTGTGTGTGTGTGTGTGTGTGATGTCAAACCCCTTGCGGGGGACCTAGACATGTTATCCTGGGCAGGCTTAGCGGTTAACCAGTACTAAGCAATGTGTGTGAGGTGCCTTGCTCAATGACACTACATACGTGGCCTGACTGGGTATCGAACCTAGACATGTTATCCTGGGCAGGCTTAGCGGTTAACCAGTACTAAGCAATGTGTGTGAGGTGCCTTGCTCAATGACACTACATACGTGGCCTGACTGGGTATCGAACCCTGGACCGTTCGATTCCAAACTTTGTGCATTGATACCATTATATTTTCTTGTCTAATAGTACCACCTGTGCAGAAATATAGTATAGAACCAGTGTGATTATCTACCAAAACAAAACAAATTCTATTTACACATGTGAACTTTGGGGTTCCCACTGAGTTGCTACGGGTAATTGCTTCAAATCACTCGCCCATCACCTCTGTTGCTTCAAATTCTACCAGAGGTGTCGAATTTGTTCTTGTGACAAAGCTCAGATAATCCAACCGGCTTGCGATGTGAGTGGTTCTAATCAGGTGCCTGTCCTGATGCCCGAAACAATGCTCGCAGGGGCACCTGGGGACTACCTCCACAACCTATGCCAGGAAAGTCACTATGTAACCATTAAAGCAGCATTACATCGTAATAAAGGATATTTTGGGTAAAATATAAATACTAATGTGTGTGTGTTTACAAAAATCGAAATAGTCACTCAGAAACGATAAAATTCCAATAAATTAAAACCATCGTATACGCGAATTTGTTTATGAACACACAAAATGTAAACACGCACAACACGTATGCGTGAAACAACAGAGGGTGTAGAAAACAACGTATATATTTTGAACATACTATCTATCTATTTCCCTCTAATGTCGAACCCCTCGAGGGGATGTAGAAATGTCCCTAAAAGACTTAGCAAACAGAGGTATGAATCAACATATCAAGTAATTTAATTTAAAAGACAACATGGGATAAATGGGGACGCTGCATTCCGAATGCAAACTAGTGCGGACGATGCGTTCCGGTTGTAAACAAGTGCGTGACCGATCGACTCGGAAAGTCCTACTTTCGGTTTCGAGTTTGTTGCAAAAAAACACTGTTTACCAAATGAACATAAGCATACAAAGTATGTTAGACTGTGTAGCAGTATTGCTACCCATATGCAAAAATTGAATTTTTCAAATATCTTTTATATCATACGATGTAATGCTGCTTTAATGTTTGCTGCTTGTTCAACTCCAAAATCAAAGGCTACACACGACCGTGGCATATAATTGATCGCGTGTGGGTGTCTAACGAAACATAACGCATTTAGAATTGAGAACACACCCCCTCGGGGACACCTTGTTGTTTCAGGGTTGATTCCATATTACCGCTGCTTGTTTCCAAACATTCAATTATATATTGTGTATAATGACAGTATTCACTAGGGTCCAGTATTAAAGGTGTGACAGCAGATTGAAAGAAAAATTAATTATAAAACAGACCAAACCATTTATTTCCTATGTTCTAAGTCCTTTTAAAGGTTTGTTTAGAGTATGCATGCCAGACTGATCTGTAGTCCAGTGGTAACTCGCTGGACTGGTAATCTAGGGATCGCAGGTACGATCCCCCGTCTGACCCTAATAAAATTAACAGTCTGTCAGGCTGGACTTTAAACCTAGGTCTCGTGTCGGTGTTGTACACCGTGTACATAAAAGAACCAGAGGAGATTCTGGAATGGGTCTCTATCTGTATCATTGCACTATCTAAATCTAAAATGACTAATCTCTTCAGGAGGCGTCACCCGTATGGGAAACTGGTATGTACCAAACATACTCGCCTATAAGACGATCTCAAACAAATTAATTAAACACTGTAAATTATGTCAAATCCCATATGCACTGATGTGCAACAATAAATTTGATTTGCTAAAATACTATTGACAAGTTCAGTGTACAGATAGTGCTGTGAAAGTCTATGCTTTTGCTACACCCTTTCAGTTATTTTAAAGGTACACCCTTTCAGTTATTTTAAAGGTACACCCTTTCAGTTATTTTAAAGGTACACCCTTCCAGTTATTTTAAAGGTACACCCTTCCAGTTATTTTAAAGGTACACCCTTCCAGTTATTTTAAAGGTACACTCTTTCAGTTGTTTAAAGGTACACCCTTTCAGTTATTTTAAAGGTATACCCTTTCAGTTATTTTAAAGGTAAACTCTTCCAGTTATTTTAAAGGTCATCAATTATTGATTTGAAACAAACTGATTAAAAACCTTTTCATCATTCGCTTATAAGACCCGAAGCCACATTGAGACAATAATCAGGTGATAAAAATCCCGTCTTATAGGTAAGTAAGTACGGTAGTGGTGGGATGGTGGATCAAACTGAAGACCCTTTGATACACAGTCCAACGTGTTAACTATACTGAACCACTGATTTCTGTTTGCAGGTTGTGCAAGAGTATGAGAGGGCTGTCATGTTCCGCCTAGGTCGGTTACCATCAGGAGGGGCCAAGGGACCAGGTATGAAATGTTGTTTCTTTTCCATAAATTTAAATGTTGCAGCTGCATTCATATTATAAACTTAAAGTATTGAATATAATGTCTGCATTCATAATAACTTATATATAGATATATATATAAATTGTATAAGTACTAACACTTACACTCATTGAAATCGTTAAATATCTTACTACGTACAGTTCACATAGAATGTATAATTATATGTATACATCGAACATTGTTAAATATCTTACTACGTACAGTTCACATAGAATGTATAATTATATGTATACGTCGAACATTGTTAAATATCTTACTACGTACAGTTCACATAGAATGTATAATTATATGTATACGTCGAACATTGTTAAATATCATGTACTATCCACATAATAATACATAGAATGTATAATTATCTACAGACGGATCTGTAGTCCAGTGATAACACGCTGGACTGGTAATCCAGGGATCACAGGTTCGATCCCCCATCTGACCCTAATAAAATTAACAGTCTTTCAGATGGGACATTAAACCGAGGTCTCGCTTTACACCATGCACGTAAAAGAACCAGAGGAGACTCTGGAATGTGTCTCTGCCTGTATCGTTGCTCGTTGCACTATCCTCCAAAATCTAAAATGACTAATCTCCTCAGGAGGCGTCGCTCATATGGGCAACCGGTAGCGACAATAAATAAACGTCAAACACAAATGATCTACTTAGTATATCTACATAAACTACTAGTATTCCTATATGATCTCTGGTTATTTGTAATCGACTACCTTTAGGCATCATTATCTCAGTAATTATCTTTAGTAATAAGTATGTAAATAATACTCTACGTTCAATGATGCATATTCACGCTATTTAAAACTGTTAACATAAGGTGACTTATAGGCTCCGTTGGGCCGGGTGTTAAAATATCACATTATACTGAATATATGTTGTAAATATGTTGGAAAACACAAGTCACTATAATAAACAATTATCTTATCTTATAGAAAGCAGGGATCATTTTAGAGGGTGATGTGGGCGAAATTGTCGCCCTAGGGACCCTGACTTCGCCCTCTGGGGGCCCCACTTCTCCCTAAAAAAAAAATATATATATTTTTGGTTTTTTACCATTTTCAAACAAAATGTTGTCTAGTAAGATACACTGGCCCATTATAAAGCACTACTTCTATTCAAATGTTGTATTTAATGGTTGTACTGTGCATTTTAACCCTATTTTGCAGAAGTATATTAAAGAACACCATTTAAGGAAGCGATCACGCGCTTTCTCACTTCTCCCAAAAATTCTGACCTAGAATGAACCCTGAGAAAGTGGATGCCTATTCACGTTCATTTAGCCGGATGGTATTTTACATATCGTGTAGTGTTATGTACAGTAATGAGTCCTTGTGAATTTGGCCTGTCAACATTTTTTCCCCCTAGAATCCCTGGTGATATGAGGCTGCCACATACAAACCCATCATTGTTAGATAAATATTGGCATGTCACTATTCAATAGAACTTCAAATATAGAATAAGTAATATTCCTAGCATTCTGAGAGCTTTGACAAATAAACTACACAATGTAAAAAAAAAGTCATCTAAATGAAGTAAATATAGAATGGAAAATACTCTAAATATGCCCATATCAAAATAGTCACTGAAATTTCAGAGATACTTTTATTCGTGAATATTTAGATACATTTTTACTAGGGATGGCAACAAATAGCGATTATACTATTCAAATATTCGGTCTTGGAAGGTATTCGAATATTCGGTAGATTTCTATCAAAAACTCAAAATCACTCAAACTCTTCTAAAAATTGCCAAACTAGCCTAATTTCTGTTTTACGCGTAAATGTCATCTTCTTCAAATGATTATTCAGATTGATATTGTACCTGAATATCTTAAATCCAATTTGCATAGATTACACCAAGCAGTGTTCTTATTCTCAGAGCGATTCAAGTACTTCCAAACGTGTGACTGAGTGGGTGGCATTTTTTAGGACAATATAACATTTATCTCCGAATATTCGAATACTGAAACAGTATTCGGATATTCGGACATTCGAGCGAATATTCGAATATTCGTTGCCAGCCCTAATTTTTACTGATGAATTTTTTGAGAAAGGTTTACTCATGAATATTTTAGAGAAAGTTTTACTCATGAATGTTTAGAGAATTTTAAATATTTACTCATGAATATGTAGAGAAAGTTTTACTCATGAATATTCAGAGAGAAATGTACTCATAAATATTCAGAGAAACATTTGCTCATAAATATCCAGAGATACTTTTAATCATAAATATTCACAGAGACTTTGACTCATAAATATTCACGGAGACTTTTACTTGTATATAATGAGAGAGCTCTACTCATAAATATTCACAGAAACTATTACTCATACATATTTAGAGAAACTTTGACTCATAAATATTGAGAGAGACTTTTACTTATAAATTTTTGAGAGAGACTTTTACTTATAAATATTGAGAGAGACTTTTACTTATACATTTTTGAGAGAGACTTTTACTTATAAATATTGAGAGAGATTTGTTGATTATTTATTACAGGTATTTTCTTCATCATACCATGTATAGAGAGCTACACAAAGATAGATTTAAGGACCGTATCATTTGACGTACCCCCACAAGAGGTAGGTATCTGATATACCGGTACATTGACAAGCATCAATGGGAATACAGTCAAACCTGTGTTAGTGGTCACCTCTATTAAGCAGCCAACCTGTAATAAACAGCCAGTTTCCAGATTCCCAATATGTTGTTTTGTTATACATTGGACCTCTATTAAGCAGCCACCTGTGCTAAGCAGCCACTCTCTGTGATTCCCTTGGATGGGTGCTTAAGACAGGTTTGACTGTAGATAACATCGTAGAACAGCGGCTATATGTGGCAAGCGATAACAGTGTTGTAAGGCATTTATGTGGGAAGTGATAACAGTGTTGTAAGGCGTTTATGTGGGAAGTGATAACAGTGTTGTAAGGCGTTTATGTGGGAAGTGATAACAGTGTTGTAAGGCGTTTATGTGGGAAGTGATAACAGTGTTGTAAGGCGTTTATGTGGGAAGTGATAACGGTGTTGTAAGGCGTTTATGTGGGAAGTGATAACAGTGTTGTAAGGCGTTTATGTGGGAAGTGATAACAGTGTTGTAAGGCGTTTATGTGGCAAGCGTTAACGGTGTTGTAAGGCGTTTATGTGGCAAGCGTTAACGGTGTTGTAAGGCGTTTATGTGGCAAGCGTTAACGGTGTTGTAAGGCGTTTATGTGGCAAGCGTTAACGGTGTTGTAAGGCGTTTATGTGGCAAGCGTTAATGGTGTTGTAAGGCGTTTATGTGGGAAGTGATAACAGTGTTGTAAGGGAAGCGATAACAGTGCTGTAAGGGAAGCGATAACAGTGTTGTAAGGGAAGTGATAATGGTGTGTATGTGGGAAGCGATAACAGTGTTGTAAGGGAAGCGATAACAGTGCTGTAAGGGAAGCGATAACAGTGTTGTAAGGGAAGCGATAACAGTGTTGTAAGGGAAGCGATAATGGTGTTTATGTGGGAAGCGATAACAGTGTTGTAAGGGAAGCGATAACAGTGTTGTAAGGGAAGCGATAACAGTGTTGTAAGGAAGCGATAACAGTGTTGTAAGGGAAGCGATAACAGTGTTGTAAGGGAAGTGATAATGGTGTTTATGTGGGAAGCGATAACAGTGTTGTAAGGGAAGCGATAACAGTGTTGTAAGGGAAGCGATAACAGTGTTGTAAGGAAGCGATAACAGTGTTGTAAGGGAAGCGATAACAGTGTTGTAAGGGAAGCGATAACAGTTTTGTAAGGGAAGCAATAACAGTGTTGTAAGGGAAGCGATAACAGTGTTGTAAGGGAAGCGATAACAATGTTGTAAGGGAAGCGATAGCGGTGTTGTAAGGGAAGCGATAACGGTGTTGTAAGGGAAGCGATAACAGTGTTGTAATGGAAGCGATAACAGTGTTGTAAGGAAAGCGATAACAGTGTTGTAAGGAAAGCGATAACGGTGTTGTAAGGGAAGCGATAAGTGTTGTAAGGGAAGCGATAACGGTGTTGTAAGGGAAGCGATAACAGTGTTGTAAGGGAAGCGATAACAGTGTTGTAAGGGAAGCGATAACAGTGTTGTAAGGGAAGTGATAACAGTGTTGTAAGAGAAGCGATAACAGTGTTGTAAGTAGATCTATTGTACATGTACTAATTTTTTAATTGAAAACTCCTAAAGTTCTTGCCCATTTAATTCATGCTTCGCTGACTCTTCACTTTATGTAAGTGATAGATTGGTTACGGTCGTTGACTTCAAATTACTTGCCTCTCACCGCTGTAGGTTCGATTCCCGCTGTGGATGTCAAACTGGGTGCATGTCCGTACCAGAAACACTGCTCGGTGGCGCACCCAAGGGTCTTCCTCCACCAATAATAGCGTTGCCATAAGAACCAAAGCTGTTGGTGCGACTTTAAGCCCCTAAAAACCAACAAACACTTCATGTGCCTTTGACATATACGTGGGGCACGTGCCCCCCAAAACAGCAAAAATATGAATTTCATTTCTCGTCAAAAGTTGTTAAAATAGATCTATCTCGTTAAAATAACCGAGAATAAAGCTGCTGTGATGTAGACTTACAAATGTTTCGAGAAGGGGGGGGGACCCGGACAACCTAGAGTATCAATGAATATACATCTATTTATGCCAAGCTACACCCCTGTATGCTGAAATATTGCGAATTCCCATGTTGCTGTGATATACAAATGTATTCTATGAAATGTTTTGGGGGATGCCCCCAGAAAACCTATGATCCCCCCCAGAAAACCTAGAGTATCAATGAATATACATCTATTTATGCCAAGCTCCACCCCTTGCTGGACAAACAATTCAGAATTCCCATGTTGCTGTGATATACATATGTATTCTATGAAATGTTGCGGGGGGGGGATGGGGGGATGCCCCCTGAAAAACTAGAGTATCAATGAATATACATCTATTTATATGCCAAGTACGCGCCCGTATGCTGACCAAACATTCCAAATTCCCCATGTTGCTGTGATATACAAATGTATTCTATGAAATGTTGCGGGGGGGGATGGGGGATGCCCCCTGAAAAACTAGAGTATCAATGAATATACATCTATTTATGTGCCAAGCTACACCCCTGTATGCTGACCAAACATTCCGAATTCTCCATGTTGCTGTGATATACAAATGTATTCTATGAAATGTTGCGGGGGGGGGGGATGGGGGATGCCCCCAGAAAACCTAGAGTATCAATGAATATACATCTATTTATGCCAAGCTCCGCCCCTTGCTGGACAAACAATTCAGAATTCCCATGTTGCTGTGATATACAAATGTATTCTATGAAATGTTGCGGGGGGGGATGCCCCCTGAAAAACTAGAGTATCAATGAATATACATATATTTATGCCAAGCACCGCCCCTTGCTGGACATACAATTCAGAATTCCCCTGTTGCTTGTGCTCAATCACATATTAATCCCACTTGCTACCTAAGCACAGTCTACCATAATTAAATACTGTATTTGATTTGCTTTTCAATACTCTACAAAACTCCCTAAAGACAAACAGAGATAAATAACTAGCACTCGCAAATACTTGCCTTCTAATTTGGCTCGTCCGAGAATCACTCTTGCATGGTATTACGCCTGGGAAAATTGCTGAATAGCTGCAAAGATTTATTGAGATCTGGTAAATCAGCTTCCTTTCCCATTACAGATGTTTGTTATTTAAAGGGTATGTTATTTGAAGAAGAAATAAACAGAGAAATGAATATTGATCTGCATCAAATAGATGGCTACGTTTATTACCCCCCCCCCCACGGTAAATGGGATTGGGTTTATTATTATTTTGTTCTGTCTGTCTGTCTGTCTGTCTGTCTGTCTGTCTGTCTGTCTGTCTGTCTGTCTGTCTGTCTCTCTCTCTCTGTATGTCTGTCTCTCTGTCTGTCTCTCTCTCTCTCTGTCTGGTTTTCTGTCTCTGTCTGGTTGTCTGTCTGGTTGTCTGTCTGGTTGTCTGTCTGTCTTTTTGGTTGTCTGTCTCTCTGTCTGTCCGCTCGCCTGCCTTCCTGTGCGCAGTGTCACAGTTATGTATTACAGTATCTTCAGGTTCTAACAAAGGAAAGTCAGTTATATGAATACTGTATCTTCAGGTTCTAACGAAGGACAGTCAGTTATATGTATATAGTATCTTCAGATTCTAATGAAGTACAGTCATTTATATGTATACTGTATCTTCAGGTTCTAACGAAGGACAGTCAGTTATATGTGTACGGTATCTTCAGGTTCTAATGAAGGACAGTCAGTTATATGTGTACGGTATCTTCAGGTTCTAATGAAGGACAGTCAGTTATATGTGTACGGTATCTTCAGGTTCTAATGAAGGACAGTCATTTATATGTGTACGGTATCTTCAGGTTCTAATGAAGGACAGTCAGTTATATGTATACTGTATCTTCAGGTTCTAACGAAGGACAGTCAGTTATATGTATACTGTATCTTCAGGTTCTAACGAAGGACAGTGTGACAGTTTCCGTGGATGCCGTAGTGTACTACAGGGTCTCGAACCCGACTGTGTCGGTGGCCAATGTAGAAAATGCCCACCATTCTACACGTCTTCTTGCCCAGACCACTCTGCGGAATATACTGGGTACTAAAGACATGTCCGAGATCTTGTCAGACCGTGAGAGTATAAGTCAAGGAATGCAGGTAGCCAAACATTTTGTTACAGTAGTTGTAGACATATAGACAGATACCAGTTGGGTAATGGAGGCTGGATTGAGATTAAATTTAAGTCCAATCAGTACGTCCATACTCGCCTATAAGACGACCCCCTACTTTGATCTTGAAATCTGTGGGTATTGGTGCGCACTTGTATATAAGACAGGTTGATCAAATGGACACCAGACACAAGTATAAATTGCATGTTTAGCCAGTGAAAGACATTTTCAGTGTCAGGGTGCTTGCTTTCTTTTCTAAAACGTAATTATGGATACCATTTAGAAATAAAGAAAAAAAGTGCACTCACTTATAAGAAGGGAAGCCTTAATCTGAGTTTAAGTAGAGGACAACCATAAGCTGTATAGCTTTCTGTCCAATTCCTTATTTCAATTGTTGTAAATAATCATGTACATGATAGAAAATAAATATGTTTAAACCAATCTGGTGGTAAAAGAATTTAAACTTTATTTATTTTACAACGATTGCGAAGCAAGTTCTAACAACTTATATTAATCACTCTCGCTAGCGCGGATGAAAGCGTATATATGGTCATTCGTGTGGGAGGAAACCGGAGTACCCGGAGAAAACCCCCCTGTACAATCTGGCGACCACCGTACCATCTCACATACTTCCCGGTCCGAGGATCGAACCTGGGTTGCATTGGTGAGAAGCGAGCGCGCTAACCGCTGCGCTAATCGGACATCCGGTAAAAGAGTTATATGCGAGTATGGATGGTTGTAAATGTTTGCTCATAAGATTTCCTGCTGGTATCGTTAAACGGTTAGAATTGTGACAGTGTTAACCCCTGATGAGGCTCGAACCATCGGTCTCCCCCGGCTCGGTATGACCATGTGGTTCTGTCGTAAGACTGGTAGTTGCACCACCGGCAGCATTGTTTTAATACATTTAGTTTATACAAATTTATTTTAGCTAGCTTGATTGCGAAACAAGTTCTTATATTAATCACTAGACGAGACCCCATTCCATACATTATTGCAACGAGGGAGAGAGAAGAGGCAACGTGGAATTTGGACACAATCGTAACAGCTACAGCTGTGCGCAACCTCCGCGACTCTCGCACCTGATGTGAACGCACTACCACATCGCTATCACGACTTCCCTCGTTTTAACATGATTATTGGAACTTTACTATTAGTTTTAACTATACGTGAACTGTTCTCACTCAGCTTAAAGGAATCAGTGAGATATATATTTATGAAATGTACAGTATTACTGAAAATTATTATTATAATAATAATAATAAAGACCATTTTATGAGAGAATTTTAAGTTACATTTATTTATCATCACTTCCAAGTTAATCAGAGCGACACTTCCAGAAGTATATCAGTCATTTTATTTGTTTAGTTTATACAAATTTATTTTAGCTCTATTGCGAAACAAGTTATGTCAACTTATATTAATCACTCTCGAGACCTCATTCCTGATGGAATCTATCATCGCCACGAGGGAGAGAGAAGAGGCAACGTGGAATTTAAATGCCTTGCCTAAGGGCACAATCATAACGGCTCCAGCGGGGCTCAAACTCCCTACCTTTCACACCTGAAGCGAATGCGCATCCACTGCGCTATCACGACTTTTATTTGTTTGAGGATAGTACAAGATACAGAATACGCTCCAATTGCAGAATCATCCCTGGTTCTGTTACATGCACCGATACATTAGACCTTGGCTATTTGTCCCATCTAAAAGATTGTTAATATTATTAGGGTCAGAGGAGGGATTGGATGACCTGTGATCCCTGGCCCCGAGGTTATAAAACTGTTCTCGGATCTCAAACTCTAACTCAAGGAATTTGATTGGTTGAGTCTGAATTTTACACCCAGCAGAACCAATCGGCTGCTGGTGGACTCGCAGTCCAACATGTTACCCACTGAACCACTGACCCTTCTAGCATTGCATCAGACTCTACCCTATTGTGTACATTTCAGTCAACTCTTGATGAGGCTACCGACAGGTGGGGAATCAAGGTGGAGAGAGTTGAAATGTAAGTTCCCCCCGAGGATCCTCACTGTAAGTTAGTTTATACAAATTTATTTGAGCTCGAATGTGAAACAAGTTCTTACAACTTATATTAATCAATTTTGAGACTTCACTCGTGCAATGGTTTATTCCATGCTTGAAACAAAAACAAAACAACTCATGCAATGGTTTATTCCATGCTTGAAACAAGAACAAACAACTCATGCAATGGTTTATTCCATGCTTGAAACAAGAACAAACAACTCATGCAATGGTTTATTCCATGCTTGAAACAAGAACAAACAACTCATGCAATGGTTTATTCCATGCTTGAAACAAGAACAAAACAACTTGTGCAATGGTTTATTCCATGCTTGAAACAAGAACAAAGCAACTTGTGCAATGGTTTATTCCATGCTTGAAACAAGAACAAACAACTCATGCAATGGTTTATTCCATGCTTGAAACAAGAACAAAACAACTTGTGCAATGGTTTATTCCATGCTTGAAACAAGAACAAAGCAACTTGTGCAATGGTTTATTCCATGCTTGAAACAAGAACAAACAACTCATGCAATGGTTTATTCCATGCTTGAAACAAGAACAAAACAACTTGTGCAATGGTTTATTCCATGCTTGAAACAAGAACAAAGCAACTTGTGCAATGGTTTATTCCATGCTTGAAACAAGAACAAACAACTCATGCAATGGTTTATTCCATGCTTGAAACAAGAACAAAACAACTTGTGTAATGGTTTATTCCATGCTTGAAACAAGAACAAAACAACTCATGCAATGGTTTATTCCATGCTTGAAACAAGAACAAAACAACTCCTGCAATGGTTTATTCCATGATTGATACAAGAACAAAACAACTTGTGCAATGGTTTTTCCATGCTTGAAACACGAATAATGTCTATTTTTCAGTAAGGACGTGAGACTGCCCGTACAGTTACAGAGAGCCATGGCTGCTGAAGCAGAGGCTGCACGGGAAGCTCGGGCTAAGGTACGCAATACCTAGCAAAACACTGAATATTCAGAATATTAAAACTAGCAAAACACTGAATATTCAGAATATTAAAACTAGCAAAACACTGAATATTCAGAATATTAAAACTAGCAAAACACTGAATATTCAGAATATTAAAACCAGCAAAACACTGAATATTCAGAATATTAAAACTAGCAAAACACTGAATATTCAGAATATTAAAACTAGCAAAACACTGAATATTCAGAATATTAAAACTAGCAAAACACTGAATATTCAGAATATTAAAACTAGCAAAACACTGAATATTCAGAATATTAAAACTAGCAAAACACTGAATATTCAGAATATTAAAACTAGCAAAACACTGAATATTCAGAATATTAAAACTAGCAAAACACTGAATATTCAGAATATTAAAACTAGCAAAACACTGAATATTCAGAATATTAAAACTAGCAAAACACTGAATATTCAGAATATTAAAACTAGCAAAACACTGAATATTCAGAATATTAAAACTAGCAAAACACTGAATATTCAGAATATTAAAACTAGCAAAACACTGAATATTCAGAATATTAAAACTAGCAAAACACTTAATATTCAGAATATTAAAACTAGCAAAACACTGAATATTCAGAATATTAAAACTAGCAAAACACTGAATATTCAGAATATTAAAACTAGCAAAACACTGAATATTCAGAATATTAAAACTAGCAAAACACTGAATATTAAGTTCTTCAAGACAATTATAAAGGGGCAAAATCATTAGAAATACTGGTAATAACTATATCGGATAAAGGTTCGGATGATGTTGCAATATGATAAAAGTGATTGTATGAAAATTATATTAATTCATTGATAGAAGAAATTGCACAATATATATCCATTGCAGATACTGGAGGTCATCTGTCGGGATTTAGTTATTTTATAATGACAAGAATGTATATATGGATAGCATGTGGTGAATAGGAGACAATGATAAAAACAGAGGAAACCAATTGGTTTAAACATATTTATTCGTTCATTATGTACAGTACATATCTATTGTATAGCTATGGAAGCTTAAAGCTTATTGTGATTATCTCCATCAATCAATAGGACCAATCCTCCTTTTCATTATTCAAGGGCAGCAACTCAGCAATGTTTATCATTAAAGGAAATTTCTAAATTTCATTTCAGCAAGGAGTTTAGTTGAATACAAATTTATTTAGCTCGATTGTGAAACAAGTTCCTACAACTTATATTAATCACTCTCGCGACCACATTCCTGATGGAATCCATCGCCACAAGGGAGAGAGAAAAGAGGCAATGTGGAATTTAAATGGCTTGACTAAAGACACAATCGTCACAGCTACAGTTGGGCGCGAACTGCAGGCCTTTCGCACCTGAAGCGAATGCGTTACCATGACTTCCATAGCCAGTATAGTGGGTGATATTAATTTATCGAATTTTCTTTTTCATATTTCAGGTGATTGCAGCGGAAGGCGAGCAGAAGGCTTCACACGCACTCAAGGAGGCGGCGGACGTGATGGCGCAATCATCTGTTGCTCTACAGCTCCGATATCTCCAGACGCTTAGCACCATCTCGGCTGAGAAAAATTCTACGATCATATTTCCTCTGCCTATAGACTTGATGAAAGCTTTCATGGACAAAAAGTCGTAGAATGCTTTATTTATATTTATATAAAAAAATGTACATTTTCAATATGTTGTTTCTGTTTTCAAACAAAAAGATTTATATGTTACCGGTAATATACGAGTACAAAATTGCTTTATTTATATAAAAAATGTACATTTCAATATGTTGAGTTTCTGTTTTCAAACAAAAAGATTTATAGAGTGGTGGAACCTATGCTCGGCGTATGTTTTCCATTTACATCTGTATTTAAAATATTTAAATAGTTTCAACCTATTTTCGCTGACAGAGGTGAAGCATTGTTCAATAGCATTCCATTGTGCGTACTGGTAGCCTAGTGCAACTGTCACCTGACTGGTTCAGTAGCCGAATATAACAGACAAGTTGTTGGGAAAATTGTTTTCAGGTTTATGAGCATATCAGGTAGTTATCCTAATTGGAAATAAATGTACAAATAACCCGAACAAAAGTTTCTTATGAGTTGTAATATTGTTAGTTATTGATGTTACTAAGTCAAAATAATATATTCAACATTTACCTGTGCATAAATAAAAAAATTCATGTATGCCGTGCATAGGTGCCCTAAATTATCTAGTTTCCCATGGAACAGGTGTCGTTGCGATAGCTGTATTGAGGCGCATGGTCACGTAATGAAGCTAACATTTTCAACAACCAATTTTTTGAAAGTTGTATTCACGACTTAAGAAAATAATAATACACGGCAAGTGCATTTAATTTTTATTCTAACACGACCCAGCTAATAACATACATACGTCTAGAGTAAAACCAATCTCGGGTTATTCTGCAATATACCTACCTTGAACTATGCTGCACGCGCACCGTGTTTTGGCTACGTCATTTATACAATGCGTGTAAAGTTTTATGAATGAAAGTCACGCGATGTTTGTAAAAAATACCGTTGGAATTCACGGAAGTGAGCTATTTTTAGAATCAGATAATCTCTTGTCCATCTTGTTTTTCTGTTAAGTAACGTTTCAGTTACTATTCTGTACAGTTTTATTTGACAAAATAAATAAAATTATTGATCAGTTACAACTTTTGTTCATTTATGCACTAGATTGATATTTTCTATAAAAAATAACGTCACCACCCCTTTATGCGGGAGGAAATTTCGAAAGCCAAATGCAGCGGCGTTTGAAGAAAATACTCCTTTAAAATTATTAGAAGTAAGTTGTGTTAGAATCGAAATAATATGTATCAACCGTGGTATATCGCAGAATAACCCTCGTTTGTCGTTCTTATGCGTAGAAATATATCACTCAGGCCTTTGGCCTTCGTGATATATTTCTACGCATAAGAACTTCAAACTCGGGTTATTCTGCGATATACCACGGTTGATACTTATTATTTCTTAATTATATGCCACGATATGTATTACATTGTAAGATTTACGCCGAGCACAGGTTCCACCACTCTATGTTAAATGAGTACAAAATATATGTAAATATTATCTGTTTCTTACATTGCAATGTTGATTTTATTATTTTCTTGCCATTTAAAAATGTTGTGATTTTGTTTTCATGCATGCGAATATGTTGAAATTTTGTTTCGAAGCGAAAAGTTTTAAACATATTAATGGCATAGTTATAAATAATTTTAAAAAAAATAATACAAATGGTAGACAGGAATTGATCAAAGAATAGTTATTATGTGTGTGTTTTACGTTTATTTATCGTCGTTACGGATTGTCCATATGAGCGACGCCTCCTGAAGAGATTAGTCATTTTAGATTTTTGGAGAATAGTGCAATGATACAGAGAGAGACCCATTCCAGAGTCACCTCTCGTTCTTTTACTAATTATGAATATTTATAATAACTTCATTTTATGTGTTTTAGTTAAGAGACATCACCCAATAGGTGAAAAGATTTTTAAACTATTTTATTTGAGAAATATATTTTTCAGTCATTTCTTTAGATGATTTTGACCTAATTAAATGTGGTTCGCTTATTTGTTTTAAAATCATGTTTTAAGGAATAAACTTAGTTTTTATTTAGTTTACAATGATTTCGAAACAAGCTCTTGCAATTCACATTAATCACTCTCGTTTGTGCGGACGAAGGCGTATATGTTGTAATTCATTTGTAAGGAAACCGGAGTACCCGGAGAACAACCACCTGTCCGACCTCGCTATCACCGTACCATCTCACATACTTCCCGGTCCGAGGATCGAACGCAGTTTACATTGGTGCGAAGCAAGAGTGCAAACCACTGCGCTAATCGGACAGCCATTGTGCTTGCTAGACCATGTCATCTTAGAACATGCAGACTCTAAAGTTTCCTTGGAATCCAGCTTAGAACATGCATACTCTAACATAATCCAGCTTAGAACATGCATACTCTAACGTAATCCGGCTTAGAACATGCAGACTCTAATGTAATCCAGCTTAGAACATGCATACTCTAACAGTTCCTTGGAATCCAGCTTAGAACATGCAGACTCTAACGCAATCCAGCTTAGAACATGCAGACTCTAACGTAATCCAGCTTAGAACATGCATACTCTAACGTAATCCCGCTTAGAACATGCAGACTCGACGTTTCCTTGGAATCCAGCTTAGAACATGCAGACTCTAACATAATCCAGCTTAGAACATGCAGACTCTTAACGTAATCCATCTTAGAACATGCATACTCTAACGTAATCCATCTTAGAACATGCATACTCTAACGTAATCCAGCTTAGAACATGCAGACTAACATTTCCTTGGAATCCAGCTTAGAACATGCAGACTCTAACATTTCCTTGGAATCCAGCTTAGAACATGCAGACTCTAACGTAATCCAGCTTAGAACATGCAAACTCTTAACGTAATCCATCTTAGAACATGCATACTCTAACGTAATCCAGCTTAGAACATGCAGACTCTAACATAATTCAGCTTAGAACATGCATACTCTTAACGTAATCCATCTTAGAACATGCAGACTCTAACGTAATCCAGCTTAGAACATGCAGACTCTAACGTAATCCAGCTTGGAACATGCAGACTCGAAGTTTCCTTGGAATCCAGCTTAGAACATGCAGACTCTAACGTAATCCATCTTAGAACATGCAGATTAGACGTTTCCTTGGAATCCAGCTTAGAACATGCATACTCTAACATTTCCTTGGAATCCAGCTTAGAACATGCAGACTCTAACGTAATCCAGCTTAGAACATGCAGACTCTAACGTAATCCAGCTTGGAACATGCAGACTCGACGTTTCCTTGGAATCCAGCTTAGAACATGCAGACTCTAACGTAATCCATCTTAGAACATGCAGACTCGACGTTTCCTTGGAATCCATCTTAGAACATGCAGACTCTAACATTTCCTTGGAATCCAGCTTAGAACATGCAGACTCTAACGTAATCCAGCTTAGAACATGCAGACTCTAACATAATCCAGCTTGGAACATGCAGACTCGACGTTTCCTTGGAATCCAGCTTAGAACATGCATACTCTAACGTAATCCATCTTAAAACATGCAGACTCTAACGTAATCCAGCTTAGAACATGCAGACTCGAACGTAATCCAGCTTAGAACATGCAGACTCTAACGTAATCCATCTTAGAACATGCAGACTCTAACGTAATCCATCTTAGAACGTGCATACTCTTAACGTAATCCAGCTTAGAACATGCATACTCTAACGTAATCCATCTTAGAACATGCATACTCTAACATAATCCATCTTAGAACATGCATACTCTAACATAATCCATCTTAGAACATGCATACTCTAACGTAATGCATCTTAGAACATGCATACTCTAACGTAATCCATCTTAGAACGTGCAGACTCTAACGTAATCCATCTTAGAACATGCAGACTCTAACATAATCCATCTTAGAACATGCATACTCTTAACGTAATCCAGCTTAGAACATGCAGACTCTAACGTAATCCATCTTAGAACATGCATACTCTTAACGTAATCCATCTTAGAACATGCATACTCTAACGTAATCCAGCTTAGAACATACAGACTCTAACGTAATCCATCTTAGAACATGCATACTGTAACGTAATCCATCTTAGAACATGCAGACTCTAACGTAATCCATCTTAGAACATGCATACTCTTAACGTAATCCAGCTTAGAACATGCAGACTCTAACGTAATCCAGCTTAGAACATGCAGACTCGACGTTTCCTTGGAATCCAGCTTAGAACATGCAGACTCTAACGTTTCCTTGGAATCCAGCTGATATGGCAAATATAATATCCATTAATTGGTGATGAGCACTAAATTGAATTAATGAAAGTGAAACCCCGCAAAACCACAACCCCTTTTATTCCCTTCGAACCAAACCTTTATTTGGTCACTGTAAAAAGACCTCTGTAGACCGGAACCCCTCTTTCTTTTAAAGTTTGCTGTTTGTTCCACTCTAAATCCAAAAACAAAGGCTACACACGACCGTGGCATATAATTGATCGCGTGTGGGTGTCTAGCGAAACATAACGCATTTAGAATTGTGATCACACCCTCTCGGGGACGCCTTGTTTCACAGTTGATTCCATATTACCGCTGCTTGTTTCCAAACATTCAATTATATATTGTACCCCGAAAACCGAACAACAACTTGTCTAGATCAAATATGAAACTTGCTATTCGTTAACCCATTCAACACCAAGTAACTCACATGGACTGGTCCATGATATTCTTAGACCAATAAATGAATAAGTAAATTACATTTGGACCAGTTCATTTATCAAGATGGGTAATTTTGTCTAAAATTAATAATACTACTTGCAAAAAGTGCAGATCCTGATGAGACGGCTCGTCACGAGCCGGCTCATCTGGATCTACACTTTTTGTAAGCCTATATAGAGGTCTGCGGTGTTGAAAGGGTTAAACATAACATAATGTTTATTGGTATTAGTTTATACAAATTTATTTTAGCTTGATTGCGAAACAAGTTATTTCAACAATTTATTGGCATTAAATAGCATAAGCATAAGTTCGACAAATAGTGAAATACATTATACAGTTTTCTGAGAAGTTTGAATATATCAGTAAACCCATTTCATTCTGGATACCGTTCAAACAGTATTTGCAAAGAACATAGAGCCAGATCAGCTGCCATGGAACGTGCCGTCTGATCAGGCTTTATGCTGTTTGCTATTCAGATGATCTTGTTAAGACACTTGGCTATGTAGCAAACAACATAGATCCTGATCAGCATGCAACGTCACAATGTGGCTGATCTGAATCTATGTTGTTTGCAAAAGCCTTTAAATGTATCCAGAATGAAATGTGTTAACAATTAGTTGATGAAAAAGTACAATAAGTGACACGTGAAATATAATTACTGCACTTTCGTGTATTTATGTATTACCTAGATGATTTCTCAAGCGAAAAGCAAAAAAAAAAAATATTTCGCGAGACTGTTTAACATTGTTTACGGATTTATTTGACATTAGGTTTTCGAATTTGTATATATTTCGCCATCTGCAATACTATGGTTTCATAAAATCTTTATGTTTAAGCAAACAAAGTGTCCGCTATTTCTTTCAGAATCATGTATTGTACACTTAAAATCAATCAGTTATTTACTGGATTCTATAAATATATCTCTGCCTCCTTCTAAGCACTGCAGAGTTGAATTGTTAATTTAGAAGAAATCTACCCCACTATGACAACCTTTCTGAAACCGAAAACCCCTCCAAACCGAACTTTACCTCTTGTCCGGTGGCCGTTCCGTTTAGAGGAGTTTTGGAGTGTTACTGGACGATGTTATTTTTAGAGAGTTGAAAGGTTGTCTGGAATAATTAACATATTTGGAATTGTGATAAATTTCAGAAAATGTAATTGTTTGTTATTTTGCACTTTCAGTTAAAGCAGCATTACATCGTATAACATAAAATATATTTGAAAAATTCAAATTTTACGTATGGGTAGCAATGCTGCAACACATTCTTATATTATAATTTGTATAATTATGTTCAATTAGTAAACAGTGTTTTTTTTGCAATAAAACAAACTCGAAACCGAAAGTAGGACTTTCCGAGTCGACCAGGTCACGCGCATGAAGTATGAACGATTACAGTAAGTTGAAACGGCCTCAATTATTATTACAATGTATCTCAAATGATGTAAATGTGATTGGGTTTTAATTGGAAACCATGCAAAACGGTCCCAGGTGTCATTGAGCAAGGCACCTTACACACATGGCTTAGTACTGTTTAACCGCTTAAGTCGGCTAAGCCTGCCCAGGACAACATAATAGGCCCGCAAGGGGTTTGACATTAATGGAACATACATACAAATTGGTTTGTTTTGGAAAATGTCGCACTTGCCCGGGATTCATACGTGGATTACTGCTATAATATTACTGAGGCGACCATAGGCGAGAACTGTTTGTTGCCTGGTAACGAACCGAGTTGACCACAGCTGGCACAAGCTACATTGAATATATACGGCGTAGTCTATAACGTGTACAAATGTGAATGCTTAAATTTTAAAGGAAGAATTAGAAAAAACAGAATTGCAATAAATGTAATTCAGTGGCAATCAATGATGATTTTTTGCCACTCATTCTAAATGCAACTACATGCAAATTGTACAAGACAAGACTGTGTAAGTATATACATATATTACATGTCGTCTATTGGTGCAACCGTATATAATAATGAACATGTATTATTTACTTTTCACAGCCATTATAGTGAAGAGACGGGGAAGAGCTTGGTAGGCAGGTGAAAGTGCAGAGGGGTTGTGGTAGAGGTGGCAGAGAGGACGTTCTAGGAGTAGAAGTATAGGAAGAGGTAATTATGAATGTTCCATTTATGTCAAAGAAAAACCTTGCGGGTCCTAGAAATGTTTTCCTGGGCAAGCTTGATCGACATAAGCGATTAACCAGTACTAAGCACTATGTATGAGGGAGCCTTGCTCAATGACACTACATATGTTCCATGACCGAGTATCGAACCTGGTACCCTTCAGGCCTTCTATTCCAAATCTGGCGCTCTACCATGGGTGTCGCACAATTAAATACACATTCCAGCATTATGTCTTATAACTAACATATCTTGAAATCTAAACCATCAAAACATCAGTAGCAACAGAGCTTTTTGTTGATTTTGCAATACCTTTGATGATGTTTGCTGTGCAGACATACATGGCCATTATAATACAGTATTGCGCGCGAGATGTAGTCCTTTTAGAGGTACATTTGCTCATTCGGATGCATATCAATGGTATAAAAAGTGTTCATCACTGAATCATGGATGTCACACAGGGTCACATCACACATACAGTGAGTGACGTACCATCACAATGATGTCACATTGGAAAAAAGAGAAGGATGTATTTGTTTAAAATGTTTTAATAAGATACTGTATTTTTTTCTTAATGGGATTCTGGCTGTTTATTTATGTACCTCATAGAAAATTCATTGCATTTACAGATTGTCATTGAGCACATGGGTGTTGAGAAGTTGCAGAATCTGGTACTCAATGTCCACCACCATAGCCAGGACCTCTACATGCAGCTGTTAGTACACAATATTGGTGCAGGTGTGGACATTGCAATGAAATGAACACTACTTGAACAAAGTGTGGATGTCTGCCCAGCAACTGCATTTCAATTTAGTTTATACATATTTATTTTAACTCGATTGCGAAACAAGTTCTTTCAACATATATTAATCACTCTCAAGACCTCATTCCTGATGGACTCCATCGCCATGAAGGAGAGAGAAGAGGCAATGTGGAATTTAAATGCCTTGGCTAAGGGCACAATCGTAACGGCTCGTAACGGCATTTCAATGCGCAACGTAAGAATATATTCCAGTCATATATAGAGTATCAGTCAAATATGACTGTGCCAGTGCAAGTCATAAATGTTTGGATGATATTTGTAACACTTAGCATCATTTAAAGTGTTACAAATGGAAGTTGAATGTGTGTTTGTTTTACGGATATTTAACGTCGCTACCTGTTGCCCATATGAGCTACACCTCTTGAAGAGATTAGTGATTTTAGTGGATTGTGCAATGATACATACAGAGACGCATTCCAGTGTCCTCTGCCTCGTTTATGTGCACGGTTTAGAATCTTATCCGAAAGACTATGATGTGAGTCATTTTAGTATGGTATAGTGGTGAGTTTAACCTGTGTGTTAACCACTGGACCGCTACATAATTGAATTATTATTCATTTGTTTATAAGTAACCTCATGTATATAGTTGTGGCTGTTCGATTGGCGCAGTGGTTAATGCGCTCGCTTCTCACAAATGCAACCCGAGTTCGATCATCCTCACACTTGGAAGTATGTGAGATGGTACGGTGGTCACCAGATCAGACAGGTGGATTTACTCCGGTTTCCTCTGACACGTATGACCACAAATACTCTGTCATCCGCTCCAACAAGAGTGATTAATATAAGATGTTACAGCTTGTTTCCCAGTCATATTAAATAAATAAAGTTTAAACTTAACCTCACACAGTTGTTACAGGTGAGCGATTCCATTGGACATCATTGATATACCTCACCCCCCCCCTCCCTTATGTCATAATGTTAATTGACGAAACTTCAATATTTTAAAAATCATCTTTAATATCAGAAACCATAATTCTCAGATAATGTGGCTAGTGGATATGTATACTAGCTGTGTTGCAACTATAAGCATTCATTGGGCGACCTGTTAAACTAGCATTAAATAGAATAAAACTAGTGTAATGTATTGTTTATTTTAATGTCACCCCTATTGTGGCGCCATTTCTGGCGAGGTTCAAACCACTATGCCACGGAGAATATGCACACGTTCAAGATACTGTGTTTGTATAACCCTTTGCACTCTGGTGAGCACACTGAGGCCTTCAAAAGTTCATGGTGCTCTTGTATCCTAGAAATTACTAACCTCAAATGTCACTAATACATTCAGACTTTGATGATAATTTACTCTTGTTTCAGATTGAACGGTTGGTCCTAGACGGACAGGTTCTGACAGTGTCTTCGGTAATACATGGAAATGTTGGGACGCAATGGAACAAACTAATAACCAAATAAAATTTCAATATTTGATATTATGGATCTTAATGAAATGAATTGCTGTATAATCATCTGAAATAAAAGTGCATTAAATGACAATTGTTCTCTTTCATTTCTTTGTTTCAAATAAAGTTTTAGTTTGAGCGGGAGATAAGTTACAGTCAGTAATCCTCGAATCATGTTGAGTCATCACAGTTTATTCTGTCAGTTTTTCTTCACACTCAGGGATCATTCTAGAGAGCGATGTGGGCGAAATTGTCGCCCTAGGGACCTTGACTTCACCCTCTGTGGGTCCCACTTCTCTATAATAAAAAAATTGTTTGTTTTTTTACGATTTTCAAACCAAATTTTATCTAGTAAGATGCACTGGCCCATTATAAAGCACTCCTTCTATTCAAATGTTGTATTTAATGGTTGTACTGTGCATTTTAACCCTATTTTGCATAAGTATATTAAAGAACACCATTTAAGGAAGCGATCACGCGCTTCGCGCTTTCTCACTTCTCCCAAATATTCTTAACTAGAATGAACCCTGCACACTGCATAGTGTCTGGATATGATTGGCATTATCATGATTGACATATATATCCACACTACTTTGGTTCTTTCACACCATAACGTGTCCAGTTGTTGCTATATTCTACATAGCCTGTAAATAAAATACAATATCAATAATACTGGTACTAAACCAAACTAGAGCCAGTTTACCCTGACAAACCAGACAATGGTTAAAATTATCGTCAAACTACTAATCTGGTTTGTACAAAGCAACTGTTGTGTAAATTTGGGATCTATATTTAAGGAATGAATCGCAGGTTAATAGTTTCCATCGGGGTATGAACTACATTGGGCGTGCTTAAAGTGTGTGGAGGCCGATATTTATTTTTTGCACCCACCACCGTGGTTCATACATTGTTGGACAGCTCTCAATGGACATATATTTTTGTTATTAAGTTTGTAACAATAACGAATAAATAATAATTTACCTGTATATTAATATTTCAACTATGAAAATAGACTTTCAAAAATAGGTGCAAGTTTAGTTCTTGTAATTTATAATCCATACATCATTGTAAAAAAAAAATTAATATTTAAAAAGTGCATTTCAATACCTTTAAAGTAATTCCAAATTT
Organism: Archivesica marissinica; assembly: GCA_014843695.1. Lineage (NCBI taxonomy): Eukaryota > Metazoa > Mollusca > Bivalvia > Venerida > Vesicomyidae > Archivesica > Archivesica marissinica. Next base: position 19,002,112 of record CM026400.1, on the reverse strand, counting down.
TATATTAAGAAACCAAAATTAATTAAGTTATTCCAAATAAAGAATTACTAGTAAAATCCTGAAATTGTCGTTTATAAAACTTGCCAATCAAAATGGCCGCCAAGATAAGATCTTATCAGTGTTTTTGACCATTTTCACAGTGTTTACTACATGTATATATATAGGCAGACCGTTAAACATTTTAAAATGTGCGACTCTGATAGTCCGACAATGAGGAACATCGATTGCTTTTCTATTATCTCCCTTGGCAAATAAAGTTCGATTTATCCCTAAATGTATAGCGATCCTTTCAGTTAGAATCCTTTTGGTTTTACAGTTGTTCCATAACTAGATGTTGCGTTATGATAATGTGATTTTATCCAAATCATGTTAGTTAATTGATAAAACAAACGTAATGAATGAATGGTGTTTTACGGCGCATCGACATCTAAGGTCATGTAACGCGCATTAAAGTTATGTTTATTGTCGAGTGTATGAAATAAAATTCTATAACGAATGAATGAATGGTGTTTTACGGCGCATCGACATCTAAGGTCATGTAGCGCGCAAACAAACGTACATATTTTTTACCCATTGGATATCTGTCGAGATATAATAACATAATAATTATAATATGAGAACGTGGAAGAAAATTGATAGCATGTTGTGCAAAGGAAACAATGAAACCGTTTGCAATTTGGGGAGAGGTATTGACTAATATGATTCTATATACAAAAACGTCCTTGATTGTAAGCTTCGTATCTAATTGACAAAAAAACAGTACGAGTTTGCTTTTATCTATACTGAGTCAAAAAAAAGAAACGATACCAAACTAAAAATGACGTAAAACGGATACAACCATAGAAAGGTTTAATATATTATTACGTATCAGTATCTTATTGCAACGTCAGCCAACCATAAACACAGGTAAATAAACACCCGATAATCCTGGAACGCCGAATTTCCGATTTGCACGTGCTCCTCAACAAAGACAACTTCCTACACATGTACAAATCGGAAAACCGGTTTATTGTACTGGTATTGCATTATCATCGAGGAAAAACACCTTACATACCCATTGTTACCTCTAACAAAATGCCTAGGCTAAACCGCAATCAGAGAATGCGTGCCATTGGCATGATTGACGGCGGTTTACGTCAGCGTGACGTCGCAAATCGACTCGGGGTTACGCGGATCACGATAACACGTCTACTTCGACGTTATCGAACACATGGATCGGTGGACGACCGTCCAAGATCTGGTCGACCACGTGTGACGACGCGTGAACAGGACCGTCACATTCGGACGTCACATTTACGTGACCGGTTCCTACCTGCTACGCACACAGCTGCCGTTACTCCTGGGATGACCAACAATCGCATCAGTGCACAAACAGTCAGGAACCGGCTCGGTGAACGTGGCATTCGTGCCTATCGGCCATACGTTGGACCCATCCTGATACGACGTCACCGTGACGTACGGCGGGAATGGACGACGGAACGGACTCGGTTACAGTGGAATTCGGTGATGTTTAGCGATGAATCGCGGTTCTGTTTGCATCGAGCGGATGGCAGAGAGCGGGTATATCGCAGACGCGGTGAACGTTACGCCGACGCATGTGTACGTCAGGTCGATCTGTTCGGGGGCGGAAGCGTTATGGCGTGGGGCGGTATCACCTTCGGCAGTCGCACTGAACTGTTAGTGGTGGACGGGAACCTAAACGCCCAGCGGTACTGTGATGAGATCCTTGCGCCAGTTGTTGTGCCGTTCTTTAACGCCAACAGAAACGTCACACTGTTCCAACAGGACAACGCCAGGTGTCATACTGCTCGGATTTCCACCACATTATTGGAGCAGAACAATATTGAAACCCTGCCGTGGCCTGCTTTGTCACCAGACTTGTCACCCATAGAACATTTGTGGGATACGTTAGACCGCCGCGTCAGACGACGTCAGCCGGTAACGTTAAACCAACTGAGGGATGTTTTGCGTTAGGAGTGGACAAATATTGACCAGCAAGAGATTCAGACACTCTTCCGTTCGATGCGACGGCGGTGCATTGCAGTGAGAGACGTAAATGGTGCCCATACTCGGTATTGACGTCTGTGTGAAAACTCCATTAGACCCCTGTCCGATGAATTACGTCATCACGCAGCAGACAGTTTTGGAGGCTCATTATGCTTTATGTGCTCCTCTTTCAAACATGTTGGACTATCATCTTATGAATTTTCAAAGAATTTTCTTAATAAATGTTGAAATTATAGACACATACACATCTTTTTTGACTCAGTATATCAGTTGGACTATCGGATACCGAGACAGCTTAGAGTTATATCGTGCCCCCCCCACCCGTCTGACCATAATAATATTAACAATTTTTCAGATGGGACTTTAAACCGAGGTGTTGTGTACCTTTGACGTAAAAGAACCAGAGAAGACTCTGGAATGGGTCGCTGTCTGTATCATTGCACTATCCTCCACATTTTAAAATGAATCTCTTCAGAAGGCGTCGCGCATATGGGCAACCGGTAGCGATGATAAATAAACGTAAAACACGCACGCTATATATGTTCTAAGGTAGATGTTGGGGTAGATTGAATATGTTTGATACATTGTCTATGCAATTTTTGCACGGGTAATACCTGAGTACCAGGTACACCATTACAATATGTAGTCCAGGTTCGACCCCCCGTCTGACCGCCAATAAAATTAAAAGTATTTCATATGGGACGTTAAACCGAGGTCTTGTGTCGGTGCTTTACACTGTGCGCGTAAAAGAACCAGAGGAGACTCTGGACTGGGTCTCTGTCTGTATCATTGCACTATCCTCCAAAAATTTTAAATGACTAATATCTTCAGGAGCCGTCGCTCATATGGGCAACCGGTAGCGACGATAAATAAACGTAAAACACACACAGGAACGTGGTTGATCGTGATATGAAACCCTACTTTTGAGAGTATGTAGACCCCAAAAACACTATTTATTTATTTATTTATTGGTTGAAAGGTAGTGTTAGACATGTTTATCATTTCCGGTACTCACACATGGGATCTTCCATATTAATATTCACGTGACCCATGACATAGACAGGTCAATTTGCACGAACTATACTAGAGTATTCTAAGAAAGCAAGAATATCTCAGACGTACCATGATCTTGTATGTTTTCTTTTGCGCTAGATTTTCATAATAGTTCAGCACGATTTGCATACAATTCTGCATGTAGTCCCGCACGATTTGCATGTGTCGCATACCGCCGGCGAGTACTAAGGGTGTGGGGTCGAGATCGACAAAGAAAGAGGAAACTCTTTATAAATGCCTACTGCGTATATTCTCGCAATCCTCCAAGCTTGTCCAGCCTTTTCTGCATTTTTTGCAACCAATATATACAAATATACAGTTTCATACGTATATACATCACATAATTAACAATCACATAAGTTATAGCATATCATCGTGTGGCGTCCGTGGTCCAGTGGTAGAGCGTCGGATTTGGAATCGAACGGTCCCGGGTTCGATACTCGGTCAGGCCATGTGGAACATACATACATCATTAGACATGTAGTAAATGGCAATTGGGTTCTTTATGTAACACACATTTTTTCACATTCTGGGAACCAGCTCTACCAGGCAAAACCATCATACATGCTCAGAAGGCTATCTATCCATCCTCCATCCATCTATCTATTTTCATCTAATGTCGAACCCCTCGCGGGGATGTAGACATGTTGCGCGTCAAAAACCGCAAAGAAGTTAAAAGTATGAGAAGTTAAAAGCATAATTATAAGAAAGTAATGAAAAATAAGTTGTGGTAAGAGTTTAAAAGTAGCTGCGCAGAACAACTAGGGGCTGGCATGATTCTATGTTAGGGAGATGGGCAATGTCAGGAGGGAGATGGTTCCAATGGTAGTTTGTTCTTGGAAAAAAGGAAAACTTGTAGTAGTCTGTAGTTGCTGTATTTAACCTATAGCTTAAGGAATGGCAATGACGTGCAGGACGGGAGAGGAGTTCTAGGTAATGTTCAATGGGGATAGCAACCAGATCATTATTAATTTTATACATAAGGGATAACCTACTGCCAATACGCCGTATAAATCCCGTTATAGGTGGCGGTCCCATACTGGGCTGTTAGTTTAAACAATATTTTATTTCAATGAATATACATAATATAATGATCACAATAAGAAAATACATGTAGGATTGAGGAGAAAGCAACTTGCTTATATGGTTACCTCTTTCCTGGGCTGTTAACCTCATGGCCCATACTGAGTTGTACTCCTGGCCCAATACTGAACGGAGGAGGTGCTGGGTGGCAAAATGGAAACAACAGTCATTTGAGACCCTGACATGGGCAACTTAGTAGAGCCAACACTCATTTGAGAAGGTCCCAGATCTGGGGACTGAGTAGATCCACCTCTTATTCGAGGAGGCCTTGAGAGAGGACCATTAACAGCTATACATATTTGTGAAGGTTCTTGCAAGCTCGTGTTTTGTTCGTAATAACTTGGTGGAGGTCTCTGTGAAACTGTTACCGGGCATTGATGAGATGATGTAGGTGGAGGTCTCTGTGAAACTATTACCGGGCATTGATGAGATGATGTAGGTGGAGGTCTCTGTGAAACTGTTACCGGGCATTGATGAGATGATGTAGGTGGAGGTCTCTGTGAAACTGTTACCGGGCATTGATGAGATGATGTAGGTGGAGGTCTCTGAGCCCCATGTAGTTCAGTTCCCAGAATCCTCGGTGAAATTCCATACAAGGAATAAATTTCCTTTAGCACCAATAACACTATCTTCTGAGTTCCAGTATCAACCAATTACCGTGACTAGTTGGTGAGAACATATAATCGTTGAAGCTCTCAATGGGCCGGCCTCTCCTGTAACACGTACTCTATTTTACGTCCCTCATTCAACTCTTCTATGTATATATCATCATCTACCCCAGAAATTACCGAAGCAGCATCATCATCATCTAGCTACCTACTCATCTGTGACATCTCTGACACAACTTGCTGCTTGGAAGTCGTGATAGCGCAGTGGATGTATGTTCGCTTCATGTGCGAAAGGTCCGGAGTTCGAGCCCTGCTGGAGCCGTTACGATTGTGCCCTTAGGCAATGCATTTAAATTCCACATTGCCACTACTCTCTCCCTCATGGTGATGGATTCCACACGGAATGAGGTCTCGAGAGTGATTAATATAAGTTGTAAGAACTTGTTTCGCAATCGAGCTAAGATTAATTTGTATAAACTAACTTGCTGCTCCAGAGTCGATTCCGAATGATGAGCTCGCGCAAAATTATTTGTAGATGTAGATTTGAGAGAATCTATTATCTTTTGTTTGATATTTGTGCCCATCCTGGCTAAGCCTTCCTTTAATTCTATATGAAGTCTATCTATCTATCTTCCACTAATGTCGAACCCCTCGCGGGGACATAGACATGTTGCGCGTCAAAAACCGCAAAGAAGTTAAAATTATGAGTAGTTAAAAGCATAATTTAAGAAAGTAATGAAAATAAGTTGTGGTAAAAGTTTAAAAGCAGCTGCGCAGAACAACTAGGGACTGGCATGATCAATATGGCAAACTGCCGTATTGAATTGCTCTATGGTAGGGAGATGGACAATGTCAGGAGGGAGATGGTTCCAATGGTAGATTGTTCTTGGAAAAAAGGTAAACGTGTAGTAGTCTGTAGTTTATTAACCTATAGCTTAAGGAATGGCAATGGCGAGCAGGACGGGAGAGGGGAACGAGGTAATTTCCAATGGGAATAGCAACAAGAACATTATGAATTTTATACATAAGGGATAACCTATTGTCAATACGCCGTTGATCTAGTCTGCGTAGTCGTTTCCTTCCTTTATGATGCGGCATTAGAACTGGCTAGAACTAGATCCACCATCGACCAGTTAACCAGTGGCTCTATACGATAAGCCACTGGATCTAAAGGGTTGTAGTGACTGGCAATTGGGTTCATTAAGAGCCACAGTCTGACGCGGAAGATGGAGACACCGTCTGGACCGGGAGTGATGCATTCTGGGAACTAGTGCGAAGCAAGCATGCCACAGACGCTCAGACAACACTGCAAATCAGGCATATTTATCCTGGTAAAGAGTAGTTGCTATAGAGTACCCGATACGTAAGTTCCCTGGTCCTATAGCGACTACTTCAATGGTGTCAGAAGTTTGTTGGATAAAGGACTACACGCCGTGAAATACTAGAAAAACACTGCGAGCACCTGCTGTGTGATTTTCAGGCTGTAAAAAAAACGCAGTTGTTGGAAGAGCGTGGAGGCTGCTTGGTAGACTGGGGAATCTGGTTTTAATCGATTTGGGACAGGCGTAAGACGTCCTTTACCCATCGATTTCACAAAAACAAGGCGCAGTTTGCTTGTTTTTGCTGATATAAAACCGGCAGACAACTACGCACGTGCATTAACGGAATTACGACATTGGAACAGTTTCCTGGCCTTTATAGTTGGTCTCATCCCATTTGATAGTAAATTACTTTCTTAAAAGGGGAAGGAGGGTCTGTGTCCTGTGTAGTTTCTCCGTTTGCTTTTGTTTTTCAGGAATTGGAAAAACTTGCAAGTAAGTGCGCATTTGTGTTGTCTGTCTATATAGTAGTTAGCATAATATACCTGGAACTATGTCTGAAGGTAACTTAGTCCCAGAAGGGAACCAAATCCCCATTAATTATGCAACTATTGAGCAACTGGTCACGATCCCTGGGATTAAAGCGAGGCGTGCCCATACGATCGTTCTCATAAGGGAGAATAGTGGTAATATTACTCCGGAGGTGTTATCCTCCATTACAAGGAGTACACTGAGCAATGAGGCTGTTCGGATGATAGAGTTTAGACCCAATGTTCAGCTACCATCCGGAGAATCTCATTATTCAGAGTCAGATCATGATGATCAGTACGCTCAACCGCTCGGTGATACATTAAAGTACACCGAGGAGGCTAGACAGTCTGATTGGACCGATGTTCTTAAGACATTGAACACGGCGACTGGTCTGGTTGAGCAGAGGGTGGCAGGAAATGCATCACTAGAGAGTCTACCAGTGAAAGACTCTGCCCTGCCTAACCCACCTACTGCTGAGGAGCGCTATCCCCTTAATAAAAGTTATAAACGGGAAAGTAGGCTCCATCAATGTGATGCATATGGCACACCCCTAGGTGGGAATCCGTTTTCGCCGGGAGCATCACGAGAGCCGGAATATGCCCCTAATGTGTATGACCCGATAAGTTGGGAACATAGTACACGTCGTGTTGGGCATCATGCGACCGATTTGTTCAGTGGAACACGGGTAAGGTCCTGTGTACGGGACCCAGTCGCAAATAGGTATTATGCACCCGATGAGAGCGACAGTAGTACTGATGACGAATTCAGTATACGACCTAGTCGTATTGATAAAGGTCGCAAGGCAGCAGGTCAGGACCTGCTTAATAGGCGAAAACGGGCTAGAGATGTCATCAACATGCTGCCCAAAAATCTAACATATGATGGCAAGTGTAATTGGACTGCATTCAAGCAGAAGTATGTCCGTTTTGCACATGCATGCGATTGGACAACGGACGAGTGATTGAATTGTCTGTGCTGGAGCCTGACCGGAAAAGCTGCAGATTTCTACGCAATATTAACTGAGCGTAGAGAAGATCTGTCTTATCGCAGACTCATGCAAAAGCTAGAGAGTCGGTTGGTGCGAGAGAGCTTCCGGCAATAGCACAGGTCCGGTTTCAACAGGCAGCCCAGTCACAAACAGAGGCTTTAGAGGATTGGGCAGATAGAGTCATTACATTAGCCATCAAGGCGTGTCGCGATCTGCCCGAATACTATTCCATGCAGCAAGCAATAGCTCGCTTATGTCAGGGCCTGGTGGATCGTGAAGCGGGGCATCATGTGTGCATACAAAACCCTAGCACCATGGAGGAAGCCATGAATGATGTACGTCGCTACCAGCACGTACACCAAGCAATGTTTGGTAAGACCAAACGTGTACAGCGTAAGATGGATCATGAGGATGACCATCGCGCTGTGTATGCGGTACAAGACCGGGCAACGTTGCCCAATAAAGGAGGGAAAGGGAGTGAAGGCACCCCTGAACTGACTGCAGAGGTAAAGCAGCAGAGGGGTAGTGGAACTACCAGGCCAGCTAAAGGTAGGGCGAAAGCTGGTGAATGTTTTGGCTGTGGAGAAAAGGGACATTTCAAGCGGAATTGCCCAAGATCTGGTGACAGGTATGCGTCACGTCGCCATTAAACTGGAACGGGTAGAGTTCAGCATGAAAGTCCGGGTAGCTGGTATGGAAGCAACAGCTATAGTAGACTCCGCCGCCCAGTTGTCGATCATTTCAGATAGGCTATATAACTCGCTACAGAAACCACCTCCGAAGTTACGTGAGGTAAAACTCATGACTGCAGGTAGACAGATGAGTATGAAGGGTTTGGTGGTAGGACCTGTACGGTTAAAGATTGGCGCACAGTGGTATAGCGAGCAAATTTATGTGGATCCAATCGAACAAGATATGCTCCTCGGTTTTGACATATTATGTTGAGGGTCTGCCGTGTTAGACATGGGTAAAGGCATGTTAGTGTTTGATGGGCAGGAGATAAACCTGTATGGAGGTAGCAGTGCAGAAACGCCTGTGGTTGCTCGGGTTACAGTGGCCAAACGCCAGACCATCCCACCTAACTCCGTGATGAGGGTGAAATGTATTCTTAATTGCGAGATGATCGAGTACTACGTTGAACCTGTAGAGAGTCTGGAAGTCCTTGTACCGAGAGTTATGTGTGGTGCAGTGGCGGGTCCGATTGTGTGTGTTGTCAACCCAAGTGACAAACACCGCTTGTTAAAACAAGGGATCCAGATCGGCAAAGCCTATCCAGTAGAAAAGTTCCTAGAGACGGACAGTAATGTGTATGCAGATGCACAGGTAACATGTGAATCTGAGCAGGACATACACAGGCAGCGTGATCTGGGGGAGGTCCTATCAGTCAGATTGGTGGAACCTGAGCTCAAACCATGCGTGTTAATTCGCGAGCAGCGCAAGTACTGTGTTACTAGAAAAGAACTTTTAGCAGTCGTGCGGTTCACACGCCAATATCGACACTATCTGTTAGGGAGACCCTTTACGGTCAGGACTGACCACTCGAGTCTAACCTGGTTGATGCGGTTCAGGGAATCACATGGGCAGTTGGCGAGATGGCTCGAGAAGCTATCTCAATATAATATGGTGCTACGGCACCGGCCAGGCAATAAGCATGGACACGCAGATTCCTTGTCTAGAATACCTACAAGAGGAAGCGTGTGCTCAAAGGCTGCCTGAGGATCTGCCTTGTGGTTGGTGTGAATACTGAGAAATACAGATCATTTATCGAGATCGTAGACATGCAGTACCGTTGGCCTCGCAAAGAGTACAGGGATCCGCGGTCGACAGTGCACATGTCGGCGTCGGGATCAATACTAATGGCAATCGAGGAGGGAACTGGTCGGTCTATGGAGATAAACGATCGTCCATGGATAGCGTAGACATTGCAGACCCTTTGGCCTCGCAAAGAGTACAGTGATCCGCGGTCGACATTGCCCAGGTCGGCGTCGGGATCAGTACTAAGGGTAGGCGAGGAGGGAACTGGTCGGTCTACGGAGATTTAGAATCGTCCATGGACATCGTAGACATTGCAGACCCGTTGGCTCCACAAAGAGGACAGGGATCCGCGGGCGATACTGCGCAGGTCGGCGTCGGGATCAGTACTAAGGGTAGCCAAGGCGGGAACTGGTCGGTCTACGGGGATTCAAAGGTAACTGCAGAAAATCAGTTATACAACGGTGGCAAGCCAGTTCAAGCTAAAAGGCTGAACGTTGCATGTGTAAGTTCGAACCAGAAAGAGACACAGACTTGCGAAGTGACCCAGGATCAGGGGAGGCAAAGGGGATGATGTGATGAAGACGGCGGTGGACAACGCACGTCGTCTTTACTTGCATCATCAACCTCCCAAGTAAGCCGACCGTAAGGACCGGATTGCATGGAATTATGGCTTAGGGGTAATGCACTAAGCCAGATCTGGATTCGGGTCCGGTGAGGGACTTAGTACTGGTGAACCGCTTAAGTCGGCTAAGCTTGCCCAGGAAAAGTAGAAATGCTTGGAATTATGGCTTAGATGTAAGGCACTAAACCAGAGGGGAGTCATCGATGGACTTAGTACTGGTTAACTGCTTATGGAGGCTAGGCTTGCCCAGGAAAGGTAGGAGTAAGCTTAGGGGTAAGACACTAAGCCAGGGATGGAGTCATCGATGGACTTAGTACTGGTTAACTGCTTATGTAGGCTAGGCTTGCCCAGGAAAGGTAGGAGTAAGCTTAGGGGTAAGACACTAAGCCAGGGATGGAGTCATCGATGGACTTAGTACTGGTGAACTGCTTAAATCGGCTAAGCTTGCCCATGAAAGGTAGGTGTAAGCCTAGGGGTAAGACACTAAGCCATAGCGGGGTTCAGAAATAGACTTAGTACTGGTTAACCGCTTACATTGGCTAAGCCTGCCCAGGAAAAGTAGACAACTTGGAAGATACCTACTTGGGGGTCAGACACCAAGTAGGTCCAGAGAATGTCATTTCCGTCGAGAGATGTCACAAGCCGGTCAGACCGATTGTGCCTGAAGAACAGACCCATTGCCAGAATGATGTGAAGGAAGTCCTTCCAGATAAAGTGGGGAGGAGTGTAGTGACTGGCAATTGGGTTCATTAAGAGCCACAGTCTGACGCGGAAGATGGAGACACCGTCTGGACCGGGAGTGATGCATTCTGGGAACTAGTGCGAAGCAAGCATGCCACAGACGCTCAGACAACACTGCAAATCAGGCATATTTATCCTGGTAAAGAGTAGCTGCTATAGAGTAAAGATACGTAAGTTCCCTGGTCCTATAGCGACTACATTAGGGTGGAATATATTGAGGTAGTGTTGGCATGTTGGTCGTTTGAAGTCGTCTCCAATTGCTTCGACACCTCGGGCTGACAGGAATAGCCCTACTGGCGAGCCGAGGGCAGCAAACATGACTAAACTTGAGCTGTGTGTACTTGGTGTGCGGCTGACCCGTGCCTCCAACACCAAGCAGGTAGATACATTGTCTGTTTGCAATATCCAAGTATAAAGTTGCAGCTGTTAGGTACCTAACTAGGTAAGTTTCCTTACCCTTTAGCTACTACTTTAGACATATATAATGACGCCAATTGTATTGACGGATTTAAGAAATACAATATACGACGGTGTAGTTAGACAATAAAAATCAAGTCATTATATCTGATCGATATTTCTTAATGAATAATATGTTATCGGGATGGTAGTAAAAACTGGTAGTAATAGTTACCTGAAGGTATATATTCCTACATAATATGGATTATTTGTAAGCACATAATTAATGGCGTCATGTTTATGTTTTGTGAAAATGGCGGATGTATCATAGGCATGCAGTGATTGGTTAGTAAAGAGCACGTGCTTAAGTATTGTCATGTGTCAGGTCAAAAGTACGTGTCACTCTATTTTAACTATTGGTCCAAGGGAAATAACTAAAACTATACTACACTGTACTACATATGCTACATTACATTCTAACCGAAGGTGTTACAATGTTTTCAACTCACTGCTTCAAATAGGGGTAACACTGACAAGCGAATACATGTATGTGTTCAAAGAGTCATATATTTGCACTATTTGCATGCAATTCTGCATTGTAGTCCCGCACTATTTGCATGCAATTCTGCATTGTAGTCCCGCACTATTTGCATGCAATTCTGCATTGTAGTCCCGCACTATTTGCATGCAATTCTGCATTGTAGTCCCGCACTATTTGCATGCAATTCTGCATTGTAGTCCCGCACTATTTGCATGCAATTCTGCATTGTAGTACCGCACTATTTGCATGCAATTCTGCATTGTAGTCCCGCACTATTTGCATGCAATTCTGCACTGTAGTGCGTTTGTTTCATTCGGCCGTGCCAAAATATAGCTGGAGCTTTTCGTTTTCGTAAAAACGATGGAATACGTCACAAATTGTATTCGAGGGCGAAAGGAGTAAACTTAGAAACGGTTTGCATCCTATAAAATGTAAACAAATATATGAATTCATTTAACTGCCAAAATGGACCGTGGTTGAGTGGTTACGGTCGCTGAATTGTATACCACAGTAACCTATCATCACTGATGGTCTCTGGTTCGAGCTCCGCTCAGGCCGTGTGTCTGTTTATATAAAAAAGTTGGCAATTTCTTACGGAGTTTGGTGCACCAAGTACGTGTACTTGTTAACCGCTGGAGCATGCCCAGGACACAGGGATTCGGCACGTTTGGGGGTACTAGTATATATATTTAAGTACAGGGATTCTATTCTGTGGGATGTCAGATTTCGCATCGATCAGTAAAATGGCCCTATCTGAAACAATTTTGTACAAATCTGTCCAAATATAACGCCTATCCCGAGTCTTTATATTGTTCTTCAAATAAAATACTTTAAGCTGCATGCATGTATACTTTGCAAACAATTGCCACAGACATTGGCCATAGCAGATCACATTTCCATACTAGGACACGGGTTCTGTCAGCAACAACAACAACTCATCGACGGGAGAGTTTTAACAGTGAATAACATTATCAATAAAATGTGTTTCCACTAACGTGTAGGTTTATTTGGCAAAAATGTACGTCAAAAAGAGATTTCGTAGAATTTTTCAATTTGTTTTGAAAATTTCTCAAGCGGCGCAGTTCGCGTTGAAACGAGCGTTCTGATTGGATTATTAGAATGTAACTAGATGTTGTTTTTTTATGAAGAATAATCAAGGCGTAAACCCCCAAAACAGATAAATGTACTGCCAAAAACATTGTATGCGAGCGAATTATGTAACGGTGTACTTGTGTGTGGTATACGTTTATTTATCGTCGCTACCGGTTGCCCATATGAGCGATATCGAACCTGCGATCCCTGGATTACCAGTCCAGTGTGTTACCACTGAAGTCCAGTGTGTTACCACTGCACTACAGATCCGTCTGTAACCACGTTCCTTAACTGACGTTTCTGTAATAATCGTGCCTATGCTAAACGCGTGATATAGTAGTTTAGAGATTATTATAATCACATTAGTTGCAGAAATGCGAGATATAACGGTAACTATGTATTACGCACGTATGGTGACCTTATATACATTATTTTGTTATGTCAAGAAATGTCGTATACGATATTTGTTTATCAGTTGAAAACCAACCTGTCCGAGTTGGGTTCGCCTCCGTGGTCGAGTGGCTAAGGTCGCTGACTTGTATAGCATCTGCAAAAACCTATCACCACTGATGGTCACGGGTTCTAGACTGTGTCTACGTAAATGAAAAGGTTGGCAGCTTCTTACGGAGGTTGGTGTACCAAGTACAGGTTAACCGCTGGAGCCTGCCCAGGAAATGTGTTGTTAGGTAAACTGCCCGTCGCTCAAATGGGCCACCGATAGCGACGTTAATTAAACTTAAATTTGTTAAAAAGTCCGATTTGGCGACCAGTCAGAAGATCGAACCCGGGCTGCATTGGCGAGAAGCGAGTGTGGTAACCAATATGAAACTTGACTCTGACAAGTGACTTCAAAATATGTTATTGCTGACCAGACACAGATTCAACCATATACATTACAGTTTAGTCCGTCCTCAGTTGCGCAATAACTCTCCTCATCAATGCATACTGTAACCGCATAACGGCAGTTATTAACGGCAGTTATTTCCCCTTTACCACTTGTCGCTGTAAGATGAACACATGAAATCTTCATTATATGATGGTCCAGTAGTGAGTATAAACTAGCTTTCTAACTTTAAAATATGACATGATGTTTTCATTTTATGATTCTGAAAGATATAAATTACATAACGTTACTAGATTCCCCCTTGCTAGGCAACCGAATAATTTACGCGGAAGTCACTGTACTAGTCATTTCCTGGGTGGTTTGGTATGCGATGTCCACCTCGGGTTTGTGACTTCATCCTAACCACATACAGTCTGTCGAATGCTTAGATACGCTCCTGCGCCGCTAGTATTTCGATTTCAATCAATCAACCAACATTTTAGCGCAGTAGTTTTCACGCTGCAACACGGGTTCGATCCTTGGGACAGGTAATTATGTGAGATGGCACGGTGGCCGCCAGATCGGGCATGTGAGTTTCTCCAGTTTCCTCCCCAACGATTATATATATACTCTTTCATCCGCGCCAACGATTGTGATTAATATAAGTTGATAAAACTTGTTTAGTTTATACAAATTTATTTAGCTCGATTGCGAAACAAGTTCTTACAACTTACATTAATCATTCTCGAGACCTCATTCCTGGTGGAAATCATCGCCAAAAGGGAGAATGAAGAGGCAATGTGGACTTTAAATACATAAGGGCACACTCGTAACGGCTACAGCTAGGCGCGAACTCCGAGTATTTCGCACCTGAACCGAACGCGTTATCACAGTGTTATCACGACTTCGTGCAAAGCTTGATTCGCAATCGTTGTAAAATAAATAAAGTGTATACTTTACTTTAATTACAAAAAACCTTCGATTGCAGAAGGTCGGTGGTTCTACTGGGTCCGTCCGTGTCTGAAATACCGCTCATTGCACCCGGTGTCTTCCTCCACCGATAGCGAGAGAGTCGCCATACGACATATGTTTGATAACTTTAAAGTAACGGCTGTATGATCAATGTTTACAAGACTGGAATAGAAAAATTTACCAAGAGCTACTGGATTTTCCTGTTCACGATAGGCCCATTTTCTCGAGGTGAAATGTTATTTGGACACTGTTTTGTCCGCGCGCACTGTACGTCATCAAATATTTACTCGACAGTAAACGTTATCTTAAAACACTGGGCCAGTATAAAGAACGAAAATGTCCGATTAGCGCAGTGGTTAGCTTTCCACCAATGCAACACGGGTTAGATCCTCGGACCGGGCAGTATGTGAGATGATACGGTGGAAGCCAGATCGGACAGGTGGGGGTTTCCGGTTTCCTCCCAAACGAATGACCACATATACGCTTTCATCCGTACCAACGAGTGTGATTAATATAAGTTGTTAAAACTTTCTTCGCAATCGTTGTAAAATAAATAAAGTTTAAACTTTTAATCAAAAACGTTGGTGGGTACTCGATTCTGTAGTCCAGTGGTTATAACACGTTAGGCTGATAATCTAGGCATCCCAGGTTCGATCTCCCGTCTGACCCTAATACAATTAACAGTCTTTCAGATGGGACGTTAAACCGAGGTCTCGTGTCGGTGCTGTACACCGTGCACGTAAAAGAACCAGAGGAGACTCTGGAATGGGTCTCTCTGTCTGTATCATTGCACTATCCTCCAAACAATCTAAAATGACTAATCTCTTCAGGAGACGTCGCTCATATGGGCAACCGGTAGCGACGATAAATAAACGTAAAACACACACACATTAATGACACATTATTGTTATTTTCTTTGACATTCCATTTATTGCATAATATAACCAAACATTCCTATAATGTTGCATCCGTGGTCCACACACACACAGGTAATCGATACAGACGGGTCAGTGGTGTCTAGTAGTTAGCACGTTGGACTGCGAATCCAGGGATCGCAGGTTCGGTCTCGTGTCGGTGCTTGACACCGTGCACGTAACAGAACCAGATGAGACTCTGGAATGGGTCTCTGTCTGTATCATTGCAATATCTCTGTCTGTATTGTCTCCTCTGGTTGTTTTACGTGCACGGTGGAAAGCATCGACACGATGCATCAATTTGAAGTCCCAACTGACTGTTAATATTACTATGGTCGGACTGGGTGTCGAATTAGATATATTAGTAGAACTGATATAACTAGTAGACAAACAGAACCTATTGTTACCTGGGATATGGATGATTGAGCCAGTAGACAGGACCTATTGTTACCTGGGATATGGATGGTTGAGCCAGTAGACAGGACCTATTGTTACCTGGGATCTGGTTGGTTGAGCCAGTAGACAGGACCTATTGTTACATGGGATCTGGATGGTTGAGCCAGTAGACAGGACCTATTGTTACCTGGGATCTGGTTGGTTGAGCCAGTAGACATGACATATTGTTACCTGGGATATGGATGGATGAGCCAGTAGACAGGACCTATTGCTACCTGGGATCTGGTTGGTTGAGCCAGTAGACAGGACCTATTGATACCTCGGATCTGGTTGGTTGAGCCAGTAGACAGGACATATTGCTACCTGGGATCTGGTTGGTTGAGCCAGTAGACAGGACATATTGTTACCTGGGATCTGGATGGTTGAGCCAGTAGGCAGGACCTATTGTTACCTGGGATCTGGATGGTTGAGCCAGTAGACAGGACATATTGTTACCTGGGATCGGAATGGTTGAGCCAGTAGACAGGACCTATTGTTACCTGGGATCTGGTTGGTTGAGCCAGTAGACAGGACCTATTGTTACCTGGGATATGGATGGTTGAGCCAGTAGACAGGACCTATTGTTACCTGGGATATGGATGGTTGAGCCAGTAGACAGGACATATTGTTACCTGGGATCTGGTTGGATGAGCCAGTAGACAGGACCTATTGCTACATGGGATCTGGTTGGTTGAGCCAGTAGACAGGACATATTGTTACCTGGGATCTGGTTGGTTGAGCCAGTAGACATGACATATTGTTACCTGGGATCTGGTTGGTTGAGCCAGTAGACAGGACATATTGTTACCTGGGATCTGGTTGGTTGAGCCAGTAGACAGGACATATTGTTACCTGGGATCTGGATGGTTGAACCAGTAGACAGGACCTATTGTTACCTGGGATCTGGTTGGTTGAGCCAGTAGACAGGACATATTGTTACCTGGGATCTGAATGGTTGAGCCAGTAGACAGGACATATTGTTACCTGGGATCTGGATGGTTGGGCCAGTAGACAGGACCTATTGTTGCCTGGGATCTGGTTGGTTGAGCCAGTAGATAGGACATATTGTTACCTGGGATCTGGTTGGATGAGCCAGTAGACATGACCTATTGCTACATGGGATCTGGTTGGTTGAGCCAGTAGACAGGACATATTGTTACCTGGGTTCTGGATGGTTGAGCCAGTAGACAGGACCTATTGTTACCTGGGATCTGGTTGGTTGGGCCAGTAGATAGGAGCTATTGTTACCTGGGATCTGGATGGTAGAGCCAGTAGACAGGACATATTGTTACCTGGGATCTGGATGGTTGAGCCAGTAGACAGGACCTATTGTTACCTGGGATCTGGATGGTTGAGTCAGTAGACAGGACATATTGTTACCTGGGATCTGGATGGTTGAGCCAGTAGACAGGACCTATTGTTACCTGGGATATGGATGGTTGAGCCAGTAGACAGGACATATTGTTACCTGGGATCTGGATGGTTGAGCCAGTAGACAGGACATAGTGTTACCTGGGATCTGGATGGTAGAGCCAGTAGACAGGACCTATTGTTACCTGGGATCTGGTTGGATGAGCCAGTAGACAGGACATATTGTTACCTGGGATCTGGATGGTTGAGCCAGTAGACAGGACCTATTGTTACCTGGGATATGGATGGTTGAGCCAGTAGACAGGACATATTGTTACCTGGGATCTGGATGGTTGAGCCAGTAGACAGGACCTATTGTTACCTGGGATCTGGATGGTTGAGCCAGTAGACAGGACATATTGTTACCTGGGATCTGGATGGTTGAGCCAGTAGACAGGACCTATTGTTACCTGGGATCTGGATGGTTGAGCCAGTAGACAGGACCTATTGTTACCTGGGATCTGGATGGTTGAGCCAGTAGACAGGACATATTGTTACCTGGGATCTGGTTGGTTGAGCCAGTAGACAGGACCTATTGTTACCTGGGATATGGATGGTTGAGCCAGTAGGCAGGACCTATTGTTACCTGGGATATGGATGGTTGAGCCAGTAGACAGGACATATTGTTACCTGGGATCTGGATGGTTGAGCCAGTAGACAATACATATTGTTACCTGGGATATGGATGGTTGAGCCAGTAGACAGGACATATTGTTACCTGGGATCTGGATGGTTGAGCCAGTAGACAGGACATATTGTTACCTGGAATCTGGATGGTTGAGCCAGTAGACAGGACATATTGTTACCTGGGATATGGATGGTTGAGCCAGTAGACAGGACATAGTGTTACCTGGGATCTGGATGGTTGAGCCAGTAGACAGGACCTATTGTTACCTGGGATCTGGTTGGATGAGCCAGTAGACAGGATATATTGTTACCTGGGATCTGGATGGTTGAGCCAGTAGACAGGACCTATTGCTACCTGGGATATGGATGGTTGAGCCAGTAGACAGGACATATTGTTACCTGGGATCTGGATGGTTGAGCCAGTAGACAGGACCTATTGTTACCTGGGATATGGATGGTTGAGCCAGTAGACAGTACATATTGTTATCTGGGATCTGGATGGTTGAGCCAGTAGGCAGGACTTATTGTTACCTGGGATCTGGATGGTTGAGCCAGTAGACAGGACCTATTGTTACCTGGGATCTGGATGGTTGAGCCAGTAGACAGGACATATTGTTACCTGGGATATGGATGGTTGAGCCAGTAGACAGGACCTATTGTTACCTGGGATCTGGTTGGTTGAGCCAGTAGACAGGACATATTGTTACCTGGGATCTGGATGGTTGAGCCAGTAAACAGGACCTATTGTTACCTGGGATCTGGATGGTTGAGCCAGTAGACAGGACATATTGTTACCTGGGATATGGATGGTTGAGCCAGTAGACAGGACCTATTGCTACCTGGGATATGGATGGTTGAGCCAGTAGACAGGACATATTGTTACCTGGGATATGGTTGGTTGAGCCAGTAGACATGACATATTGTTACCTGGGATCTGGATGGTTGAACCAGTAGACAGGACATATTGTTACCTGGGATCTGGTTGGTTGAGCCGGTAGACAGGACCTATTGTTACCTGGGATCTGGTTGGATGAGCCAGTAGACAGGACATATTGTTACCTGGGATCTGGTTGGTTGAGCCAGTAGACAGGACATATTGTTACCTGGGATATCGATGGTAGAGCCAGTAGACAGGACATATTGTTACCTGGGATATCGATGGTAGAGCCAGTAGACAGGACATATTGTTACCTGGGATCTGGTTGGTTGAGCCAGTAGACAGGACATATTGTTACCTGGGATATGGATGGTTGAGCCAGTAGACAGGACCTATTGCTACCTGGGATATGGATGGTTGAGCCAGTAGACAGGACATATTGTTACCTGGGATATGGTTGGTTGAGCCAGTAGACATGACATATTGTTACCTGGGATCTGGATGGTTGAACCAGTAGACAGGACATATTGTTACCTGGGATATGGTTGGTTGAGCCGGTAGACAGGACCTATTGTTACCTGGGATCTAGTTGGATGAGCCAGTAGACAGGACATATTGTTACCTGGGATCTGGTTGGTTGAGCCAGTAGACAGGACATATTGTTACCTGGGATATCGATGGTAGAGCCAGTAGACAGGACATATTGTTACCTGGGATATCGATGGTAGAGCCAGTAGACAGGACCTATTGTTACCTGGGATCTGGTTGGTTGAGCCAGTAGGCAGGACCTATTGCTACCTGGGATCTGGATGGTTGAGTCAGTAGACAGGAGGACCTATTGTTACCTGGGATCTGGTTGGTTGAGCCAGTAGACAGGACATATTGTTACCTGAGATCTGGTTGGTTGAGCCAGTAGACAGGACATATTGTTACCTGGGATCTCGTTGGTTGAGCCAGTAGACAGGGCCTATTGTTACCTGGGATCTGGTTGGATGAGCCAGTAGACAGGACCTATTGTTACCTGGGATATGGTTGGTTGAGCCAGTAGACAGGACCTATTGTTACCTGGGAACTGGTTGGTTGAGCCAGTAGACGGGACATATTGTTACCTGTAATCTGGTTGGTTGAGCCAGTAGACAGGATATATTGTTACCTGGGATCTGGTTGGTTGAGCCAGTAGACAGGACCTATTGTTACCTGGGATATGGATGGTTGAGCCAGTAGACAGGAACTATTGTTACCTGGGATATGGATGGTTGAGCCAGTAGACAGGACATATTGTTACCTGGGATCTGGATGGTTGAGCCAGTAGACAAGACATATTGTTACCTGGGATATGGATGGTTGAGCCAGTAGACAGGACATAGTGTTACCTGGGATATGGATGGTTGAGCCAGTAGACAGGACCTATTGTTACCTGGGATCTGGTTGGTTGAGCCAGTAGACAGGACCTATTGTTACCTATGATCTGGATGGTTGAGCCAGTAGACAGGACCTATTGTTACCTGGGATATGGTTGGTTGAGCCAGTAGACAGGACCTATTGTTACCTGGGATCTGGATGGTTGAGCCAGTAGACAGGACCTATTGTTACCTGGGATCTGGATGGTTGAGCCAGTAGACAGGACATATTGTTACCTGGGATCTGGATGGTTGAGCCAGTAGACAGGACCTATTGTTACCTGGGATATGGATGGTTGAGCCAGTAGACAGGACATATTGTTACCTGGGATCTGGATGGTTGAGCCATAGACAGGACATAGTGTTACCTGGGATCTGGATGGTGAGCCAGTAGACAGGACCTATTGTTACCTGGGATCTGGTTGGATGAGCCAGTAGACAGGACATATTGTTACCTGGGATCTGGATGGTTGAGCCAGTAGACAGGACCGTTGAGCCAGTAGACAGGACATATTGTTACCTGGGATCTGGATGGTTGAGCCAGTAGACAGGACCTATTGTTACCTGGGATCTGGATGGTTGAGCCAGTAGACAGGACATATTGTTACCTGGGATCTGGATGGTTGAGCCAGTAGACAGGACCTATTGTTACCTGGGATCTGGATGGTTGAGCCAGTAGACAGGACCTATTGTTACCTGGGATCTGGATGGTTGAGCCAGTAGACAGGACATATTGTTACCTGGGATCTGGTTGGTTGAGCCAGTAGACAGGACCTATTGTTACCTGGGATATGGATGGTTGAGCCAGTAGACAGGACCTATTGTTACCTGGGATATGGATGGTTGAGCCAGTAGACAGGACATATTGTTACCTGGGATCTGGATGGTTGAGCCAGTAGACAATACATATTGTTACCTGGGATATGGATGGTTGAGCCAGTAGACAGGACATATTGTTACCTGGGATCTGGATGGTTGAGCCAGTAGACAGGACATATTGTTACCTGGGATCTGGATGGTTGAGCCAGTAGACAGGACATATTGTTACCTGGGATATGGATGGTTGAGCCAGTAGACAGGACATATTGTTACCTGGGATCTGGATGGTTGAGCCAGTAGACAGGACCTATTGTTACCTGGGATCTGGTTGGATGAGCCAGTAGACAGGACATATTGTTACCTGGGATCTGGATGGTTGAGCCAGTAGACAGGACCTATTGCTACCTGGGATATGGATGGTTGAGCCAGTAGACAGGACATATTGTTACCTGGGATCTGGATGGTTGAGCCAGTAGACAGGACCTATTGTTACCTGGGATATGGATGGTTGAGCCAGTAGACAGTACATATTGTTATCTGGGATCTGGATGGTTGAGCCAGTAGGCAGGACATATTGTTACCTGGGATCTGGATGGTTGAGCCAGTAGACAGGACCTATTGTTACCTGGGATCTGGATGGTTGAGCCAGTAGACAGGACATATTGTTACCTGGGATATGGATGGTTGAGCCAGTAGACAGGACCTATTGTTACCTGGGATCTGGTTGGTTGAGCCAGTAGACAGGACATATTGTTACCTGGGATCTGGATGGTTGAGCCAGTAGACAGGACCTATTGTTACCTGGGATCTGGATGGTTGAGCCAGTAGACAGGACATATTGTTACCTGGGATATGGATGGTTGAGCCAGTAGACAGGACCTATTGCTACCTGGGATATGGATGGTTGAGCCAGTAGACAGGACATATTGTTACCTGGGATATGGTTGGTTGAGCCAGTAGACATGACATATTGTTACCTGGGATCTGGATGGTTGAACCAGTAGACAGGACATATTGTTACCTGGGATCTGGTTGGTTGAGCCGGTAGACAGGACCTATTGTTACCTGGGATCTGGTTGGATGAGCCAGTAGACAGGACATATTGTTACCTGGGATCTGGTTGGTTGAGCCAGTAGACAGGACATATTGTTACCTGGGATATCGATGGTAGAGCCAGTAGA
This sequence comes from Archivesica marissinica, assembly GCA_014843695.1. Lineage (NCBI taxonomy): Eukaryota > Metazoa > Mollusca > Bivalvia > Venerida > Vesicomyidae > Archivesica > Archivesica marissinica. The sequence goes on along the minus strand of CM026400.1, from coordinate 18,979,918 downwards.
CAGGACATATTGTTACCTGGGATATCGATGGTAGAGCCAGTAGACAGGACATATTGTTACCTGGGATCTGGTTGGTTGAGCCAGTAGACAGGACATATTGTTACCTGGGATATGGATGGTTGAGCCAGTAGACAGGACCTATTGCTACCTGGGATATGGATGGTTGAGCCAGTAGACAGGACATATTGTTACCTGGGATATGGTTGGTTGAGCCAGTAGACATGACATATTGTTACCTGGGATCTGGATGGTTGAACCAGTAGACAGGACATATTGTTACCTGGGATATGGTTGGTTGAGCCGGTAGACAGGACCTATTGTTACCTGGGATCTAGTTGGATGAGCCAGTAGACAGGACATATTGTTACCTGGGATCTGGTTGGTTGAGCCAGTAGACAGGACATATTGTTACCTGGGATATCGATGGTAGAGCCAGTAGACAGGACATATTGTTACCTGGGATATCGATGGTAGAGCCAGTAGACAGGACCTATTGTTACCTGGGATCTGGTTGGTTGAGCCAGTAGGCAGGACCTATTGCTACCTGGGATCTGGATGGTTGAGTCAGTAGACAGGAGGACCTATTGTTACCTGGGATCTGGTTGGTTGAGCCAGTAGACAGGACATATTGTTACCTGAGATCTGGTTGGTTGAGCCAGTAGACAGGACCTATTGTTACCTGGGATCTGGATGGTTGAGTCAGTAGACAGGACATATTGTTACCTGGGATCTGGATGGTTGAGCCAGTAGACAGGACCTATTGTTACCTGGGATATGGATGGTTGAGCCAGTAGACAGGACATATTGTTACCTGGGATCTGGATGGTTGAGCCAGTAGACAGGACATAGTGTTACCTGGGATCTGGATGGTAGAGCCAGTAGACAGGACCTATTGTTACCTGGGATCTGGTTGGATGAGCCAGTAGACAGGACATATTGTTACCTGGGATCTGGATGGTTGAGCCAGTAGACAGGACCTATTGTTACCTGGGATCTGGATGGTTGAGCCAGTAGACAGGACATATTGTTACCTGGGATCTGGATGGTTGAGCCAGTAGACAGGACCTATTGTTACCTGGGATCTGGATGGTTGAGCCAGTAGACAGGACATATTGTTACCTGGGATCTGGATGGTTGAGCCAGTAGACAGGACCTATTGTTACCTGGGATCTGGATGGTTGAGCCAGTAGACAGGACCTATTGTTACCTGGGATCTGGATGGTTGAGCCAGTAGACAGGACATATTGTTACCTGGGATCTGGATGGTTGAGCCAGTAGACAGGACCTATTGTTACCTGGGATCTGGATGGTTGAGCCAGTAGACAGGACATATTGTTACCTGGGATCTGGATGGTTGAGCCAGTAGACAGGACATATTGTTACCTGGGATCTGGTTGGTTGAGCCAGTAGACAGGACCTATTGTTACCTGGGATATGGATGGTTGAGCCAGTAGACAGGACCTATTGTTACCTGGGATATGGATGGTTGAGCCAGTAGACAGGACATATTGTTACCTGGGATCTGGATGGTTGAGCCAGTAGACAAGACATATTGTTACCTGGGATATGGATGGTTGAGCCAGTAGACAGGACATATTGTTACCTGGGATCTGGATGGTTGAGCCAGTAGACAGGACATATTGTTACCTGGAATCTGGATGGTTGAGCCAGTAGACAGGACATATTGTTACCTGGGATATGGATGGTTGAGCCAGTAGACAGGACATAGTGTTACCTGGGATCTGGATGGTTGAGCCAGTAGACAGGACCTATTGTTACCTGGGATCTGGTTGGATGAGCCAGTAGACAGGACATATTGTTACCTGGGATCTGGATGGTTGAGCCAGTAGACAGGACCTATTGCTACCTGGGATATGGATGGTTGAGCCAGTAGACAGGACATATTGTTACCTGGGATCTGGATGGTTGAGCCAGTAGACAGGACCTATTGTTACCTGGGATATGGATGGTTGAGCCAGTAGACAGGACATATTGTTACCTGGGATCTGGATGGTTGAGCCAGTAGACAGGACCTATTGTTACCTGGGATCTGGATGGTTGAGCCAGTAGACAGGACATATTGTTACCTGGGATATGGATGGTTGAGCCAGTAGACAGGACCTATTGTTACCTGGGATCTGGTTGGTTGAGCCAGTAGACAGGACATATTGTTACCTGGGATCTGGATGGTTGAGCCAGTAGACAGGACCTATTGTTACCTGGGATCTGGATGGTTGAGCCAGTAGACAGGACATATTGTTACCTGGGATATGGATGGTTGAGCCAGTAGACAGGACCTATTGCTACCTGGGATATGGATGGTTGAGCCAGTAGACAGGACATATTGTTACCTGGGATATGGTTGGTTGAGCCAGTAGACAGGACATATTGTTACCTGGGATCTGGATGGTTGAGCCAGTAGACAGGACCTATTGTTACCTGGGATCTGGTTGGTTGAGCCAGTAGACAGGACCTATTGTTACCTGGGATCTGGTTGGATGAGCCAGTAGACAGGACATATTGTTACCTGGGATCTGGTTGGTTGAGCCAGTAGACAGGACCTATTGTTACCTGGGATATGGTTGGTTGAGCCAGTAGACAGGACATATTGTTACCTGGGATCTGGATGGTTGAGCCAGTAGACAGGACCTATTGTTACCTGGGATCTGGTTGGTTGAGCCAGTAGACAGGACATATTGTTACCTGGGATATGGATGGTTGAGCCAGTAGACAGGACCTATTGCTACCTGGGATATGGATGGTTGAGCCAGTAGACAGGACATATTGTTACCTGGGATATGGTTGGTTGAGCCAGTAGACATGACATATTGTTACCTGGGATCTGGATGGTTGAACCAGTAGACAGGACATATTGTTACCTGGGATATGGTTGGTTGAGCCGGTAGACAGGACCTATTGTTACCTGGGATCTGGTTGGATGAGCCAGTAGACAGGACATATTGTTACCTGGGATCTGGTTGGTTGAGCCAGTAGACAGGACATATTGTTACCTGGGATATCGATGGTAGAGCCAGTAGACAGGACATATTGTTACCTGGGATATCGATGGTAGAGCCAGTAGACAGGACCTATTGTTACCTGGGATCTGGTTGGTTGAGCCAGTAGGCAGGACCTATTGCTACCTGGGATCTGGATGGTTGAGTCAGTAGACAGGAGGACCTATTGTTACCTGGGATCTGGTTGGTTGAGCCAGTAGACAGGACATATTGTTACCTGAGATCTGGTTGGTTGAGCCAGTAGACAGGACATATTGTTACCTGGGATCTGGTTGGTTGAGCCAGTAGACAGGGCCTATTGTTACCTGGGATCTGGTTGGATGAGCCAGTAGACAGGACCTATTGTTACCTGGGATATGGTTGGTTGAGCCAGTAGACAGGACCTATTGTTACCTGGGAACTGGTTGGTTGAGCCAGTAGACGGACTATTGTTACCTGATCTGGTTGGTTGAGCCAGTAGACAGGACATATTGTTACCTGGGATCTGGTTGGTTGAGCCAGTAGACAGGACCTATTGTTACCTGGGATATGGATGGTTGAGCCAGTAGACAGGACCTATTGTTACCTGGGATCTGGATGGTTGAGCCAGTAGACAGGACATATTGTTACCTGGGATCTGGATGGTTGAGCCAGTAGACAGGACATATTGTTACCTGGGATATGGATGGTTGAGCCAGTAGACAGGACATATTGTTACCTGGGATATGGATGGTTGAGCCAGTAGACAGGACCTATTGTTACCTGGTATGGTGGTTGACCAGTAACAGCTGTACCTGGACTGGTTTTGGCCAGTAGACGACTATTGTTACCTGGGATCTGGTTGTGAGCCAGTAGACAGACTATTGTTACCTGGGATCTGGTTGTTGAGCCAGTAGACAGGACCTATTGTTACCTGGGATCTGGTTGGTTGAGCCAGTAGACAGGACATATTGTTACCTGGGATCTGGATGGTTGAGCCAGTAGACAGGACCTATTGTTACCTGGGATATGGATGGTTGAGCCAGTAGACAGGACATATTGTTACCTGGGATATGGATGGTTGAGCCAGTAGACAGGACCTATTGTTACCTGGGATCTGGTTGGTTGAGCCAGTAGACAGGACATATTGTTACCTGGGATCTGGATGGTTGAGCCAGTAGACAGGACCTATTGTTACCTGGGATCTGGTTGGTTGAGCCAGTAGACAGGACCTATTGTTACCTGGGATCTGGTTGGTTGAGCCAGTAGACATGACCTATTGTTACCTGGGATCTGGATGGTTGACACCTTGATCGTTTTTTATTAGAATGTATAATTACATTCTATATCAACTCTAATACAGTATAATACACTGTCGCATCTGTTCAATTTCTTCGATTACGAATCCAAGTAATTTCTATAATTCAGTCTCAATTTTAACCAAATACTGAAACTTTACGCTTCTGTTGTACTTTACACACAGATGCTATAAATAAAATCAATTCTTTTAAAGTTCTTGTATGCGTTTACTTGGCATTTTCTGGACCTGGGCCTCCGTTGCCGATTGGTTACGGTCGTTGACTTTTAATCACTTGCCCCTCAGCGTTGCAGGTTTGAATCCCACTGGTCGTGTCGAATTGTGTTCATATGAGGAAGGTATCTACAGTCAAACCTGTCTTAAGCAGCCAGCCAAGTGAGTCGAAGAAAGTGGCTGCTTAGCACAGGTGGCTGCTTAATAGAGGTCAAATGTATAGTAAGACAACATATAGAGAATCTTGAAACTGGCTGCTTAATACAGGTTGGCTGCTTAATAGAGGTGACCACTAACACAGGTTTGACTGTAGTTGGCTTGCGGAAGGTCGGTGGTTCTACTCGGGTTCGTGTCTGAAATCCTGCTCGTTGCACCCTGTATATTCCTCCACCGATAGATAGAGAGTAGCCTTAGAACAGGCGTCGATATATTTTGCCTGGTCAGTCAAATAAATATCGTTTAACACCGAGACTATTAATTGGGCCGTATTGAGTTTCTGATCATATTCAACATTTTGCCAGAACTTAAAAAGTGAAAAATCGACAGACTGGCACCCAGGCTAGCTAGAGATTCGCCATACGACATATGGTGTTTTGCCAACTCGAACCTCAACAAATAAACAAATAAGCGCAAACGTTGATGGACAGTGAGATATTCTAAGGAGCTGCTGCTGCTTAAAACGTGTAATTTCTCTCTTCTATTTCCATTATTCTGTTATAATATAATGCATTGATTTTCTAAAGTAAAATCTGCACACAAATGATCTGATTGCCTGGAATTCATTATTTCTATATTGGCAATGCGTTGATAGTTACCTACAATATCATTTGCACATCATACACTACTAGAATACGCCACTCACTGCTGGATTACACTACCCACTGCTGGATTTTTTCGAAATTTGGCATATACACATTATTCACTACTAGAATACATAACTCACTGCTGGATTACACTACTCACTGCTCACAGCAGTACACTGCTCACTGCTAACTTCACCCACATGTTTAGTGTTGGTTTTTAAGAACACTATGATACACTACAGGCTTGGCACTATACACAACACTTTTTTACGCCATTCCATGCAAGTTTAAAAAGGTCAGTTGACAGGTCGTCGGATTAGCACTGTTGTTAGCGTGCTCGCTTCTCACCATGCAACCCGGGTTCGATCCTCGGACATGGAAGTATGTGAGATGGTACGGTGGTCGCCAGAGGACAGGTTGGTTTTCTCCGGGTACTCCGGTTTCCTACAACACGAATGACCACAGTTACGCTTTCATCCACGCCAACGAAAGTGATTAATACAAGTTGTTAAAAAACTTGCTTCGCAATCGTTGTAAAATAAAGTCAACATAAAAAAAAAGGTTTTAAAATGACACCCCGTCACTATCAATGCTATGTACTCAGTATATACCCGTGCACTTGCACTCAATTACTATTAATATTGGACTGCTTTCAAGAGGATATAGAGTTTTATTAAATCATATGCATAAATGTATGAAATTAACAATTTTAATTACTAAGATATTGCTATATAAGTGTGTGTTTTCGGTAAGATAAACGCCTCAAGCGGATCCAGTACACGGTATTTGGCACTACGCACCTCACACACAGTCCAGTACACGGTATTTGGCACTACGCGCCTCACACACAGTCCAGTACACGGTATTTGGCACTACGCGCCTCACACACAGTCCAGTACACGGTATTTGGCACTACGCGCCTCACACACAGTCCAGTACACGGTATTTGGCACTACGCGCCTCACACAGTCCACTATTTTACATATTGGATCGTTTTCGGCTTGTATAGTACATGTATACATATTATATTGGTATTATATTGGTATAATTTGAGTAGCCTCGTGTAACATATCAATGTTTTGAGTACAAAATAATGTTCTGTTGTGTCTATTAAAGCGACACTAAATGTTGAAAACGCAAACGTTTGTAGAATGTAATTTCCTATTATATGGTACATGTATAATGTTTTTACAAATATTTGCCTCAAAAACTGAGTATTTCATCAAATAAACAAACGTCGTATACGCGGTTTGTTGACATAACAAAATAATGTAAATAAGGTCGACATCCATGCGTAATAAAACGCGTGTAACCTGAATAACACGATTTATGTTACAGATTTACCTTTATCTCACATTTGTGCCTATGCATATTTATTTCTAGTTAATATATAATCTTAGTAAAATAATCTCTAAACGAAAGTATCGCGCGTTTAGTATTGACTCCAATGGCAAAGAAACGCCAATTCAGGAGTGTGGATGACTATTATATGAAATCCTACTTTCACTTTTGAAGTTTATAGACCACAAAAGCACTGTTTATTGATTCAAAGTTAGTGTTCGAATGTATTGAGCAGAATTTATAGCAGCAATGCATTTATACGTGAAAAAATGCATTTTATTTGCTCTGCGATGTAATGTCGCTTTATGCTGCTGGCATGAAGATGGGACATTCGCCTCAATTTCGTTTTTTAGCAGAAATGTGACTTCAAAATACACATATAGCGACTTTAACAAAAATATAGCATTTAAACTACGATGGTTATCATATTGCAAATCCCCGTTATCCTGTTCATACCAAACAAGCAGAAATGAAAACCATCATTCGAACATAAATCTATCATTTTCTCCAACCAGATGATTTCGCGCAAGACGCGAGCAAATATTGATATCAATATGTAAAAAAATATCAGCTCCTCGCAAATATAATTGCTACTTTTAAAGGTTTTAAATCCGTTCGCCTCTCCGTCTATTATCATTGCTAATGCTTCTGGTATTTCGACGTGATATTTTGTCTTCATATTTTTGACAGGTGCGTGATTATTTTCAAATTGATCAAATGAGACAGGACCGATGTTTCATCCCATAGTCGCTAAAGACACTGGTGTATCTCTAAGAAAGTAGTATTTAATAGTTATTTAGACCAATCTTCAAAATAGCAATGTTAGTTAAGCGAAAGAAATGTTTGACACCTTTGTGTTCGCTTATCTAACATGGAGCGGATGTGGACTCGCTGCACCAGGTTGGGTGGGGTATTAAAGATGCATTGCATTGATCTGCTGGTCTGGTACTCCATGGATCGCAGGTTCGACCCCCCCCCCCGTCTGACCCTAATAAAATTAACAGTCTTTCAGATGGGACGTTAAACCGAGGTCTCGTGTCGGTGCTTTACACCGTGCACGTAAAAGCACTAGATGAGACTCTGGAATGGGTCTATGTCTGTATCATTGCACTATCCTCCAAAACTCTAAAATGACTAATCTCTTCAGGAGGTGTCGCTCATATGGACAACCGGTAGCGACGATAAATAAACGTAAAACACACACAAGTTTTGAAGCTGGATTGTAAGATTGCATAATATGGTACCAAAATGTCGTTATAATGATACACACAACCCGGATGCAGGATATCAGCATATGGTATCACAATGGACCTTGCATTGTAAGGATACACACAACCCGGATGCAGGATTGCATCATATGGTATCACAATGTACGTTGCATTGTAAGGATGCACACAACCCGGATGCAGGATTGCATAATATTATATCACAATGGACGTTGCATTGTAAGGATACACACAACCCGGATGCAGGATTGCATCATATGGTATCACAATGGACCTTGCATTGTAAGGAGACACACAACACGGATGTAAGATTGCATCATATGGTATCACAAATGATCTTGCGTTGTAAGGATACACACAACACGGATGTAAGATTGCAGAATATGGTATCATAAGGATCTTGCGTTGTAAGGATACACACAACCCGGATGCAAAATTGCAGAATATGGTATCACAATGGACCTTGCATTGTAAGGATACACACAACCCGGATGCAGGATTGCATCATATGGTATCACAATGGACCTTGCGTTGTAAGGATGCACACAACATGGATGCAACATTGCAGAATATGGTATCACAATGGACGTTGCATTGTAAGGATGCACACAGCACGGATGTAAGATTGCAGAATATGGTATCACATAGGACCTTGCGTCGTAATGATACACATAACACGGATGTAAGATTGCAGAATATGGTATCACAAAGGACCTTGCGTTGTAAGGATGTACACAACCCGGATGTAAGATTACATAATATGGTATCACAATGGACCTTGCGTTGTAGGGATACACATAACACGGATGTAAGATTACATAATATGGTATCACAATGGACCTTGCATTGTAATGATACACACAACACGGATGTAAGAATGCATACTATGGTATCACAATGTACCTTGCGTTGTACGGATACACACAACACGGATGTAAGATTGCATAATATTATATCACAATGGACCTTGCGCTGTAAGGATACACACAACACGGATGCAAGATTGCAGAATATGGCATCACAATGGACGTTGCATTGTAAGGATGCACACAACCCGGATGTAAGATTGCAGAATATGGTATCACAATGGACGTTGCATTGTAAGGATACACACAACACGGATGTAAGATTGCAGAATATGGTATCACAATGGACATTGCGTCGTAATGATACACACAACACGGATGTAAGATTGCATAATATGGTATCACGAAGGACCTTGCGTTGTAAGGATACACACAACCTGGATGTAAGGTTGCAGACTATGGTATCACAATGGACCTTGCATTGTAATGATACACATAACACGGATGTAAGATTGCATAATATGGTATCACGAAGTACCTTGCATTGTAAGGATACACACAACATGGATGTAAGGTTGCAGAATATGGTATCACAATGGACCTTGCATTGTAATGATACACATAACACGGATGTAAGATTGCATAATATGGTATCACGATGTACCTTGCATTGTAAGGATACACACAACATGGATGTAAGGTTGCAGAATATGGTATCACAATGGACGTTGCACTGTAATGATACACATAACACGGATGTAAGATTGCAGAATATGGTATCACAATGGACCTTGCATTGTAAGGATACACACAACACTGATGTAAGATTGCAGCATATGGAATCACAATGGACCTTGCATTGTAATGATACACACAACACGGATGTAATATTGCAGAATATAGTATCACAATGGACCTTGCATTGTAATGATACACACAACACGGATGTAAGATTGCAGAATATGGTATCACAATGGACCTTGCATTGTAATGATACACACAACACGGATGTAAGATTGCAGAATATCGTATCACAATGGACCTTGCATTGTAATGATACACACAACACGGATGTACGATTGCAGAATATGGAATCACAATGGACCTTGCATTGTAATGATACACACAACGTGGATGTAAGATTGCAGAATATGGTATCACAATGGACATTGCATTGTAATGATACACACAACACGGATGTAAGATTGCAGAATATGGTATCACAATGGACCTTGCGTTGTAAGGATAAACACAACCAACAACAAAACAGTTTAGTTTGCTTCAATTTTACTCTCAATCGTCTGCATCTCGTCATAAATAACATAAATAAAATGCACGTTACATGAACAAAATATATATCATTATCATAAAGATAAATGAACAAATTTCATCGTAATTTATACCCATACAATTTATCAAACTCCATCACAATATTTACATGTATATGCTTGCTTCGCCAAATTTTTAAACTAGGAATGTGCATACAATCAAACTTTTCTGTAGAGATCAACAAGGAGAGAGGTAAAAATGTGGTCTTTTTGCGACTGGTTCGGGGGTTAAAATGCATTAATTGGATATCGTACTAGTGGTGGTGAGAGGGTGTGGTCTGTATTCAGAGATGATCGAAGGTTCTAATCTCGTCAGTGGTTCGTTCTGATATTGGTTGGTGAGCCGCCAGCTAGTTAAATAATGGTTACCGATTGCCTACCAGCCTGGCGCCTTGGCATACAAGCATAGGATTCGGAAAGTACTGATGTTCATAAAAAGAGGTGTCTCATAAGTCAGAAATGGCTGGTGGAAATAGGGGTGTCACTATAATAAACAAACACTTTATAACACAGGTTTGACTGTACATCCAAATAGTATATACATAATACTTATACGTCCGTGTGTATGTAGTCAATCATTGAAATGTTCAATTTTAAGGGGATACTGCAGAAAAAAAGAAACGTTCGCCAACTTGGCTGGAGCATAGCTTGTAAACAAACCGGGGAATAATTGTTATATAATTATGTGTTTAAAGAGTGTTCCATCGTTTGGTGAAACAATTATGGCCATAGTCTAACATAAACTGGGAGAAATTTGAAAAACGTGAGGTATGGGTTGAAAATAAAACTATCACTTAATAACAGGTATTGTTTGATTTCTGTCTGTGGCATATTGTTCCATTTTTGAATTCGGTTATCATGTAGCCCGGGTGCAGAAGCAGCAGCAGCAGCAGCAGCAGCAGCAGTATTTGCTGTTTGAAATCGATTGCGCAAATGCGTCTGTATGATACAGCGGTTGTGAGCACGTGTTGTGCCACGCGAACGTCCACGACTAGAACTCCAGCATGCACAGAAACGTCTTCTGTTGCCATGCCAACATCAAGCATGCCAAGTGTGTATTCTTTCCAAACTAAAAATGCAACAGTGAAGAAAAACGTTACGTTTTTTTGTTTTCGAAGAGTAAGATTAAACGAATACCACACGGGACATGTGGATACATACACGCATGCGCAAATCGAGTGTCACGTTGTCGACGATTAATAGTGCAAATATAATCGCTAAAATTCACGACCTATATAATTCCACTACACATTGAATTCTTCAACGCAACAAATACTATAATTATGAACAAATCGGAAGTTTCGTTGGGGTTTTTTTGTTCAGTATAATTATATAAACTAAGGCCACCTGTCCAGACTATAGTCGTTTAATAAATACATAATGCGTTTGAAATCTTATTATTACGTCACGTGGTATTCGAAAATAACTCGCCCACTCCATCTCTCTTTGTGGGGTCCGGTTATGGTTAGCATGCTCGCTTCTCACCAATGCGTCCCGGGTTCGATCTTCGAACCGGGAAATATGGGAGATGATACGGTGGTCGCCAGATCGGACATGTGAGTTTTCTCCGGGTACTCCGGCTTCCTCCCACACGAATGATTCGCGCCAACGAGAATGACTATTAACTTATTAAGTTGCGTATTTTGCAATTGTTGTAAAATAAATAAAATCTATACATCTCGTCGGTCCATTATTTTTATTGTCCGGAAAGTAGTTTTTAAGTTACAAACACTATTTATCTTGTTTACTATACGCTCAATTACCATGTGTATTATTATTATTATTATTATTATTTGATACACTAAACAAAACAACTTGACTTTTTATTGTATTATTGTAAAAATAGAACGTTTCTGTTCATGTTAGTTATAACATAGGCTGCCCGTGTGTGTTTTACGTTTATTTATCGTCGCTACCGGTTGCCCATATGAGCGACGCCTCCTGAAGAGATTAGTCATTTTAGGTCTTTGGGGGCTAGAGCAATGATACAGGCAGATACCCATTCCAGAGTCTCCTCCGGTTATTTTACGTGCACGGTGTAAAGTACCGAAACGATACCTCGGTTTAAAAGCTCATCTGAAAGATTGTTAATTTTATTAGGATCAGACGGGGGATCGAACCCGCGATCCCTTGATTACCAGTCCAGCGTGTTACCACTGGACTACAGATCCGTCTGTTACGTGGCTGCCAATTCATGGCCAACTCTTTATGACTGGGACCAGATACAGATATGTTTTACTGTATGTAATGTAGGTGAACGTCAACCCTGAACAATCCAGTCGAACGTTCACACTAACATAAGTGGTTGTGCGGTTGTGTATTACAGTGAAATGAGGCTCCCGCAGTTAACATGAATTAAATTTGATAACAAATATTATATTAACCAAACTCATTGGGAATCATAAAAGAAAATGATGAGTTGTGTTTATTAATACAAGATAATGCCACGCGTGGAAATACACATTTCGGTGATCACGAGATGAAATAAAATCATATCTCACACATATTCTCTATATGATATAATAAAATGAAATATTCATATATTCATAATAAATTTATTCATAAAATGAAATAAACATAAAACTCGGATAGGATCTTCGATGAACCCGTGTGTGTTTTGCATGTGTTTAATTATCGACGTTATCGCTACATATACGTCATTAGTCATTTTATATTGGGGTGGGTGGGGGGTAATGCAATGATACAGGCGGAACCTCATTCCAGTGGCTACTCTTGTTCATTAACCTGTGCTGTGTAAAGTACCTACACAATGAATACCTCCAGTCAACGTCTCATCGGCAAGATTAGTCATACTAGTATGGTATACAATCTGTATGTATGTTCCTTTAATGTCAAACCCCTTGCGGGGACCAATACATGTTTTCATGGGCAGGCTTAGCCAACCTAAGTGGTTAACCAGTACTAAGCAATGTGTGTGAGGTGCCTTGCTCAATGGTACTACATACGTGGGCTGACCGAGTATCGAACCCGGGACTGTTCGATTCTAAATCCGACGCTCTACCACTGGACCACGGACGCAACATTATAGGAAGGGTTGGTTATAGTATGCAATAAATGGAATGTCAAAGAAAATAACAATAATGTGTCATTAATGTGTGTGTGTGTTTTACGTTTATTTATCGTCGCTACCGGTTGCCCATATGAGCGACGTCTCCTGAAGAGATTAGTCATTTTAGATTATTGGAGGATAGTGCAATGATACAGACAGAGACCCATTCCAGAGTCTCATCTGGTTCTTTTACGTGCACGACGTACAGCACCGACACGAGACCTCGGGTTAAAGTCCCATCTGAAAGACTGTTAAGAGACCTCTCTTATGGACGTCAGATTTCTATCCTAGATCCGAATATTCCGTTATTGTATACTGTATTTAGCTAACCAATCCAAGATCTACATTTTATCCGTAAGTCTAAATCAGGAGCCTAAGAGTGTTCGTGCAAACGGCCCCTGTAATTAAAATACACAGATGAAAGCACAATATTTCATTGAAACACAATAACATAGCACATACATGTAGTTACTTAATCCGAAACTGCGGTGATTTATATTTTAGGCCAATGATGATAAACAATGGATTGTTTTTCGGTTATATGAAATAAAAGTGAGACCTTTTGATTTGTAAAAATAAATAGGTAACAATATTCACAAATAGTTGATACATACATAAATACTATACTCATGACGGGATAGCTGTAACTTATGATGTCATCTAATCGACATGTTAGTTCACATTAACGACACTACAATACAACACATTGGACACGTTGCCATGATCGAAATATATCTACATTCAAGACATTTAATATGTATGTTCCATTTATGTCAAACCACTTGCGAGGCCCTAGACTTGTTTTCTGGACAAGTTTAGCCGACCTAGGCGGTTCGCCAGTACTAAGCAATGTGTGTGAGGTGCCTTGCTCAAGGACACTACATATGTTCCATGACCGAGTATCGAACCCAGAACACCTCGATTCCAAATCTGACGCTCTATTATAGAGTAGTGTGTAGTTCAAAACAGCTCTGTGTGTCATTATTCACATATACTCATTTATATTAGCACAGTCCAAGCGACGCATTCCACCAAACGTATAAATACATTCCACTGTAGATATCTCCCTCGATCTGTATTGAAATGTGAATTCCACTGTATATATCTCCCTCGATCTGTATTGAAATGTGAATTCCACTGTAGATATCTCCCTCGATCTGTATTGAAATGTGAATTCCACTGTAGATATCTCCCTCGATCTGTATTGAAATGTGAATTCCACTGTAGATATCTCCCTCGATCTGTATTGAAATGTGAATTCCACTGTAGATATCTCCCTCGATCTGTATTGAAATGTGAATTCCACTGTAGATATCTCCCTCGATCTGTATTGAAATGTGAATTCCACTGTAGATATCTCCCTCGATCTGTATTGAAATGTGAATTCCACTGTAGATATCTCCCTCGATCTGTATTGAAATGTGAATTCCACTGTAGATATCTCCCTCGATCTGTATTGAAATGTGAATTCCACTGTAGATATCTCCCTCGATCTGTATTGAAATGTGAATTCCACTGTAGATATCTCCCTCGATCTGTATTGAAATATGAATTCCAATGTAGATATCTCCCTCGATCTGTATTGAAATATGAATTCCACTGTAGATATCTCCCTCGATCTGTATTGAAATATGAATTCCACTGTAGATATCTCCCTCGATCTGTATTGAAATGTGAATTCCACTGTAGATATCTCCCTCGATATGTATTGAAATATCAATTATGCTGTAGATATTGCTTATATTTGGCGTGGCACGTTATTAATTCCTGTACGTGTAGTTTCTGTAGATAGCAAGGAGTGGCGCATTTACTTGTATATATATTTGTATACATATACAAGCCTGACTTTGTCTTGTATACTTCACTAAAGTCACTGGGTATTGAAACTATATTACCGTCAACAATGGAACCTCACTTTTCTTTTACTCATGTAGTTTTGACAGATATATCCAAAACGAGCGTCGATTTTACTTGAATTGACACGCCGTCTTATGCTTAATATTCACTCGTGTAGTTTCTACAGGTATGTCCCAAAAGAGCGTCGCTTTTACTTCAATTTACACGTCGTATAAGAAGCTTAATATTCACTCGTGTAGTTTCTACAGGTATATCCCAAAAGGAGCTTCGCTTTTACTTGAATTTACACGCCGTATAAGATGCTTAATATTCACTCGTGTAGTTTCTACAGGTATGTCCCAAATGAGTGTCGTTTTTGCTAGAATGCACAAGCCGCACAATTGTATATACCCCACTACATTATCGTCATTCTGCGTTGAAATACGAGCTCTGCATTGAATATAGTTTATCGATGGGGTTTATCAATGGATTCGACACGGCCAGGCCGTTAGACCGTCCGCTGCCGTCTGTATGGAGGATTTGATCAAGAGAGTCCATTTTCTCGTCTAAGTTCATGGAACCATTGCTGTATACGTTGTTGGACATTGTGTTGGTACTCGAATAGGCTGAATCTAAAATCATGAAAATAAGGATGGTAATTGGTGTGTATAATAATAATGATAATAATAATAATAATAATTAAAAAAATTTAAAAAAATAAAAAAAATAAAAAAAATAAAAAAATAAAGACGTATTTAGCGAGACAACTCATTTAACAATACATTTAAAAAAATGTATAAAAATAAATAAATTAATAATAATAAAAATTAAAAATAAATAAAATAATAATAAAATAAATAATAATAATAATAAAGACGTATTTAACTCATTTAACAAAAGTTAATCCACCATGAGGACGTTGACATATATACAAATCAAATGCAATCAAAAGATAGGACTACAAAGTGAAAACTGCACATGTGGAATTATATAATAATGTTAACGCTGAAAAGTAGAGAAACTATTAAAATGTTATGATAATTATTTATGGAATTGGCTAGTCGAGTAGAAAGGGGGAATATGTGAACATTAAAATAAAACAAACTGTTCAATTTAAAACCTGGAACTAAGAAGAAGACAACTCCGCGGTCGAGTGGTGAAGGTCGCTGACTTGTATACAACTGTAACCTATCATCACTGATGGTCACGGGTTCGAGCCCCGCTCAGATTGTGTCTCTTTATATGAAAAGATTGGCAGTTTCTTACGGAGGTTGGTGCACCAAGTACTTGTTACTCGCTGGAGCCTGCCCAGGAAGGTGTTGTTAGGTAAACTGCCCGTCGCACAAATGGGCAACCAGTAGCGACGTTAAATAAACCAAATGGGGAAGCTGTAGCTTTCTGTCCAATTATTTTTTATTGTTGTAAATGTTCATCCCTTGACAGAAAAATAAGTATATATGTAATTTACAACGTGGAGTATAAAGAATTTGGGGCATTCTAAATGAAATCATCAACTTCTGCATCACCAGAGTCTTGCCACACATGCCATCACCGCTGAAGGTTCGAATCGCGCTGGGGGTGTCGAATTCTTTCAAGTGAGGTAGTCATCCAGCTGGTTTGTGGAAGGTCGGTGGTTCTACCTGGGTGCCTGATCGCGCCTGAAATACTGCTATGAGGGGCACCTGGGGTCTTCCACCAATACTAGCGGGAGAGTCGACATATGACCTAAGTTGTTCGTGCGACTGTAAACACTCAACACAAACCCCTCTTACACAACAAAGTATATTTGTCGGTTTTAAGAATGAAGTATTTCATTTAGATATTCCAATCGTGGATTAAATGTCAACCAAGCAATTGTGGAGCATCCGTGGTGTAATGGGTATGGGCACCGCCTCGTAATCGAGATGTAGTGAGTTAGAGCCCAGCCAGACCCACGGTGATGGGGTCCTTAGACAAGACATTTAAATCCACATTGCCTATTCTCTCTCCCTCTGTGCACCTTCTCTCTCCCTCTTTGCACCTTCTCTCTCATTGCATCTTCACTCTCCCTCATTACATCTTCTCTCTCCCTCATTGCATCTTCACTCTCCCTCATTTCCTTGTATCCCTCCCTAGAGCCCTCCCTCTCTCTCTCTCATGGCGATGGATTCCATCAGGAATGAGGTCTCGAGAGCGATTAATCTCATGTTGTAAAAGCCTAATGAAATGTGTATAAACTAACCAAGGAAAATTGAAAGCGCTTTGTTTCCTGGCAAAACAACTATTCACGTACCTGAGTGGTCCGTATCGAAACTGTTGAGTTGGTCCCCAAACATTATATTCTCCTGTTTCTGGGCAGAAACTGAAATGTACACACGTACATGTTAATGCTTTTAGTGCGTTTGTTTTTGGAGGTTTAAAGTTTCGCCAACAGCCTAGGTCATATGATTATTCTCCAGCTAGTTTTAGAGGAGTGCCCCTTCAGAGCAGTATTTCAGACACGTACGGGAGTAACTGACGGGTACCCGGGTAGAATCACCAACGCAAGCCAGATGTATAGCTTCCTCTTTTATTTGACGAAAAATGTTTACAAATGTATTCTGTACAGTAATATTGCGTTTGTTGATTTGATTCAAGCTTCAGTGAATATTAATTTGGCTCATAAGAACGTTTTCAAAACGTTAACAATGTGTTCGAGCAGTACCGGACAATGGATTGTGGGAGAATAATTAAGAGGCTGTTAACTATTCTCCCAGAATTCAACTTCCATTCTCCCACAATTCAACTTCCGTACGAAGATTTAAAATTAGACACAATAACGACACTCTCATCTCAACTCGGGTTACCGTAAAACCCGCTCATTTAGAGCTCGCTATAAAAATATACGGAATGTGCATATTATAAACATATTACCGTGAAATGGTACGTAGGCAGCTCAAGAGGCCCCTGGTTCGAGCTACTGACTGGCTTCACATGTTCTCACCTTGGCTACATATGCGTATGTTCAGGTTCAGGGACTGTGTATCACCATGTCGCATGGGTTCACAATAACCTTCAATACTTTACAGTAACACGCGTTGAGAAGTGTGTCGATATTGATCATAAAGTTTTGTTTCGTGTACCGGAAGTTTGGATTGCCGGAAAGAGCTTCTTTTTTTTCATTTTTGGGGCCCCTATCGGGTAACCTCATTTATTTTTCATACATAGTATACATATATTTACACATGCATAAAGTGATGTTTAAAGTAAAACAAATACATGTAGATCTGTTGTCAATGTAATGAATTTCATGTACGTATGAAAATAATTGTGGGCGAGAATAATTTTACCCAGACAAAAAATGACCAAAAATGCTTTAAGGTAAAGATTATAGGATGAAAGAAAAAGGAGAACAAATGTAAAAAGGAAGAGAATGTAGTACATTTTTTATTATCGTTTCCATGTTATTATACTAAATGTATTTGTTGGTTATTTCGGGGATAATATATTATTAATTTTTTTTTGACCATTTCATATTAATTTGTTTCTTTCTAGTGCTATTGCCTTTTAAGAGCTACCATCTATACATGGATGTACATGAGAGATTCACTGACGTAATAAAATGAAAACGAGGCACAGTGGGATTTCCCTGTTCTAATTTTTGAGGGTAGTTATGGTTTTTGTTCCGTTTGTAGCAGAAAATCTACAATATTATTGTACAGTGAAATATTTCTCGGAAAGTGAAATGCATGCCAATTGAATAAATGTAATCAATTTAATAACACATCGTTGGAAAGAGCTTATTTTCAATAATCGCAATTGAAAGAGTCTCTCTTAATATCGAATTGAAAGAAAAATGGCTGCCATTTTTTAAATTATATTTGCATAACTCTTAGCAGCCACAACACTCGCACGCATATGCAGATATGACGTCGACAAGAAACGCAGACTCGTTGTCGTCAATCTATCTTCCGTAGATGTCAAATCCCTCGCGGGTATGTTGTCATCGTCCTCCTATACCGTCTAGTTCAGTAATTGATTTTGACGTCAACCTTTTATTATATGTAGTGCTATATCATATTATTTAGATACGCTATAGCTATTCCAAATGAAAATAGCTATGCTCGAGCTCGCTTTGATGCTTTGCCTGATTCGTAGTAGTATCAAATACGATTTCAACGGATTTGTCTTGTGACAGTAGTTGTGACGTCATCTTTCACGACGACGACTGCAACACACAAGTGGTGGAAGTCGTGATAGTGCAGTGGTAGCGCATTCGCTTCAGGTGCGAAATGCCCCCGAGTTCGAGCCCTGCTGGAACCGTTACTATTGTGCCCTTATGCAAGGCATTTAGATTCCACATTGCCTCTTCTCTCTCCCTCGTGGCGATGGATTCCATCAGGAATGAGGTCTCGAGAGTGATTAATAAAAGTTGTAAGAACTTGTTTCGCGATCGAGCTAAAATAAATTTGTATAAACAAACACACAAGTCGTTCAACATTGACTTACCGTTGTTGTCGGTGTGTCCTATAAAACTACTGTCCGATTCACTATCCTCGTCTTTCTTGTCGTCTGATGACTTTAACTTTGACTTGTCACCGCTTTCTCCCTCTTTCTTTCCTTTTCCGCCATCTTGATTTTGCCGCCGAGCGATCTTTTTCACCTAAAAGTCAGGATAACGGTGTGTAATTCGGCAGTTTTATCGATTGAACATTTGGATTATGATCACCATTAGCGCATAAAAATAGTTCGACATACCGACCTGTTATTGGTCAACGGCCAGGCTGGTTCAATGGACAGGTGTTTAGCTGCCAACAATCTCAAATGACTAATCTCTTCAGGAGGCGTCGCTCATATGGGCAACCGGTAGCGACGATAAATACACGTAAAACACACACACACCAGACTAGATCAACGGCGTATTGACAATAGGTTATCCCTTATGTATAAAATGCATAATGATCTTATTGCTATTCCCATTGAAAATTACCTAGTTCCCCTCTCCCGTCCTACTCGCCATTGCCATTCCTTAAGCTATAGGTTAATTACAGCAACTACAGACTACTACAAGTTTTCCTTTTTTGCAAGAACAATCTACCATTGGAACCATCTCCCTCCTGACATTGTCCATCTCCCTACCATAGAGCAATTCAATACGGCAGTTTGCCATATTGAACATGCCAGTCCCTAGTTGTTCCGCGCAGCTGCTTTTAAACTTTTACCACAACTTATTTTCATTACTTTCTTAAATTATACTTTTAACTACTCATACTTTTAACTTCTTTGCGGTTTTTGACGCGCAACATGTCTACATTCCCACGAGGGGTTCGACATTAACGGAAGATAGATAGAACAAGACGTGTACTCGCACACCCGTTTTAGACGCCAACTCATATTATCTCGCTGGTTCTGATTGGACCCGTCGTACACTGTGACTCGTTTCCGCTGATATAATTTCCAACTCATGTTTAATATCTCGCTCGATCAGAGACCAGACTTTTACCGGCATGCTGAGACCGGTTTACGCCTATATAATTTCCAAGCTCTTTTATACCTACATGCGTAAGACCCATTTCCCCCGATATAGTATCCAACTCATGTTTACTCGTTGGTTCTGAAACCAGTCCTGCATGCTGACATCCGTTTCCGCCGATATTATAATGTCCAACTCACCTTAGCTCGCTGGTTCTGAAACCAGACCTGTACCACCCGTACACTGAGACCCGTCTCGGCTGCTAGGGATTCTCGCACCTTCCGACAGGGCTTCGGGTTCATTTCAAACGCGCCTTTGAACTTCCGGCGTTGACTAGTGGTCAGTATAGTTCTTGGACGTTTTGGAGGTTTGCCAGAATCGCTGTCGTCATCATAGCTATCGCTGTCGTCGCCTATAATCACAAAACACAATAATAATGTGTTAATAATAATAATAATAATAATAATAATAATAATAACAACGACTTTAATTAACGAGAGAGAACTCATTTGAACAATTACGTCACTATAAATTGAGGTCCTCAATAAGTTACATCAGTTTAAGGACTTGTATATCACTGTAACCTATCATAACAGATGGTCACTGGTTCGAGCCACGCTCATGCCGTGTCTGTTTATAAGAAAACAAACGCTGGATGTTTCTTACGTAAGTTGCTGGAGCCTGCCCAGGAAAGGTGTTGCTAGGTAAACTGCTCACCGGCAATATAGCCCAAAATGGTGCTGAAAAAACATCGACTAAATATTTCTTAGAACTGTCTACAGCATCGCCATGATAGAGCGAGAGGGGGGAGATAGATTGAGAGGGAGAGGGAGAGAGAGAGTGAGGAGGTAATGTTGAACTTAAATGCCATTCCTAAGGGCATACTCGTAACGGCTACAGTGTGCGCAACCTCCGGGACTCTCGCACTAGACGTGATTATTGGAGCTTTACTATTAGTTTTAACTATACGTGAACTGTTCTCATTCAGCTTAAAGGAATCAGTGAGATATATATTTATGAAATGTACAGTATTACTGAAAATTATAATAATAATAATAATAAAGACTATTTTACGAGAGAACTCATTTAACAAACGTTAATCTACCATGAGGCATTCAACATACATGTATATTATTGAGTTGAAACTAGCTCAGGTGGTAACAGACGGATCTGTAGTCCAATGGTAACAGTCTTTCATATGGGACGTTAAACCGAGGTCTCGTGTCGGTGCTTTACACCGTGCACGTAAAAGAACCAGAGGAGACTCTGGAATGGGTATCTGTCTGTATCATTGCACTATCCTCCAGCAATCTAAAATGACTAATCTGTTCAGGAGGCGTCGCTCATACGGGCAACCGGTAGCGACGATAAATAAACGTAAAACACACTCAGGTAGTAGTCCGTTAGCTTTTTGCAGGATATCACCACCCACATGTCATCCGTATTGTGGTGACGGTTTGGTTACTTACTCTTTGGGCTGTATGGCATCATAGCCATCTCTTTCTCGAAGTCCATTCGACAGAATACCTGGCCGTGCTTCACTACAAACTCGTCTCCCTTCTGCAGCGGATGTCCGCACGCGACGCACGCGAAACATTGCATATGGTATACGTGGTCCAGAGCGCGCATCACGAGCTGATTTTGAGGTGTAATATGTTGCAAACATGCGCTGCATTTTGCGCGATACATTCTGAAAGTAGAATAGAGACAGATTAACAAGTGTTGTTTCCAGCTTAGCTACCGTTTGACAGTTTATTGTTTTTTTACGTTTATTTATCGTCGCTACCGGTTGCCCATATGAGCGACGCCTCCTTAAGAGATTAGTCATTTTAGATTTTGGAGGATAGTGCATGATACAGACAGAGACCCATTCCAGAATCTCCTCTGGTTCTTTTACGCGCACGGTGTAAAGTACCGACACGAGACCTCGGTTTAACGTCCCATCTGAAAGACTGTTAATTTTATTAGGGTCAGACGGGGGGTCGAACCTGCGATCCCTGGATTACCAGTCCAGCGTGTTACCACTGGACTACATATCCGTCTGTTTGAACAGTTTATTGAGCACGGAACAGTTTCGTAAGTTAGTTTTGAATTTGAGCCCGGACGAAACTTGTCGCCACGTAGTTTGTAATAACGAGGCAGTTTGTAATAACGAGGCAGTTTTTAATAACGAGGCAGTTTGTAATAACGGGGCAGTTTGTAATAACGAGGCAGTTTGTAATAACGAGGCAGTTTGTAATAACGAGGCAGTTTGTAATAACGAGGCAGTTTGTAATAACGAGGCAGTTTGTAATAACGAGGCAGTTTGTAATAACGGGGCAGTTTGTAATAACGAGGCAGTTTGTAATAACGAGGCAGTTTGTAATAACGGGGCAGTTTATAAACGAGGCAGTTTGTAATAACGAGGCAGTTTGTAATAACGGGGCAGTTTATAAACGAGGCAGTTTATAATAACGAGGAAGTTTGTAATAACGAGGCAGTTTGTAATAACGAGGCAGTTTGTAATAACGGGGCAGTTTATAAACGAGGCATTTGTAATAACGAGGCAGTTTGTAATAACGAGGCAGTCTATAATAACGAGGCAGTTTGTAATAACGTGGCAGTTTATAATAACGTGGCAGTTTGTAATAACGAGGCAGTTTGTAATAACGTGACAGTTTATAATAACGAGGCAGTTTGTAATAACGAGGCAGTTTATAATAACGAGGCAGTTTGTAATAACGAAGCAGTTTAACGTGGCAGTTTGTAATAACGAGGCAGTTTGTAATAACGTGGCAGTTTGTAATAACGAGGCAGTTTGTAATAACGAGGCAGTTTGTAATAACGAGGCAGTTTGTAATAACGAGGCAGTTTGTAATAACGAGGCAGTTTGTAATAACGGGGCAGTTTGTAATAACGAGGCAGTTTGTAATAACGAGGCAGTTTGTAATAACGGGGCAGTTTATAAACGAGGCAGTTTGTAATAACGACAAAAACGGGCAGTTTGTAATAACGGGGCAGTTTATAAACGAGGCAGTTTATAATAACGAGGAAGTTTGTAATAACGAGGCAGTTTGTAATAACGAGGCAGTTTGTAATAACGGGGCAGTTTATAAACGAGGCAGTTTGTAATAACGAGGCAGTTTGTAATAACGAGGCAGTCTATAATAACGAGGCAGTTTGTAATAACGTGGCAGTTTATAATAACGTGGCAGTTTGTAATAACGGGGCAGTTTGTAATAACGAGGCAGTTTGTAATAACGAGGCAGTTTGTAATAACGGGGCAGTTTATACACGAGGCAGTTTGTAATAACGAGGCAGTTTGTAATAACGGGGCAGTTTATAAACGAGGCAGTTTATAATAACGAGGAAGTTTGTAATAACGAGGCAGTTTGTAATAACGAGGCAGTTTGTAATAACGGGGCAGTTTATAAACGAGGCAGTTTGTAATAACGAGGCAGTTTGTAATAACGAGGCAGTCTATAATAACGAGGCAGTTTGTAATAACGTGGCAGTTTATAATAACGTGGCAGTTTGTAATAACGAGGCAGTTTGTAATAACGTGACAGTTTATAATAACGAGGCAGTTTGTAATAACGAGGCAGTTTATAATAACGAGGCAGTTTGTAATAACGAAGCAGTTTAACGTGGCAGTTTGTAATAACGAGGCAGTTTGTAATAACGTGGCAGTTTGTAATAACGAGGCAGTTTGTAATAACGAGGCAGTTTGTAATAACGAGGCAGTTTGTAATAACGAGGCAGTTTGTAATAACGAGGCAGTTTGTAATAACGGGGCAGTTTGTAATAACGAGGCAGTTTGTAATAACGAGGCAGTTTGTAATAACGGGGCAGTTTATAAACGAGGCAGTTTGTAATAACGAGGCAGTTTGTAATAACGGGGCAGTTTATAAACGAGGCAGTTTATAATAACGAGGAAGTTTGTAATAACGAGGCAGTTTGTAATAACGAGGCAGTTTGTAATAACGGGGCAGTTTATAAACGAGGCAGTTTGTAATAACGAGGCAGTTTGTAATAACGAGGCAGTCTATAATAACGAGGCAGTTTGTAATAACGTGGCAGTTTATAATAACGTGGCAGTTTGTAATAACGAGGCAGTTTGTAATAACGTGACAGTTTATAATAACGAGGCAGTTTGTAATAACGAGGCAGTTTATAATAACGAGGCAGTTTGTAATAACGAAGCAGTTTAACGTGGCAGTTTGTAATAACGAGGCAGTTTGTAATAACGAGGCAGTTTGTAATAACGAGGCAGTTTGTAATAACGAGGCAGTTTGTAAGAGGCAGTTTGTAATAACGAGGCAGTTTGTAATAAACGCTTAGTTTTCTACTAGTGTTCCCGTGATTTTTATTTGTTGAAGTATAGATAATGGTATACATACAAAGATAACACGAACCAATTTTCGGATTCCAAGGTTGTATATACGTAAATAGGCAGAAGTGCATCCGCGGTCCGCGGTCGAATGTAGTCCCAATAACTAATATAGTAAATTTTTCTTTTTTGGTAAAAATGCATTTTTGCTGATTTATTTTGACTAAAGTAAGTTCAGAAAACAACCAAACACTTCTAAAACGCCATTTTTAGAAAGCCGCCATTTTTTCTGCTGACCCTACGTGAGATAGTTACTGACCCCTGCGCAGTCCCATGTAGGGTCACCACGTGACCGATTTGACCAATGACACGGATATAATTTAGTGGAAGGTGCAATAAACCACTGTGTGCTGCAAAGCCGTTTTCATGACTGTGACGATCTGTCGTTACAGCGATCACATGAGATGACACGAGACGACACGAGATCACTGCGTGCAGTTTGTCTATGTAATTCTCTATTTTAGTGTCCAATAAAAGAGCCAATATCTTGGTTTCTTTTTTTTTGTCATGTCAATTTTCTCGAATTTTATGTGGCATCAAACTGAGAATAAAGTTGTTATGACAGCGTACGGCAAATTATTAAACCATAAATCAAGCAAATCACCAGAGGACTCTATTGTGAAGGAATTACTCGCAGAAACCGGCGGGAACAATGTTCTTCATTATGCGCCAGTTATGCTTGTCAACGAAACGTCAAGTTTCAATACGCTGTTGGTGTACTAAGCGAGGATCGAGACCACAAAATGAATAACATAATCATGGGACGTCAGACATTGTCGTGGAAACATAGATCAAGCACGTGGGGCGTATTATTAAAGTCACCATTCAATATCAATCGGAAAATCCGCCGATCTAACAGAAAAGTTTAATATGAAATGTTTTATTTTCTAGAACCAGAGCTAAAATACATTGTTGAGAGTGTTGACCAATGAGCTGGAAGCTAGCGAGTACAACTTGATCCATACTTATATAAACATTACACCGGAATATACTTATGTTGCTGCTAGTGTGGTAGCCTGGGAACAGGCGTAGATATATTTGCCTGGTCAGTCAAATAAATAGATTTTAACACCGAGACTATTAATTGGGCCGTATTGAGTTTCTGATCATATCAATGTCATTTTGCGAAAAGTTAAAAAGTGAAATATCGACAGACTGGAACCCAGGCTACTAGTGTGGCTACTATTACTACTACTACTACTACTTATGCCGCTGTTGCTGTTACTACTACTACTACTACTACTACTGACTGTTGCTGTTACTACTACTACTACTACTACTACTACTACTACTGACTGTTGCTGTTACTACTACTACTTCTGCCGCTGTTGCTGTTACTACTACTACTACTACTACTACTACTACTACTACTACTACTACTACTACTACTACTACTACTACTACTACTACTACTACTACTACTACTACTACTACTACTACTACTACTACTACTACTACTACTACTACTACTACTACTACTACTGACTGTTGCTGTTACTACTACTACTTATGCCGCTGTTGCTGTTACTACTACTACTACTACTACTACTACTACTACTGACTGTTGCTGTTACTACTACTACTACTACTACTACTACTACTACTACTTCTGCCGCTGTTGCTACTATTAGTGTATACAAATTTATTTTTAGCTCGATTGCGAAACAAGTTCTTATAACTTATATTAATCACTCTCGAGACCTCATTCCTGATGGAATCCATCGCCACGAGGGAGAGAGAAGAGGCAACGTGAAATTTAAATGCCTTGCCTAAGGGCACAATCGTAACGGCTCCAGTGGGGCTCGAACTCCGGACCTTTCGCACCTGAAGCGAACGCGCATCCACTGCGCTATCACGACTTCCACTACTAGTACTACTACTTCTGCCGCTGTTGCTGTTACTACTACCACTACTACTACTACTACTACTACTACTACTACTACTACTACTACTACTACTACTACAGTACTATTATACAATATTTGATTAAGGGTTATTTTTGACCTACTTCAAACGTTATATTGTTTGTTTGTATGTGTGTGTGTTTTACGCTTTTTTTTATCGTCGCTACAGGTTGCCCATATGAGCGACGCGTCCTGAAGAGATTAGACATTTTAGATGTTTGGAGGATAGTGCAATGATACAGACAGAGACCCATTCCAGAATATCCTCTGGTTCTTTTACGTGCACGGTGTAAAGCACCGACACGAGACCTCGGTTTAACGTCCCATCGGAAAGACTGTTAATTTTATTAGGGTCAGACGGGGGATCGAACCTGCGATCCTAGATTACCAGTCCAACGTGTTACCACTGGACCACAGATCAATCTGTAACAATCTTCCTACACACGCGCATCTAATAGTTCTAATAATTGTAATTGAGTAATATTTGTCTCTCAGTAATTTCCCGTACACAGATATCTGTGACATCGGATTCCGCGAGAACTAGTTTCATTATATTGCCGTGCGTTATTGCCCTCTAGGACTCGTGTTGCAGAATCTTCGCGATGGCTCAGGTGTGGTATTGACGTGGTGGTTTTAAATAATGTTAAACTGGGCTTGAATAAGGTTCAATAGCTCCCTGAATGTGATAGCGACAGAAATATGATATCAATAAACAAAACCGCCAGAAAGCATTTGTTTTTTAATGATTTAGATTGAGTTTCTCATTTGTTTTTAATGATTTAGATTGAGTTTCTCATTTGTTTTTAATGATTTCGATTGGGTTTCTCATTTGTTTTTAATGATTTCGATTGGGTTTCTCATTTGTTTTTAATGATTTCGATTGGGTTTCTCATTTGTTTTAATGATTTCGATTGGATTTCTCATTTGTTTTTAATGATTTCGATTGGGTTTCACATTTGTTTTAATGATTTCAATTGGGTTTCACATTTGTATTAATGATTTCGATTGGGTTTCTCATTCGTGTTAATGATTTCGATTGGGTTTCTCATTTGTATTAATGATTTCGATTGGGTTTCTCATTTGTGTTAATGATTTCGATTGGATTTCTCATTTGTATTAATGATTTAGATTGGGTGTCTCATTTGTGTTAATGATTTCGATTGTGTTTCTTATTTGTGTTAATGATTTCGATTGGGTTTCTGATTTGTTTATATTATAAACCAAATTTGCTCGCTCTCGGTATTTGCCGTACACCATGACCTACTGGTTCAGGTAAAAAGGACACCCGCCTACGGAATGTGATATCGAAAGTTCGAACCTTGACAAGGGTCCAGTCTGATATGGACGGTTAGTGAAAGAATTAGGGAGTATTGATGTTCATTAGTGGTGTATCATAATTCAGAAATTGCTACTTTACTTGTTTATTCCTAGTGGCTTTCTTATTTTTAATCAAGCGTTATTTTACATCAGTATGGATACCTACGCTATCATTGTCCGTATTTCATGCAGGCGTATCCATTGTATGCGTCTATTTGATGTCTTAGAAGAGCGAACTTCGTCGTTCAAACTAACACCAAACGACAGCAGAGAGCCGCCATTACAGTCCCGTGGTGAATGTGAAGCAGTTGCGCAGTAAATTATTTACTTATCTCTCATTGGTCCAATAAATCACCATTTTATTCCCCATACTTTGATTTTGAAGTCATTTATGTACACATGTTTTAGTATTTATCGATAACGTATTCTTTGTATGACAAAACATCAAAGATTGAGGCCTGTTTACGTTTGATTACTCTATTACGATTTCGACTCGCGAATTTGTCAGCGAAAAGGCAGGGTACTCAAAAAACGATAGGGGCAGACAAACTAGAAAGATTAAAGGATGTTTGGGTGTTGTTGACAAATACAAGAAATACGGCTAAAAGTGACAGAAGATGTTGTATGTGTATAGCACGCAAAGGAGTATGCGCAAGGCACCTAAAGCCGGATGTTTATAAAGTTTAAACTTTATTTATTTTACAACGATTGCGAAGCAAGTTTTAACAAATTATATTAATCACTCTCTCGTTGGCGCGGATGAAAGCGTATATGTGGTCATTCGTGTGGGAGGAAACCGGAGTACCCGGAGAAAATCCACATGTCCGATCTGGCGACCACCGTACCATCGAACATACTTCCCGGTCCGAGGATCTAACCAGGGTTGAATTGATGAGAAGCGAGCGCGCTAACCACTGCGCTAAGCCGGGTGTTCTTGCATTGTCGGTCATTTTAAGGATTATGGGATATTTTTCTTAACGTCATAAAAACACTAAAATAAACCACAGATAACCTCAACAATAACCACAAAAAACATAACACATTAAGTCAATGTACAAATAAAGAACATAGGCAAACATGAAACACAACAACACACGTGTAGCGGATTTAAAATGAGCGTGGCATGTTCAATTAATCCTAGAAAGAAAGACAACAATTCACCTTTCAGATTCAATTACAAATGTGCGATCAATATTGAGGATGGACAGGACAGTGGGTGGCAGTAGACTGAACGTTATACGTTATTATAACTCGATATTGAGGGAATGGACAGAGCAGTGGGTGGCAGTAGACTGAACGCTATACGTTATTATAACTCGATATTGAGGGAACGGACAGGACCATACTATTGTTTGGTAGACAGTAGACTGAACGATATGTGTTATTATAACTCGATATTGCGGGAACGGACAGGACCATACTATTGTTTGGTAGACAGTGTGTTTTACGGTTTCGTCGTTTATCGTCGCTACCGTTTGCCCATATGAGCGACGCCTCCTGAAAAGATTAGTTATTTTAGAGTTTTGGAGGATAGTGCATGATACAGACAGACACCCATTCCAGAGTCTCCTCTGGTTCTTTTACGTGCACGATGCACATCACCGACACGAGACCTCGGTTTAATGTCCCATCTGAAAGACTGTTAATTTTATTTGGGTCAGACAGGGGATCGAACCTGCGATCCCTGGATTACCAGTCCAACGTGTTACCACTGTACTACAGATCCGCCTGTTCACATACATTGCTTAGTACTCAGGCTAAGCCTGCCTAGGAAAACATGTATAGGTCCTCGCGAGGGATTTGACATTAATGGAACACACATACATACAATGACATTGCTACTATAACTGTACATACACAATGAGAAATGACAAATGATGACTTTGGTTTGAATGTACGTTGTACATCCCTACTTTATCATTCAGCAAATATCACCCTTATCTCCCTATTGAGACGAAAAGTG
Organism: Archivesica marissinica; assembly: GCA_014843695.1. Classification (NCBI taxonomy): domain Eukaryota; kingdom Metazoa; phylum Mollusca; class Bivalvia; order Venerida; family Vesicomyidae; genus Archivesica; species Archivesica marissinica. The sequence continues at coordinate 18,950,018 of CM026400.1, read as the reverse complement.
ATACATTCCTATACCGTCAAGCTGCTACCATTCACGCACACTTTATTAAATCCCGTTCTATTATTGTTGGCTGACGTTCTGCGAGTCACGGCCCGATCGTTAGGTGACCACAGAAGGCAATTCAAATGAATGGCTAAACGAGCGATTTCATGATGGTCGATTGTGTCCAAATTAAAGTGGAGACTTAAACATGTTGGCTGAAATGCAACAATATGTCGCAGTTTAAATAAAAGAACAAACCACTCGCTGGTAGTTCATGGTTGTGGACCGCGTCCAACTTAGAAATGCAATAAAATGTCACAATTTACAAATGGTACAAACTGAATTCCGAATTAAGTTGTTTTGCGTCCAAGTCAAATGGGTCATGTTATTGAAACGCATCGCATTAAACTGTTGCCGTTACGAATCCGTACTATAGTCCACTAGAACTGACCGTTCTTTGGTACAATCTACAAACTCTCATTATAGGTAGCCTAATACCAGTCGAACTGAAAAAAGACAACAGTAATGTGTTCCTGTTACGGAATCGGCCCGAGAGGGTTTGATAGGTTAAACTTGATTGATTTTACAACGATTGCGAAGCAAGTTTTAACAACTTATATTATTCACTCTCGTTGGCGCGGGTGAAAGCGTAAATGTGGTCATTCGTGTGGGAGGGAACCGGAGTACCCGGAGAAAATCCACCTGTCCGATCTGGCGATCACCGTACTATGTCACGTACTTCCCGGTCCGAGGATCGAACCCGGGTTGCATTGGTGAGAGCGAGCGGGCTAACCACTGCGCTAATCGGACAGGTTTGATAGTGACCTATTGAGTTGAAATTAAAGTGGCGGGGTTTATTTTTTTGCTGAAACACAGTTGCGAAAATAAAAGGAAATGCAATTAATAATAGCTATTCCAATCAAGTGCCACACCGTACACAGTTCCCCAGCCACGCCCGTCTGCAATGCAACATTCGGAAATTATTAACACGCTTCGCTTCAGTGTTTGTGTTTATTTTGAAGTACCTTCAAACTTGTGTTAAGCAGCCAACCAAGAGAATCACAGAATGTGGCTGCTTAGCACAGGTGGCTGCCTAATAGAGATCAAATGTACAATAAAACAACATATTGAGAATCTGGAAACTGGCATCTTAATACAGGTTGCCTGCATAATGGATGTCACCACTAACACAGTCTTATATGTCCGAAATTTTGAGATCTTAAAAATATTTAAAACGTAATTACTATACATGGCCAACTATTAATAAATACACTAATTTGATGTCAGAAAAATCAAATACTATTGGTAGAAATTTAGCAAAATACATATATTTCGCAAATGTATATAGAAACTAAAATTAGTATAAGCAGAGAGTATATTAACATCTTGCTCTTTTGTAAATCCATGTCGTTACCTACATGTATACATGTACTTGCTATAGACATTGTATGAATGTTCAATGCAATAAAGGTATTGTTGTTGTATTGTAAAATTTGAATACAGTCAAACCTGTCTTAAGCAGCCAGCCAAGGGAATCACAGAAAGTGGCTGCTTAGCACAGGTGGCTGCTTAATAGAGATCAAATGTATAATAAAACAACACATTGGGAATATGTAAACTGGCTGCTTAATACAGGTTGGCTGCTTAATAGAGGTGACCACTAATACAGGTTTGACTGTATGTAACGAATTCTGAATGGCAAGGGGCATCCTAGGTTTGGAATCCTATATACGTCTTGAGACTTCTTATTAACAAAACCCAAATGTTATCACGAATGTTATTTTCTCCTCAATTCATATTTGTCTTCAATTCATATTTATCTTTTCCAAATCCCATGCTTTGTGATAAATTTATGAACAGGGATAAAGGTATTACCCAAGAACTTGATAAATAAGTGATAAAAATATATTGTTTCAAATCATGATAAATATGGCGGCATTCATTTCCATTTATATCCACGCCAACTGTAACACCTGACATTTTAAAATCCAGTACAATTGTTTGGGCTTCGAAAAGGGATTTTGGGGGCTCAGTGATGACATTAGTTATCGTGAAAGGTGCACGTGAGGTCAGACAGGACAACGCTGTTATGACAGCTATGTCAATTGTACACCAAATACAGTTCTTACACCTTATAAAAAATGTAAAACGCGGGATATGTAGTCCAGTGGTAACACGCTGGACTGGTAATCCAGGGATCGCATGTTCGACTCCCCGTCTGACCCTAATAAATTTACCAGTCTTTCAGATGGGACATTAAACCGAGGTCTCGTGTCGGTGCTGTACACCGTACACGTAAATGAACCAGAGGAAATTCTGGAATGGGTCTTTGTCTGTATCATTGCACTATCCTCAAAAAATCTAAACTGACTAATCTCTTCAGGAGGCGTCGCTCATGTGGGCAACCGGTAGCGACGATAAATAAACGTAAAACACACACAATGTAAAACGCTACATGGGATCTGCCTTGTCGAGTGACTAAGTATTTTCACGTGAGCACGCTATGGGTTCGAATCCCACTTGCGGTGTCTATTTTTATGTGACGAAACAATCCAGCTTGCTTGCGGAAGGTCCTCTAGTTCTTTTATGTGTACGTTGTAAAGTACGACTATGATATTAGTAATTTTAGTAAAGCATTACCGGAGATGGAACCTGCGATCCATATTTTACAAGTTCAGCGTGTTAACCACTAGACCATCGATCCGCTTCAATGAGAATGCACCCGTGGTACATTAAAATAAATGTTGCGGTTTGCAAAATAATCTCACCGATTCTCCACATACTTTTTATTGTATTGTTTACTGTTCAGACAGACGAAATTGCGAGTGTCCCGATTTCTATCATTAATTGTAATAAAACCTCCTTAAAAGTGATTTACGCCGGGAATTTCATGTTGCTATTTCGATCTGTTAGGGAGAAATTGATATACTATTTCACTAGAAAGTCGAACGACTAAAGACTACCATTATGAAATATACTGAATACAATAACAAAGTTCCGCTATCTATGCTTGGATATTGCTTGGTGAAAACAAATCTGGCGACTAATGCGAGACATCTCTAATTTTCTGTGTTGTGTGTTTTACGTTTATTTATCGTCGCTACCGGTTGCCCATATGAGCGACGCCTCCTGAAGATATTAGTCATTTTAGATTTTTGGAGGATAGTGCATGATACAGACATAGACCAATTTCAGAATCTCCTCTGGTTCTTTTACGTGCACGGTGCAAAGCACCGACACGAGACCTCGGTTTAACGTCCCATCTGAAAGACTGTTAATTGTATTAGGGTCAGACGGGGGATCGAACCTGCGATCCCTGGATTACCAGTCCAGCGTGTTACCACTGGACTACAGATCCGTCTGTAATTTTCTATTACCTCCCTTGGCAGATAATGTCTGATTTATTCCAAACTGTGAATAGGTCCTTTCAGTTAGAATCCTTTGTTTTTACTGTTGTTGATGTTGCGGGATGATAATTGTGATGTTTATCAAAATCGTGTTAATTAACTGATGGTATTATTTTACAAATAAGTACCCATTGTATATACTGTATGAGAGCTGTCGAGATAGAGCAATAACCGTATAAAGCGATAGTGGAATAAAATTGCTAGCATGTTGTGCAAAGGAAACAACGATAAAAACAGAGGAAAACACTTAATAGGAGGGGGCAGTAACTAACTCATGTCTGTTATTATTATATATGCCTTTAACCCGTTGCTAGCAGCAGATGAAATCACCTTTGCAAACAGTATAGAGCCAGATCATGTTCTGTGCTATTTGCTATTCGGATAGTGGAGCTAAAACAGTTGGCTGAATAGCAAACAACATAGATCCTATTCAGACGCGGCTGATCTGGATCTGTGTTGTTTGCAAATATGCAAATATGATTTTATTTACTCAGCAGGCAAATGGTTTCCATGTTCCATGATGCATCGCTTTGTGGAAAAAGTATGGCCATAGGTTAACAGGAAGTCGTGATAGCACCGTGGATGCGCGTTCGCTGCCGGTGCGAAAGGTGCCTTACGATTGTGCCCTTAGACAAGGCATTTAAATTCCCACATTGCCTCTTCTCTCTCTCTCCTTCGTGGCGATGGATTCCATCAGGAATGAGGTCTCGAGAGTGATTAATATACGTTGAAATAACTTGTTTCGCAATCGAGCTACAATAAATTTGTATAAACTAACAGAAACTAGGAAAAAGTGTGACCAAGTGTGGTAGGGTTATAGCAAAAATACAACTTAATAGCGGGTATGCATAATGAGCTGTCGTCTGCCTGTGGACTATTATTGCATTCCTGATTTCGGTTATTATGAAGCCAATAACCCATAAATAATACTCTATATTCAAATCGGAAGTTTCTTGCAAGTTTATGTTCACTACATGCACGTAGAGTACATTAGAGCGAAACTATATCGGAATAAAGGATGTTGGGGGGGGGGGGCCGTATTTATTTAAAATATAATTTCCAATGACAGACGAATATGTAGTCCAGTGGTAACATGCTGGACTGGTAATCCGTGCACGTAAAAGAACCAGAGGAGACTCTGGAAGGGTCTCTGTCTGTATCATGCACTATCCTCCAAAATCTAAAAGACTAATCTCTCAGGAGGCGTCGCTCATATGGGCAACCGGTAGCGACGATAAATAAACGTAAAAAACATGAATATGTGTGAAACAGCTATCGATGATGCGTGTGTGTGTGTTTTACGTTTATTTATCGTCGCTACCGGTTGCCCATATGAGCGACGCCTCCTGAAGAGATTAGTCATTTTAGATTTCGTTGATGTTTGTTCTGATTGCCGATAGATAGTGATGTGTTCCGAATGTACGCGGGGGGAGTGAGTGCTGAACCGATTCCGGAAAGTGCTACTTTCACTTTCACTTTGTTATATTGTTGTTTACTGTAAATAATTATTCAAATAATAATGTAAGAATGTGTAGTAGTCTTGCTACTTGTACGTGGAATTTCAAATTTAATAATATTTTTATTCCAAACGAATTAGTGTCGCTTTTAAATATCCTGCAATGGATGGCTGTACCGAAACACTTTGGTAATACTATTAGTTTAAACATAGTTTATTTCAAACAATGATACAACATGTACAAATTTACATTTTACACAACATTTAGCTACATGTAAGAAAAAGGATTAGAACCGGAAGCTATAGCTCATAGAGGTCTTCTCCTATAGTAAGGTACTTAATGTTACGGTATGACAGTGTTGTAATATTGTCTAAACTATTAATTTAAATTTCAAAAAGGTCAGTATAATTCATTATTGTTTTTAATCATGGACTGTAAGTTAGAAAATCAATAGGATAAGTACATGTAGTAATTGATGGAGAACGTTGAAATTGAGATTGACTCAGAAGAAATGGGACAGAATAAAAAGATAATAATAATAAATATATTCATTCGGATTGTTTAATGGCCGGAGCAAGCATGCTACATTTTGTGAACAGATGCTCATGAAAATCGTCTGCTTTCTCGTATGTAGTTTTGGACTGTTGCAAATATATGAGCGTTGAAATTATCGCTAAGATTCTGGTCTCCGTGTAATAGAGTGTATAGTGTTGTGGTGCAATATTTAGAGGTAGTTTACTAATACTATTGTTGTTGTGTAATGTACAATTGCAACTGCGTGATAACAACCTGTGTAGACTTTATGATTGTCACTTTGAGCAGATAACTCCTACACGATGTCAATCCGCCTCCGTGGTTGCACATGTATTCGTGTTATGAGAAACATTGGTGAATTACTGTCCGTGAATACTCTTTAAGGAGGATAGGTCCTCTTAAATTGGTTTCCTTTGTTTTTATCGTTGTTTACTTTGCACAACTTGCTACCAATTTTCATTCACTTTCTCATCTTATGTTTATTAAATTACTAAATGCCAAGCGATAGTCTACCCAATTGATAATTTACTATGGACATTTGGTATCAATTAATTAACATGGTGTTGATAAAATCCCAGTTATCATACCGCAACATCTAATCTGGTTAGGGAACAACCGTAAAAACAAAGGATTCCAAATAAAAGGACCAATATTCATTTCGGGATAAATCGGACTTTTGAAAACAGAAACTCCATGTCGCTCATTATGTTTGTTCTGATGTTCTGGTGAGAGTTGCAATGGGGTGGAGTGGGTACGTGTTTGCATCATTGATATGTAAGTATTGTTAGTACGGCACCTGGGTGGATGTGTCATAAGATACAAGCAGTTGTGGTTTCTGACAAGCAGACGATTTCTACCACACACGTGTTAGTCAGTATTCACTCACGGATTGTAGTTTTATTTTGTCATTTATCTCTTACCGAATGTAGCTGTTTACTGTTTACGTGTTGTTCTGTTCTTCTTTTCAAAAAGTGTGAAACGCATACAGTTTTGAGAGAATTTTATTTATCACCGTAAAATTGCGATTTATTGTGCGTGGCTCCACGGCACGGTGCTTTGATCACTGGGGTATTGTAGCTAAACAGTCCGCTAAATTGTCGGCAGATCAACTGATAAGCGGAGGTAATCATGCATGAAACATTTTTCGTCAATGACAAAATAATTTATTTTTGGTGTAAATCAATGTTTATTGCCTCAAGTGCTCACCAACAGCCCATGCCATTGTGGCAGTGCGATACCCCACAACGTTTCTACAACAGTATGCAAAGAAGTCCACTGCGCATGTGTAACCGGAAATACAATGCCCGGTTATAGAAGCTTATAGCTTTTTAACAAGACTAAGTTCAATTCAACTCAGCTATAATCAAACACAGATGTTCCTAATACGCATGCGCAGTTTGACTTCCGGTATATGATAGGCTTGCTTAATTAGTTTCGAACGTGTTCTCATAATTATAGCAATCACAAATCTGCTTACAATCAAGCTGTCCGATTAGCGCAGTGGTTAGCGCGCTCGCTTCTCATCAATACAACCCGGTTTCGATCCTCGGACCGGGAAGTATGTCAGATGGTACGGTGGTCGCCAGATAGGACAGGTGGGTTTTCTCCGGGTACTCTGGTTTCCTCTCACACGAATGACCACATATAGCCTATGCTTTCATCCGCGCCAACGAGAGTGATTAATATAAGTTGTTGGAACTTGCTTCGCAATCGTTGTAAAATAAAAAAAGGTTTAAATTAACAACTGTCCCTCGTGTTATTATTATAAAGTTTGGTAGCTTCAATTGAAGGTCACGGGCGAAGACATAGTTGTAAGAAACGCATGATTAATTTTATTTATATGTTTGTAATTTGGTTTATTTTATGCTTTCCCAAGAACTATTGAAATTCATCAGTGAAATAAAATATGTACTCCGCTTGTGCTGGTTGAAATCAGTGGAATAGCACAGTGTAATTCTCATTGCTTTGCACGTGTGGTACCTAGCCACTGCACGTTGAAATGTTTTCAACGTCAACGTTTTCGGATTCAAGCTGTCAGTGACCTTATTTATGGTCATCTAAACATTTAACGTATGCGTACGTCGTTTTTTTATTTATCATAAAAACACTTTTTAAGTCTAATATAAAAATATTATTTGTTTGTTTAAGTGAAAGATCGACTAATATTTCACTCATGAACATTGAAAGCTATTATGATCACTCATGGCTAGCGTCGCTTGTGATAAATAATGATTTCAATGTTCATTCGATGAACTATAATTCGAACATATACTGAAACAAATAAATATTCTCTTAATATTCTGCATACAAATTCCACTTGCACTGCACTGCTATGCTATGCTATATTTCTATATTTCGGGTTTTACGCCTGCATCAGCACCAGTTCGGGCTATATCGCCGGCGGGCAGTTTACTTAATAACACCTTTCCTGGCAGGCTCCAACGGTTAACCAGTACTTGGGTGCACCAACCTCCGTAAGAAACTGCCAACTTTTTCATATAAATGAGACACGACCTGAGCCACTTGCACTGCTGTGCTGGCCTATGCTAAACTGAAAGCAAGTGAGAGCCGTGATAGCGCAGTAGTAGCGCGTTCGCTTCTGATGCGAAAGGCGCGGAGTTCGAGCCCCACTGGTGCCGTTACGGTTGTCCCCTTAGGCAAGGCATTTAAATTCCACATAGCCTCTTAACTACCGATTAATGCCCATGAACTATAGGACCCTGCACACGATTAGGTCGCTGTACACCACTCGTGCGACACATCTCTACATTCAATGTGTTCCTTGCACTCGTATGCATTACATTACAATAATAGAGGAGGGATACACGTTATCACTTTTCAATTATTACGTCACTGCCTTTGACCAATGATTGACAACCGCTGACTGACGTCATTAGTAGCATGGTGTCAGACGACAAAAGTGAATGGCTTAATCCTTGCAGCCGGCGACACAACTACTCTCACTAACAAACGGTGTGTTTGCAATCAATTATTATGCAGTTAGTTATCCCGCGTAATACTGCTCCCTTCATTTCGCGTAAAGCGGCCATCTGTTTCTGCGCCGGGTATTCTACAGTTGTCATGGTGACGTTTGGAACTATTTATCTCTGGTCAGCGATACCGGGTCGCCGATCTCAATTATGTAATGACTAAAATTCTATTATGACCAAATAACTGAGATTGATTTCATCTTTGTTAAGCATATATCGCTTTAAAGTTGATTTACGTTATCTCTTGTTTGAAAGTGATTTGTGAAATTGAAACGCTGTTTGCTCATCGGTCGTTCATAGTTCCGATATTTTTGCAACAAATGAGATTGGATATTATTCCGCAATTATTGGATTAGCAGGGCAAATAATGTAGGCTGCTTCCGCGCAGCTCTTTAACCCACGACGGTTATGACGATAAAATAGTGCAAACCCGAACAGTTATTAGGGTTCCATTGAGTGCAGACTCCGAAGTTATATAACATAATAATAATAATAATAATAATTAATAATAATAATAATAATATATGCACATTGAAAGTATATAAGCTGAAAAGTACAGAAACTTTATATAATATGTTATGGAATGTGATGATATATGGAATTGTCTAGTAGAGAAACTGTATATAATATGTTATGGAATATGATGCTATCTGGAATTGTCTAGTAGAGAAACTGTATATAATATGGTATGGAATATGATGATATATGGAATTGTCTAGTAGAGAAACTATATATAATATGTTATGGAACATGGTGATATATGGAATTGTCTAGTAGAGAAACTATATATAATATGTTATGGAATATGATGATATATGGAATTGTCTAGTAGAGAAACTATATATAATATGTTATGGAATATGATGCTATCTGGAATTGTCTGGTAGAGAAACTGTATATAATATGTTATGGAATATGATGCTATCTGGAATTGTCTGGTAGAGAAACTATATATAATATGGTATGGAATATGGTGATATATGGAATTGTCTAGTAGAGAAACTGTATATAATATGGTATGGAATATGATGATATATGGAATTGTCTAGTAGAGTAGAAATGGGGAAATGAGACAATTAATGACAATGCATCTATGTAACAATGTGCAGATATAACTTATCTTGAAAATAAGTATGAAATCAGCTTAAAGACATTCATTCACAGAATCTAGTAATTATAGCAATAACTTGGATCAGATTAAGCTTAGCTTAGTTTATACAAATTTATTATAGCTCGATTGCGAAACAAGCTAGTGAGTCTATAAGTCACCTTAACTATAATCAAAACAGAAACTTGTGAAGTTCTAACATTCTAACATTCTAACATTCTAACATTCTAACATTCTAACATTCTAACATTCTAACATTCAAACGCATTAAACAGAACAGAACAGAACATAAGTTTATTCATGACGTATACATAAGTACATAGTCATACTATATACATATAATTACATCTAAATAAACAAGTGATCAATAAAGCTATCGTATCAAACGCATTAAAGGCGTGTGTGTGTTTTACGTTTATTTATCGTTGCTACCGGTTGCCCATATGAGCGACGCCTCATGAAGAGGTTAGTCATTTTAGATTGTTGGAGGATAGTGCAATGATACAGACAGAGACCCATTCCAGAGTCTCCTCTGGTTCTTTTACGTGCACGGTGTAAGCACCGACACGAGACATCGGTTTGACGTCCCATCTGAAAGACTGTTAATTTTGTTAGGGTCAGACGGGGGATCAAACCTGCGATCCCTGTATTACATTTTTAAAGGCATGTATGGTATATGACAATTATATACTGAATAGAAACTGTTACAAATTGGGTCGGTCTGATAATTGAATAGCTATAATAGCTCGCCATTGAACATGTTTTAAATTTGTGAATTATTTTTTTGAATTTCTAACTGCAATTGTTTTTATCTCGTCTGTAATATCTCTGCTAATCATATTCGCTATGATCTGATCAACGCGAAGTTAGATTTCATATGACCAATTCTTAATCAGTGTGCAATAGAACCTATTTTGTATTTCAGTGTTTTATAATTGTTTTAGAGCAGTTTTTAATATCCGATTAGCAGGGATATTGCAGCTTTATCCCAAACATACTGTGGAAGTCGTGATAGCGCAGTGGATGTGCGTTCGCTTCAGGTGCGAATGGTCCGGAGTTCGAGCCCCGCTGGAGCCGTTACGATTGTGCCCTTAGGCAAGGCATTTAAATTCCACATTGCCTCTTCTCTCTCCTTCATGGCGATGGATTCCAGCAGGAATGAGGTCTCGAGAGTGATTAATATAAGTTGAAAGAACTTGTTTCGCAATCGAGATAAAATAAATTTGTATAAACTAACATACTGTGATAAATGAGTGTGTATATTTTTGCTCATCTCTTATAACTCCATGTTGGAGTGGCATTGTACTTTTATTATGTAAACTATACATGTAATATTATTGTAAATATTGTTCGAACAATGATGAGATGTCAAAACAGATTACTACTGTCTTTAGTTTAAACAATATTTATTTCTTTGAATAAACATAGTCAAGTATAAATATACTAGAGGACATAGAAAACGCACACTTCGGATAAGTGTGTACATGTATACTAGAGGACATAGAAAACGCACACTTCGGATAAGTGTGTTTTTACATGAAAAACAATAACTATATAAATACATAGTTTTAAACATTTTGGTGGGGCACCTCGCTTACAGAGTGAGTGCTCTATAGACTGTACCAACCAGGCAGTCTACATCCATCTCACAGAAATGGTTGATATACATATCGTTACACATGTCTCCCATTGAAAGTTTGTAATTGCAACCAGGGTTCATTCTACGTTAGATTTTTGGGAGAAAGCGCGTGATCGCGTCTATAAAAGATGTTATTTAATAAATTTCAACAAAATATGGTTAAAATGCACAGTATGACCATTAAATACAACATTTGTAATAAAGATGTGATATATCTTTGATGGAATCCTTCGTATTTCGTTTTCATGTAATAATAATCATATAATGTAGGTGTGCGTTTTCTATGTCCTCTAGTATATAATGTAGGTGTGCGTTTTCTATGTCCTCTAGTAAATAATGTAGGTGTGCGTTTTCTATGTCCTCTAGTATATAATGTATTTGTGCGTTTTCTATGTCCTCTAGTATAATAATCATATAATGTAGGTGTGCGGTTTCTATGTCCTCTAGTATAATAATCGTATAATGTAGGTGTGCGTTTTCTATGTCCTCTAGTATAATATGTACATACATGTGGATTTAGGAGAAAGCAACCTGCTTGTATGGTTACCTCTTTCCTAAAACATGTCTTTTAAATATTATTATGTCGTTATGGTCTAAATATAATACAAGAATGCATAAAAGAACGTTTTCTCGCATTAATCGGGCGCTCGCGCATACTTTTGAACATTCAGCATAGCATGAGAGACATCTCTAATTTTCTATTACCTCCCTTGGCAGATAAAGTCTGATTTATTCCAAAATGTGAATAGGTCCTTTTAATTAGAATCCTTTGTTTTTACTGTTGTTCCCTAACCAGATGTTGCGGTATGATAACTGTCATTTTATCCAAATCGTGTTAATTAACTGATAACATTCTTTTACAAATAAGTACCATTGTATTATTTTTATACTGTATGAGATAAGTCGAAATATAGTAATTTAATATTCACAAGAAGCAATAGTAGAATAAAATTGTTAGCATGTTGTGCAAAGGAAACAACGATAAAAACAGAGGAAAACACTTAATAGGACCTATCTACTTTTAGAGAGTATTCCAGGCCAGTAACTGACCGATGCCCCTCATTATGGTAACTTTTAATAAGAGATAACTAACTCGGAATTCCTTCTATATTCATAATTGATTTTCATCATTTTTCTTAGCTTTGAAATCAATACGCTTAAACATTTTCCGTTCCTATATTAAAATGTCAGGACTCATTTAAAAGTCAAACAAACATCCCAGTTGGCATACCATTAGTTGTATTATAAATTCAAACCCCCTGAACGGTGTGGGATTTGTTTTGATCCTTTTTACTGTAGCACCGCGCCCCTATAACGACGCGGAGCAAACGATCATCCGACATGGTCTCATAAAACAGACGTACTAATTGATTTACTATGTTTTCTCCCAACGTCTTACGGAAACGTGGCTCTCGGTATCTGCGTCGCTTTAATACTTAATTGATTATTAAATTGATATATGTGAAAACGCTGCAGTCGCAAGAATAATTCTTAACAATTTGAACGAAGTAGCTGAACATGCCGATGATTCTGCACAATTTACCGGAATTCAATGCAAGCACGGCTGCACAAATATAAAACAATCGATTCTTGAGTTGCTAAATGTCTTAAAGAGCAATTGTGACATACGCCGTGGCCCGCGCGCTGAACAATCGAGAATTCACGCGAACATTGTTCAAGTAACTGAAACAGTTTCTTCAAGCATGCCTCGTTTGTGTTTGATTAATGATCGAATATTTCCGATATTGATCAAATCGGCGATTGATGTGCTGTGGAACATATATCAAACAGGGATTTAAATCAATTCTAAATTGTATCACTCTGTGTGGATATAGAAGTGATATACTGTTTTAGTTGAATATCAGACTTAACAAACTGGGCTACATAACTTACTGACTTTAAAGCGACACTACATCAGTGAAAACGCAAATTTCTACAGAATGTATTATCCTATTATATGGTATATTTCCCCCCCCCCCCCAATGTTGCCTCAAAAACTGAGTATTTCAACTAATAAACAAGCGTCGTATACGCGGTTTGTTGACATAGCAAAACAATGTATACATCCATGCGTAATACAACTAGTGTATCCTGAATAACACGATTTATGGTACAGATTTACCGTTATATCTCATTTTGTGCCTATTTATTTGTAGACTATTCTTAGTTAAATTATCTAAGCGACATTATCGTGTGCTTAGTATTGACTCCGATGACAAACAGACGTCAATTCAGGAGCATGGACGACCGTTATATGAAATCATACGTTCAATCCACAAAAACACTGTTTATTGATTCAATGTTAGTATTCGAATATATTCGGATGAATTTGTAGTAGCAATGCATTTATACGTGAACAATGCATTTGTTTGGGGCCTTTTTGCGATGTAATGTCGCTTTAAAGCGGCATATAATATAAATGTGGATGCAGTTGATTCATCGTCATAATACACGGTGTATCCCATTTCATTTTAGTTCAAGTCACTTGCCTCTCACCACTGTGTGTTCGAATCCAACAGATAATGTCCAATTATTTCATGTTATGAAGCAATCCAGCTGACTTCCGGCAGATCGGTGGTTATACCCGGGTGCTAATCTGTGCCCTGAACTACTGCTAGGAGTGTACACCCGGTTCACCCGGTGTCTTCATCAACCAAATACAAATGGAGAGAAATATAAACTCAATGGAAATATAATCTAACATGTGTTATTAACTTATTAACCGCAAATGCGCAACCATTATAATTTGAAATAGAAGATCTAACCCTATGTAGAGCGTTAACAAACCCCTTAAAAGACGTAAGGGGTACACGTCTGGGTCAATATTTAACAGATGAGCGACATGTAATCACTTCCATGCACCTACACCTGGAGTCTTTTTTTCGTTCATACTATAGTAAGTAAGTAATTTGTTTATTATAGGGACCTGTGTACATATCAGAAAATATTTACATATACGTTATACAATTAAATACACCCGGCCCAATGGGCCTATAAGTCACTTACAAATATAATACTAGAAACATATCACATGATAAAACACATACAACATTATTTCTCTGACAAACACAATAGTCGATTATAGTAGCTATATCAAAACTAGAAATGTGGCCAAGGGACATAGATGTTCCACTTCGTCTCTTCTCTGCAGAGTCTAGGACCATAAATCAGTCTTGTATAGCATATCACAGTGAGGTTTAAATAGGGTTGAGTTACCCGTAACACAGAATACGGACGGATGCACCGACGGACGGATGGACAAGATCAAATGTATGTACCATCAAACTGGGGCACACTATAAGTAAACGTATTTACATTTGTCTGTTCAAATAAATTGGAACACACTTTTGCGACCTTTTTTATTTTCAATGATCTCATTTTAATATGTAATGTTGCTATGACGTCAAATTCATGTAAGGTATATATTATTTGTATTTCATATGCATTATGTATGTCTGCTTATTGTGATTTGAAATCGCGCCGGCAGCTTAGGTCATATAGCGACCCTCCAGCTGTTAGTAGTTGAAGAAGATCCCGGGTGACCCTCCAGCTATTAGTAGTTGAAGAAGATCCCGGGTGACCCTCCAGCTGTTAGTAGTTGCAGAAGATCCCGGGTGACCCTCCAGCTGTTAGTAGTTGCAGAAGATCCCGGGTGACCCTCCAGTTATTAGTAGTTGCAGAAGATCCCGGGCGACCCTCCAGTTATTAGTAGTTGAAGAAGATCCCGGGTGGCCCTCCAGATATTAGTAGTTGAAGAAGATCCCGGGCGACCCTCCAGCTGTTAGTAGTTTAAGAAGATCCCGGGTGACCCTCCAGCTATTAGTAGTTGAAGAAGATCCCGGGTGACCCTCCAGCTGTTAGTAGTTGCAGAAGATCCCGGGTGACCCTCCACTGTTAATAGTTGCAGAAGATCCCGGCGACCCTCCAGCTATTAGTAGTTGAAGAATATCCCGGTGGCCCTCCAGATATTAGTAGTTGAAGAAGATCCCGGGTGACCCTCCAGCATTAGTATATAGTTGAAGAAGATCCCGGGCGACCCTCCAGTTATTAGCAGTTGAAGAAGACCCGGGTGACCATCCAGTTATTAGTAGTGAAGAAGATCGGGTGACCCTCCAGTTATTAGTAGTTCCAGAAGATCCCGGGTGACCCTCCAGTTATTAGTAGTTGCAGAAGATCCCGGGTGACCCTCCAGTTTAGTGTAGTTGAAGAAGATCCCGGGTGGCCCTCCAGATATTAGTAGTTGCAGAAGATCCGGGTGACCCTCCAGCTATAGTAGTTGAAGAAGATCTCGGGTGACCCTCCAGCTGTTAGTAGTTGCAGAAGATCCCGGGCGACCCTCCAGCTATTAGTATATATAGTTGAAGAAGATCCCGGGCGACCCTCCAGCTATTAGTATATAGTTGAAGAAGATCCCGGGTGACCCTCCAGCTATTAGTATATAATTGAAGAAGATCCCGGGCGACCCTCCAGTTATTAGCAGTTGAAGAAGATCCCGGGTGACCATCCAGTTATTAGTAGTTGAAGAAGATCCCGGGTGACCCTCTGAGCAATATTTCAGACACTGACGGCCACACGGATAAATCTACCGACCATCACCAAGCCAACCAGACAGCTTCCTTACATGAAAACATCGAAAGACCTAGTGGGATTCGAACCTACATCGGTGGCGGTCAATTTATTTCAAAATCAATGACTATAACCATAGCGTCACGGATGTTCTTAGTATATTGATGAGACTTGATTATACACATTTATCATAGCTCGATTGCGAAACAAGTGCTTACAATTTATATTAATTACTCTCGATACCTCATTCCGAGGGCGAGAGAGAGAGAGAGAGAGAGAGAGAGAGAGAGAGAGAGAGAATATATGAGACTGGAAACTATAGAACGAATTCTCAATAAACAATTCTTATTATAATAAACGGTGAAATAGTTCTGCATCAAGTCAATTATAAATCAGTCAGTTAGGTTCTTTTGGTGAGAGATATTCTATTAATATTCATAAACAGAAAACAAAATGTCAACTTTATTCCATACATAGTGAACCAATGTTGGTTAATTTCATCGTAAAGTACGGTGAGTTCTGTTTACTGTGTGTTATTTAGTACATGTATTTAATGGACACTCATATATAATTATACTCTTTATTAACCTCCGTATACGTATTAAACAAACATTACATACCAAATTATAATACAATATATTATTACAAAAATATTTGTTTACACAACGTTATACCGGTATCCATTGTAATGTTCATTGAACGTTCATTGAACATTTATAGTACAATAAAATACTATTAAACTAAACTAATGGACACAATTCCCTTTCTAAGCGCTTCGAATACTTCTTGCGCCGTATTTCTATTTCGTCGTCTCGTATTAAACTATTTCCGCGCCGTATAATATATATTTTAACCGATACTCTTCGTGATGGAAGCGTATTGGATAACACGCATCGTACCACGTGACCAAATATCGGCAAATAGTAGGGAATGGGCGGAGACGAGACAACTCAACAAAACTGTACATAATGTTAAAAGTTGTGTGCATTTCGAACTATATACCAAAGCAATTTCATGCAGATGTGGAACATTCAATATCTCCGTTTTTATTGTCACATTTTCATAATTCATTGCTTGCAAAATAAAAATTAGATGTTGGTATAGAGAGACACGCGGCATTTGACCTTGCTTTACAGTTTTCATATTTGATAAGTTACGAGTTGTCTGCATTGATATTAGTGTTAGTACGTACTGTTATGCGTTCGTTTTAAAATTATGTGCGCATAAGCCAGGTTTTGAATCCGGACTGCTACGGCGACGTCGCCTGGGAATAAAAACACGTGGCCGCTCTACTACTGCCGTGGCAAGGGTTCCAGTCTGTCGAGTTTTCACTTTTGGCAAAATGATCTCGTGACCTCATTCATAACGGTAACGGAATCCATCGCTATGAGGGATAGAGAAGAGGCAATGTGAATTTAAGTGTATTGCGTAAGGATGTCACCGCGCGGGGGAGTCGAACTCACAACCGCTAGTCGCTAGTCATTGTCTCTGATAAATTTAAAACGCTGTCGTGACGTCATACCTTTGTCCTTGCAGTCCATTATTATTTATATTGGGCTGCTTTCAGGTGGCCAGAGTAGTATTTTAAATCATATGCGTACATGTACGAAATTAACGTATTGGTTCCTTTTTCAGCTTATATCATATGCTTATAAATTATAAAAGTGGAAGTCACATAGCACAGTGGTAGCGCGTTCGCATCAGGTGCGAACGGTCCGGAGTTCGAGCCCCGCTGGAGCCGTTACAATTGTGTCCTTAGGCAAGGCATTTAAATTCCACGTTGCCTCTTCTCTCTCCTCTCCCTCGTGGCGATGGATTCCATCAGGAATGAGGTCTAGAGAGTGATTAATATAAGTTGCAAGAACTTTGTTCGCAATCGAGCTAAAATAAATTTGTATAAACTAATATATGAACAGTTTTCTAACATTATCTAAAAAAAGTTCCATTAGATTATTTGGTTAGAGTGTATCTCCATCTAAATAAAGTAGTTCCTACTATGTCTTTAATGAGTGTTCGATGTCATCATATATGCACGTGCAAGTGTCACGCGCATCCACGATTATAACTAATCAGTTGAAAAGAGTATATGAATTGTTATCAAATAACGTAGACTGTTCGAAAGTTTACTTAGTAGAAATATCGTCGTGAAATCCCAGTTAAATTGACAATACACGCGTTTATCGTGCATGTCACGTCCGCGATAACCTGATAACGTCTTCAAAATAAACAAGTTACACTCACAACTGTCCAGTAATAAATAGGACACCACTTAATTAAGACGTATAAATGAATAGTAATCAATGACTTTTATCTGTAATCAAGTTTTCAAATATTTGACCACCTTAGATAATATCTTGCCACTGCGATGCCATAGCGTACGTAAATACGTAGACATCAAACGGATAGTGGCCGTTAATTACGGCGAAATCTTGTGTATAGCTACTTTGATATCGTGTCTAAACGATCCTACTATGTTAACAATGAGAAACATTAGTCAGTTACTGCCCCTGAATACTCCTGATCTATTTTTAAAAATTATTATTATTATTATTATTATTAAATGGATGCAAATGGCTACAGATTTATTCAGAGCTGTTACAATTAAAGATGAGCCGGCTATTAATTGTAATGTATGTAGATAGTATGCGATGTTACATGAAGCCTTTCGGTACACGTGTACTAGATAGTATGCGATGCTACATGAAGCTTTTCGGTACACGTGTACTAGAACAAACGATGGAAAACATGATTATAAGGAATGCATGATTATGCTTTCAACGTTTCACGAAAAATACCAAAAATCTCCGCCAGAAACGAAACGAAATTTGGAGAATGTGTTTGTTTGAATTTGTTGCTATATTTGGGATTCGGAGATAGCTTTTTAATTTAAGTTTATTTAACTGTCACAAATTCCAAAATGTTGTTACCGTGGCAATTGTACTTGTTGCATAACCAGTTTTACCCAAGTATTTCAGTACAGAAATCCAACAGTTTCAACATGCTTAATGTACTTATACATTGTTCCGCCTCCGTGGTCGAGTGGTTAAGGTCGCTGACTTGTATACCACTGTAACGTATCATCACTGATGGTCACGGGTTCGAGCCCCGCTCAGGTCGTGTCTCATTTATATGAAAAAGTTAGCAGTTTCTTACGGAGGTTGGTGGACCCAAGTACTGGTTAACCGTTGGAGCCTGCCCAGGAAAGGTGTTGTTAGGTAAACTGCCCGCTGGCGATATAGCCCAAAATGGTGCTGATGCAGGCGTAAAACCCGAAATATAAATATAACATAACTTATACATTGTTGAGAAATATATAATCTTATTTGGACTTGGTTAGTCTTTCATTCGGCTCTCTAAGGAGCTCCGTTTCTCCGTAACAACTCACAATAGCAATGAAAGTAATATGCGTATATCACTTTAAAGCGACATTACATCGCAAAATGCCAAAAAATGCATTGTTCACGTATAAATGCATTGCTACTACTAATTCTTCCGAATACATTCGAACACAAATATTGAATCAATAAACAGTGTTTGTGGTCTACAAACTTTCAAAAGTGAATGTAGGATTTCATATACTCATATATATATTCATCCACGCTCCTGAATTGACATTTCTTTGTCATTGTAGTAAACATTAAACGCG
Source organism: Archivesica marissinica (assembly GCA_014843695.1). NCBI lineage: Eukaryota > Metazoa > Mollusca > Bivalvia > Venerida > Vesicomyidae > Archivesica > Archivesica marissinica. The sequence continues at coordinate 18,930,689 of CM026400.1, read as the reverse complement.
TGATACTGTCGCTTAAAGATACTAAATTTAATTAAGACTAGTCTACAAATAAATATGCATAGACACAATTGTGAGATATAACGGTCAATCTGATCCACAAATCTCGTTATTCTGGATACACAGGTTGTATTACGCATGCATGTCGACTGTATTTACATTATTTTGTTATGTAAAAAACCCGGGTATACGACACTTGTTTATTAGTTGAAATCTTCTGTATTTGAGGCAAATATTTGGAAAAAATTATACCATATACTAGGAAATTACATTCCGTATAAATGTGTGTTTTCACTGATGTAGTGTCGCTTTAACAGTTTTATTTTAATTTTTTTTATACATAGAATAAGATATAATATACAATACTAGTTCGGGTTTTAAAGGCATAGAAGTTTAAGAGAAGGTATCATCATGGGATATGAGTTTAAGAGAAGGTCTCATCATGGAATATGTGTTTAAGAGAAGGTCTCGTGGTAGATATATGTGTTTAAGAGAAGGTCTCATCATGGAATATGAGTTTAAGAGAAGGTCTCATCATGTAATATGAGATTAAGAGAAGGTCTCATCATGGAATATGAGATTAAGAGAAGGTCTCATCATGGAATATGAGATTAAGAGAAGGTCTCATCATGGAATATGAGTTTAAGAGAAGGTCTCATGGAGATATATGTGTTTAAGAGAAGGTCTCATCATGGACTATGAGTTTAAGAGAAGGTCTCATCATGGAATATGGGTTTAAGAGAAGGTCTCATCATGGACTATGAGTTTAAGAGAAGGTCTCATGGAGATATATGTGTTTAAGAGAAGGTCTCATCATGGAATATGAGTTTAAGAGAAGGTCTCATCATGGACTATGAGTTTAAGAGAAGGTCTCATCATGGACTATGAGTTTAAGAGAAGGTCTCATCATGGACTATGAGTTTAAGAGAAGGTCTCATCATGGAATATGAGTTTAAGAGAAGGTCTCATCATGGAATATGAGTTTAAGAGAAGGTCTCATCATGGACTATGAGTTTAAGAGAAGGTCTCATGGTAGAATATGTGTTTAAGAGAAGGTCTCATCATGGAATATGAGTTTAAGAGAAGGTCTCATGGAGATATATCTGTTTAAGAGAAGGTCTCATCATGGAATATGAATTTAAGAGAAGGTCCATGGAGATATATCTGTTTAAGAGAAGGTCCCATGGAGATATATGTGTTTAAGAGAAGGTCTCATGGTAGATGTCGTTTACTTCTTGACAATAATTGTTGATTATTGTTTGTGTCTAGTCCCCCCCCCCCCCAATGTTCATTTCAAGTCATTAATATATCTTGAACGATTTGAAATTTAATAATACATGCATTTTCTAAGCCGTCTATGAGACAACGTCATAATATTATTAATAAAGGAACAAACCCCGCTCCCAATAGCACCTGTAGCTTTCACAGTAAATGTGTATTGTTTATGTGTTGTTGTTGTTGGTGTTGGTGGTGATGGTGTTTTGTTACCCCCAGTGTTCATTATGTATCATTAATATCTCTTGAACAAATTGCAATCTACAAAACAATACATTTACAAAGCTGCGCGTAAACGCTTTCACATAAAAACTGAATTCTTAAGTAGAGCTTGTTGAGAACGGAATGCGTTGGGGGAATGTATAGCAGCTTGGTTATTAACTTCCTTGACGGATGGAACTCTATCTCTGCAATTAAAGTGTCAAGAATATCAGGCAGAATCTAATAAAGCAGAAGATTTGCTCACGTTGGAGACAAATCGGACAAAAATTAAAACATTATTTAAACACCGTCAACAGCTTGTACAATACCATGGAGTCGATGTCGCACTATATTGAATAAATCCCAATAATGCCAGCGTAAGAAAAAGGAAACAAGTCATACGAAAACGGTGTGTGTGTGTGTTTTACGTTTATTTATCGTCGCTACCGGTTGCCCATATTAGCGACGCCTGCTGAAGAGATTAGTCATTTTAGATTTTGGAGGATAGTGCAATGATACAGACAGAGACCCATTCCAGAGTCTCCTCTGGTTCGCTTACGTGCACGGTGTAAAGTACCGACTCAAGACCTCGGTTTAAAGTCCCATCTGAAAGACTGTTAATTGTATTAGGGTCAGACGGGGGATCGAACCTGCGATCCCTGGATTACCAGTCCAGCGTGTTACCACTGGACTACAGATCTGTCTGTATACGAAAACGGAAACCAGTCTGCGTTATTCTACACTCGAAGAAAGAAAAAATAGCATGACTTTCATTTCATTTAAACTTTATTTATTTTACAACGATTGCGAGGCCAGTTCTAACAACTATTAATCACTCGTTGGCGCGGATGAAAGCATAAATGTGGCAATTAGTGTGGGAGGAAACCGGAGTACCCGGAGAAAACCCACCTGTCCGATCTGGCGATGTACCGTCCCATCTCACATACTTCCCGATCAGAGGATCAAACTCGGGTTGCATTGGTGAGAAGCGAGCGCGCTAACCACTGCGATAATCAGACAGCTTTCGGACTGTCATTTAGATACAATAAACAAAATTAATGCTAGTACGGTCGATTGTAAAAGAAATAGCTGAGAATTTGAGTGTTTTAGTTTGAATAATGGACACGTGTGTGGTCAATATTTGCGAATGAATCTGCACCAACACCGATGCTTTATGTCAATGACGTTCACGTAATCCGGAAATACTGAAACGACGTCATGTTAGCGTCAAACTCGTGTGCATAAAGGTATACTACTGTCTTGCATAACATCATACTTATATCAGAACTTATGAACTTGCGTGAACAAGAGAATAATTTTTAAGAAAAAAAACACAGGCTACTGTTGTTTATACAAATTTATTTTAGCTCGATTCCTGATAGAATCCATCGCCACTAGGGAGAGAGAAGAGACAACGTGGAAATTAAATGCCTTGCCTTAGGGCACACTCGTAATGGCTCCAGCGGGTCACGAACTCCGGATCTTTCGCACATGAAGCGAACGCGGATCCATTGCGCTATCACGACTTCCAAGGGCTATTGTTGATCGTGTCACTACTATGACGTAGTTGGTGTTGTAAGGTACGTGTTTTGGTTGTTGTTATTGTACTTACTTCAATGTAACATGCACCAATAGGTGCATATATGCATTACCATTCAAATCTGAGTTATCGTTCGGATAATAATTAATATAATTATACGTTTATGTACAGTCAAACCTGTCTTAAGCAGCCAGTCAAGGGAGTCCGAGAAAGGGGCTGCTTAGTACAGGTGGCTGCTTAATAGAGGTGATATATATAATAAAACAATCAATTGGGAATCTGAAAACTGGCTGCTTAATACAGGTTTGCTGCTTAATGGAGGTGACCACTAACACAGGTTTGACTGTATATATAATACAGGTTGGCTGCTTAATGGAGGTGACCACTAACACAGGTTTGACTGTATATATAATACAGGTTGGCTGCTTAATGGAGGTGACCACTAACACAGGTTTGACTGTATATATAATACAGGTTGGCTGCTTAATGGAGGTGACCACAAACACAGGCTTGACTGTATATATAATACAGGTTGGCTGCTTAATGGAGGTGACCACAAACACAGGCTTGACTGTATATCGCTAATTACAAAATTAAAATTTGAAGAAAGAATTCTGAAATGCTAAACGGGACGGGAAGATCTGTAACATTTCAATCTATGCAAATATATTCTTTTTGCAAATTTAAATTATTATTTCATTTCTGCCTGATGAGTCTACTTGTATGTTCGTGCGACCGACCGAAGTTCCAACAAATTTAACAAAGCAGCCGATGATACAGTCGATACCGTCATTCGTAAAACGGTGACATAGAAATGTCAGCAGCGTCTCAAACTATACCACACGATCAAGCCCGCTTGATTGGTTTGGCATGTTCACTGACACTAGAACATGTTCTTGTTCGGTTCTTTAATCCGCTTTACTCGCTCTTTTCAGCGAATTTAAGGTTGAAACATGTGGTTGAGGGTAGTTTATCAATTATATTCTAATTGGAAAGCCACATCAGCGTGTAATTGGCTCTTAATCCTGATTATTTAACCGCCAACGCGTGTGAAATGAAATCAGCCCGACTATTATGAATTTACAACTTGAGGAACACTCGGAGGATCTTTGAATACCATTATTGCCCTATTCAAGAGTAAAACTAAGCAACAAGCACCACAGTCATGTGTGCATCCGTCACTAATTAGAAGAATCAGTTTTTTGTTAATGAATTTGACAACATGCAAACATAACAGTGACATGACTCCAGTTCCATTCCAGTTAATACAGTCAAACCTGTCTTAAGCAGCCAGCCAAGTGAATCACAGAATGTGGCTGCTGCACATGGTAGCTGCTTAGTAGCGGTCAAATATATAATAAAACAACATATTGGGAATCTGGAAACTGGCTGCTTAATACAGGTTGGCTTCTTAATAGAGGTGACCACTATAACAGGTGTTACTGTAGTTCATACCATACCATCACCGGATGTGTTTCCTGTACCAGCATTTAGCCAAAACTAAGCCCATATAAATTACATGTATACACGTATCTAGTTCTTATTTACTAGTAATTCAATTTGTTCACTCATTTCGATTACATCACACAATAAGGTAATCATACAGATTTTCACAAATGACAAATCCAAACAATGCGCGTTTTCAATCAATTCAATCAGCCTCTAGTTAGGTTCGCAATGACAGTGACTAGGATCGGAACACACGACCCACCCCTACCCTAAATTAAACATTTAAGTTTAAGGTAAATATACTACATGTACTATTCAGAACGTGCTCTACAGTAGGGGTTGGTGATCGAATCATATAATATAGTAGTAAACACGCAGTTTCGATCCCCCGTCTGGTCTTAATAAAATTAACAGTCTTTCAGATGGGACGCTAAACCGAGGTCTCGTGTCGGTGCTTTACACTGTGCACGTAAAAGAGCAAGAGGAGACTCTGGAATCGGTCTCTTTCTGTATCATTGCACTATCCTCCAAAAATCTAAAATGACTAATCAATTCAGGAGGCGTCGCTCATATGGGCAACAGGTAGCGACGATATATAAACGTAAAACACACACAAACACGAAATTAGGCGGATGTGCGTCCAATGTTCCATGTCCGAGGTCGTACGTACCAATAACTAAAACATAGTCCAATTAGAATGTTGGGTTTATAATGTATTTTCATGACACGCATTGCAGAATGTTTGTGTTCATCATCAATAATGACACTCTAAAAAATAGTACATATTAGTTGATATAAAACAAGTGCATGGGACGTACTATGATATATTTTAGTTAGGATGAGGGCGTGGAAATGCGAGCAACTACTACAATGTTTTGCACAAAAACTATTTCACTTACTTATCATAGTCTATTCTACAGTACAGTTTTCTGTCCCTGACGAAGCACGAACCGGTGAGTGGCATCTGGCATATACAACACTGGAGACAATGCTCGTGCCAGCTCAGCTCCACAACCCTCATGAGATACCGGTCTTCTATATGACGACAGCATCCGGCGCAGAGTTCACGCTGTAAGGATGGCATTCCGGCTGAAATGAAACGAGTTGAAGATATTGGTATGGGAACACTGGGTGTTGGTATTCAGGCTGTACGGATGGCATTCTAGTTGAAATGAAACTTGTGTGGGTATAGTACACGCCTCCGAAACTATACAATGCTATCTAGTTCTGAAGCCATACTCATACATGTACCTGTCTGATGAACTGAAACGCGTTGAAGATATTGGTATGGGAACAGTACACGCCTGGGAAGCTATACACTGCTACCTCGTCATGGTGCTGTACACATACATGTACCCTATCTCATGAAATGCAACGCGTTGAAGATATTGGTATGGGAACAGTACACGCCTGGGAAGCTATACACTGCTACCTCGTCATGGTGCTGTACACATACATGCACCCTATCTCATGAAATGCAACGCGTTGAAGATATTGGTATGGGAACAGTACACGCCTGGGAAGCTATACACTGCTACCTCGGCAGTGTGCTGTACACACAAATGTATCCTATCTCATGAAATGCAACGCGTTGAAGATATTGGTATGGGAACAGTACACGCCTGGGAAGCTATACACTGCTACCTCGTCAGTGTGCTGTACACACAAATGTATCCTATCTCATGAAATGCAACGCGTTGAAGATATTGGTATGGGAACAGTACACGCCTGGGAAGCTATACACTGCTACCTCGTCAGTGTGCTGTACACACAAATGTATCCTATCTCATGAAATGCAACGCGTTGAAGATATTGGTATGGGAACAGTACACGCCTGGGAAGCTATACACTGCTACCTCGTCATGGTGCTGAACACAAAAATGTATCCTATCTCATGAAATGCAACGCGTTGAAGATATTGGTAAGGGTACAGTACACGCCTTCTAAACTATGCACATCTACCTCAAACGACAAAATAAAATTACACAACCCTACAATACATATAATACCTGGTCAACTTTGCCAAACAAAATGGCAGCCACAGTATATGAATTATGACATCACATGAGAACTATGTATATAATAACAAGAGATTCGTCCGCCTCCGTGGTCGAGTGGTTCAGGTCGCTGACTTGTATACCACTGTAACCTATCATCACTGATGGTCACGGGTTCGAGCCCCGCTCAGGCCGTGTCTCATTTATATGAAAAAGTTGGCAGTTTCTTACGGAGGTTGGTGTGCAAGTATACCAAGTACTGGTTAACCGCTGGAGCCTGCCCAGGAAAGGTGTTGTTGTAAACTGCCCGCCGGCGATATAGCCCAAAATGGTGCTGATGTAGGCGTAAAACCAGAAATATAACATAATAACATAACAAGAGAGTCGATGTTGGTGAGTCTAAAACCACGAAATCATCCATAATTATATTCATATCTTTCCTGGCCATGCGAGGGATACAATACACATTACATAGATTGCAGTGCTATTACGTGGGTTTTACGTTTATTTATCGTCGCTACCGGTTGCCCATATGAGCGACACATCCTGAAGACATTAATCATTATCTAATTTTGGAGGATAGTGCATGATACAGACATGGACCCACTCCAGAGTCTCCTCTGGTTCTTTTACGTGCACGGTGTACAGCACCGACACGAGATCTCGGTTTAATGTCCCATCTGAAAGACTGTTAATTTTATTAGGGTCAGACGGGGGGGGGTCGAATATGCGATCCCTGGATTACCAGCCCAGCGTGTTACCACTGGACTATAGAGCCGTATACAAGGACAATGCGTATTACACTTTGCACTCTACACACGTTGGTGTTATGACCAACACATCAAATAACTAAACAAAGGTGATTCGTCATATAAAACAAACTTACAGATAGAATTTATAAAGCTGTTATGTTATATTTTGAGTGCAGTGACATAGCATTATAAAGTGAGTAAAACTGGAATTATTTCAAATTATACTTATTTAACATGCCTTATTACATCTGCGCATACACACACGTGTTAATCTAAAAGTGAAATTTCACGTGTTTTATAATATGTTTTAAGTTGCAAGAAAACCGCAGTAAAAATCGAACATTATTTTTCATTGAGTGAGAAAAGTCCGGAAATTTATTTAAATAGTAACAATAATTCTTAAAAAGAATTTACAAACGGTAGTTAAATGCTACATTTTTATACAATATAAAGACATTAATGTCTATAAGTACGGTAATTGTGACCATCGGTGTTCCAGTAGTCGCGCAGATAGCAATCTTATCCGCGCACCGTGATGATAGCTCTCTTTTTGTAGTTTTACTCCGGAACGGGTACGGTTCATATATTGCGGTCTTTAACGTGTTATGGTTATGATTTTGCACTTTGTACCACTTTTACGATGTTTATACGGCCATCATAATGGTATTTTGGTGCCTTACCTATATTTAAATCAGTTAGATATTTTCTTGATCATATATTATAATGTGTAGTAAATATTCAACGACGGACATTTTAGCATGTTTGTCCAATACCTGTGCTCATGCACTGCATGGCTGTTCGATTAGCGCCGTGGTTAGCGCGCTTGCTTCTAACCAATGCAACCCGGGTTCGATCCTCTGACCGGGAAGTATGTGAGATGGTACGATGGTCGCAGATCGGACAGGTGGGTTTTCTCTGGATACTCCGGTTTCCTCCCACACGAATGACCACATATACGCTTTCATCCGCGCCAACGAGAGTGACTAATATAAGTTGTTAAAACGTATAAATAAAGAGAGTTTAAGGCAAGCGAATCTCAGACAGGCTGTTTAGCACAGGCGGCTGCTTAATATATGTCAAATGTATAATAAAGCAACTTATGAGCTCATTCACTGCATTGGTGAGAAGCGAGCTAGCTAACCACTGCGCTAATCGGACAGCGTGCAATGGTCGATTACCGGCTTTTCTGGACTACGCTGAGGGTTACCGAGATGTAGTTTGTGACCATATACACTCGTTATTGTGCAACCTAGAACAAACAGAGAAACCTGTGTGCGTCTTTGATACCGGTGTACCCACATGAGAGACGCCTCCTGGCGGCTCCTCTGGTTCTGTGACGTGCACAGTGTAAGGATGTTTATTAAAGGCTCACCAGAAAGATGTTTAGTATGGTATAGCGGGCGACCAGCTGATACAATGACACTAGATTAATTGTTTTATACGTAGCAAAATAGGAGAAAAGGAGAATTAAAAAACATAAGTTGGTTCATGTATGTGACTATTTGTCGATATTAGTTTTATACGTGCACTGTAATATGTATGCACTATCCGACAGCCAATCATCGCTCAAAAGTAAATGCAGACATTTCAGGCATTTTAGAGTTGTCAGGCATAGTCGAGCCTTTTTTACTGTAGGAATTATAATGTGACCTTCTGAGCAACCAGTGACCAGTTATATTTTTGTTTTATTTTAAGTTTATTTAACATCGCTATAGGTGTTGTGTTTTACGTTTATTTATCGTCGCTACCGGTTGCCCATTTGAGCGGCGGCGTTTGAGGTTACCTAGCAACACTTTCCATGAGCATTCTCCAGCGGGTAATCAGTACTGAGCGGTGCTCCAACACGTGAGCATCAGTGGTGATTGGTTACAGTGGTTACAAATCAGTAACTTAACCATTCGACCACGAAGGCGGACTTCTATCAGTTTGTAAATGCCAAATACTGTCAAACATGTCTTAAGCAGGCAGCCAAGTGAATCACAGAAAGTGGCTGCTTAACACGTGTGGTTGCTTAATAGAGGTCAACTGTATAACAAAACAACATGTTGGGAATCTGGAAACTGGCTGCTTAATACAGGTTGGCTGCTTATTAGAGGTGACCAATGGCACACGTTTGACTGCAGTGAACTATTTAGACAATCTCTCTTATATGCAGGGTCACACTTATGGAATTCCCTCCCTTATCACATCAAAACAGCTCATTTCTGTTCCACACTTCAAAGCTGGTGCAAAGAACAGACTGTTAACGTAAACTGATAAATTATAATTATACATGTATATAAGTATTAGTTCTTGCAGCTTATATCCTATTTCCTATGAAAGCCTTACTGGTTACTGTTTACATGTTTCATTATGCTATTTCATGTTTTAATTTGTTGAGGGCCTCATGATAGATTGACTTAATTGTTCAAATGAGTTCTCTCGTTAAATAAAGTCTTTATTATTATTATTATTATTATTATTATTATTACTCAATTATACAATGATTGCAACATGGAAGTTGCGTGCAGGCTGATCTGTATCTAGGCTTGTTGCAGAGGATTGGTTGTATGTTTTGTGCATTTGTTGAGGGCCTCATGGTAGATTGACTTAATTGTTCAAATAAGTTCTCTTGTTAAAATAAAGTCTTTATTTATTATTATTATTATTATTACTATTACAGTGTGCTATTTCTGGGCAGTTTACCAACCCATTGTGCTTATTCTTTGCTTTGTCATGTTTATTTATTTATTATTTATTTATTTATTTATCTATTTAATATCCTCCATAATATGACGATTAATATACATACAACTACACCACTACATACATGCATGTACAAACTCAATCACATTGTACAGTCAAACCTGTGTTAGTGGTCACCTCCATTAAGCAGCCAACTTGTATTAAGCAGCCAGTTTCCCCCCGATTCCCAATATGTTGTTTCGTTATACATTGGCCCTCTATTAAGCAGCCACCTGTGCTAAGCAACCACTTTCTATGATTCCCTTGACTGGCTGCTTAACACGGGTTTGGCTGTATACAATAGTATTACATATCGACAGAAACTCCACTTCCACAGAAACAAACGAGCATATCACGGTGGACATTGGATTTAATTCCATGTATCATTAAGTATAGGATATAAGCCGAAAACGATCCAATATGTAAAATATTGGACTGTACGCCGAAGACAGCATCTATATTTTACATATTGGATCCGTCTGAAACTTATATCTTACTTAAAACACACACTTATATAACAAGATCCTACTAATTAAAATTGTTAATTTCGTACATATACGCGTAGTATTTAATATAATACTCTGGTCTTTTGACACCAGTCCAATATTAATACTAATGGACTGCAAGTACAAATGTATGACGTCACGACAGTGTTTTAAGCTGAGATACACATAATATCAACTAAGCATTATGTGTACATTGTATTTAATCACCGTAGCCAAAAGAAATACACCATGCATATGTAATATCTGTGATGTATATTCATTCTATATTAATCATGTTACCAATGCTATACAGACAGCTGTTTAATAATCGGAACACGTGATGATCTTGCCGAAAACGAAACACAAGAGGATCCTGACGACATGTTACACCAATGGGTTATACTTTAAAACTTTAACTCAAAGGTACATTGTGTTGCACAGGCGGATATGTAGTCCGTGGTAACACGCTGGACTGGTAATCCATGGATCTCAGGTTCGATCCCCCGTCTGACCCTAATAAAATTAACAGTCTTTCAGATGGGACTTTAAACCGAGGTCTCGTGTCGATGCTTTACACCGTGCACGTAAAAGAACCAGAGGAGAAAACGCACACATACATGATATGATTATTATTACATGAAAACGAAATACGAAGGATTCCATCAAAGATATATCACATCTGTATTACAAAACACAAACTGAACAACTAAAAATATTCCAAAATGTTTAAAACTATGTATTTATATAGTTATTGTTTTTCATGTAAAAACACACTTATCCGAAGTGTGCGTTTTCTATGTCCTCTGGTATACATGTACACACTTATCCGAAGGGTGCGTTTTCTATGTCCTCTAGTATACATGTACACACTTATCCGAAGTGTGCGTTTTCTATGTCCTCTAGTATACATGTACACACTTATCCGAAGTGTACGTTTTCTATGTCCTCTAGTATACATGTACACACTTATCCGAAGTGTACGTTTTCTATGTCCTCTAGTATATATGTACACACTTATCCGAAGTGTGCGTTTTCTATGTCCTCTAGTATATATGTACACACTTATCCGAAGTGTGCGTTTTCTATGTCCTCTAGTATACATGTACACACTTATCCGAAGTGTGCGTTTTCTATGTCCTCTAGTATATATTCTCATTCGAAATGCATGTAGACCCTCAACATAAATTCGCTATAGAACTGAATTCCATATGTGTAAATGTCAAATAGCAAATACAATATGATTAAAGTTTAATCATACAGCTAAAAAGCTATTTATGTAGGTTTATTTTTGCTTAATCATATTGTTAAATATTCAATGCACAATACAAAATAAATGAACAGACTTGTATAATGATACATTTAAACCTGTCTAAGCAGCGAACCAAGGTAAGCACAGAGTTGCTGCTTAGTACTGACCATTCATGTGAAGTTTCGTGAAAACCCGGCAGTGAGTTTAGAAGATCTTGAAAATCTTCATCAAAGGTCACTGTGTGACAATGAGCGTAACACAAAGATGACATGCACAACCAGTTTGGTACTCCTCATTCATGTGATGTTTCGTGACAATCTGACCGATGGATTAGAATACCTTGACCGGACAAACTGTGCATGCATACACTCAAACCTGTATTAAGCAGCCAGCAAAGGGAATCACAAAAGTGGCTGCTTAGCACAGGTGACTGCTTAATAGAGGGAAATGTATAATAAAACAACATATTGGGAATCTGGAAACTGGCTGCTTAATACATGTTGGCTGCTTAATAGAGGTGACCACTAACACAGGTTTGATTGTATATGACGTAGGATTCATGGCATTGTTTGCATAGTAAATTGTCAATATATGTTGAAGTAAACGGGTTGGGACTCAAGTTTTAACAACATTAGTTACTGCTCTCCCCCGAAGACTCGACTGTAATGAAGATAGACACTGAATACTGTATGTTACTTAGAATATGTTGCACCCGGGCCTATCCTAAGGGGCGGATGGAATTTATTCAAATTTAATGCAATACTTTTGACAGTCTGCCTGTGCGAAATGAAGCGGTTATTGCGAACACTTGTTATTATTGTAAATTACCTGCTTACAAAAACATCAATAACAAATATATTACAAATATCATTATGCTGTATTTACTTATGAATTACAATTTTCATTTTCCATTTGAAGACAATGTAGTTGGTGCTTAACCCATTCAACACCAAGTAACTGATATGGACTGGTGCATGATATTTTCAGACCAATAAATTAATAAGGAAATTACATTTGGACCAGTTCATTTATCAAAATAGGTAATTTGTGTCTAAAAATAATAATATTACTGGCAAAAAGTGCAGATCCTGATGAGACGGCTCGTCACGAGCCGGCTCATCTGGATCTACACTTTTTGTAAGCCTATTTAGAGGTCTGTGGTGTTGAAATGGTTAAAGTCGCCACAACAGCTTAGATCATATAGCAACTATCCAGGTATGATTGCTTGGGGAATAATTCCCTGGTAGAACCACCGACCTACCGCAAGCCATCTTGATGCTGTCCGCACTTGATAGAAATTCAACACCCCACATATGATTCGAACTCGGTGAAATAACGTACCAACGGACATTAAGATATGCCTTTAAAACATTAGTGATAAGCTCAAAACACACGCATAACATGGGCAATAATTATATTAATATATATCGAAAACTCGGGTCTAATTGAATTCAAAATTAATGAGATCGTGTTCTTACTTCGAATTAATGTGAACATACTATGATAAAATCATATTTAAAAAACCGATTTACCTGTTTGAGTTGAGTGTTGCCAATGCGATGCAACTGTAGTATTTTTGGTCAACATTCCCATTGTGTGTGCACCAGTCGTTGATACATCCCACATGGCATATATAACAAGCACAATGGCAGGCTTATCAGGCCGTAGCACTCAACACTATTAATACTTTTGAATTTTAATTGTTGTATTTGTTGTCACATAGATCGTTAGCCTCTATCACAGAATATGTGCATAACAGTTTAATTTCCACACGTCCAGTGTAAATATGTGTCTAACAGTTTAATTTCCACATTTCCAGTTCATATATGTGCCTGACAGTTTACTTGCCACACTTCCAGTTTAAATATGTGCCTGACAGTTTACTTGCCACACTTCCAGTTTAAATATGTGCCTGACAGTTTACTTGCCACACTTCCAGTTTAAATATGTGCCTAACAGTTTAATTTCCACACTTCCAGTTTAAATATGTGCCTAACAGTTTAATTTCAACACTTCCAGTTTAAATATGTGCCTATCAGTTTAATTTCCACAGTTCCAGTTTAAATATGGGCCTATCAGTTTAATTTCCACAGTTCCAGTTAAAGTATGTGCCTAACAGTTTAATTTCAACACTTCCAGTTTAAATATGTGCCTATCAGTTTAATTTCCACAGTTCCAGTTTAAATATGTGCCTATCAGTTTAATTTCCACAGTTCCAGTTTAAATATGGGCCTATCAGTTTAATTTCCACAGTTCCAGTTTAAATATGGGCCTATCAGTTTAATTTCCACACGTCCATAGTATACACATTACACTTCGTTAACAAAGTAAGCGTGCCACAAGAGAACTGCAAAATAACATTTAACGAAATGCACTAAGATATTAAATGACGAAGTATATATTGTTAAATGATGTTAATATTGCAATACAGTCTTTGATTAATATGAAAATATAATCTATTGCCATTGTTATTATATTATATAAGCGAGGTTTGAAGCATACTTAAGCGCAATATAAACGCAACCATATACATAAGAATATTTAATAATCAACATTGAATGTCAACGCATATAATTATTAATTTCACTAGGCAATCACCTAAAATAATCCATTTACCACAGTTTCGTGTAATAATTCGAAGTTAAAGTGTATCGCTAGAAAAATATTATAATAATAGTATGTACATAGAAAATAAAATTCTAAAATGTTGCGTTTTTAATGCCGTCAAGTATACTATGTATTTTACAGCTATATAATTATACTATACTACTATAGGACATATTTTGTACGTTATTGTTAGATCCGGGTACTTCTCGGTGTCTACTGCATACGGGGCTGCACGACAATAACCAATCATATCACGTCTGATAGAATAAATAGCTGCAGTATATATATATATATATATATATGGTATAGTCACTGATTGACAAGTGCTTACTCGCCCAAATGCATGTATGCGGTGGCGAGTATGAATAAGCATAAAGGATTGGATTGATAAGTGCTAAATGACAATAGCAAACATTATCCTATACATGTATACCGTAAACTGTAAACTGTTAACATTCCCACGTGCATTGCGTTAAGTTTGTACATGAACTGTTAATGGAATTAGCAAATCCCCGTTCTATTGCCGCTCATATTAAAAAAAGTTCTCGAGGAAGCATTTCTGTATGTCCATTTAATATATGTATCTGTTGTTGGTATATATTGTTCAGTTCTGTTCTATTCAACTTCCTTGTTTTCAAACATTAATTTTCTCTACTGTGTGTAATGCAATGATAACCACATTTATTTTTATTAAAATTATTTACGATTTTTAAGCATGATATTTTAACACAACGCAAAACAGCACAATCGGTAAGTCCATTGTTTCGTTTTAGAACAGTATCATTTTCACACTTATTCCGATTACTGTTTTCTTTTTTTTTAAACATATATAATTGACAAACACCGTACCGTAATATTAACTTTCCAAATCTGAAGAGTTTGTAGTGAATTTTACTGTTAAGATGATTTCGCGTTATCGGTGTATCTCGGTAGCGAAATCTGCCAACTGTGAAACATTGTCAACAATAAGGAGATAACTCCGCCCACAATACCCGGTTAATGGAAAGTCAAAAGATAAATTGCTGAACATCGACGGTGAAATTTCAGTAGCCCAAATGCATTTATGCGGTGGCGACTTTAAATAAACTTATTAGTCAGTCGACGGTGAACAGACGGATCTGTATTCCAGTGGTTAACAAACTGGTAGTCCAGTGGTTAACACGCTGGGCTGGTAATCCAGGGATCGCAGGTTCGACACCCCCCGTCTGTCCCTAATACAATTAACAGTCTTTGAGAAGGGACTTTAAACCGTTAAACAGAGGTCTCGTGTCGGTGCTTTACAATGTGCACGTAAAAGAACCACATGAGACTCTGGAATGGGTAGTGGAAGTACCCGAATCCGTATCATTGCACTATCCTCCAACAATCTAAAATCACTAATCTCCTCAGGAGACGTCGCTCATATGGGCAACCGGTATAGCTACGATGAATAAACGTAAACACATCGATAGTGATTATATTAAAGTTTAAACTTTATTTATTTCACAACGATTGCGAAGCAAGTTCTAACAACTTATATTAATCACTCTCGTTGGCGCGGATGAAAGCGTAAATGTGGTCATTCGTGTGGGAGGAAACCGGAGTACCCGGAGAAAACCCACCTGTCCGATCTGGCGACCACCCGTGACCGTACCATCTCACATACTTCCCGGTTGGAGGATCGAACGATTTGGCTATCCGATTAGCGCAGTGGTTAGCGCGCTCGCTTCTCACCAATGCATACCCGGGTTCGATCCACGGACCGGGAAGTATATCAGATGGTACGGTGGTCGCCAGATCGGACAGGTGGGTTTTCTCCGGGTACTCCGGTTTCCTCCCACGCGAATGACCACATTTACACGTTCGTCCGCGCCAACGAGAGTGATTAATATATGTTGTTAGAACTTGCTTCGTAATCGTTGTGAAATAGATATGTTTAAAAACTTAAGTAAGTTCAATCCTTAGTTGTGCTGCACTCCATTCTCAATCTTCAAGACACTCGCGGAAGTCGGTTTCTACATTACTTTGAAGTGAATGTACATCGGCTATGGTTTAAAAACTTAAGTAAGTTCAATCCTTAGTTGTGCTGCACTCCATTCTCAATCTTCAAGACACTCACGGAAGTCGGTTTCTACATTACTTTGAAGTGAATGTACATCGGCTATGGTTTAAAAACTTAAGTAAGTTCAATCCTTAGTTGTGCTGCACTCCATTCTCAATCTTCAAGACACTCACGGAAGTCGGTTTCTACATTACTTTGAAGTGAATGTACATCGGCTATGGTTTAAAAACTTAAGTAAGTTCAATCCTTAGTTGTGCTGCACTCCATTCTCAATCTTCAAGACACTCACGGAAGTCGGTTTCTACATTACTTTGAAGTGAATGTACATCGGCTATGGTTTAAAAACTTAAGTAAGTTCAATCCTTAGTTGTGCTGCACTCCATTCTAAATCTTCAAGACACTCACGGAAGTCGGTTTCTACATTACTTTGAAGTGAATGTACATCGGCTATGGTTTAAAAACTTAAGTAAGTTCAATCCTTAGTTGTGCTGCACTCCATTCTCAATCTTCAAGACACTCACGGAAGTCGGTTTCTACATTACTTTGAAGTGAATGTACATCGGCTATGGTTTAAAAACTTAAGTAAGTTCAATCCTTAGTTGTGCTGCACTCCATTCTCAATCTTCAAGACACTCGCGGAAGTCGGTTTCTACATTACTTTGAAGTGAATGTACATCGGCTATGGTTTAAAAACTTAAGTAAGTTCAATCCTTAGTTGTGCTGCACTCCATTCTCAATCTTCAAGACACTCACGGAAGTCGGTTTCTACATTACTTTGAAGTGACCCAGTGATTAGATGGGTAGCGTATCGTGGATGGATACACGTAAATATTATTAAACTGGTAAAGAAATCTGATTTTGAAGGCCTCATGGTAGATTAGGTTTTACCTAAACGAGTCGCCATCGTTAACTAACAGCTATTCAAGTCCAGTGAAGTCATATCTTTATTTCCTCTACGGTGAGAGATAGACATACAGTCAAACAAATAATAAAATAGTTTCGAATGACAAACTCTTACGATGCAGAGTGAGCTAATATGCATAAATAGCACGTGCAAATAGTCGAAATTGCTGTATTACATTAATTTCAATGTATTTGTACTGGTGAAGCAGTATTATTTGTTTGCTTGTCTGTGATGTTGGTTTTCCTACAACTCGGTTCATATATATATATATATATATATATATATATATATATATATATATATATATATATATATATATATATATATATCATATAGGAAAACCAACATCATATATATATCGACATAGCTATACAACCGTACTTAAAACACTATCGTGACGTCATACCTCTGTACTTGCGGTCCATTATTATTAATATTGGACTGCTTTCAAAAGGCCATATTATATAAACAATATTATATTAAATCCTATGCGTAAATGCACGAAATTAACAATTTTAATTAGTATAAGATCTTGTTATATAAGCGTGTGTTTTAAGTAAGATATAAGCCTCAAACGGATCCAATGTGTTTTGTTTCTTTCTCTTTGGAACCAACTCGGGTTAAATTTAATTCTATAAAGATCCAATATGTAAACTATTCGTACTGTCTTCGGCGCTAAGCCCCGCACACAGTCCACTATTTTACATATTGGATCGTTTTCGGCTTATATCCTATACATAGCCATTCATCAAAGAATTATAAGTTAATACATCTGACTACAGACTTTTCATCTAATAATTGGAGCTTCCGGTTGCGTAATAGACACAGTGTCAGCATCCGGCGTAATCGAGAGGATGTGAGTTCGAACTCTACAAGAACCGCGATAGTGGTGTCCTTATACCAGACACTGTCCACATTGCCTCTTTTCTCTTCCTCATGGCGATGGATTCCGCCAAGAATGAGGTCTCAGAACAATCGGACTAAACATTTTTTTGGATATCCAAAAATCGAATTATGGATATCAAAAAATCGAATTATGGATATCGAATAATCAAAATGAATTATGAATATCCAATAATCGATTTATGGATATCCAATAATCTATTTATGGATATCCAAATAATCGAATTATAGATATCACATTATTAATATTATTTCTGTCTTCGTCTCATGTGTGGCTATGTTTAATGTATGTGTTTCTATTAATCGAAATGTAGACTTAGTTAAACTAGAAATAATGGTAAGATACAATATAACATGGTTACTATACGTAGCTTAAAGCAGCATTACATCATATGAAATAAAAGCTATTTGAAAAATTCAAATTTTACGTATGGGTAGCAATGCTGCTACACATTCTTACATTATACTTTGTATGCTTATGTTCATTTGGTAAACAGTGTTTTTTTGCGATAAAACAAACTCGAAACCGAAAGTAGGACTTTCCGAGTCGATCGGTAACGCACTTGTTTACAACCGGAACGCATCGTCCGCACTTGTTTACATTCGGAATGCATCGTCCCCAATTGTCCAACGTTGTCTTTTTTAATTAAATTACTTGATATGTTGATTCATACCTCTGTTACCTAAGTCTTTTAGGGACATGTCTACATCCCCGCGAGGGGTTCGACATTAGATGAAGATAGATAGATAGTATTTCATGTTCAAAATATATACGTTGTTTTCTACATCCTCTGTTGTTTCACGCATGCGCGCTGTGCGTGATTACACTTCGTGTGTTGATAAACAAATTCGCGTATACGACGGTTTAAATTTATTGGAATGTTATCGTTTCTGAGCGACTATTTCGATTTTTGTAAACACACACATATATTTATATTTTGCCCAACACATCCTTTATTACGATGTAATGCTGCTTTAAGCGAACAGACGGATCTGTAGTCCAGTGGTAACACGCTGGACTGGTAATCCAGGGATCGCAGGTTCGATCCTCCGTCTGACTTTAATAAAATTAACAGTCTTTCAGATGGGACGTTAAACCGAGGTCTCGTGTCGGTGCTTTACACCTTGCACGTAAAAGAACCAGAGGAGACTCTGGAATGGGTCTCTGTCTGTATCATTGCACTATCCTCCACAATCTAAAACGACTAACCTCTTCAGGAGGCGTCGCTCATATGGGCAACCGGTAGCGACGATAAATAAGCATAAAAACACAGCTTAAGCGAAGACTGTAGTCGTACCTGGTTGCGCAGACGATACTGTGGAAGTTTTGTATTTCCCGTGTCAACGTATTTCTCGCTTCAGGAAACCGTGAAAAACCTTCACTTTTTATACACCCGTTCATAAAAATATATCTGATAATGGTTTTACGACCTGCGATATATCAATATCGTCCCGTCGACGCTTGGTAACGCCAAATTAACCATACAACATGCAAAATATGTACAACAACTAATGTCTATATACATCATAAATTGGAATGCCCGCTGAACACACACACAGGTCTCTTATGTTTAGGGATGGCAACGAATAGCGATTTAGGTATTCGAAAATTCGGTCGGAAAGATATTCGAATATTTGCTATGATTCTGTGAAGAAATCAAAATACTGTAAATGTATTCGAATATTCGGACGTTTGAACGCTTATTCCAATATTTTGATATTCGAATATTCGAATATTTGCTATGATTCTGTGAAGAAATCAAAACACTGTAAATTCGAACGTTTGAACGATTATTCGAATATTTTGATATTCGTGGCCATCCCTTCTTATTTTGTAGCAGTTGTTCAGGATGTTTAGAAGTTCGCTGAAGCTGTACATACATGTATATGATATAGTGATTTGCTATCGCCATATGTGTGTATATTTACGCCACATGTGTCTCACACCATCTGGATTTAAAGAAATAAAACTTTGAAACGTTGGAAATTTCTAATGCATATGATATATAATTTCTACTGTGATCCGCTCCAAGTGATAAGACATTTCATTTCTTTATATTCTGAATAGGATATAAGCCGAATACGATCCAATATGTAACGTATTGGACTGTGCGCGGCACTTAGCGCTGAATACAGTACCGATAGTTTACATATTGGATAAGTCCGTCCGTCCGTCCGTCCGTCCGTTGCATCTCATTTGCATAGCAATATCAAACAACGAATGCGTTTTACCAATTGGATCCATTGAGTGAAAGTTTCGAAAAAAAGATTTTTCCAGAATTAACTTTTTCTCAATCATTTCCATTTCAACATTTTTAATTTTGTTAGTCTAATTTTCTTCTAGGAACGTGCGTTACTCGTGCAAGCATAACGCAAACGTTTCCAGTTTTCACTGACGTGAAACGGAGCGTCACTTAGAGCCGTCATTTCTGGACATAACGTAATCCGCTTAGTTGGTTCTTTTTAATGAATTGCGCAATTACTTTTTAATATGAGCTATGGAACCACATTTCAGAACAAGTCACATTTGTCATTCCTCAAAAATGTCGTGATAACGCCGTAGTAGCGCGTTCGCTTCAGGTTCGAAGGCAAACGAGTAGTGGACTGCTAGTATATACAAAGGTATGACGTCACGACAATGTTTTAAGTATAGGATATAAGCCGAAAACGATCCAATAAGACAGTTCCTATAGTTTACATGTTGGATCCATCTGAGGCTTATATCTTACATAAAACACACACTTATACAACACGATCCTCCTAATTAATTTTGTTTGGAAGTTTGTAAATTAGCGCGTAGTATTTAATATAATAGTATGGGCCTTTTGACACCAGTCCACCATTAATCATATTGTACTGCAAGTACAAAGGTATGACGTCACGATAGTGTTTTAATATCGGTTAAATATATTATACCGAGGGCACCATGCACCAGAGAACTGTTTACAATTGGGACTATTGCAATGTCAACCATGAGGCTTAGCCCGTTACAAAAACAAACACATATTTCTTTTATATACATTTGCTTTACACGTGAATGAAATTAATACGTTATACGTATACCCGACCATTAGTTACAGTTATGCGTCATGGTTTGCCAAGAAGTATTAAATGTCTTGAAATGATTCATATGCCATTAATACCAAATCGCCAGTGGCATACAATATATATAGTTCTATCTAACATTCATGTCAGGAGTGTACACTTACGAAACGGAAATATAATTATACTATTCACATCACGAAATGGTGTTTTTAAAAAATTATTTTAAACTTTGTTTATTTTACAACGATGGCAAGTTTTAACAACTTATATTAATCACTCTCGTTGGCGCGGATGAAAGCGTATATGTGGTCATTCGTGTTGGAGGAAACCGGAGTACCCGGATTAAAACCCACTTGTCCGATCTGGCGACCACCGTACCATCTCACATGCTTGGCCCGAGGATCGAACCCGGGTTGCATTGGTGAGAAGCGAGCGCCCTAACCACTGCGCTAATCGGACATCTTTTGTCATTGATATACTATTATACAGGAATATGTTCGCTTCCTGTGTGTATTCCTAGTCTAAAGCATACTAGTGCCAGGCCCGTCGCTGGGCATACGCAAGTACGCACGTGCGTATCATTGGTCTGAGAAAATGAAAAAAAATTAAAACTCCAAAAATGAATTAAAACGCCAGGGGGGTAGTAGGGATACATAGGCGCCGTGATGTGTGGAGTGGTGGAATAATTGAGCCCATTGCAAATATGGTGCATCTCGAAATAGTTTGTGCTATTTTACGTGCTTGATTAATTGATAAGAGCAATAGTCCTGCAATTCTATGTTACAAAATGCATTGAAATGCAGGAAATTGCTTCCTCATTTCCAAAAATATACCGGGGGGTGGGGAGACCCCCCTAGCATAATCGCATGCTATGTTCAATTGACAAACAAATTTGACCGTGCGTATCATCAAAATAGCTCCAGCGACGGCCCTGAGTGCTAACTGATAATTTATCAGTTTATTAGGTTAACGGTCTGTTTATACAATACCTGATATATAAAGCTTTGAAGTGTGGAACAGAATTTGCTGTTTTGATGTGATAAGGGAGGCACTTATCTGAATATAAGTGTGACTCTGAATATAAGTGTGACTCTGAATATAAGTGTGACTCTGAATATAAGTGTGACTCTGAATATAAGAAAGATTTCTTAAAAACTTCAGTTGGCTTAGGAGAGTAAAGTTGGAGATTGGCGGAAGATCGCGCAAGTTTTGAGTTCGAACATCGGAAGTAAATTTGAATGACTCTTGCACATAGACAGGTGCTAGGCCATTAAGTGGTTTAAACATTAAGACTGCTTTTGAAAGCTAACGCTTTCTGAGAAAGTCATCCAATTGAGAGTTGAGAACAGTTCGGAGGAAGGAGTGTTGACTACTGTTAATAGAACTTGTTGTCCAATACATTTTGCTTCTTCTCAAGTCAAGATGTGCATGTATGCCTATATTAGGAGGCAACAGGAGAAAGGCCATGGTAATCCAGGGATCGCAGGTTCGATCCCCCGTCTGACGGATCTGTAGTCCAGTGGTTAACACGTTGGACTGGTAATCCAGGGATCGCAGGTTCGATCCCCCGTCTGACGGATCTGTAGTCCAGTGGTAACACACTGGACTGGTAATCCAGGGATCGCAGGTTCGATCCCCCGTCTGATGGATCTGTAGTCCAGTGGTTAACACGTTGGACTGGTAATCCAGGGATCGCAGGTTCGATCCCCCGTCTGACCATAATAAAATTAACAGTATTTCAGATGGGACTTTAAACCGAGGTCTCGTATCGGTGCTTTACATCGTGAACGTACAAGAACCAGAGGAGATCCCGGAATGGGTCTCTGTCTGTATCATTGCATTATCCTCCAAAAATCTAAAATCACTAATCTCTTCAGGAGGCGTCGCTCATATGGGCAACCGGTAGCGACGATAAATAAACTTAAAACACACACACAAACGCCGTGGTCGAATGGTTACGGTCACTGACTTGTATGCCACTGTAACCTATCATCACTGATGGGCACGGGTTCGAGCCCCACTCAGACCCCCGTTTTCTATTTATATGAACAAATTGGCACTTTCTCACGGAGGTCGGTGCACAAATTACTGGTTAACCGCTGGAGCCGGCCGAGGAAAGGTGTTGTTAGGTAAACTGCCCGTCGCTCATATGGACAACCGGTAGCGACGTTAAATAAACTGCCAACTGTGTTGTACAACAAGTTGTATTAACATTATTCTTAGCACATACATGTATACTATTATTAAACATTAAAATAAAAGTCCGCCTATAACCATTAACAATATCATTTAAATGTAAACATACCAACAGCGTTATCCCCATTTATATATTATGTTTTTTTGCAACATTGAACAGAATTCTAAAACCAATATCCTCTTTCTATTAACATAAAATTATGATTATCTATGATTATCTGTCTACCTGCTTGTAACTCGAATGTTTACGCATGAGTGTGTCGATTCGATACCTATACTGTACGAGTGAAGTGGCAATGTTTGACAGGTGAATGGGGTTTGCAAATGACATTTTCAGTAAAATAGGAGCGCAGCAGGATTGTGTTTAGAAATACATTCTGAATTATTCTTTAACATAAATACATTCGATTGTTTAGCGTTTACTTTTTCTGTTTGTATATTGTAGCATGCATTGTGTAATCGATGAATACTTGAATAGTTTGTGCGGTGTAATGGGGCGTTAAATAGCTCTGAACGTTGTCGCAGTGTTGGTAATGGTAAGGTTAGGGGGGTGTAATGGGGCGTTAAGTAGCTTTGGACGTTGTCGCAGTGTTGGTAATGGTAAGGTTAATGGGGGTGTAATGGGGCGCTAAGTAGCTCTGAACGTTGTCGCAGTGTTGGTAGTGGTAAGGTTAAGGGGGTGTAATGGGGCGCTAAGTAGCTCTGAACGTTGTCGCAGTGTTGGTAATGGTAAGGTTAGGGGGGTGTAATGGGGCGCTAAGTAGCCATGCACGTCGTCGCAGGGTGACTGTAATGGTAAGGTTGGACGTTGGGTGGGGTAGGGCCTCTAATGTCGCCTTGCGGTACCGCTGAACGTCATCACAGATTATGTAGTGGTAGGCGGGGTGGAGCCTCAGTGGTGTAACGGATAATGTATCCACCTCGTAATCGAGAGGTTGTGAGTTCGCACCCCGATGCTGATGTCCTATGGCAATATGTTAAATCTACATTGTCCTTTCTCTCTCCGTCAAAGCGATGGATTCCTTTAGGAATGAGACCTTAAGAGTGATTACGTTTGCTGGTTTGATACGGTCACGAGCCCGTATCAAACCAGAACAAACCGTATCATAACTAGTTCCTGAGAAATAAAACGCGATCGAGCAACATTAAAGCTGCATAAATGATGAAGAACACTGACGAAAAATGTAAACTTGCCCAAGAATGTTGAACAATGCACGTGTTCATTATCTCCATTAGAACCATTTGTAAAAGATGCCGACAACTCATATTGTTTTCAGCGAAACACTACATTATAATAATATATTACTCTTGTCCGTTGTAGTTAAGAATTGTCATACACATAAATCAAATAGCACGATGCTGCAAACAAAACACTAAAGCGCAATGTACGTCGTCACTATCATAATGGAGAGAGAAAAAACTTGTTTCTAAAAAGAGTATCCGCTTTGATGCTACAAAAAAGAAAGGAAAATATTCATATTATTTTATGGTGGTTACCAAGACCAAGACTAGCTCGCACGTGCAGTCCTTGTTTAAGGGAGAACAAAAGAATAAAATTAAATTATGTAAAGCCCATTAAGGGGCACTCGACACCAGAGTCCAATATTTCATGAGAATTCCGAAATGTGTTAAGCATCGGCACTCAACTCCACTCCATCTTTAACTAATCGAGCGCGCCTTATCCCTTCACCGAAAATCAAGCACAGCGTTTATTTGGGAGCTTCCCAATAAGCGTCTGTCAATCTGGATGACAAATTGTCGTTTGATGGCGGAGGATCAGACGAACTGTATCTTGTCCAAGGTATGGGACTACAATACCCACTCGGACGGGTAAATGGCTCATATCTTGGCTGAAGTACCCTTCAGACGAACAGTGCAAACAATGGTCGAGAGGTAAACTCCGCAAACCGTATGTGAAATTCTCTATGAATACCACTAAGATTATGTTACAATAGTAAAAAGATCAAAATAAAATTATTTATTGGATTATATGCAGATTTATGAATATTCTACAGATAGGACTTCGTTCAAACAGGCGATATAACGTATTAAACGGGTGTTACACCCCGTGCTGTGGGCAGCATGCATGCATACATGTATAATGCCTAATATGTGATGTTATTTATAACGGTTTGTATCGGTATATGCGTTCGTGTATTCTTCTTCCAAAACAGTACAGGGCCCACGTGTACATGGGAGTCGTGATAGCGCAGAGGTAACGCGTTCGCTTCGAGTGCTAAAGTACCCGAGTTCGCGCCCAACTGTAGCTCTTAGGCAAGGCATTTATATTCCACATTGCCTTTTCCCTCTCCCTCTTGGCGATGGATTCCGCCAGGAATGAGGTCTCGAGAGCGGTTAATATAAGTTCTAAGAACTTTTCGCAATCGAGCTAAAAATAAATGTGTACAAACTAATCATCCAATCAGTACAGGGCCAACGCTGGTGACTTTACAAGGTTATGATGAGGGGAGTTCAGGCGCCGGTTAAAAACTAAACTGTGTACAGAGCTGTGAAGTTAGTGCTGAGCCAACAACCTCCTCCACTGAAAAGCCTTCAAGAGTGGACGTTGTTGATAGGCACATTGGTAGCTGAGGGGAAGGAGTAACAGACGTAACAGTTCGGCAGTAGGGCACGATGTATCAGAGGTTGTGGCCTATGGTCACTTTGGTAGCGTTGCGGAGACATACTGCCGCTCGGGTGTCGATGTAGCCATATATGATTCGATACGCCAGCGCCAGCTTGGTCTGCTATCGTCTGTGTTGAAGAGGTTTATAAACTTCTATTTATTTTGCAACGATTGCGAAGCAAGTTCTAACAACTTATATTAATCACTCTCGTTGGCACGGATGAAAGCATATATGTGGTCATTCGTGTGGGAGGAAACCGGAGTACCCGGAGAAAACCCACCTGTCCGATTTGGCGACCACCGTACAATCTCACATACTTCCCGGTCCGAGGCTCGAACCCGGATTGCATTGGTGAGACGCGAGCGCCGTTAGTCAGTTAGCAGCTGGGAGGTGTTGCTAGCGGTGTGATAGTCTCCCTTTACAAAATGCCACTCTTCTGTGGTCTGCCTCTAGCTGCTGTATGCAGACCGTGGTGTGGAAGCATACGCCTGCACTGATATACATCTTCCGGTTCGAAGGACTTGCGACATGAATACTACTATGAATGCATGGAACCACTGTTTATATTGTCGAGAAAACGCCCCCGGGAACCAGCATTATTTAAGTTTCTTTATTTCTGAACTAATCTCTCATTAGAACAATGTCTTGAACTACTAGTAAGTTCGAGTTGGCAGTATGCAAATGGAAGCGCGTGTTTCAAATTGCGTTCTCTTCCTTCCCCTGAGGCCATGGAAGTTTTCAATTGGTTATCATTGTTTACCGTCCCCATCACGTGACTCTGGAAATCGGAAACCGGTGTTTACATAGAAAACAGCCGGTATGTGTCTTCGGAGTGACAATGAGTGAAAACAAGCGTTTTGCGGATCTGTGAAAAGATGAACACAACACGTAATTAACTCTATAAAACCAAATACATCGTGAACAGCTAATAACTACCTTTGTGTTCCCATTAGCCTCAGGTTTTGAACTGTTCCATAGATTATTTTTAAGGAAAAGCGATCCTTCTGCGTTACGCGTTATTTTTTTTCGCTCCTTAGCGACAATCGTAAAGTGTTCTATGGCAACGACAGTGTCATAATTGCCGTAATTGAGTTTAAAAATCCGTTAAACACGATTAGACGATCGAAATGTTAGAATTTCGTTCCTTGTGAAAATAAATGAAAGTAATAATTTGTATCTTTCAAAAGATACCTTGACTGTAACCAGAGAAAATCGCACATGGTCACTGGTAATTACCGATTAGGTGTCATCTTATGCGCACATTGCCGCTGTCTCCTGTTTTACATACGAATAGAGGCATGCGTACTGTAATATTCTATAAGCAATACATATAGCATCATGTCGGGTATACTATATACACGCATGTATATGAAACAACCGTTGGGTTCACGCCAATCAGCTTAAGCAGCCAGCCAAGGGAATCACAGAAAGTGGCTGCTATAAGCACAGGTTAGCCTGGGATCTAGTCTGTAGATTTTTCACCAATTTACTTTCTGGCAAAATGACAGCCTGTGAAAACTCGATTACACCCGTATTTTCTTGATTCATTAATTAAGTCACGTGCTAATAGGCCTATTAATAGGATTAACGATGATCAATAATTACACGGAATAACCCCAACTTTCCCCAGACGTTGATATTATCAGAAATTCAATACGGCTCAATTAATGATCTCGGTATTAGAATATATTTATATGACTGACCAGGCAAAATATATCACAGGCTAACCACAGGTGGCTACTTAATACTAAATGTATCATAAGGCAATATATTGGGAATCCATGAATCTGGAAAGTGGCTGCTTATTACAGGTTGGTTGGGTTGGTTGGTTGGTTGGTTGGTTGGAGGTGACCTTTTGCACAGGTTTGACTATAGGACATGCTTAATTATTAGACTATTTAAAACATTGAGTGAGAATTAGCTCTTATTTACCACAAATTCGAACAATATAATTAACAAAAATGGTCATTCCTCTAATGCTAAAAATTATATATTAAATAACGTAAAAACGGTAAACCTTTAAATATTATTAGCAAAACTAGAAACCTGGTTCAATATTAAAAGGAAGTGCAAATGGAAACTATCCTACCGTTGGATTTTACCTTTTTGACAGGGGACCATCACTATTTACATGAAAACATATCTTCTTCATACATGATTTTAACGTAATGTAAATAAATATGCAGTGATACTCACAAATATATGAATGTATACTCTTGTACATGACGAATACGTTTTTTTAAAAATAAGCATGGTAGTTTATGCTAAGTTGTTGTTGTGTGTGTGTGTTTTACGTTTATTTATCGTCGCTACCGGTTGCCCATATGTGCGACGCTCCTGAAGAGATTAGTCATTTTAGATTTTTGGAGGATAGTGCAATGATACAGACAGAGACAGATACCCATTCCAGGGCCTCCTCTGGTTCTTTTACGTGCATGGTGTAAAGCACCGACATGAGACCTCGGTTTAACGTCCCATCTGAAAAACTGTTAATTGTATTAGGCTCAGACGAGGGTTCGATCCCTGGATTGCCAGTCCAGCGTGTTACCACTGGACTACTCTGTATCTTGTTGCACTGCCCTCTAAATGGGATGGGACGTTAAACCGAGGTCTCGTGTCGGTGCTTTACGCCGCGCACGTAAAAGAACCAGAGGAGACTCTGGAATGGGTCTCTGTCTGTATCATTGCACTATCCTCCAACATCTAAAATGACTAATCTCTTCAGGAGGCGTCGCTCATATGGGCAACCGGTAGCGACGATAAATAAACGTATAGTAACACACAACAACAACAATAATAATAATAATAAAGACTTTATTTAACGAGATAACTCAGTTGAGCAATTAAGTCAACCTACCACCACGAGGCCCTCAACAAATTAAAACATGAAATAACACAATGATAACTCAAACATGAGTGGTTTTGTACATTGTTTTAATATTACTGTTTAAATATGTTGTGTATGCTTGTACAAAAATGAGACGTAAATAAACAGTTATCTCTCATGAGACGTTGGGCGACTTTAAACCCGAAAACAGTCAAACAAAACAAACCGAAAATATAAGAATGTTTAAGCCTGTTCCAACGTGCATTAATAACATTACTCACACCCTAGCAAGCAGAAGCCATGCACGAGAAATGCACGACCGAAATACATACATCAAATACCTGACCAATAATGGATGTGCAACATTCAGAATTTACTTTCAAGAAACGCCATTAAAGAGTTTTATATATCATATAAAACAGTGCGATGCGT
Organism: Archivesica marissinica; assembly: GCA_014843695.1. NCBI lineage: Eukaryota > Metazoa > Mollusca > Bivalvia > Venerida > Vesicomyidae > Archivesica > Archivesica marissinica. Next base: position 18,901,438 of record CM026400.1, on the reverse strand, counting down.
GAGTCACGCATATATTTCTTTATGAAACATGAAATTAATGCAAATTTGCACCTTTCAACATAATTTCGTTGTTAGCCTTAACGGAAACTACAAAGAATTCGTCCATTTTGTAACCGTGTCTAACATTTTAAGATTTGCTTCTCGGGCACGCCTCCAAATTGGGGTGTAAAACTAAAATGGAAATGTCTCTATACACGAAAATTTGACAACGACATAAAACATGACTTCAAAGGTTTATTTGAAAGTTAAAAACATTATAGCAACCCGTAATACACATTTTCCAAAGTTCATATGTTGCCAACACTACTCATGTAGGCCAACGAAATACTAATCAAGGTTAGTAAGTCCGTGTCGCGAAATAAGACGATGAAAACACGTGCTACCTATGGTCGTATAAACGTCTTGATAATAATAATAATAAATAAATAAATATATAATAATAAATAAATAAAAATAATATAATAATAATAATAATAATATAATAATAATGATAATAATAAATTAATAAATAATAATAATCATAAACAATATAATAATAATAATAATAAGTACATCTAACAGCGCAGTAATAAGAAACGCAACCAGTGGCAGAAAAAATGTCATCTTTCACTGTTTCAAAGCGGTGTAAGATGAAGTTTTCTTTCACTGAGAAAACTCTACCATTCATTGGAAAGCATATAAGAAAGTATATAGCCGATTAACGCAGTGGTTAGCGCGCTCGGTTCTCACCAATGCAACCCGGGTTCGATTCTCGAACCGAGAAGTATGTGAGATGGTACGGTGGTCGCCATATCGGACAAGTGGGTTTTCTCCGGGTATTCCGGTTTCCTCCTGCACGAATGACCACATTTACGCTTTCATCCGTGCCAACGAGTAATTAATATAAGTTGTTAAAACTTGCTTCGCAATCGTTGTAAAATAAATAAAGTTTAAAGTTTGTTATTATAGTACTATATGCTATAAATGACGTCACAAATATAAATATAGAATGTTTTAAAACGTAGAGTGGTGGAACCTATGCTCGGCGTAAATCCTAGAGTGGTGGAACCTATGCTCGGCGTAAATCCTAGAGTGGTGGAACCTATGCTCGGCGTAAATCCTACATACCATGGCCTATAAAAAAAAGTTAAATGCACTTGCCGTATATTATTATTTTCTTGGATCGTGAACACAACTTTCAAAAGATTGTTGTTGTAACTTTTAGCTTCATTACGTAACCATGCGCCTCAATACAGCTGTCGCAACGGTACCTGTTTCCATGGGGAACTAGATACTTTAGGGCACCTATGCACGGCGTACATGATTTTTTTATATTTATACATGAGTAAATGCTGAATATATTATTTTGATTTAGTAACATCAATAACTAACAATATTACAACTCATAAGAAACTTTTTTTCTGGTTATTTGTGCATTTTGTTCCAATTCGGATAGCTACCTGAAATGCATAATTTCGTGGAACAAATTCTCCCAACAAGTTGTCTGTTTATATTCGGCTACTGAACCAGTCAGGTGACAGTTGCATTAGGCTACCGGTACGCACAACGGAATGCTATTGAACCAGATGCTTCACCTGTGTCAGCGAAAATAGGTTAAAACTATTTAAATATTTTAAATACGGATGTAAATGGAAAAAATACGCCGAGCATAGGAATACGCCGAGCATAGGTTCCACCACTCTATATTTATAAGTATAACAATCCCCCGAACCCGATGTGTCCGATTAAACAGAATATAAAAAATATTTACACACACAGTCTACATCCGTTATGTCAAAGTCGGTTATGTCGAATTATCTGGTTATCTCGAAGTCGGATCAAAGTCCCGTTTCAGACACTATCATATTATATATAACTGGCTCCGTTTATATCGAATTTCGTTAAGTCAATGTTCGGTTATGTCGAAGTATAGTTTATGCAAATTTATTTTAGCTCGATTGCGAAACAAGTTCTTACAACTCATATTAATCGCTCTCGAGACCTCATTCCTGATGTAATCCATCGCCACGAGGGAGAGAGAAGAGGCAATGTGGAATTTCAATGCCTGGTCTAAGGGCATAATCGTAACGGCTCCAGCGGGGCTCGAACTCCGGGCCTTTCGCACCTGATGCGAACGCGCTACCACTGCGCTACTACACTACTGTCAAATTATTGTGTTCGGTCCGACGGAATTCGACATAGCGGATGTAGACTGCATTCCAATGTTATAAAGAAAATTGCTTTTTAAAATATATGCCTTATAAAGGTATTTTACACATTTTCTCGGATATTCCTCAATAAACGTACAACTTTCATTGTTATATACACCAGTTTGTTGATCAAGAATATTAGTAAATTGTTCTAAACGAATATCAGTGTACGGATCACATTCCTGAATAAAATGGCTTTCATCTTCAATAATATTGCTGTTGCAAAGTGTACAAATTCGTTCATAATATGTGCGAGCTCAGCTCCATCAAAGTAAGTGAGCCTTTCTATTACGTTACAATGCAGAAGCAAATACATTGTGTCTGTGAATCTATGCTCATTGTATTAAAGCGACACTACATCAGTGAAAACGCAAATTTATACATGTATACAGAATGTAATTTCCTATTATATGGTATAACTTTCCCCCCAAATATTTGCCTAAAAAAACTGGGTATTTGAAACTAATAAACAAGCGTCGTATACGCGGTTTGTTGACATAACAAAATAATTTAAACAGGGTCAACATACATGCGTAATACAACCTGTGTATCCCGAATAACGAGATTTATGGTACAGATTTACCGTTATATCTCACATGTGCGCCTTTATTTATGTGTAGACTAATCTTAGTTAAATGTATTATCTCTACAGTATCAAGCGTTTAGTATTGACTCCAATGACAAACAAACATCAATTCAGGAGCGTGGATAACCGGTATATAAAATCCTTCAATCACGTTTGAAATGTGTAGACCACAAAAACAGTTTATTGATTCAATGTTTGTATTCGGAATAATTTGTAGTAGCAATGCATTTATGCGTGAACAATGCATGTTTTTGGCTTTTTGCGATGTAATGTCGCTTTAAGAATTTAAAATGACACCTCGTTTCAAACGTACTTCGTTGTACCCTTACACAGAAAAACTGTTTTTTCACTTGCGTTTTAATGGCTAAAACTTGTTTACACTTGGCAAAACTTTTGTACAGCTATGGGAATCACATAGAGTCATTCAGAGATACATCTCATAGTAAAAGAGTTTTCTAAGAGCATTTTTGTGTCGATTTTCCCCGTCATTTCATCCTCGGCGGGGCTCTAATGTCAAACATGCCCTGTCTTTTACTCGCGTCCGCGGCTTCCTTTTCAAAATGTGCGTAGCTCTCACGCGCGTGTTGTTCATCGATTCGATCGGAGTTTCACGACACAGCGTGAAGTACTCCGAATTGCATTGAAATGAAACTTTGTGAATGTGATTTGTTAGGTTATTTAAGGCAATCAACATTTCGGAATTACCATACACATAACAGAGTGCAGAGAAAGTGCACTAGAACATCGAGGACACGTTTAGTCTAAGTCTGAAACAACGTAACATTGAAACGGCAAAAACAATTACATACAAATTACAGGTTTTAATTTTTATGCAATTAGTAATGAGTAATCGTCACGTAAATTACACAACGTTACGTTAATTTAACGGCAATCAGTGATTGCTATATATCTGATATTTAACCACTAAAGTGGTGGTAAATGAAACAATAAGGGTTAGCGCAGTGGTTAGCGCGCTCGCTTCTCACCAATGCGACCCGGGTTCGATCCTTCCTCGGACAGGGAAGTATGTGAGCTGGTACGATGGTCGCCAGATCGGACAGGTGGGTTTTCTCCGGGTACTCCGGTTTCCTCCCACATGAATGACCACATATACGCTTTCATCTGAGCCAACGAGAGTGATTAATATAAGTTGTTAAAACTTGTTTCGCAATCGTTGTAAAATAAATAAAGTATAAACAATAAGGGTTGTAATTAATATCCAGTAAGCATAGGTCTTCTTCTGAATCATATCGGAATTTAGTATTCGGTCAGTTGCTAAGCATAGCAATAGTGTCATTTCCTTTCGCTCCGTTTTGCTCTATTCGGTGGGTAATAAATCATGGAATTCTCAAACATTTACAGTTACCTTAACACGTATAATTAATCTTCTACACTTCTAAAACCCTGAATTAAACCTCCCAATTAAAACACTTCGCAAAACTCTGCTCTGTACTCGGCTTTGAAGGCAGTTTGTTCAAACGTCACTAAGGAGAATTATGAGCACATTCTGACTATGGCGACGAGGACATTAGTCAAATCAGGCTGCCGTTTTATTGTGGTAACTGTGAATGATGCGAGAAAATCGGAAAGGGAGCTAAATCGTTAATAATAGACCCATTTTATCATATTAACAATACGGAAATTTATGACGCCCCGTTTTTGATTATCTGGCACGAACAGTGGAGGAAGACAGTAAAAACACGGAAGGGGACAGGTGAAATTGTGGTATCCGACGGGAAATAAAACCGTTCATTACCGCTCTCTCTCTGTGAAGTGTATCTATGCAGAATATATAGTTAATTCAAGAGCTGTATCCATGGATACGAGTGTTAATTAAATCGTTAGAACGGTCAGTGTGACCGGACGATATTGGGTGTGGTTTATTTTGCTATTTATTTTCTCTAATGCCTAGCATAGCATAGCATTGCATAGCATAGCATTGCATAGCACAGCATAGCATTGCATAGCATATTAAGGTAGCCAATGCAAAAAGCTAAATGTCCAAACATATCATTTAAGCTAAACAAAACTAAGGCCACATTATGTATGCTATGATGTTCATTGGATATGGCTTATCGTACTAACAATAGTGACAGTAACTAATATCAAAGGAATGGCGGTATCGTATTTCAGTCTCATTTGCGGTGTGTGCGCGTTTATTTATCATCGCTACCGGTTGCCCCATATGAAGAGATTAGTCATTTTAGAATGTTGGAGGATAGTGCAATGATACAGACAGAGACCCATTCCAGAGTCTCCTCTGGTTCTTTTACGTGCACGGTGTACAGCACCGATATGAGACCTCGGTTTAACGTCCCATCTGTCATATATCACTAGCCATTTATTGGTGGAGTAAGCCACCGAATTTGGGTTTTTTCGGGTTTAACATCACATCAAGAGCATATGTCATATGGACACTCATCAGGCCACTCGTCAAGCATTATTGATGGAGGAAGCCACTACTGCTCTGGGTATTCTTCCAGGCACGGATGGGCGCCCCGAGTAGTTCAGCCGTCCTTCCACAAACCAGCTAGACAGCTTCATAACTTCCACAATCACTGTGGGGTTCGAAGGTGAGTGTGTGTTTTACGTTTATTTATCGTCGCTACCGGTTGCCCATATGAGCGACGCCTCCTGAAGAGATTAGTCATTTTAGATTGTTGGATGATGGTGCAATGATACAGACAGAGACACATTCCAGAATCTACTCTGGTTCTTTTACGTGTACGGTGTAAGGCACCGACACGAGACCTTGGTTTAATGTCCCATCTGAAAGACTGTTAATTTTATTAGGGTCAGACGTGGGATCGAACCTGCGATCCCTGGATTACCAGTCCAGCGTGTTACCACTGGACTACAGATCCGTCTGTTTCGAAGGTGAGAGGCAAGCGATTTGAACTCAGCGAATTAGTCACGTGGCTACGCAGGCTCCTCCTACTAAACCGGATACAGGAAATAAATCGTGAGGAAGGGGCTAGAACAATAGGAAAACATGCAATTAAAACTCTGGATTGGTTCAAAGTATTGTATCGCCATACTGTTGAGATTTATTGGATTCCGGAAGTATCGTGTAACATATCGACAACCTGCGTCCGCGCATTTATGGAAACGCGCTCATAGAGAATTCCGAAACACGACTGAACCGCAAGTACTGTCATTACAAATTTCATTGGAATTAAAAGTTGAAGTAGTTCTGAAATATTTACGTTGATAGATAGATTTTTTATTGAACAAAATGTCATAAACACATGAGTCCATGGTACATGTATACATTTATACATACAACAGTTTTATAATACTAAACAATTACATTAATAGTTGTTTAGCAGTAAATCAGTAACCGCTGGTGTTGCCTTTGCACACTGCTTTGCATTAATTCGACGCTAAAAGCGTGAAACTTACGAGTACAATATACGAGTTTATTTTAAATACATGTGTATTGTCTAAACTTTGAAACGATATATCAAGTACGTAATCAGTAACGGCTTTCTGAATGGGAATCTGTACATAGATGTAGTAAAAAATGTAGTAAAAATACTATAGTATATAATATAATATATAGATTCTACTATTTCCAAAAATAAAAATACTATAGCATAAAACATTCAATTTGCAGAGAGAGAAAACTATCAAATTTAAAGCACTGTATTTGTATTGAAGTAAATGTAAACATAATTATGATCATATTTTGACAGCGCAAGTAGTACTTATTTAACTAATTGTTTGGATGGAATGCGTCAAAACTAAACCCATCATTTCAAGTAGTACAAATGATATATCACGTTTCAGTGTTACAATTGTCTCTTCACAAACGCTCTCAAAGGGTCATTTAAAACCTCTACAAACACACTTAGTACTCTTTTTTCACCAATTTAATGAAAATAGAATCAAATTAGTCGAATTCGATTGCAACGTTTAACTGCCCAAGTCTCAAGTTGCAACGAGTTGGTATTTGAGGCTTTTTATGCTCCTGGCGCGCAGCTATTGGCCGCAGACAACTACTTAACGCCTATAAAAGCTTGTAATTAGACGATGAAACCCGTCGATATGCCGTCGGCGTGAAATGGATAGCGTTTGTTTATACACAGGATGTCAGCACGGATCTAAGTATTAATATTTCATCTATCAGACCCAGAATGCAGTGCGGCACAGCCCTTATTATGTACAAGCTCAGGAAGTACATGTTTTGACGCCGACTGTCACTTGTAATTAACCTGTATAAGAGAGAACTTTATTTCTTTATTGTAACGTATGCCGTACATGAACATGTATGTCGGTTTGCTCGATTTGTTATAAAGGAAAAACGCGCGCCAATTGTTTAACCATTACGTTTAAACGTTATCTATTTTACAACGATTACGAAGCAAGTTCTAACAACTTGTTATTAATAAATATTAATCACTCTCGTTGGCGCGGATGAAAGCGTATATATGTGGTCATTCGTGTGGGAGGAAACCGGAGAACCCGGAAAAAACCACATGTCCGATATGGCGATCACCGTACCATCTCACATACTTCCCGGTCGGGGGATCGAACACCGGTTGCATTGGTGAGAAGCGAGAGCGCTAACCACTGCGCTAATCGAACAGCCAATTTAATTTGTTTATCCGTTAATATTGAGATCAAAGATATATTGCTGTTCAAACTGATTGTCACAAATTCCTAAGAAAATGATATCACAATTGTATTCATTACATACTTAGTATTGCACACTGTCGTAGTTAGGAAATCCACCCGTTTAAACATGTTTATGTACAACATACATATAACTTCAATTTTGTATGTTTGTTTTTGTGTTTTGTTGCGTCTGTTGACCTTTTCCGTGTTAGAAATAAAGAACTGTTATGCTTTAATTATAAGACACATATCCGATAAATAGTGCATGTATTTACACATAGAAATACATATACATGGCTATGGTTGTGGGAGTTCACATTGATTTGTATATAATGTATGCATTATGTTTGCACTGTTCGCTAACTTTATTTAATATGTATGTATGTCCTCATGGGCTTGAAAGCCTAACTGGAATTTAATAAACTATGTCTATGTATATAATGTATGCATTATGTTTGCACTGTTCGCTAACTTTATTTAATATGTATGTATGTCCTCATGGGCTTGAAAGCCTAACTGGAATATAATAAACTATATCTATGTATATAATGTATGCATTATGTTTGCACTGTTCGCTAACTGTATATAATATGTATGTATGTATGTCCTCATGGGCTTCAAAGCCTAACTGGAATTTAATAAACTATGTCTATGTATATAATGTATGCATTATGTTTGCACTGTTCGCTAACTGTATATAATATGTATGTCTGTATGTCCTCATGGGCTTCAAAGCCTAACTGGAATTTAATAAACTATGTCTATGTATATACTGTATGCATTATGTTTGCACTGTTCGCTAACTGTATATAATATGTATGTCTGTATGTCCTCATGGGCTTCAAAGCCTAACTGGAATTTAATAAACTATGTCTATGTATATAATGTATGCATTATGTTTGCACTGTTCGCTAACTGTATATAATATGGATGTATGTCCTCATGGGCTTGAACGCCTAACTGGAATTTAATAAACTATGCCTATGTCATATAGGTGACAAATATAATGTATATAATCTTATTTCGACTAAGATAGTCTACTCTTGTTCGGGTCTCCTCGTAGCTCCATTTCTCCATAACAAATCATAGCATGGCTGTCCGATTAGCTCAGTGGCTGGCGTGCTCGCTTCTCACCAATGCAACCCGGGTTCGATCCACGGACCGGGAAGTATGTGAGATGGTACGGTGGTCGCCAGATCGGACCGGTGGGTTTTCTCCGGGTACTCCGGTTTCCTCCCACACGAATGACCACATTTACGCTTTCATCCGCACCAACGAGAGTGATTCATATAAAAGTAAAGTAAAGTGTTTGTTTATTATAGTGTCACCCCTATTTAAAGGGCCAGTCATTTCTGACTTATGAGACACCTCTTTTTTATGAACATCAATACTTCCCGAATCCTATGCTTGTGTGCCAGACGTCAGGCTGGTAGGCAATCGGTAACCATTATTTAACTAGCTGGCGGCTCACCAACCGGCCATATCAGAACGAACCCCTGACGAGATTCGAACCTTCGACCTCCCGCTCCGTAGGCGGACGCCTTAACCACTAGCATATAAGTTGTTAAAACTTGCTTTGCAATCGTTAAAACAAATCATAACAGCAATGGAATTACTGCGCGTATTCATCACTAAAGCATCGACACGAGACCTCGGTTTAATGTCCCATCTGAAAGACTATTAATTCACTAAAGCATCGACACGAGACCTCGGTTTAAAGTCACATCTGAAAGACTATTAATTCACTAAAGCATCGACACGAGACCTCGGTTTAAAGTCACATCTGAAAGACTATTAATTTTATTATGGTCACATTATGGTCGAACCTGCGATCCCTGGATTACCAGTCCAACGTGTTGACCACTGGACTACAGATCAGTCTGTATACGTTTTGTTGTAATATATGTCTCTGGGAATTCGTAGAATAACTATGTACTTTTTATATATTTAGTGTTGTTTCTGCGTTAGAGGTATGTACATAGATGAGACCTAAAGTGTGTGTGTGTGTGTTTTACGTTTATTTATCGTCGCTACCGGTTGCCCATATAAGCGACGCCTCCTGAAGAGATTAGTCATTTTAGATTTTTGGAGGATAGTGCAATGATGCAGACAGAGATCCATTCCAGAGTCTCCTCTGGTTCTTTTACGTGCACGGTGTACAGCACCGACACGAGACCTCTATTTAAAGTCACATCTGAAAGACTGTTAATTTGATTATGGTCAGACGGGGGATCGAACCTGCGATCCATGGATTACCAGTCCAGTGTGTTACCACTGGACTACAGATCCGTCAGTCTGAGACCTAAATAAAGATTAAAACTTATTAAAAGAATAAATTTCAAATCATGACTTTCACATTTTGCAAAAAGGGGTGTGACTATGCATGATGTAATACGATTTTAAATATCAATTAGCGACTGCTTTTCAGCTTTATCTCACACATGTAGTTATCACATGTACATGTATATACCATAGTAGTGCAATATGCTATAGATGAATGATGTATATATACATAGTCTCTTGTAACTCTGAATTGAGTGGCAATGTACTTTTTAATATGTAAACTATGTTTGTTATATGCTGTACATTGATGAGACTGAAATAAAGAATACAATCTGGTAATTATGTAAATAATGATCAGTTACAAACGAGATGAAGGATTTGAATAGAGGATTTTATGCAAGTATTCCCCCCCCCCCCGCAACTATACGTACAGTATATATGGTCCGAGGATGGCGCCCGCGCCCCCTTGAACAAGTCTCACTTTCTATTCTCTTGTGGCGGAAATTTGAGTTAAATCTTTTGAACACATAGAAGACCTTAAATTACAAACATTGTGTAAAACGCTTTCTTTATGGTGGATAAGGTATCTTTGGGGTAGATAACATCTTAAATATCAGACGAGTGTGGCTTAAATGTCGAATGTTTGAACTGCATATATAGATCACAATAAAAAGTAATAACCTTGTATTTGATAACGTGTTATTATATATTTTGTCCGTTGACAATGATGTATTCTCCAACAAGGACTGGGTCAGAGACCTTCAAAGACGCATGTCATGAGAGAGGGCTTTTAGCGATACGTTGGGTGCTAAACATTTCACTTAATTGGTTTAAATAGGTGTTACGGGCCTGAAGCCTTAAAATCAGGCTTCAATTATAAATGAAGCAGTGTCGGTTTTTTGTTAGGTTTTATGTAGTGTAAAATTAGAGGTTAAATGATAGTGCATATTTATCGGGAACAAAACAAACCGCATAAAGCAAACAAGCTAATAATAAATAAATAATATAATATAATATCATCAATAAATAATAATAAATCCTTGGTGGATACATGTTTGTTATTCTAGATTTTTTTTTCTGTTTCATGTCAAAACTTGTATCATATATTTATAATTTAATAATATTTTATTGCAACATTTTTCATAATGACGAATACAATTTCCAAATCTCAATAACATTACTGTCGCATTTATAACATGCATAAAACCTGATAATATCCATATACATGACATTTTCAAAGTGCAAAAGGATTTGGCTATATCTTTTGAAAACATTAGCAACAGCCCTTTCCAAAAGGTCAATTTTGCTATCAATTTGTTCCGATGTAAGTGTTTGTTTATTATAGTGTCACCCCTATTTAAAGGGCCAGTCATTTCTGACTTATGAGACACCTCTTTTTATGAACATCAGTACTTCCCGAATCCTATGCTTGTATGCCAGGCGCCAGGCTGGTAGGCAATCGGTAACCATTATTTAACTAGCTGGCGGCTCACCAACCGGCCATATCAGAACGAACCCCTGACGAGATTCGAACATTCGACCTCCCGCTCCGTATGTAGTACTAATATAAGTAAGTTTTTCAAGAAAAATATCGTTTAGATTGAATAAAAAAAATGACGAGACACGCTTAACAGAATACTAAAAATCAACAAAAAGAATTGAGAGAAAAAGAGTTCATAGATTTATTCTTTTATTCTTTATTTCAGTCTCATCTATACATACACACAACAAACTATTGTGGCAAAGTACACCATTCATTATAAAAATAATTATAAGAGACTAATCTAATCACAGATAATCAAACTATCACAGTCTACTGACATATTATTATATTTACATATTAAAACCGAGGAACAGTCGCTAATTGAAAATAATTAAATACTTATTAAAACCAGAAATTTTGAAATACTGAAATGGAAAAAAACACTTATGCGCAATTAAGAAATGTTTTAAAAAATCAGTTATCAGCCTCGATCAGATCACGGTTGAACTAATTAGCAGCTGTTTCTCGGGAGGGATAAAAGACACACAATTAATAAAACAAATATATACATTATTTACATAAATAAGAACGTCTTTGAAGAATATAAAAACAGGTTTTGGCAACAATTCTAATCAGACAATTCTATGTCAAAACAAGTATGTTTGTTGTTTTAAGGGTTTTCCACAATATTAATCATTTTTCCATTCACATGTATTGGCATTATCTACTAAATACAACTTGCATATGGCCAACAACAAATACAATATGAAATATGGCAAATACAACAAATAAAATTACATTCAACATCACACATACATAATAGGATACTTGCAAAACAGTCACATGTTCAATGGTATATTTACGTACATGTATTTTAAAAGTTTCATTTATAAACTTTGATATATACATGTATATATTATATGTTTAACTGTCAGTAGAAACGCACGTGTCTCATTGTATTATTGAAATATTATCATGTCACACGTTACAAATAGAAATAAAGTTCATTCTCCTTTGAAAATTGATTTGTCATTGCTTATCATGTGTAGTTCAAAATGTATATTTAGTTAGAATAACAAAATACATGTAATTGGTTTAAACATATTTATTCGTTCATTATGTACAGTACATATCTATTGTATAGCTATACAAACGTTCATTATGTACAGTACATATCTATTGTATAGCGATACAAACGTTCATTATGTACAGTACATATCTATTGTATAGCTATACAAACGTTCATTATGTACAGTACATATCTATTGTATAGCTATACAAACGTTCATAATGTACAGTACATATCTATTGTATAGCTATACAAACGTTCATTATGTACAGTACATATCTATTGTATAGCTATACAAACGTTCATTATGTACAGTACATATCTATTGTATAGCTATACAAACGTTCATTATGTACAGTACATATCTATTGTATAGCGATACAAACGTTCATTATGTACAGTACATATCTATTGTATAGCTATACAAACGTTCATTATGTACAGTACATATCTATTGTATAGCTATACAAACGTTCATTATGTACAGTACATATCTATTGTATAGCCATACAAACGTTCGTTATGTACAGTACATATCTATTGTATAGCTATACAAACGTTCGTTATGTACAGTACATATCTATTGTATAGCGATACAAACGTTCGTTATGTACAGTACATATCTATTGTATAGCTATACAAACGTTCGTTATGTACAGTACATATCTATTGTATAGCTATACAAACGTTCGTTATGTACAGTACATATCTATTGTATAGCTATACAAACGTTCGTTATGTACAGTACATATCTATTGTATAGCTATACAAACGTTCGTTATGTACAGTACATATCTATTGTATAGCTATACAAACGTTCGTTATGTACAGTACATATCTATTGTATAGCTATACAAACGTTCTTATGTACAGTACATATCTATTGTATAGCTATACAAACGTTCATTATGTACAGTACATATCTATTGTATAGCTATACAAACGTTCATTATGTACAGTACATATCTATTGTATAGCTATACAAACGTTCATTATGTACAGTACATATCTATTGTATAGCTATACAAACGTTCATTATGTACAGTACATATCTATTGTATAGCTATACAAACGTTCATTATGTACAGTACATATCTATTGTATAGCTATACAAACGAAAATGGATTTAATCGGAAGCTTAAAGCTTATTGAGATTTTCTCCATCATACATGTATACGTTATATAAATACATGTATACGTTATATAAATACATGTATACGTTATATAAATACATGTATACGTTATATAAATACAGTTCTGTTCTGTTCTGATATATAATAGAGAATTGAATTTTCTTTCTAGAAGATATCATTGCATTAAACATGTTTACTGTAGGCCATTAAACGTGTTTACCGTAGGCCATTAAACGTGTTTACTGTAGGCCATTAAACGTGTTTACTGTAAGCCATTAAACGTGTTTACTGTAGGCCATTAAACATGTTTACTGTATGCCATTAAACGTGTTTACTGTAAGCCATTAAACGTGTTTACCGTAGGCCATTAAACGTGTTTACTGTAAGCCATTAAACGTGTTTACCGTAGGCCATTAAACGTGTTTACTGTAGGCCATTAAACGTGTTTACTGTAAGCCATTAAACGTGTTTACTGTAGGCCATTAAACGTGTTTACTGTAGGCCATTAAACATGTTTACTGTATGACATGATACGGCCGAATGTCAACAAATCTTGTAGAACATAACACAACATGATATTCTGCATATACACTTAAGGAAAGAGCCAACTATACCATTTTTAATCTTGAATAACTCTTATTTATTAATATCTTTGCACGAAATTTCGAACATTGTCTATCTAGGCCATTAGAATTATAATCATGCTTTCACATTTATCGATTTTTTAACGTTCTGCGCCGAGCCGTGAAACGTATAAAATCACAAAATGCACGAGCAAATTGTGGGTTGGTGCGAAAAAAAATTGCACGTGGTCGTTTTGGAAGCTAAATCGATTATCCCATCCAAAAAACACAAAATGGGCCGGATGTCAATTCAGCAGCGCGGAATAGCCATCGGGCTAATTACCGCCGGGGTTTCCCAGCGAGAGGTGGGTTTCATTGTCAACGTATTTAAATTATTTTTTAATAATTGTATCAATTTATTTTAGCTGATAGTCGTAGTAGGTCAATCGTAACCATAAACAAAATATTACATCAATTATTTTATTAGTAATGTCACTATTATTATTTTATTAGTAATGTCACTATTATTATTTTATTAGTAATGTCACTATTATTATTTTATTAGTAATGTCACTATTATTATTTTATTAGTAATGTCACTATTATTATTTTATTAGTAATGTCACTATTATTATTTATTAGTAATGTCACTATTATTATTTATTAGTAATGTCACTATTATTATTTTATTAGTAATGTCACTATATTATTTATTAGTAATGTCACTATTATTATTTTATTAGTAATGTCACTATTATTATTTATTAGTAATGTCACTATTATTATTTTATTAGTAATGTCACTATTATTATTTATTAGTAATGTCACTATTATTATTTTATTAGTAATGTCACTATTATTATTTATTAGTAATGTCACTATTATTATTTATTAGTAATGTCACTATTATTATTTATTAGTAATGTCACTATTATTATTTTATTAGTAATGTCACTATTATTATTTATTAGTAATGTCACTATTATTATTTATTAGTAATGTCACTATTATTATTTATTAGTAATGTCACTATTATTATTTTATTAGTAATGTCACTATTATTATTTATTAGTAATGTCACTATTATTATTTATTAGTAATGTCACTATTATTATTTATTAGTAATGTCACTATTATTATTTTATTATTATTCGCAATATTATTATGTATACATGTTTTATGTAACAGATCGAATTTGGTGAACAGAGTGTAGTGACTTTTTGTGACTTTTAGGTTTCGCGCAACAGGACAGGAAACGACACAGCTGCTTTAATTTGTATTCTGATCAAATGAATTACATTTAATTATGATCTCACATGTCTTATTGTTATATTTTGAAAATTTCAGCAAGATCTGACCTATATTCGCTGAGTTATGGGTAGTTTTATACTGGTATAGTTAGCTCTTTCCTTAAGTGAACATTATGTCTGTATGTCTGCTAATACTTATTGCGCTATCCATTAACTTATTGGTGTTTATTATTCGTAATTATCATGTATAAACCATTCCATCAAATAACACCTCTGGTCATCCATTTAAACAAACATTTCATGAAATTATTGTATTATAAAAACATTATATACAATACAATACAATACAATAAGAATAAGCATATAGAAAGCACTAAAATATTAGTAAGCTTAAATTAGTCGATTAATATATATATGAATAATATTAATTCTGTATTCTATACATACGAACAAGTCCAAAGATTATGTACATTTATCTGGTGTGCTTGACGAAAGAACGCCATTTTAGGCTCAAAACAAAGTTCACGAATGGTATGTACAAAGAATCAATTGGTCGGGAAATTTTATAACACGGTATAATCTAATTTTGATTTTGAGGCTTTCATTCGAACCCGCTGGTTGGTGAAATCAGATTTTCTGCATTTAAAACACGAAATATTTCCGTTGTATACGTTATTATATTCATCCCCTCACGTAAAATGGACGCGCATATTTCCTAACGCGGTGAACAAATACAGCTTCCGGTTCAGCAGGCAATCTGTATGCATGTTATTCTACTTCACGGCTCAGTTTCGAGGACTTTTGTTCTGAGACTTGTCGATTTTGGGTGAAACTCGGTCCAAATGGCGAACAGGGCTTCGCCAATATTGTTCCGATCAAGTGCAACATAAACTGACAGGAGGGATGAAAGCGTCTAGGGGATTTTGATAGCTAAAACGGTCGGGTTTACAACTTCAAAGGCAAACGATATTAAAACCCGGGAACTATCAGTGGACCATTCTAATTTGTAACTTGAAAACGTAAATGACACAGGTGCCTGCGTAGAATGCGTGTTTTATGTTTGAATTGCATCGTATAATCTTACGAAAATGTATGTAAAAACGCATAAGTTCTCCAAAACTGTATGAAAACAGAGATTAATTCAATTCTTGAATGTGTCTATACAGGATATTGCCTGAGTTCAAACACATTTTACGGTCGTGACTTATCTTTCAATATTCCGTAATTAATAGAGTTGGACATGGACTCAACATTAATACATGAATAATACAGTAACACTTGTTCGGCATTGAGATTGTTTGCAAAGTGACCATATTTTACCAATTAATTATATTACTAAACCGTATAACCATTTAATAGATTGTAATGCATAATTATTAAAACAGCATAGATTTTGTAAATTGTGCAACAGTGGTTCAATCGAAGATGAAAAACACTTCGTTATAGACTGTGATTTATATTCTGATATAAGAGTAACACTTTTCGAAAGTGTCACATTGATAAATAACGAGTTTATATATTATAGTCGTTATATTCTCTAGTCTTTGTCTTCTCTAGTCGTCGTCTTCTCTAGTTGTCTTCTCTAGTCGTCTTCTCTAGTCGTCGTCTTCTCTAGTCGTCTTCTCTAGTCGTCTTCTCTAGTCGTCTTCTCTAGTCGTCTTCTCTAGTAGTCGCCTCCTCTAGTCGTCATCCCTCTAGTCGTCATCGTCTCTAGTCGTCGTTTTCTCTAGTAGTCGTATCTAGTCGTCGTCTTCTCTAGTTGTCGTCTTCTCTAGTTGTCGTCTTCTCTATTGTCATATTCTCTAGTCGTCGCCTCCTCTAGTCGTCATCTTCTCTAGTCGTCGTCTTCTCTATTCGATTCGTCTTCTCTAGTCGTCGTCTTCTCTAGTCGTCGTCTTCTCTAGTCGTCGTCTTCTATAGTCATCGTCTCCTCTAGTCGTCGTCTTCTCTAGTCGTCAACTTCTCTAGTCATCGTCTCCTCTAGTCATCGTCTCCTCTAGTCGTCATCGTCTCTAGTCGTCATCTTTTCTAGTTGTCGTCACAATTAACCACGGAGCGACGCTATATAAACGTATCGGAAAATACGACTAGCTTGCTTTCTAATCGATATAATAAATAACTCATTGTTATCAAACCTAGATAAATCGATCAGCTGATAACTTGATCAGTACTCTCTAAGTGATATATAATAGTGTAATAATGCAATACATTGTTTTCAAACCTACGAACGAACATAGTTTTAATTCACGTCAACTATACAGTGTTTAGTGACGTGGCAATATTACATTCTATAACATATTATATTATATCTTTATTTTTGTCTCATCTATGTACACAGTACATACAAATCAATTTATATTATAACACATAGAGCTACATTGCACATAGCCATTCTACCAATTATAAGAGACAATAGCATATTACAATACGTTTTACTTTCTAAACGCTATGTAAAAGTCGCTAATTATGATACTAAAAAATATTTAAAATACAGTGAAACCTGTGTTAGTGGTCACCTCTATTACGCAACCACCCTGTATTAAGCAGCCAGTTTCCAGCTTCCCAATGTGTTGTTTTATTATACATTTGACCTCTATTAAGCAGTCACCTGTGCTAAGCAGTCATTTTCTGTGCCTTGGCAGGCTGTTTAAGACAGGGTTGACGGTACTGTTTTTTAAGATTAAGACAGGGAACTAGAGCACTATCACCCAAATAAGCATAACTATATGACAAGATATGTAGGTGATGAGTGTTGGATTACCCTATACATTTACTTGATTAATATAGGAATGAACTATAGCATATAACTTGTTTACTTTATTAATATAGAGATGCACTGTAGCATATAATTTGTTTACTTTATTAATATAGGAATGAACTATAGCATATAATGTGTTTACTTGATTAATATAGGGATGCACTATAGCATATAATTTGTTTACTTTATTAATATATGAATGAACTATAGCATATAATTTGTTTACTTTATTAATATATGAATGAACTATAGCATATAATTTGTTTACTTTATTAATATAGGAATGAACTATAGCATATAATTTGTTTACTTTATTAATATAGGAATGAACAATAGCTTTTATTTTGTTTACTTTATTAATATAGGGATGAACTATAGCATATAATTTGTTTACTTTATTAATATAGGAATGAACAATAGCTTTTATTTTGTTTACTTTATTAATATAGGGATGAACTATATCATAGAATGTGTTTACTTTATTAATATAGGAATGAACTATAGCATATAATGTGTTTACTTGATTAATATAGGAATGAACAATAGCTTTTATTTTGTTTACTTTATTAATATAGGAATGAACAATAGCTTTTATTTTGTTTACTTTATTAATATAGGGATGAACTATATCATAGAATGTGTTTACTTTATTAATATAGGAATGAACTATAGCATATAATTTGTTTACTTTATTAATATAGGAATGAACAATAGCTTTTATTTTGTTTACTTTATTAATATAGGGATGAACTATATCATAGAATGTGTTTACTTTATTAATATAGGAATGAACTATAGCATATAATTTGTTTACTTTATTAATATAGGAATGAACTATAGCATATAATTTGTTTACTTTATTAATATAGGGATGAACTGTAGCATATACATGTTCTTGAGCAGGATCTCAAAACATTACTAAATGCATTATACAAATTTATTTTAGCTCGATTGCGAAACAAGTTCATATAACTTATAATACTCACTCTCGAGACCTCATTCCTGCTGGAATCCATCGCCACGAGGTAGAGAGAGAAGAGGCAAGGTGGAATTTAAATGCCTTGCCTAAGGGCACAGCTTAACGGCTCCAGCAGGGTTCGAACTCCAGGCCGTTCGCACATGAAGCGAACGCGCTACCATTTCGCTATCACGACTTCCACATTTGACACCCATATATGTGTTATACTCAGTACATCACTTGAATAAGTACTATTTACAACAAAATATGAAAATAAAAACGGATTCAGATAAAATACGTCATATACAGAACCGTATTCAATGCATATTCCATATAAATTAATATGCAGGAACTAATATTTGTGCAGATATATAGTGTTAGATGGAACATACAATTTTAAAATCTATTTCTTAGAAGTGTATCAGATACTGTAAGAGGTCCGGTGATGTTTGTTTTATATACGTTTATTTATGGGTTACCCATTTGAGCGACGGGCAGTTTACCTAACAACACATTTCCTGGGCAGGCTCCGATGGTTAACCAGTACTTGGTGCACCAACCTCCGCAAGAAACTGCCAACTGTTCCATATAAATAGGCACGCGCTCTGAGCAGGGCTGTGAGACAGTATAGTGACTCCTGTACTGACCCTATACATTATGGTGATTGTAGCCTAATCTATGACCGGGCTGAGCATTCAAATCGTATTATTAACGCACACAACTTAATCACCTTAGTTTATAATATATGAATGCTAACTAAACATCTTAGTACGCTCGTCCATATGGTTCACAGGGTAAACAAGCTCAATCATCATCATCATCATCGAGCAGGGCTCGAACCAGTGATTATGTGTGTTTTACGTTTATTTATCGTCGCTACCGGTTGCCCATATGAGCGACGCCTCCTGAAGATATTAATCATTTTAGATGTTTGGAAGATAGTGCAATGATACAGACAGAGACCCATTCCAGAGTATCCTCTGGTTCTTTTACGTGCACGGTGTATAGCACCGACACGAGACCTCCGTTTAAAGTCCCATCTGAAAGACTGTTAGTTGTATTAGTGTCAGACGGGAGATCGAAGCTGCGATCCCTGGATTACCAGTCCAGCGTGTTACCACTGGACTACAGATCCGTCTGTAACCAGTGATTCTGATTGTTATTTTTTTTTATTTAACGTCGCTACCGGTTTCCCACTTGAACGACGGGCAGTTTACCTAACACCACTTTTCCTGGGCACGCTCCAGCGGTTAACCAGTACTTGGTGCACCAACCTCCGTAAGAAACTGCCAACTTTTTCATATAAATGAGACACGGCCTGAGCGGGGCTCGAACCTGTGACCATCAGAGATGATAGGTTACAGTGATATACAAGTCAGCGATCTTAACCACTCGACCACGAAGGCGGTAACATTGTTATCAAACCTATACATGTATATATATTGATCAACTGACTAGTTGATCAGCACAGAAGGATATGTAGTCCAGTGGTAACACGCTAGACTGGTAATCCAGGGATCGCAGGTTCGATCCGCCGTCTGACCCTAATAAAATTAACAGTCTTTCAGATGGGACGTTAAACCGAGGTCTCGTGTCGGTACTGTACACCGTGCACGTAAAAGAACCAGGGGAGATTCTGGAATGGGTCTCTGTCTGTATCATTGCACTATCCTCCAACATCTAAAATAACTAATCTCTTCAGGAGGCGTCGCTCATATGGACAACCGGTAGCGACGATAAATAAACGTAAAACACACACACAGTTGATCAGCACTCTCTACATGCCATATAATATTGTAATACTTGAATACATTGTTTTCTGCTAAATTAGACACGCCATATCATGTCAACTATATTTACACGTTATCAAAAGTGATTTGATAATGCCAGTAAATGTGTGTACAACACATTCTATATGACAATTAATAAAACTGTTAATACCCGTTTATCTACAACAGACGATAACAATTTAACTGCAGAAGGGCCGTGAGATCGCTGCCACACGAATGGTAAATACATTGGCATGTATGTCGCAAGTCCTTCTGGGATTGAATGGACCTGTATTATAATAGCATACCAACAGAAATAAGGTTATATAAAACCTATTGTATTCCATTCTATGACCCAAACATCAAATCCACTAGATACAATTCTGGTCGCAAGAATTGGGGGAAACATTTAAGAACAGAACAGAGGTTTATTTTGAAAGACTGGTTCATAATAACCGTAATAATAATAATTATATACAATTATTGGTCACGTGACAATTGAATTTTAATTGAGGGTGATATATATCTACAAAGCCGCTCTGAATTAAATAAATGGATGCGTTCTGATTTACAAATAAGACCACATGTTAAATTTATAATATTTAACATTTAGCAATGAATATGGTTACGAAGGGTTTACTACTCGGCCATGTTATACAACTTTGCAACAACTTCAATTTTGTATGTTTGGTTTTGTGTTTTGTTGTGTCTTTTGACCTTCTCCTTGTTAGAAATAAAGAACTATTTTGCTTTAATTATAAGACACATATCAGATAAATATTATATGTATTTACACATAGATATACATATAAATGGCTGTGGGAGCTCATTTGTATAAAATGTATGCTTTATGTTTGCACTGTTCGCTAACTGTATATAATATGTATATATGTCCTCATGGGCTTGACAGCCTATTGGAATTTAATAAAATAAACTAATAAACTAAACTAAACTATATAACTAACAAGTCACGTGATGTAAATAAATATATTATATACTATATGACTATGTACTATGTACAAGTCTGATAATAAAATATATAAATTTTGACAATTACACATTTATATTATTTCTAATAATTAAAAATAATTTTATATGTTTGGCTAAGTTATGTATGGTATTATTAGTATCTGAACTCATGAGACTATTAAATTAAAATGTGCATCAATTATTATTGTTTACGTTTATTTATCGTCGCTACCGGTTGCCCACATGAGCGGCGCCTCCTGAACAGATTAGTCATTTTAGATGTTCGGAGGATAGTGCAATGATACAGACATAGACCCATTCCAGAGTCTTATCTTGTTCTTTTACGTGCACGGTGTAAAGCACTGACACGAGACCTCAGCTTAACGTCCCATCTGAAAGACTGTTGGTATTATTAGGGTCAGACGGGGGGTCGAACCAACGAACCCTGGATTCTAGCTATCGACTATATACTGGAACAAATATCGACTATGACCACACAATGTACACTTTTCCATCGCATATTAATACATTATACAGTCAACCCTGTGTTAGTGATCACCTCCTATTATACAGTCAAACCTGTGTTAGTGATCACCTGTATTATACAGTCAAACCTGTGTTAGTGGTCACCTCTATTATACAGTCAAACCTGTGTTAGTGATCACCTGTATTATACAGTCAAACCTGTGTTAGTGGTCACCTCTATTATACAGTCAAACCTGTGTTAGTGATCACCTGTATTATACAGTCATACCTGTGTTAGTGATCACCTGTATTATACAGTCAAACCTGTGTTAGTGATCACCTCTATTATACAGTCAAACCTGTGTTAGTGATCACCTGTATTATACAGTCAAACCTGTGTTAGTGGTCACCTCTATTATACAGTCAAACCTGTGTTAGTGATCACCTGTATTATACAGTCAAACCTGTGTTAGTGATCACCTCTATTATACAGTCAAACCTGTGTTAGTGATCACCTGTATTATACAGTCAAACCTGTGTTAGTGATCACCTCTATTATACAGTCATACCTGTGTTAGTGATCACCTCTATTATACAGTCATACCCGTGTTAGTGATCACCTCTAGTATACAGTCAAACATGTGTTAGTGGTCACCTGTATTATACAGTCAAACATGTGTTGGTGGCCATCTCTATTATACAGTCAACATTGTGTTTAGTTGTCACCTCTATTATGCAGTCAAACATGTGTTGGTGGCCACCTCTATTATGCAGTCAAACCTGTGTTAGGGATCACTTCTATTATACAGTCAAACCTGTGGTTAGTGGTCACATCTATTATGCAGTCAAACCTATGTTAGTGGTCACCTCTGTTATGCAGTCAAACCATGTGTTAGTGATCACCTCCATTATACAGTCAACCATGTGTTGGTGGCCACCTCCATTATACAGTCAACCATGTGTTGGTGGCCACCTCCATTATACAGTCAACCATGTGTTGGTGGCCACCTCCATTATACAGTCAACCATGTGTTAGTGATCACCTCCATTATACAGTCAACCATGTGTTGGTGGCCACCTCCATTATACAGTCAACCATGTGTTGGTGGCCACCTCCATTATACAGTCAAACATGTGTTGATGGCCACCTCCATTATACAGTCAACATTGTGTTTAGTTATCACCTCTATTATGCAGTCAAACATGTGTTGGTGGCCACCTCTATTATACAGTCAACATTGTGTTTAGTTATCACCTCTATTATGCAGTCAAACATGTGTTGGTGGCCATCTCTATTATACAGTCAACATTGTGTTTAGTTATCACCTCTATTATGCAGTCAAACATGTGTTGGTGGCCACCACTATTATGCAGTCAAACCTGTGTTAGGGATCACCTCTATTATACAGTCAAACCTGTGGGTAGTGGTCACTTCTATTATGCAGTCAAACCTATGCTAGTGGTCACCTCTATTATGCAGTCAAACCTGTGTTAGGATCACCTCTATTATACAGTCAAACCTGTGGTTAGTGGTCACGGTTAGTGGTCACATCTATTATACAGTCAGATTCATACGGAAATAGATACAAACAGAGTATATGCATACGTTCTTCGTAGGAAATGCAATAGCGATGTAAATATTCCGCAATGAGATAGAGAACTCCCACCATGCATTGCGACAATTACAATACATAACCGTGTTAGAATTGCATTGTGGATATAGTGCGCCTCACAACAACAACAACAACAACAACAACAACGACAACGACAACGACGACGACGACGACGACGACGACGACGACAGTAACAATGACGACGACAGTAACAATGACGACGACGACAACAGTAACAACAACAACGACGACAACGACAACAGTAACAACAATAACGACGACAACAGTACAAATGATTATGAATATATTGTCACTCATTTCCCTCCTGCCTGCTGGCATCTCCTTAAAAATTAAAAATACAGCCGTACCACTTGGTGGTCACGTGACTCCTAGCAACATAAATGTGGCGCGCGTGCGTGAGGAGGGTACCCTTTAGCGACGATAAACATCCCCTATTGTGCTGTAGCCGATACTTGAGTATTATTGCAGCTATCACTGCCCGCTGCAAATGGTTGAAAACAGCCTATGAAATTCTAAACACCCATATTGCAACTTGTCATTGACATTGTAAACGGCGATCGGAGACCTAAGATTTACTACTAGGCCAAGTAAAGATTTAATTTGTTTCCGTTACATCTACGAAACAATGGTAAGAATAACTTTATTTCTATTTTTTTTATTTAAGTTTATTTAACGTCGCTACCGGTTGTCCATTTGGGTGACGGAC